>CM034310.1:35221304-36421304 GCA_019925795.1 Dendrobium chrysotoxum
TTTTGACACCCCTAATTCTAGCTAATCTTTATTGTCATAGTTTGATTGTATGTGCTGATGCTGATACTTTAATATCATAGGTACTTAAGGGTAATTTAAAAAAACTTATATCTTTCATTGCATCTCTCGGGTTAAAAGCTGGTAGTGGGAGGGCTAATGGTGATAGAACAATGAAGCCTCACAATTGTGATGACCACTAACATTGAATTGTTATTATCATAATTATTTTTGGTTAATGTAACCGTATGACCAAAAATTGTTATGATCATAGTTATTCAAGCACAACACCAAACTGGCCATAACTTTTTATTGCCAGATTTTATTGGGGGCCGATAGTAAAATTAATGTGTGATGCAGAATTAGGCTAACAAATGAATACACCGATCTTCTTTTTGATAAAAGATTTAGATTTTTTGAATTATTTTTTTACAAAAAAACCTTCGATCTTCATAAGAAAGCAAGATGTTTGCCATAAAAAATTGATTACTGTTAACAATACACATTAATACACAACAATATATAACAGTACATAACGAAACACAGCGGTACACAACGGTACATAGCTGTATACAACGGTACACAGTGGTACAGAACACATACACAACATCAAAATGAACAAAACAACATATAAATAAAAGATAAAAATGCATAATAATTACATGAACGTCAAAAGAGTCATTTTACATAAAATTTTACATTGTTGAGTAACAAAAGCATGCATTTTTATGGCATTTGACATATAAATTTTTGAAGAATTCATTCTAACTGACTGTGTGCAAAATATCATAAAAAATACATAAACCATTATTGCTCAATTTATAAATTATTTGTTGAATATTTGAGCTTGTTTGAGAACTCGATATGCCTTGAAGGTGAACATAATTTTATTTTACCTTTATGATAGATTTCTCTATTGAAAAATTAAGCTCAGTAAAATATATATTGCCTCATAATATACATTGAAAAGAAATTATTAGTTAAGAAAAATACACATAACTCTTAAACTTTTTCTTCTTTTCCAATGACTCTACAGAGAATACGAAGTCCTCCATACCAATCTCCATCTTCATCCTTTGTTTCTCATGTTTTTCTCAGCAGGAACCAAAAGGTTTTATTCCGCAAAAAACCCTAAATATTTGAGAGCTTTTGCTGGTTTTTTTTTTTTTAACATAAAAAAAAAGAGTAGGTTGCCGTGATTTTTCATAGCTGGGCTGGATCCGGTCGTCGGGTCTTAAGAAATTCAGGTTTCTTAATTTAATTAGAGTTCGAACATAGAGCTACATCTGAAATCCACATAGAATAATTTCCTTAGCCGAATAGAGTGCGATGGAAGAAGGAGAAGGACGAGGTCACGAGCTGGGATTAACAGAAAAAAATGAACTTTTAAAGTAGTTGTGATTAAAAATTTAATAATATAATTAAGTATTTAAAAAATTAAAATAAGCATAGTCATCAATTTAATGGGCGACTTACTAGTCTAGTCAGCATCCAATCAGCATATAATCAGTAACAATTTTTAAAATACTGTAGCAAGTTACTCTTTAAGGAAGGAACTTGTAAAATTATATTATTATTATTTTTACTTTTTAAATTTAAATTAAGTTTTGTTCAAAAACATAAAAAAGATTACGTTTTAAAAATATAATAAATTGATTTTACCTTCTCATTTTTTATTTTGACTTTTTTGTTTCTTTTTTTATTATAATTTTTTTGAATATTTTAAAATTAATTTTTCATTTTTTATTAAATATTTAAAAAATCTAATATTATACTAGACTAAATTTAATAACATCTCAAAATTTTCAAAAATGAATTTCAAATATAAACTAAATTTAAAATCCAAGCAATCACACTCTCCATGACTGCCACCATTGCAGTAATTACTCTCGTCCAGTCTCAATTCTTTACCTCCCCCATTGGCCATTGTTATTCTTCTTGTCCTCTCCTCTATAATTGAGGGGATCAATATGAGCCGCTTGATGGGACACTTCGAATTTTCTCCAGATCTTCTTTATATTTATGAGGTATGTCATTCTCAAAAAATTGATTATTGTTAACAATACACATAAAAAATTGATTACTGTTAACAATACACATTAATACACAACAATATATAACAGTACATAACGAAACACAGCGGTACACAACGGTACATAGCTGTATACAACGGTACACAGTGGTACAGAACAATACACAACATCAAAATGAACAAAACAACATATAAATAAAAGATAAAAATGCATAATAATTACATGAACGTCAAAAGAGTCATTTTACATAAAATTTTACATTGTTGAGTAACAAAAGCATGCATTTTTATGGCATTTGACATATAAATTTTTGAAGAATTCATTCTAACTGACTGTGTGCAAAATATCATAAAAAATACATAAACCATTATTGCTCAATTTATAAATTATTTGTTGAAGTATTTGAGCTTGTTTGAGAACTCGATATGCCTTGAAGGTGAACATAATTTTATTTTACCTTTATGATAGATTTTTCTATTGAAAAATAAGCTCAGTAAAATATATATTGCCTCATAATATACATTGAAAAGAAATTATTAGTTAAGTAAAATACACATAACTCTTAAGTTTTTTCTTCTTTTCCAATGGCTCTACAGAGAATACGAAGTCCTCCATACCAATCTCCATCTTCATCCTTTGTTTCTCATGTTTTTCTCAGCAGGAACCAAAAGGTTTTATTCCGCAAAAAACCCTAAATATTTGAGAGCTTTTGCTAGTTTTTTTTTTTTTAACATAAAAAAATGAGTAGGTTGCCGTGATTTTTCATAGCTGGGCTGGATCCGGTCGTCGGGTCTTAAGAAATTCAGGTTTCTTAATTTAATTAGAGTTCGAACATAGAGCTACATCTGAAATCCACATAGAATAATTTCCTTAGCCGAATAGAGTGCGATGGAAGAAGGAGAAGGACGAGGTCACGAGCTGGGATTAACAGAAAAAAATGAACTTTTAAAGTAGTTGTGATTAAAAATTTAATAATATAATTAAGTATTTAAAAAATTAAAATAAGCATAGTCATCAATTTAATGGGTGACTTACTAGTCTAGTCAGCATCCAATCAGCATATAATCAGTAACAATTTTTAAAATACTGTAGCAAGTTACTCTTTAAGGAAGGAACTTGTAAAATTATATTATTATTATTTTTACATTTTAAATTTAAATTAAGTTTTGTTCAAAAACATAAAAAAGATTACGTTTTAAAAATATAATAAATTGATTTTACATTCTCATTTTTTATTTTGACTTTTTTGTTTCTTTTTTTTATTATAATTTTTTTGAATATTTTAAAATTAATTTTTTATTTTTTATTAAATATTTAAAAAATCTAATATTGTACTAGACTAAATTTAATAACATTTCAAAATTTTCAAAAATGAATTTCAAATATAAACTAAATTTAAAATCCAAGCAATCACACTCTTCCATGACTGCCACCATTGCAGTAATTACTCGTCCAGTCTCAATTCTTTACCTCCCCCATTGGCCATTGTTATTCTTCTTGTCCTCTCCTCTATAATTGAGGGGATCAATATGAGCCGCTTGATGGGACACTTCAAATTTTCTCCAGATCTTCTTTATATTTATGAGGTATGTCATTCTCAAAAAAATCTATAAATAGATCCCTACTTCCCACATCAAAAGGGGCTTGGAGCTTCGAACTTTTGCTGAAGATTAAAGAGAGCTTTGAGGCTTTAAGAGCTCCATTACCACCACCGACGAACCTTCGTCGACTGTCGTCGGACCATCACCCGACAACCGACCACCGCCGGACTTCCACTTAGTTGCCGACCATCGCTAGACTCCCATCCGGCCGCCGACCGCCATCGGACATCCACCGAGTTGTCGACTGCCGTCAAACTCTGACTCAACCATCATCGGATCGCCGCCCTGCAACCAACTGCCATCGGACTTCCACCCAACTGTTGGTTGCCGTCAGACTCTCACCCAACCATCGTTAGACTACTAACCAGCCATCGACCGTCGACTGCTATCAGACTTCCACCCGGCCATCGACCGCCTCCGGATTTCCACCCGGCTGCCAACCGACGCCAGACTCTCACCCGACCATCATCAAGCAACCGCCCATCTGCCGACCATCCCTGGACTCCAGCCTGACAAAAGTATAACCACCGCCCAGTTGCCGACCACCGTCAGACTTCCACCTAGTTATCATCCACAGTCAGACTTTTGCCCAACTATCATCAGACCACTATCTGGTCATGATTGTCGCCGACTGTCATCAGAAATTTGCCCAAACGCAATCAGATTTCTTCAAACTTTCCAAATTTTGTAATATCATCGCCTCTAAGTCAAGAGACTGGTTAAACTGATTAATTATGTCAAATCTAGTGGAATTTTATTACCTGAGCAAGGCCCCATAGTTTTCCCTCTTTGGTCTTTCCACGTAAATATTTCTTGCATTTTTCTTCCCTCTCTTCAATCACCTTTTTATGTGTTAGATATTCGTGCATTGTAAAGCAAAAATTCACTCACTCTATTGCCGTGAATATTCCAGTGCGCAACAAGACTTTATTTTGATTTTTGGTTGAACTATAATTAAAAAGGAAAGAAGTCAAACTAAAAATTTTGAGATTTTTATCTTACTTTCACATCATTTTTTTTGTAAAATATAATGAGATTTAATAGTTGGTGACATAATAATAGATTGCATCTTCTGATCATTACTAACTAAACCCTATAACAATAAAATATTAATATGTAATTAGCAAAAGTAATATTATTAAACATAACATTAATATGTAATTATATAGCAAAAGTAATATCATTAATATGTAATTAGCTACTAACAAAAACGCCTTCTACTACTGGAACTGTTGCGGAAAGAGAGCCGTGAAGTGGGTTGAAGCCGGCGGAGTTGGTGGCAGCTAGGCGGTTGATATAGTCAACGCGGGCTTGGTCTTGTTTTAACATCTGACGAAATTGATCCTGAAGGGATAGCTTGTCCTCGCACGCGAGGGGTGAGCACGGTCCGCATTGGTGGACCAGCTTGAGCACGGAATGGCTCATACCTGTCAAAATTGATAAAGCTTGTTATTGTATGTATTTATTGGAATTTAAAATTTTGTAGTTGAGAAGGAATCATTTGCTTTTGCATTACGTTTAAGCTTGTGATATCTATCAAATGAGTATAATTAATGCAAAATTGTTATTATATATATATATATATATATATATATATATATATATATTATATATATATATATATATATATTTATATATATATATATAGTTTCCAACAGAGCATTAAGATATTGCTAGCAAACCTTTATCAGGCATGGAGCAGGATTTGCTCGGCAGCAATGACTCGACGTCGATGAGATGGTATTCTCTGAAAAGACCTCGCGCTGATACTAGAGAATTCTTCTCAATTAGAAGCAAAAAGAAGAAGATAGTGAGAAGAGAATAGCAAGAGAGCATAGAAGAAGAAGTTGCCATGAGAATAGAATTTCGAAGCTATACTTTGGAGAACTTGTAGGAGTAGTAAGTAAGGAACATGTGGGGCTTTATAGGCGTGGCTTATTATGTATAATGCGGTTAATATGAACCCTTTGTCCGTCTTTATTGCTGTAAAATAACAAAAGATAGTTGGTTTGGAACAACTGCTTTCCTAAAATAAAATCAACTTGCTATTTGGGGCCAATGTGCCCCCTTTGTCCTATTCATATATATCACGTTATTTATTTTTTTTCTAAAAAAAGATAACTCATATACATTAGTTTTACCTAATCACCTCATGACCACCCAACTACTAATTAAGTATACCAATTATTTCTGATTGAATTTTAATTTTTCTTCGATAATCAAAATTATTATAGAATAAAAAAGATTATCTAACAAAATAAAACTATCTATTTAATAATTTTACATTAGTCTCCTAAAAAGAAGAATTTTTAAGGAGCTTGCAGAATTTGTCTTTTAGCAATAGGAGCATGTTAGGCTGAAAATTTAAAAGGGCAAATTAGTCGAACCAAATGGCGCATTCATGAGAATGCACCAAATGATTTGACGGATTTAGAACGCGACGAATTGATTGATGCATTCCACGCGAGCACCGACGAGATCCATGAAACCCGGGGGAGAAAGGAAAAGGATTAGTTTTACCGAATTCTGCATGGGAATAAAGCCAATTGAGGCCGGTTTTTTTGTTGCCGTATGTTTTTTTTTTTTTTTTTACTTTTGAGGTACCTATATAACTTTGCTTTGCTGTGAAGATTGCAAATGAAGTGCCTTGCTCAATTCTGCGCTCGAGGAGTGAAATTTCTGAGGTAAGTGAGAAGATAGAAGTTTAATTTTTTGCATAAGATTATTTAATGCTTAGTTTTAGCTGAACTGTTGACTAATGTTTTTTGTTAGGACAATTATATATGGTAATATTAGTAGTTGCTAATTTCAGAAAATATATATATATATATTTGTAGATTTTTAATGTGATCCATGATTTCTTTAATTTTTTGGTAGATTTCTACTGTGAATGTCAATTTTTTTGATAGATTTCTTATTTTTTGAACAAGCCGAAAGATTCGGCGCATTCTAATGAATACCCGAATGATTTGTTATGAAAGTTAGTTAGTTGACAAAAAAAAACTAATAATCAGATTTTCCATCTTATAAGAAAAAACTAAATTATCTATTTTCTACGATTTTAGAAAGTATATTTAAAGAAAGTGAATCAATTAAATTATATAAGAGGTTAAACAATTTGTTATGAAAGTTATACAATTAAATTATACAATAATACAAAATTTTTGTCAAGTTCAAATTAATACAATAATAAAAATTTATTTTTGGAAAATTTGAAAAAATTTCAGAGAAATGATGAGAAAATATAAAGAACCATTAAATATAGATCCCTCTCATTCTTTCAAGAAACAATCCATCAGTGGTTAATTACCAAATCTAAGGAAAGAAGAAGAAGAAATGAACAAGAAAGAGAAGATGGAGAAGATGAAGGAAAAAAAAGAAGATTAGGAAGGAAAAGAAGAAGATAAGAGGATTAGGATTGAAGAAGATGGAGAAGAAGATGAAGAAGAGAAAGAGATGAAGAAGGAGATTACCAAATCGGCTCCCCCTCCGCTCGTTTCTCCCATCCGCCTCTCTGTTGTTCGCTCTCTGGATCGCACGCACAAGAAAGGCGGCCAAGTCACTGACGCCCAAACGAGCCCCTCTCTCCTTATATTAACCTAGAAGCTTCTATTTGGAGTTTAATTACCATCTCACCCAAACCAGCCCCTCTCTTTATGAGAAAATATAAAAAAACTATTCAATATAGAAATCTGAAAATTATTTTATCAATATCTCTATATTATAATTTTTTTTTTTACAATAACAAAATGAAACCATTGAGAATCCAAAATGAAGTCTTAGTTGATTTGCATCCTTACTCTCATCCTTTTTATTTTTTAAGTATTTTTTTATGTTATTTTTTAATCCTTATTCTCAATCTTTTATATGGGCAGCTACAAGTAAGTTTTAACTAAATTAAGACTTTAAATACTATAAATTTAGATTTAATAAATTTTTAGTGGAATTGTTAATATTATTTAGTATAATAAATGTTAATTATAATTAAATTTTGATAAATATTTTATCTTTTAATACAGTATTTAAGTATCTATATAATTGTAAGATCTTATTACATATGTTTGATCTATATTAAATGTAACTAGATTAATAAAATCATAATTAATATCTCATTTAACATTAATTTAAATTTATAATAAAATAATAAATCTATTTAGTTAAATTAATTAAAAAATATTAATCTACTTTTTTTTTAATAAAAACCCGCGGTAGAGGCTTACGTGTTAATATAAGGGAAAATTACAAAGTCCTTAAAGAAGACTCAAGCTCACTACTACTCCACCGAGCTACAAAATTTAAAGAAAAAGAAAATCCTAAGAGCTCGAGTCCTCTACTAAACAAATACAAAATAACCTAGAGACAATCTACAGTGCACCAGAAAGAGCACCCAAAAAAGGGACGAGAAAGCAAAAACAGCAGGCCTCAGCAAAACTACCTCCAGCAGCAAAAACACCTTCCAAACAAGCATTCCACAATCACCTGCAAGGCAAAAATACTGCAAAGAGAGATAAAAAACCTGCCAAAGATAGCATATAAAAAGGTGGAAAGAAAGAGACAGCGATTAGATACCAGTGACCTTAGGAGCAAAACCCACAAACCTGATTTGGATGGTCTAGACAAATATAACCATCAGCAATCCACAGCCACTAGAAGCCACAACAGGAGAAACACACAACCGCCCCAAAAACCAGAAGGTAGAACCAGCACAATAAGAAAGGGCAAAAGAAAAGTGAGAGAACCAACCACCAACCACCAATACCCAGAAGCCCAAACTGGCATCCAAAAGTAAACAACAGCTAGCAAAGGAAGCTCCAGAAAGACCTGGAGAAGCACCCACCCAAAAGGAACCATACCAATAAATGCATACCAAATCCTCAACAAGCAACAAAGTATAAACAGTAAAGGCATACCATAACCTCCGCAACAGAAAACAGAAAAACAACCAGCATTCCACCAGGACAACCAAAAGGGCGCCAGGAGAGAGAGCAAAATGAAACCTACCAATAGCAACAACACTAACCAGAACATAGTTAAGCAAAAAACAAAAACCAGAAAACCAACAGACCAAGAAAAAACCAGACAGAGGAAACCCCCTCATAGAACAATAGCACCCACTAGTAATTAAGACGTAACAACATAAGGAACCTCAGAGGACTCAAGGATAATCATACCATTAAGAGTTGTAGGCATAGAAGAGTTAATGACCTCAGTAAAACCGCTCAGCCCACAGCCCCAGTTAGCCAGCCAAAACACACAGAAATTAGCAGGTTTACTAACCTGGCAAAAAGACGAATTAACAAGCAACAACAATCTCTTAATTTCCCTAATATTATAGAAAAAATTAGTGTTGCAACAAACCTCCTCAGCACCCATAAAGGGGCTAATGTTGAAATCAGAATTCACCTCAATAATCAAATTAGTTAATTTAAGAGAAATGCTAAGTTTAATACCATAGAAAATAACTCTAAGAATAGCAGTATTAGTATCCCCATTAGAAACAGGAGCAGCAAAACCCCTAATAAAGTGACCACAGCAGTCCCGAATGAGGCCACCACAACCACTCGAAGCATTAGAAGAAACACCCTCCACATTCAATTTATAACAGTTAGGAGGAGGCTTTAACCAAAAAATAACATCAGCCGCAAAGCCTCTCTCCCAATTGATACCTAAATTAGAGCTAACATGATAATAGTTTTTAAAATTTTTAACAGTAAGCAGCTAACAGTCACAAGAGCCACAATTTTATCCTTAACCCTTTGAATGACATTGTGGTGGCTCATCCTAACATGATTAAAGATAGAGTTATTCCTTTCCAACCAAAGAAACCAAAAAGATGAGAGAAGGAATAGCATTACGGATATGACCTTTAGTTTTAACAAACCATAACTTAAGAAGCGAGTAGAGGGTAAGACGAGCATTAAAATAATTTAATTGAAAAAGGTCGTCAAAATAAACCCACGTGCTAACAGCCACCGGCCCAAAGACAAAAACGTGATGCATACTCTCCATGTGAAAACAGCATTGACATTTAGAAGCAAGACTGAAACCTTTTTTAATAAGGTTATCCTCAGTAGAAATAAATTTATATAACAACCGCTACACAAAACAGAGATCGTAGAAGGGATACTCTTATTCCAAACTTTAGAAAAGATAATACTATTATTACCTCTCTCCCTAAAGGAATGCCACACATGTTTAAGATAAAAGGCACCATCATTAGAGATGTTACATAAAATGATATCTTTAGAATTAGTGATAATAGGCACATTTAAAATACGCTGAGAAACACAATCAGGAATAAAGCTAGAAAGTTTAGTGTAATCCCAACCATCATCTTTAAAGAAAAAGTTAACTTTAACCAAAACAGAAGAAGAAGTATTCAAAATAGCATCAATAGAATCATTAACTAACCATTTATCTTGCCAAAAAAAATATATTACCTTCACCAAGACCCCAAGAGATTAAAGCTTTCGCCTCCCATTTAATTTTGCAATGTCTTTTCCAAACTTTAGAGTCCCCAATTTTAGGAGAGCAAGTAAACGGATGATTTCCCTTACAGTATTTACACATCATAAAATTAGCCCAAAGATTCTCTTTAGAGCGAAGAGTATACTAAAGTTTATAGGAAAAAGCCTTAGCAAGATCAATTAAATTTTACAACCAAAAAAACCTTCAGACAAAACACTACAACAATTCTCCCAAACCGCCCAAGTAATTTTAGAAGAGGAAGAAGTACCTTTTCAGAAAAACTTATTAATCAACCTATGAATCCTACTACAAATAAAATTAGTAGGGAAAATAGTTTGAAATATATAAACAGGTAAAGCACAAAGGACACTTTTAATCAGGGTGATTCTACCACCAAAACTAAGGAAATTAGAATCCCAAGATAAGAGTTTATTTTGAATAGAAGAAAAAAGATCATCAAACCAAAAAGACTGTTTTCTACCTTTAAATAAGGGGACACCCATATACTTCATAGGCAAATTAGATTGAGTAAAACCAGTAACATCTTTAAAAGCTTGAATCCTAATATTAGAAATCCTTTTAGAAGCAATAAAACAGCATTTTTGTTTGCTTAAGGATAAGCCACTAGCCATTTCAAAGAGATTGAAAAAATCAATGAGTTTATGAGTTCTATTAATAGTACATTAGTAAAAACAATGAAATCATCCGCAAAGCATAAATGAGATAAATGAAAGCCTCCCAAAGTTTTAAAATACATACCAGGATTCATCTCAAATAAATTAGACAGACCTCTAGATAAGAAGTCGGCCGCAATAATAAAAAGAGCCGGGGAAACAGAATCTCCTTGTCTTAAGCCATGAGAAGATTTGAAAAAATCATGATTGGAGCCATTAAGAATAATAGAAAAATAGACATTCTCAATATAATTCTTAATAAGATTAATAAAGATAAAATTAAAACCAAATTGCTCAAGCATGAAGTAAATAAAGTGCCAATTAATATTGTCATAAGTCTTAGCAATATCAAGTTTCAAAATCACATTACCTCCTCTAACACGGATATCCAAATCATGACAAAATTCTTGAGCCAAAAGGATATTCTCCATAATAGCCCTACCTTTCACAAAGCCCATTTGATTAGGAGAAATAATTTTGGGTAAAATGCCAGTAAGATGTTTAGAAATAATTTTAGAGACTAATTTATTGAAGAAAGAACAAAGACTAATAGGACGAAAATCATTCCAAGTTTGAACGAAATTATTCTTAGGTATAAGCACCAGCGAGGTAGAAGTAAAGAATTTGGGAATGGGGTTACCATCAAAAAAATCCAAAACAGTAGCAAAAATGTCAGTATGCAAGAAGTACTAGCATTTTTGAAAGAGAAGAGTCGTAAAACCATCAGGACCCGCAACAGAGTCACTATTCATGTTCATCAAGATATCTTTAACCTCTTCTAAAGAGGGAGGTATAGTAAGAGAAACATTATCCTTAATGGTTAGAATTTTTGGTATAAAAGAATAATCTATATCATGAACAAGAGAGAAAGTTTTATTAAAATGGGATTGAAAATATTGCACGGAGAAATTGGCGATCTCATCAAGATTATTAGAAAGGAGCCATCTTCCCTTTGAATGTTATTGATACTATTCTTGATCCTTTTTCTCTTTGCTAAAGCATGAAAATACTTGATATTATTATCGCCCTCAACCAAATGCTTAGCCGCAGCTTTTTGTTTCCAAAACACCTCTTCTTGAGCTTGAAGGTTAAACAATTCAAGTTTAGAATTCGTAAGCAAGGATAAATTAGCATGAGAAGGATCCTGCTGCTAAAGAACCTCATTAGCAGTCACATTGTGTTCAGCTTGTAAAATATTAGAGAAAATATTTCTAAACACATTACGATTCCACCAATTAAGAACTTGCTTTAACATTTTCATCTTTAACCAAAACCTTCTCATACCAAAAATAGAATTATCAGGGTGTAAAGGAGCTTGCTAATTCGCATGGACAACATCAAAGAAGGAACTATTAAGGAGCCACATATTTTGAAATCTAAAGTGCAAAGAGACGCTAGCAGCTCTATTATTAATATTAATAAGCAAAGGGGAATGATCAGATAAAGTTCTACTAAGATGATGAATATTCGTAATATTAATAGCATTAATCCAAGACTCATTAAAAAGCACGTGATCAAGCCTTTGCCATAAGTGACCTCTATCCAAGTAAAGTTATTACCAACAAAACCAATATCAATCAAACTACAAGATAAGATCATATTATTAAAGTCAGACATAGAACGATAAGAAGGGGCAGAACCACCAATTCTTTCAGAGGGAGCAGTGATAGCATTAAAATTCCCACTGATCAACTAAGGCATCTGACAGAAATTATGAAAATTTATAAGCTGATCCCATAAAATTTTCCTAATATAAAGGGAGGAGGCAGCATAAACGAAGGAAGCAAAGCAGTGAAAATTATAAGCTTCAATTTTACAACACATAAATTGGACAAAATCACCAATAATGTCAAGTTTAATAGGATTTTTCCAGAAAACCCAAATTTTATTAGAAACATTCGAAATAGCATGGTGAAAACCCAAAAACTTAGAAGTATTAAGCAACCTAGTACTAGGAATAAGCGGTTCAAGTAAAACTAAAATAGAGATATTATGGACTCGACATAAATTTTTAACACGAATCCTAGATGAATGGCAACTAATGCCCCTAATATTCTAAATAATAGTACTAAACATAAAGATAGGTTAATGAGAAGTATTAGCATGAGAATTTCTAGCAGATGATCTAGGGGGTTACAAGGAAATGTGCTTAGGTTTCCTCCCTTTTCTTCTATGAATTTTGATAAAGCTAGCATCATTATCATCTTTAGCAAAGCAAGTAGCAGAAATGTTCATATCCTCAGTATCCGTTAGAGCATCACTATAATAATTAGAAGAAGAATGAGTCTTACCTAGAGGACAGTCATCCTCCATAAATTTACTATCATCCTCCCAATTATCTCCAGCCACCCTAACCGGAACGGTAACCCATTTAGGAGATGATAAGAAATGTTCCTTGGAGACAAACTCTCCATCCTCTAAAGCCAAATCCCTCCGCTCACCTTCCTTACTAGTCAAATGAACATTAACAGTAGTTTCATTCAAAGCTTCCTGAACAATTAAAGGATCAGTAATCATAACATCACTAGTAATAGTTTTATTACAATTAAGACTACTAGGGTTAATGATATCAGTATTATTTAAAGTATTATCCAAACAATTTTCACCACCATTAGAATCACTATTTAAAATAACAACTTCCTGGGTATTCAGAGCAGATGCATTTAACTCAACCGGCACAGAATCCTTTTCAGGGGCGATCGACAACGGGTTCTCAGAATGAGTGGGAGGATTCTCCCCCAACGTATGTAGCGCTGGTTCCTTAAGAACCATAGCATCCAAATCATTACCTTGTTTTGAGGAGTTCTTTTCATTGCGCAGATGAGGGTGTTTACGAAAGCATTCATTCACCACATGCCCATGCATTTTACAAAAGGAGCAAAAAATAGGAAGGTTTTCAAACTCAATTTTTTGGAAATAGCCTTTCACTTCGGACCCAATCCAGATTTCAGAAGGGTGTTTTTTTGATACATCCAGTTCAACCAAAACCCTAGCAATTGATGGCCTCGAAACAGAAGCAGTCGCTTGATCAGTTTGCAAGGGACGTCCAAAAATAGAGACAATACCAAATAGAATTTGATGATTAAAAAAATGCAAATGTAAGTTAGGAAAAGAGATCCAAACCGAAGAAATGGGAGACTCTTCCCTAACATCATAGTCCATAGTCCATTTCAGTTAGCGCATTGACATCCTTGGATGTAATACGATCTTCTAGCAAAAATCTGACTATAATCAAGGTTATTGGCCAGCTGAATAGTAACATGCCTTTGATCAAGTAATCCCACATGAAAAGCACCAGAAAGCTTCAGGTTAACAAAAAATTTTTGAATGAAATCCAGATTAGGCCTTCTCAGAACAAATTTACCAACTAGAGTTAAAGAATAAGGAGCAGCGAGTTGCTCAACCACATAATCATCAAAGAGAAGGGCAGGACAACCCTTAAAAGATGAGTGAACGAAAGAAATTTTCGGTGTAGAGGACGAGGATCCCGCTAAGGCTTCTTTGAACGAATGAGATTTCCCCTCTAGGGAGGAGGAAACCGGGAATGATGATGACAGAGTCGTCATTGTCCCGCATGAAACAAAGAAAAACCTAGATGAAAGCATGACAGAAAAAACAACTAGGAAAAGCTAGAAAAACCAAACGAAAAAGCAGAGAGAATGAAGCCAGGAAGGCCGGAAACGATCGCGCACAGAGGAGCCCTAAAATCGCCAAGAAAGCTCCGCGTTGCTTAGCAAAGTAGGCTCATTTGTTGATCAAAATCTGATCTGAGTGAAAAGATATTTAGCGTAGAATCACTTTTGATGTTGTTGTATTCATCTTGTTAAAAAAAATATTAATCTACTTAATACATTTTAATTAATTAATTTAATTAATGTTAATTTTTAAACTTTTAATTAATGTAACCATATTTATTTTATTTGAATTTATATTACTATTTTAATTTATAAGATTTATTTATCAATTGAAATTATACTAATTAATTTATAATTAGCATAAAATAATTATTTAATAAATAAAAAATTATTAAATTACATAATTATTTAATATATTAACTTTAATTAATCAAATCACCGTTATATTAATTTGATTAATCTAATTTTTTATTTTCTTAATATTAATTATTAAGATTAACTTCCAAAAAAACCAATTAACGTCAACGTTTTAAATACCCCACAAATATATTGTATATATTAATATATTAACATTGTTCGTGACCTAGCACCGCAACGCTCTTTAGATCAGTATCAAAGCACTCGACCTTAAAATTTCTTTTTTTCATATAAATTTACTTCATAATTTTGAGTTATTACACATATGAATATCACAAAAAAGTTGGATCTAGATAATAACACTATTTTTATTTTAATTAGCTCTAAAAGTTGATATGTAACATGAATATATTCTCTTGTGTCATTTAATTTCTAAAAAACAAATTCAAAATTTATTAATTTTCATATATTTTGCAACAAATATCCTCATAAATTTATATTTTATCTATAAAATTATTCTATGCATTGAAAAACTCATATGTTATGTTTAATGATATTACTTTTGCTAATTACATATTAATATTTTAATATTTTATTTTTTTATTATAAAATTTTGATGAAAATATCTTCATTAATTTTGTACCATGTGCAAATCAAACTAATATAATTTCATTAAATCAAATATAATAGAAATACCACCTATCAACTTTTGGTTATCATTTTGAAAAGAATTCGATCAAAAAATTGTAACCAAATTTAGTTTAGATATTATATTAGCCTTGTTGCGGGCTAGAATATACGCGGCGGTAGAGTTTAATAATTCTTCGTCCTAGCTTTGTACAGATATTCAGCACACAAACAAAAGAATGAAAGAACACCAGAATTTTTACGTGGAAAGCCCTGAAAAAGGGAAAAACCATGGGGCCACGCCCAGTTGAAAGAGTTCCACTAGTGTTGTTTGAAATACAGGAGGCTGATCCGTCCTTGAAATTCAGGACGATCAGATTACAATGAGTATTGAAAGTCAGTTACAAGGCCAAGCAAAGTTCCGACGTCCCTCGGGTGTCTGGCAGAATTCCGGCGTCACTTGGAAGTTGGGCAGAATTTCGACGTTATTCGGGCGTCGGGCAGAGCTCCGGCGTCCCTCGGGCACCCAGCGGTGTTACGGTGATGTTCCGGCGGAGTTCCGGTGGAGATTCGCCGTGTTCCGGTGGTGGTCGAGGAGGAGTTATTCCCTCCTACACTTCTCTTCTCTTCTTGGTTTCTCTTGCTTGGTCCCCTTTCAAGAGAAATGAGAGGACAATTTATAGTTTTTTGAGGATGGCATAACCCATAAATAGATGAGGGATCAGGGGCAAATAAGGAGTGATCCGGATGAACGGCCGATATTGAATCCCTTGATCGTGAACCATTTATTGAGCATCTGAAGGTCATAATGATATCAGAATTCGGTGATCTTGACCTCGTTGGATTCGTCTCGTCAAGCCGCTCGATTCGACTATAAGCATGTCAAAATCGGAGACCGTTTGGTAACTCAAATTGTGGTTTGAGTTTTCCAATAGCGCTTTGGGTCCTTGATTTGGACTCATTTTGGCTCGGATTGAGTTGAATTTGGTGTCGTTGGGTTTGTATTTTCGAGACGCTCAGTTTGACTGTAAATTTGCTGAAATCGGAGTTCAAATGATCCCGAATTTAATTTTTGAAGCTTTCAAGCTGAATTTGCCTCGAGATTCATGCCGGATCAAGATAATTTTTTGATGATAAATCATGTGCCCCACCTATTTTTGGACGTCGAAGCTCCACGAGTCCAAAAATACTTATCTCGATCTTTTACATTGGATGAATCGTAAAAAATTACGTTCAAGAAGTTACAAAATTTCTTCAATGTGATCATAGAGGCCCCGTTGAGCTTCGAAAATGTCAAAATTGAGTCCAGAATGTTGAAAAACGTGTCTGGGGACCCCAAAAATATCCGATTTGGACCGTTCGGGCTCAAAATCGGAGCCCGGGAATGTGTAGGCCGCCGAACCGGTCGAACCGGCCGGACGCCGCAGCCACCGCCCCCGACGGCTCAGAACCGTGCGCTGCGGCGCGCCTGAGGCCTGCCTGGCCTGATCTGCGGCCCGCATGGGCCTGCGCAGCAACCCGCCAGCGGCCCGCCTGGCCCGCATGGGCCTGCACAGCTGCGGTGCGCCTGAGGCCCGCCTTGCCCGATCTGCGGCCCGCAGGGGCCTGCGCAGCCGCCCGCCTGGGCCCGCCTGAGGCCCAACTGGCGCGGTGCTTGGCCGCGCTGTTTGGCCGGCGGTTAGGAAACTGCTGGCCGATTTTGTATTTTTTTTTTGGTGGGGCCCAAAAAAATTCCGAAAAAATAAAAAAAATAAGGAATTTGATAAAATTTTGGAATCCCCCCCCCCTTTAAAAATACTATAAATAGACCCCCCAGGGCCTAGGAAGAACTCGCCCCTTCTTCCTTTTCCTTTCTAGCTTTTGGCATTTCGAGGCCTTCCGCCATTTTTGAGTAGGTGACTTTCCCTACTTGACTCGGTGCCCCTCCCTTTGCGCAGAAGTTAGAGGCTTCATCTCTTTTTTCTCTCATTCTGGCTTTCTAACAGTTGAGGCATTCCGCTGTTATTCAGTAGGTGAGTTTCCCTACTTGAGACAACGCCCCTCCTCTTGTACAAGAGTTAGAAATTTCTTCTCTTTTTCATTCCTTCTCCTCCATTTTTCTTCCTACTCTAGAGGCTTTCCGCTGTCTTTCGTAGGTGATTTTCCCTACTAAGATTCGTGCCCCTCTTTAGTAAAGGAAGTGAAATGGATGATCCCACATCCTTTAAAAATCCTTTAGAAGATCGTGCGAGAGGATACGAGACTTTCTATGCTATTTGAACGGAAGTTTGTCGATGATGGACGATCGGGTGGAAGTCTGTTGGCATTCAATGACCGAGTGTAGAGCTGAAGGAGAGAGTTTGAAGGTACGTTGCAAGTAGCAGTCGAGTGACCATCTAATGATGGCTGATATGAAGTAAATGACCGCTAGCTGATATTAGACGAATGTTTGAAGATGGCGGGTATTTAGTGGCATTTTGCAAAGACAATAAGCTTCCATATGGAAATTTGTCGACATCAGATATCCCTGAGTCAAGGGGTTAAAGCAGTGTGCTATGTTAGTAGTTGGGTGATACACTTATTGTGTCAATTGAGTGGAGGCCTGATGATAATCAGGTTACATATTTTCGTTGAAGGAGAAGTTGTAGGAGATGGAAGTAAGGGAGAAGTCACTTAAATCCACCAAGGATATTTGACTGTGTTCAAGTTATTTATTGCTTGATGATAGTAGCTTGTACGGATGATGCCAATGTATCTTTGAATTTCAACTTCTAGTGAGAATAAATGTACACATGAATTTGAATTTATGTAACTCCATTGATATTATATGAGAATTTGAGACTTTGTCCCTTGGAGGAAGCTGAATTGTTATTGCATCTGTAAGACATGCTTTGATATTGCTCCCCATACTTTTGAGGCATTTATAGTCTGAGCGAATGTGAGAGACATCCTTCTAGGATGTTTGATATATCTGAGATTATAAGTCAAAGCCTTTGCCTGATGACATTAATGAGAGATGTTAGATCAAATCCCCCTATGATTGATCTTCCAATGATTGAGAGATAAGGCATTCTCCTACGATGTTTGACCTATCTGAGGTTGGATGTCAGAGCCCTGCTCGATGACATTAACCTATATGGAAGGGGTCAAGAGAATCCACCAAGGATGTGAGACCTATCCAAGGTTGTACGTCAGAGCCCTGCTCGATGACGTTAACCTATATGGAAGAGGTCAAAAGAATCCACCAAGGATGTGAGACCTATCCGAGGTTGTATGTCGGAGCCTTTGCTCGACGATGTTAACTTGTATGGAAGAGGTCAAGAGAATCCACCAAGGATGTGAGACCTATCCGAGGTTGTATGTCGGAGCCTTTGCTCGACGACGTTAACCTATATGGAATAGGTCGAGAGAATCCACCAAGGATGTGAGACCTTTCCGAGGTTGTTTGTCAGAGCCTTGCTCGATGACGTTCCTATATGGAAGAGGCCGAAAGAATCCACCAAGGATGTGAGACCTATCCGAGGTTGTATGTTAGAGCGTTGCTCGATGACTTTAACCTATATGAAAGAGGCCGAAAGAATCCACCAAGGATGTGAGACCTATTCGAGGTTGTATGTCAGAGCGTTGCTCGATGACTTTAACCTATATGGAAGAGGTCGAAAGAATCCACCAAGGATGTGAGACCTTTCCGAGGTTATTTGTCAGAGCCTTTGCTCGATGACGTTAACCTGTTTGGAAGAGGACAGATCGAATCCCCCTGGGATCGATCTTCCAGTGATTGAGATGCAATAAAGACTACGCATTTCTCAGATCTTGGATAAAGAGATTATATTTGTCAGTAGTTTTTCATTGTCATTTTTATTCTTTTTAAAGAAGGAGACAATATCAAAACTAGGCGAACAACACATTATATTACTGTAAGACAATACAATAGTTCCCTAGTACAACATAAGAGATACATATAGGGACAACACGTCATTTTCTATTTATCATAGAAGAGATACACGATGACACATGACAAGTAACGAACACAAGGGCCCAAGTTGCATTGTTATTCAATCTCACCAACCATTTAAATATTGTTCAATGGTTGCCTTTGTTGATGTTGATTTTTCCCCTAGTGGGACCAGCTCCATCTCTAGCAGGTGAATTTTGAATGAACTGTCGAAGGTAGTCTAATCGGATAAGTCTCAATTTCATTTTTGAGCGACTTACAAGCTTCAGTGGAGTGCCCATGACTACAATGGAAATAACAGTATTGATCTTGATTTCCCATATTTGTCTTCAAAGGATTAGGCCACTTGATATTTTCTTGATCGTGAATGGCCATCAGTATATTGATTCGAGATACATTGAGAGGTGTATAATCTTTTTCATGTTGAACCTCATGTTGTGGAGGTCTAGGAGGTAGGTTATTCTTCCCTTATTTTTTCTGTTGTGAGGAAGAGTTATCTATACCAGGAGCATTTTTGCGCTTACCATTTGTTTGCTCAAATTACTTTCTATGAGTATTAATGCCTTTGTCAGCGGAGATTTGAGCTTCTACACGATGGATCAGGTCAGCATATGAATGAACTGTGTCTCGCATGAGTGCTGAATAGAAAGGGCCAGGATGGAGGCCGCCAAGAAAGACCCCTCTCAGCAATTCAAGATTCACTCCTGAAATTTGTCGAGCCTCGATGGAAAATCGCTGAAAATACTCCTTTAACGATTCTCCTTCTTTTTGATGGATCCCGAAAAGGTGAGAAGAATGCTTAATAATTCTTCGATTGGCAACGAATTGTTCGACAAACACTTTGGCCAATTTGACGAATGTAGGGATCGTTTCGGCTGGAAGTGAATAGAACCACATTCGAGCTTGTCCTTTGAGAGTAGCAGGAAAAACATGGCAGAGGAGAGCATCAAAGGCTCGTTGTATATACATGATGGTCCTATAGTGATCAATATGCTCGTACGGGTCAGATGTCCCGTCGTAAGGATCAATGTTTGGTAATTTGAACCCTGTCGGAATGGGTTGTTGGAGGATGGCTTCAGTCAGGGGTGAGGACTCCTCGAAGTCCCACTGACGAAGAGATTGTCTTACACCTCCCATGGGGAACTCTTCTCGGACCAATCGTCGCAGTTCGTGACGAATGACATTGTGAGGGAGCTCAGTAATGTTCGGTCGGGCGACGTCCTCGGGGATGTCTGGAGGAATGGGAGATTATTGACTGGTGTGTGTGGGATGGGTAGAACTTGCTGTGTCAGCGAGTTCGTTGTCTTGGTGTGAGTGTAGATGCCTTCTTAGTGGAGGAAAAGGAATCTCGACATGAAGATGTTCTGGAGGAACCTCTCCGACCCGGGGTGGATCTCGAGGGAAAAGAACTTCTTCCCATTGCACTACTGCTGATTGGTGAGCCTCTCGTAGGAGTTGAAGGATCTTGTTCTAAGATTTTTCCATCTTTCGGATTCGCTCTTTCAAAGAAGGTCCTGAGGTTCCTTCTCCTGCAACGTGTTGCCCCCCAGGATAAAAGGAGGCAGAAACTTGACGTCCTTGATTTATAGACTGGTTTCTGGATTGATGAGAGTGGAAGCGGGAGGCTCCTATGAGGCGATTGCTACGCCTACTGGTCATCGAAGCAATATTTAGAAGTGTGGGATAGTGATTCCCACGGACTGCGCCAAACTGTTGCAGGCTAGAATATACGCGGCGGTAGAGTTTAATAATTCTTCGTCTTAGCTTTGTACGGATATTCAGCACACAAATAAAAGAATGAAAGAACACTAGAATTTTTACGTGGAAAGCCCTAAAAAAGAGAAAAACCACGGGGCCACACCCAGTTGAAAGAGTTCCACTAGTGTTGTTTGAAATACAGGAGGCTGATCCATCCTTGAAATTCAGGACGATCAGATTACAACAAGTATTGAAAGTCAGATACAAGGCCAAGCAGAGTTCCGACGTCCCTCGGGTGTCCGGCAGAATTCTGGAGTCACTTGGAAGTTGGGTAGAATCTCGACGTTATTCAGGCGTCGGGCAGAGCTCCGGCGTCCCTCGGGCGCCCAGCGGTGTTCTGGTGATGTTCCGGCGGAGTTTCGGTGGTGTTCCGGTGGAGTTCCGCCGTGTTCCGGCGGTGGTCGAGGAGGAGTTATTCCCTCCTACACTTCTCTTCTCTTCTTCTCTTCTTGGCTTCTCTTACTTTGGTCCCCTTTCAAGAGAAATGAGGGGTCTATTTATAATTTTTTGAGGATGGCATAACCCATAAAAAGATGAGGGATCAGGGGCAAATAAGGAGTGATCCGGATGAACGGCCGATATTGAATCCCTTGATCATGAACCATTTACTGAGCATCTCAAGGTCATAATGATATCAAAATTCGGTGATCTTGGGCTCGTTGGATTCGTCTCGTCGAGCCGCTCGATTCGACTATAAGCATGTCAAAATCGGAGACCGTTTGGTAACTCAAATTGCGGTTTGAGGTTTCCAATAACGCTTCGGGTCCTTGATTTGGTTTCTTTTGGGCTCGGATTGAGTTGAATTTGGTGTCGTTGGGTTCGTATTTCCAAGACGCTCAGTTCGACTATAAGTTTGCTGAAATTGGAGTTCAGATGATCCCGAATTTAATTTTTGAAACTTCTAAGCTGAATTTGCCTCGAGATTCGTGCCGGATCAAGATAATTTTTTGATCCTATATCAAGCCTTATAATATAAAATAGTTTATACAGATAAAAATGTAAACACAATACACTAAAAATTCACTCCTTTGATTGACAAATAAATATATTTTTGTAAAGCCTATGCTGACATGTGATAAGATATTCTAATAGAAAAAAAAATTATGACATTTTAGCTGATTCAACAAAAGATATTTAAAATAGGGGTGTTAATTAATGATGACTCGAAAATTCAACCTGAGCCCCCAAGAAAATCCGGGTTTGGATCAGCAAGTTTTACAAACATGTCGAGTTTAGGTCCTAATTATGAACCCATTTGAGAAATCAGGTCTGTTCGGGTTAACTAACCCGAATCCACCCAAATTTGACCTCATATCCCCCCTCTCAGACCGCACCTCTAAAGCAACCCGCTTCTCTGTCACTCTCACTTGCCTTGCCCGCATCATGCTCAATGCCTTGCAACAACGCTTGTGCAGTTGCGGTTGCCAGCTTACAGCCTAGCCCTCCCCTACTTGCGGTTGTGCCCTCGATCTCTCGCAGGCTTGCCTTTACTAGCACCTGTGCAGTAAAGGCAGTCGGGTAGCATGCATGTCACGTCAAATCAACTCGAATAAGGGCAGTCGGGTCTAAGTCTGATTTTCTGACATCTTTGTCTAATTGTGTTGAATTAATTGATGGTAGGTTAATTTTGGGTTGAATCCGAACCCGACCGGAAAATTTATTTTGACACCAATTTTAAAAGTGCAAAAAATGCATGAAATACTTGCCATTTAAAATATGAAAAGAAATTTCCCTTCACAAATTTATTTTATTTGTAAGTTCTATCTTTTTATTATTGACCTTATTATTTTAGGTCAATTTCTCTAAACTCATCTCTAGCACATGTCTTCGTAGTCTAGTATAAACGTCGCTCCTATAGGATTTCCCTTAGGTAGATACCCGACGCCGTAGCTTTGACTCAACCCTATAATTTCCACTCAAATCGATTTGAGTTTAATTTTGACTCGATATGTTCGACAGACGCTACATCATTCGTCTCACAATCAATTGAAAATTAAATTGACACGAATAGGATTAAATCGAGTGATTTGCATTAATCTTAAAGTCATTTTTTTATTTTTATTAAACTAAATTCTCTCAATTAAACCCTCCAATTGTATCAAAATATATTAAATATTTTAGTATTTAAATTAATAAATTAAAGTTAATTAAAATTTATCCAAATTAATTCTAAAATTGTTTTCTTTTTCTCACCCAAGTTTCATTGAAATTTCAAATAATAATAAAAAAGGCAGTTTTGGGAGGAGTTGGGCCCGTGCAAACCGCCCCCCACGTATGCTCCTCTTCCCTATTCATTCGCAGAACCACCCCCCTCCGTCTCTCTCTCTATTCGCACAGCCTAGACCGAACGCCCCTCCCCCGTCGCTCTCTCTTCCTCTCTCGGTTTCGCAAGCGCCTCCTCTCCGTCTCCCTCTCTCTCGTGTGAGAAGCCACAGGCGGAATCCCCATCCTCCCTCGTCTCTCTTGCCCGAGTAGAACTAGCCGACTTCGCCTCCTCTGCCCTAGCCGACGCCAACTTTCCCCTTTGGTACAGGTAATCGCTTCTTCTTCTACCTTCCTCTGATATCCTCCATAGTCTCTCCTTGAATATGAGACGGCTGAATGAAAACCAATGCAATCCACATTCGGACTAAATCATCTTTATTGAACACATGATTTTGTGAAAATATAGAACAGAATGAAAAAAAAACAAAAAAACAAAAACAAAATGAAAAAACAAATATGTTGAGATTTGGCAGACCTATATAGTTCAGTCTTGAGATGGAAATATATAATTCTGAGCCAATGTTGTAGTACTTAAATTACTTTCTAGAACTGCCATCACTCGCCTTTCATCCAAGTTAGAATTTAGAACACCACAAATGACCTTTGCCGCCAATGGAGCTTGTACCTTCTTGCATTGATAATGCAGTGAGGATTTGAGAGTGTTTTTTTTTTTTAATCTTCTTTCCATTCTTGAGGTCTACAGATTTTGTTTTGAAGTACCGGTCTATACTTCTTGCTTTAGATGAGATATGTCTTCATTAGTGTTTTGAGAACCTTGTTGATGGAGAAGACTAAAAATTAAGCATTGAGCCAATGAATAAGAAATAAATAAAATCATAAACACACATACACACACATATATATAGTAGCATTGTAAAATGTGATTATCTGAATTTTTAGGAGACTAATGTAAAATTATTAAATAGATAGTTTTATTTTGTTAGATAATAATTTTTAATTCTATAATAATCTTAATTATTGAAGAACCATTAAAATTCAATCAGAAATAATTGGTATACTTAATTAGTAGTCCAGTGGTCATGAAGTGATTAGGTACAATTAAAGTATAAGAGTTATTTTATACAACAACAACAATATTATCAAGCCTTTATCCCACTGCGTGGGGTCAGCTATATGAATCCTTTTTCTTCATTGTGTCATGTTAAAAGTCAAAATCTCGTTTAAATCTAATAAAGAGAGATCATTTCTAATATTTTCTAACCAAGTCTTTTAGGTTTATCTCTACCTTTCTTAACATAAGTTAAATCTAAGATCTCTACTTTCCTAACCGGGTCATCAGGAGGCCGTCGTTTTATGTGAATAAGAGTTATCTTATTTTAGAAAAAAAATTGAATGAAGGGATATATATATATATATATATATATATATATATATATATATATATAGGATAAAGGGGGCATATTGGCCCCAAATACAAGTTGATTTTATCATAGGAAAACAGTCTTTTGTTATTTTACGACATTAAAAACGAACAACCATATGAGATTCCTATAACTGTATTATTCACAATACGCCTACAAAGCCTCACCTGGTCCTTGCTTACTACTCCTTGAAGTTCTCCAAAGTATATCTTCAAAATTCTATTCTCATGGCAACTTCTTCTTCTCTGCTCTCCTACTATACTCTTCAAAATATCTTTTCCTTTTTTGCTTCTAAGAGAGAAGAATTCTCTAGTATTAACGTGAGGGCTTGCCGAAGAACACCATCTCATCAACGTCGAGTCATTGTTGTCGAGCAAATCCTGCTCCATGCCTAATAAAGGTTTGCTAGCAATATCTTAATGCCTATTTGAAACTTTTTTTAATAAAATAATTAAAATATTAAGAAATTTGTATAAATTATGCTCATTTGATAGATATCACAAGCTTAAACGTAATGCAAAAGCAAAATATTCCTTCTCAACCACATCTAAATTTGAATCAATACGTACATTAACAAGCTTTACCAATTTTGACAGGCATGAGTCCTTCCAAGCTCAAGATGGTCCACCAATACGGATCAGGCTCATCCCTGACGTGCAGGGACAAGCTATCCCTTGAGGATAAATATCATCAGATCTTAAGACAGGACCAAGCTCAAGTCGACTACATCTACCATGTGGACGTCACCAACTGCGCTAGCTTCAACCCACTTAGCGGCTCTCTTTCCGCAACAGTTCTAGTAGAAGAAGGCATTTTTGTGGGTAGCTACAACTTTATCTTCACCATATACCTAGGCACCCCTCCTAAGCCCTTTTCAGTTATTTTTGACACCAGTAGCGATCTCACTTGGACCCAATGTATACCCTACGATAAGTGTTATCTCTTAAAACACCCAATATATAACCAATTCGAGTCCTCCACTTATGCAAGCATTTTTTGCTTCTCTAACTATTGTACCCAACTAAATATATATGGTTATTCCTGGACTTACAATTGTCTCTACCAGGTACGATATGGCGTTGGTTCTCAAACTCAATGCTACCTCGTTCAAGAAACCTTAAAATTTTCCTTTGATATTATAGAGAACTTCTTCTATAGATGCGGTCATAACAACAACCTCAATGTGTCCAAGGCAGATGGGTTATTAGGCTTTGATCGGGGGTTAGTTTTAATTATTACCTAGACAGTTCAATCGTATAACTTGGTATTCTCATATTTTCTACCATCAATCAAAGCTCATTATAACTGGATATCTCGCACTAGGTAACTATGACACTCATGTGCAATATACATCGATGATTCCTTCTACTTTGTCATTCTAATTTCTATTTTTATTTGGTGTAAATGGCTCGCCCTTTTACATAGTGTGTTCGGCGTCCCAGAAATCATATTGGCCTCCAGCAGAAAAGCCATGTTGGACTTTGGCACAGTAATCAGTCTACTGCTGCCCATTACCTACTCTAGCATCTGCAGCATTTTTCGAAAAAATATGGCCAATGCATTGCCATTGAGCATACTCGACACATGCTATAACTTTACTAACTATCCGAAGGTGAAGGTGCCGGTGTCCAAGATTAGTTTTAAATTTGAGGGCGGGGTTATTATTCACTTAGATATCTCGAGGATACTTTTTGGGCCCAATAAATCTCAATAATGCATAGTCTTCTCTGCCAATAAATATGATAGTGATATTGTGATCATTGGTAATATGCAGCAACGCACATTCAATATAGTGCATGATATAAATAACTTCATAATTACCTTTGGGGCTAATAGTTATAGTTAGAATGAATATGTATATGAATATGAATTTTTAATAGTGAATTGGAAATTACGAAAAAAATCTTTGTGGGAGGCATTCCTTATTAAGACCTTGTGTAAAATATAGTCATGTCTTATCATTGAGACTTCAGTGGGGTCGAAAAAGTCCTTTCTTAACATTTTTGAGTCTCATTAACATGAAAAAAATTAAGAAATGATAAATAAAAAGAAACGTGACTTTATCTTAATTTTTGGTTAAGATTTAATTAGAAAGTAAACAAGTCGAACTGGAAATTTTGAGATTTTTCTCTTAATTTCCAATTCACCATTAAAAATTCATATTCATAGACATATTTATTTTAACTATAATCATTAGCTCCAAAACTAATTCTGAAGTTATTTATATAATGCACTATATTAAATGTGCGTTGCCGCATATTACCAATGATCACATTATCACTACCATATTTATTGGCAGAGAAGGCTAAGCATTGTTGAGATTTGTTGGGACCGAAAAGTATCCCCGAGATATCTAAGTTAATAATAACCCCGCCCTCAAATTTAAACCTAATCGCTGGCATCGGCGCCTTCACCTTCAGGTAGTTAGTAAAGTTATAACATGTGTCGAGTATGCTCCATGACAGCACCTTTGGGTAATTGGTCATGTATTTTCAGAAAATGTTGTGGATGTCGGAATATGTAATGGGCGACAATCCACTAATCACTGTGCCAGAGTCCAATATGGCTTTTCTGCCGGAGGACAACATGGTTCCAGGGGCGCCGAACACACTAGGTGAAAGGCCGAGTCATTCACGCCCAATAGAAATAGAAATTAGATTGACGAAGTAGAAGGATGACCTCATTTGGCTTGTTATCATCGGGGTATATTGCACATGTGTGGCATAGTTACCTAGTTCGAGATATCCAATTATGCTGGGCTTTGATGGTAGACAATATGAGAATACCAAGTCATACGATTGAGCTGTCTGAGTAATAATTGAAATCGAGCCCCGATCGAAGCCTAATAACCCATCTGCATTCAACACTTTGAGGCTATTGTTATGGCCGCAGTCATAGCGGAAGTTCTTTATAATATCAGAGGAGAATTTTTAAGGTGTCCTGAACGAGATAACCTTGAGCTTGAGAACCATTATTGTATCGTACCTGGTAGAGACAATTGTAGGCCCATGAGCAACCATTTATATATTGTTGGGTACAATAGTTGGAGGAGCAGAAGATGCTGGCATAGGTGGAGGACTCGAATGGGTTATATATTGGGTGTTTTTGGTGATAACACTTATCTCAGGGTATACATTTGGTCCAAGTGATAACGCTACCAATGTCGAAAATAACTGAGAAGGGCATGGGAGGGGTGCCTAGGTATATGATGATGATAAAGTTCTAGCTACCAACAAAAATGCTTTCTTATACTGGAACTGTTGCGGAAAGAGAGCCGCCAAGTGGGTTGAAGCCGGCAGAGTTGGTGGCATCCAGGTGGTTGATGTAGTCAACGCAGGCTTGGTTCTGTTTTAAGATGTGATGATATTTATCCTCAAGGGATAGCTTGTCCTCACACGTCAGGGGTGAGCACAGTCCGCATTGGTGGAACAGCTTGAGCTTGGAAGGGCTCATGCCTGTCAAAATTGGTAAAGTTTGTTAATATACATATTGATTGGAATTTTGAAATTTGTGGTTGAGAAGGAATCTTTTGCTTTTGCAGTACGTTTAAGCTTGTGATATCTATCAAATGAGCATAATTTATGCAAATTTGTTATTATTTTAATACGCAGCTCAGCTCGGTCTGTTGGTTTAGAGCTTTGGCTACCAACAAAGAGGTCCTAAGTTCGAGTCTTGCGTATATGATGTGTGTATGAGTTTGTCTTAATTGGCATAAATGTCCCAAAACAAATAAGTTATTATTTTAATTAATTTACAAAAAAAAAGTTTTGAACAAGGCATTAAGATATTGCTAGCAAACCTTTATCAAGTATGGAGCAGGCAGCAATGACTCGATGTTGATGAGATGGTATTCTCCGGCAATCCCTCATCCTAATACTAGAGAATTCATCTATGTTAGAAGCAAAAAGAAGAAGATATTGAGAAGAGTATAACAGGAGAGCAGAGAAGAAGTTGCATGAGAATAGAATTTCGAAGCTATACTTTGAAGAACTTAAAGGAGTAAACAAGAAGTAGGTGGAGTTTCATAGGCGTCGCTTACTGTGCATAATGCGATTATAGGAATCTTATATGGTTGTCCGTTTTTAATGCTGTAAAATAACAAAAGATTGTTTTCCTAAGATAAAATCAGTTTGTATTTGGGGCCAATATCCTCCCTTTGTCCTATTCATATATATCCCTTTATTTAATTTTTTTCTAGAATAAGATAACTCATATATATTAATTGTATATGAGTTATTTAATCACCTCATGACCATGGGACTACTAATTAAGTCTATCAATTATTTCTTATTGAATTTTAATTGTTCTTTGATAATCAAAATTATTATAGAAAAAAAAAAGATTATCTAACAAAATAAAACTATCTATTTAATAATTTTATATTAATCTCCTAAAATGAAGAATTTTTAAGAAGGAGCTTGCTGAATTTGTCTTTTAGCAACAGGAGCATGTTAGGTTGAAAATTTAAAATGGGGGTAAATTAGCAGAACCTAACGAATGCGCCAAATGATTCAGCGGACTTAGAACGCGCCGAATCATTTGGCGCCTTCTAATGAATATGCTAAATTGATTGGAACATTTCACGCGAGCCCCAACCAGATCTGTGAAACGCCTAAGCGCCGTATGTTTTTTTTTCTTTTTTTCTTTTGAGGTGCCTATATAACTTTGCTTTGCTGTGAAGATTGCAAACGAAGTGTCATGCTCAATTCTGCGCTCAAGGAGTGAAATTTCTAAGGTAAGTGAGAAGATATAAGTTTAATTTTTTTGCATAAGATTATTTGTAGTTTTGTTTTAGTTGAAGTTGTAGCCTAATCTTTTTTGTTAGAACAATTATATATGGGAATGTAAGTAGTTGCTAATTTCAGATAAAGATTTTTTTTTTTTTTTTTTTTTTGTAGATTTCTAATGTGATCCATGATTTCTTCAGTTTTTTTGTAGATTTCTACTGTGAAAGTTAAATTTATGGTTGATTTCTAATTTTTTTATGTTGTTTTCTAAACCATTCATTAATTTCATTCTTTGTAATTTTAATTTCTTTCTTCTGTTGTATTTCCGAGATTGATTTTTTTTTAAGAAGAAACTTCGTTGAAAAGTAATTTAGCAGTAGGAGCATAGATGACCCAAAATTTGAAATGGAGCAAACAAGCCGAAAGATTCGGCTCATTCTAATGAATGCGCCGAATAATTTGTTATAAAAGTTAGTCCACCCTAGTTGACAGGAAAAAAAAAACTAATAATCAGATTTTCTATCTTATAAGAAAAAACTAAATTATCTATTTTCTACCATTTTAGAAAGTACACTTAGAGAAAGTGAATCAATTAAATTATATAAGAGGTTAATGAAAGTTAAACAATTAAATTATACAATTATTGAGAATGCTAAATTTTTTTTTAAGTCCAAATTAGTACAATAATAAAAATTAATTTTTGCAGAAAATTGAAAAAATTTCAGAGAAATGATGAGAAAATATAAAGAACTATTAAATATAGAAATCTGAAAATTATTTTATCAATATCTGTATATTAAAATTTTTTTTTACAATAACAAAATGAAACTATTGATAATCCAAAATGAAGTCTTAGTTGATTTGCATCCTTATTCTCAACCTTTTTATTTTTTAAGTATTTTTTTATGTTATTTTTTTATCCTTATTCTCAATCTTCTATATGGGCAGCTACAAGTAAGATTTAACTAAATTAAGACTTAAAATACTATAAATTTAGGTTTAATAAATTTTGGAGTGAAATTTCTAATATTATTTAGTATGATATATGTTAATTTTAATTAAATTTTAATAAATATTTTATTTTTAATTCAGTATTTAAGTATCTATATAATTGTAAGATCTTATTAAAATGTAATTATTGTAAGATCAATATTAAATGTAATTAGATTAATAAAATCATAATTAATATATCATTTAACATTAATTTAAATTTTTAATAAAATAATTAAATAATAAATATATTTAGTTAAATTAATAAATAAATATTATTAATTTACTTAATACATTTTAATTAATTAATTTATTTAATGTTAATTTTTAAACTTTTAATTAATGTATCCATATTTATTTTATTTGAATTTATATTACTATTTTAATTTATAAAATTTATTTATCAATTAAAATTATACTAATTAATTTATGATTAGCATAAAATATTTATTTAATTAATAAAAAAGTATTAATTTATAAAAATATTTTTTATATTAATTTTAATTAATCAAATCACCATTATATTAATTTGATTGATCTTTTTTTTTTGCTTAATATTAATTCATAAGATTAATTTCCAAAATAACCAATTAACGTCAACATTTTAAATACCCCACAATAGGCCCTTAGTAAAATACTATAAATTAACTTTTAATTTTTTAATAATTTAATAAATACATAATTAATAAAAATATATTTAATTTATTTGATTGAATATTAATAGTTTAATTAATATAATTTTTAATTTAAAATTATACTAATTAAATTTATTGGATACGAAATGAGCATATACGTGAAAATGTTGAAGTAGCTCAAGTTGAAAATAAGATTAGAGAGAGTCGCCTTTGATGGTTTAGTCACATAAAATGGCGGCCTTTTGTCTTCCAATGACCATGTTAGGAAAGTAGATGTATTAAATTTTACTTATGTTAAGAAAGGTTGAACTTAGTGTATCCGTATATTGAACATGTCTTCTTAGCTCCTTGACACCTCCTCATTTTTTGTAGAATGTTACGATTACTTTTATACTTTGATAGCGAGTTGCAAGTTAAAACTAAATTCACACCAACTTATGTCGGCGGTAGGAATAGGCCAATCATCATAGAGGACATTATATCATTAACCCAACTAAAACTACGAATAATTCGTGCGTTACAATATATGCAATCCACCAACATAGACAGAAAATATGGTAAGCCGAATTCATAATAACAGTGGATATGCTGCCATACACGGGGTTTGTGAATATATGTTGTTAGAGGCTAGAAGGCGTATTATTATAGTATATGTCGAGGCTAAAGAAGTTCTCCCTAGACAACCTATGTAGACAAGCACAACTACATTCATATTTGATGTTGCTGGCCCTTCAACTCAAGTATATCAGTAAGTTATCACATAATGTCGAAGTTTGCTATCTTTGCCTTGGGCTGAAAATTTAATGTTGTCGAATAATGTGGTTATTTGATAGGCTGACTCCAATATCCATTCCACAAGCTGTTATTAGTGCAGAATTTTCAATAGCAATGGCTACTGACTTTCGCGGATGCCTAAGCTTATACTAGCGCTCAACTTATTTGCAACAAGTTGCTCAGCCACGAGCTAGTGTTAGTGAGCGATGAGGTGATCGGATTTTGCTATATGAATACAATAAAGATTCTCATTCTTTTAGGCCGTATATTCAACAGGCTTCACGATAACAACCACATATTATTGAACCTGGGGAAGGAAATGCAAATGATATGAACGAGTACCAAACAATGGACAGTGGAAGTAGTGATTCAGCTAGCAGTAGCCCTAGATTAAACATTCATATTCCTTCAATTAAAGATAATGATATGGAGATACTCGGGCATGAGTGCATCTAAGAACATGCTAAGGAAAATCAAGAAGGCTTGGAAGCAATGTTTGCTAGCAATGAATTCATACAAAATGTTACTTCAACAAAGGAATGTGACCAAAAGGTGGACTGTGATGCTCCAGCATTGGGGAACGCATTAACATTAACATAATCAACGCATTCCATTGAACTTCATGAAAGTTTGATTTTTCATACGAAGGAAGCCTTACAATGTGCAATTAATGTCTGGTCCATTGCCAATAATGTTGAGTACATTAGATATAGCTCTAATAAGAGTATACTCACCATCATATGTGCTCATCACAACAATCCACAAAAGGCCTTGTGTATGACGCCTACATGTAGAACGGAGTAAGAAACTAGGAGGATTTTGGAGAATATATGACTACGGTCCATAGCACACCTATACACATGCTATAACGATGGACGGTCATCGCAATTGTACATTAAAATTCGTATGCACATACATTACTCCAATTATGCATAAGCAGCTAGACATTAAGCTTAGGGAGATAATTGCCCGAATGGAGTCAAAATTTGACATAAAGCTTTCGTACGTTAAGGTAGGGATGCACGGCAAATGGCAATACAAGTTATATTCGGTACGTATGAAAAATCACTTTATTGTTTTATCGAGGCAACTTGTATTGATATCTCGGATACTATATACAACATAGAACTGGTCGGTAACTCCCGGTTCAAGAGAATTTTTTGGGCCTTCGAAACATCTATATTGCAGGATGGCAATACTATCAGATTGTTCTCAGCTTGAATGATACTTTCTTGGTGGGGAAGTATCGCATTACTCTTTTGGCTGCTATTGGGTTGGATGGGAATGGTGGCCTATACCCACTTGCATTTGCAGTTGTTGAAGCAGAGACTAATGAATTGTGGACTTGATTCTTATGAATGCTTCACGATCTTCTCCAAATTGTTAGAGAATGCCACAACCTATGCATTATATCGGATAAGCACCCCAAGCTTGTGAGGGGATGTTAAGAAGCATCTCATTATTTCAGGCCTTCTTTTTTTCTTAGAAGACCTTCTTTTTTCTTAGAAGTTTCTTAATTATGCTAGTTAAGTAAATTTTGAATGTGGTTTGTGCCTGTTATCGTCGTACTTTTTAAGTTTTATGGATCAGTACATTCCTGTCTGTCTGAATGTTGATCTGTATATTCCTGTCTGTTATCGTCGTACTTATTAAGTTTTAGGATCGTCATACTTATTAAATTTTATGGATCTGTACGTGTTTGTTATCGTCATACTTACTAAGTTTTAAAGAAAAAATATGTTTTATGTTCTTATTGTTGTTGGAGTGTTGCTTCTGAGTTTAGACAGTTTATAAAATTTTATCTTGTTTAAATTTATTACGTCAAAAATGTTTAGGTGAAGAGAATTTTAATTTTAATAATGTAATAATAATCTTTAAAATAAATTTAAATATAATTATTACTTTAATCTAATAATTTTAATTTTAATTTGAAAACTTTTATAACAACATTTAACATTAAATTTATTACGTCAAGAATAATTGAGTTTGCTTATCATCATTTTTATAGAACATGATGATGGAAAAGATAACCTCCTCTAAGCAATAGGATCAAGAATTTTAAGGTTTTGTTTGGGCCAGTTTTCTTATTGCTTTATAAAGTAGCTTTTTAGTACAAAAACTTTTTCAACTATAAATTTTTATATTAGAAAGCTGCTTTAGAAAGAAATAAAAAGCTGTCCCAAATGAAGCCTAAGTGTTATCCAAGTTCAAAAGATATTTTATAAAACATGATATGCTTGAGAAGATAATCTCCTCTTAGTATAAGAAAATAGGTATTTCTTACATACACATTTGGAGTAGAGAACCCCATCTAGTCTAACAGAATGGATCTTCCTCACAATCTCTCCTCAAAGCATAATATAGTTTATTTTGCTAGAAAAGATAATGATACAAATGTTTTGTTTGGGACAGTTTTTTTGCTGCTTTTTAAATCAACTTTTTGTAGAAAAATTTCTATTTCAAAATATTTTTAAATTTTTGTATTAAAAAATATTTTAGAAAACAGTAAGAAAGCAATCTTAAACAAAACCAAAGCATCTGATTTTTCTTCCGACAATATGTCTTTTCATCTCAAACTAAATCTCTCTCATTAAAGATATCAAATCTTACACACTAAAAACTTGCATTACTTCAGGGTTTAGAGAGTGAATGTGCTACTAAAAAAGAGCATTATATATAGTTAACGGTTTTTAAGTAGAGGGAGAGATTAAGGCTTCATTTGGGACAATTTTCTTATTTTTTTCTAAAGCAACGTTCTAGTATTTTTTTTTTCAAAAATTATTTGTACAAAAAAATTGGTTTATAAAGCAATATGAAAGCCGTCCCAAACGAAGCCTAAATATGACATTTTATGATATAATAACTATTTTGATTTTTTGCAGTAAATTGTATCGGTTTAAATGTCTAATAGTCTTCGCAAAGGCTTGGAGTACTTATGCTTATGAATACACCACAAATGCTAGCTACTCGCATATTTTTTTTTTTTTTTGGACAGTTAAGGGATTCGAGCCTGAGTGAGATGGGAGGAATGTGTTTCGTCAATCACTTAGCCACAGACCCGATCTCACTCGCATATTTCCCAGAAGAGATGAATCTCAGCACGAGAAATCATATGTACTTCACTATTATGTTGTCAGTGTACCAAGATCCTCAAAGGACTAAATAAATAGCAAATCCTTTAATGCTAATCCCCAAACTTTTATAACAATTAAAATGTATATAATATACTTTTATTATTATTATTTTACATTATATTATGAAATTATTAAAATAATTTTTATTTATGCTATAATTTTTAATATAATTTAATTTTTATCAATATAATTTCTTATGAAATTTTATATATTATATTATTTATTAATAATTATTTTTATAAAACATAATTAAAATGTATATAATATTTTTAATTTAATGTATTATATATAATATACTTATATATATAATATTATAATAATTATTATTAATTAAATTGTATGTAATATAGTTATATTAATTTTTTTGTATTATATTATGAAGTTATTATAATAATAATTTTTATCTATACTATAATTTTAATTATAATTTATTAATATAAATTTTTTTAACAATATAATTTATTATGAAATTTTATATATTATATTATTTATTAATATAATTATTTTTATTTATATTATAATAATAATTTTTATTCTATGTATAAGATATATATATATATATATATATATATATATATATATATATATATATATATATATATATATTTTTTTTTTTTTTTTTCTTTAAAATTTTTATTAAATATATTGTATAAATTATATAGAATATATAATTTCTCCCCCACCATCTTGACCACATGAGGAATGTGCCAATCAATTAGGCACATTCATTGGAATGTGCTGAATGATTCGGTGCGTTCTAAATCCGTCAAATTATTTGGCGCATTCTAATGAATGCACCATTTGTTTTGGCTAATTTGCCCCGATTCAAATTTTCTGTCTAACATGTCCCTATTGCTAAAAGACGAATTCAGCAAGATCCTTCTTAAAAATTATTCTCCTAAAATTCACTTAATCACATAATTCGCCTATATATATATATATATATATATATATATATATATATATATATATATATATATATATATATATATATATATATATATATATATATATATATATATATATATATGTTTATGATTTTATTTATTTCTTACACATTGGCTCAATGCTTAATTTTTAGATGTCTGAAATATTACCCATAATTTAATGTGAATTTTCAGAAATTTCAATATTTCCTTTTAATTTATCTAACTTTTAAATATTAGACTTCAAAATTTTTAAATTGTTGCATGCCGTAAGGTAAATTTAAATAAGAAAAAAATAGAAGAAATGCAACATTCTCTTAATTTTAGAAGCACAAGTTTTATTTTAAGAAAATTGTTGACAATCGAAGAAAATTTCAACTTTGTTTCTAAAGTTCGGTATTCTTTTGTTATTTCTAATGCAAATCACGTGCAAGATAAGTAATTTGACCATAATAATATTATACCTTTATTCCAACGTTTTTTTATAAAATTTTAGGGATTATTCTTTCTTGCTTATTGTTATTTTGTTTTGCATTTGATTGTATATATATGTCCACCATTCGTCTAAAGTGTCAACGATTTTTCTTTTACGATACCAACCCAATCCAGTTGATCCCCACTTAAGCTTCTTCGATAACTTTCAATTTTTCTTTAGTAGTGTTGCGGACTCAAATATACGCGGCGATAGATTTTAATTTTTCGTCTCAGCATTGTACGTATATCCAGCACACAAACATAATTGAGATAGTGACACCAGAATTTTTACGTGGAAAACCCTGGGAAGGGAAAAAACCACGGGGCCATGCCCAGTTGAAAGAGTTCCACTAGTGTTGTTTGAAATACACGATGCTGATTCATCCTTTAAATTCAAGACGATCAAATTACAATGAGTATCAGTTACAAGGCCAAGCGGAGTTCCGACGTCACTCAGGTGTCGAGCAGAATTCCGGCGTCACTTGGAAAGAAGTCCGGCGTCACTCGGACGTCGGGCAGAATTCCGATGTTGCTCCCGTGTCGGGCAGAGCTCCGGCATCCCTCGAGCGCCCGGTGATGCTTCGGTGGTGTTCCGGCGGAGTTCCGGCGGTGTTCCGGCGGTGGTCGAGGAGGAGCTGTTCCCTCCTAGACTTCTCTTCTCTTCTTCTTCTCTTCCTTCTCTTCTTCTCTTCCTTCTCTTCTTCTCTTCTTGGCTTGGGTCCCCACTTAAGAGAAATGAGGAGCTATTTATAGTTTTTCTGGAGTGGCATAGCCCGCAAATATGTGAGGGATCAGGGGCAAATAGGGAGTGATCCGGATGAACGGCCGATATTGAATCCCTTGATCGTGAACCGTTTATCAAGCATTTGAAGGTCTTAATGATATCAGAATTCTACGATCTTGGGCTCGTTGGATTCGTCTCGTCGAGACGCTCAATTCGACTATAAGCTCGTCAAAATCGGAGGCCGTTTGGTAACTCAAATTGCTGTTTGATGCTTCCAACAGCGCTTCGGGTACTTGGTTTGGACTCGTTTGGGCTCGGATTGAGTCGAATTTGGTGTTGTTGGATTTGTATTTCTGAGATGCTCAGTTTGACTATAAGCTTGCTGAAATCGGAGTTAAAATGGTCTCCAAAATAATTTTTGAAGTTTCCAACTTGAGTTTTTCCTCGAGATTCGTGCCTGATCAAGATAATTTTTCGATGACGTATCAAGTAGGCCCCAGTTATTTTTAGGTTGTGTCTTGTCGTATTCTCTACCTTTTTCCTTATGTAAGCACTTCATTAAATTCATCAAATATTCTTTATTGAAATGTGTAGTTGGACCATTGCCTAGTTGTTGACCTAATCATTAACAAACATCTAATTGATTTTTATTGTTGTGTATGATTCAAATTCAATCAATCAAATTCATAACCCAACTCAAATTCAAAATTTCAGACTAAAATCCAAGGTTAAAGGCCTATGTCTTGAAACCCTTTTTAAGTACTTTTTTCAATCACTTTAAAACTCAATCAAATGACCCACAATTCATAATCTATTAATTGAATATTGATTAGACATTTCCTCATAGTCAACCCTCCAAATTTGAGTCCAATTTAAGACCTATAACCCTAGAAACTCAATTGAAATCTAAAGATTGTGAAACCTTCAAATATTTAGAGCTCATGCTAGTGGACCTTGTACCTTATGGAATTTGACCTTGGAATCTTCCCCAAAACCTTTGACCATGTCTATAACCTTTTTATGACATGTTAAACACCAAATTGTATTTTTATGAACCCAATTTGACCCATAGTTTATCGAGGGTTAAAATGACCAAAATAATCTTTAATTGCAAAATTGAAGTTTTCTTCGAACCTCAATTTGAACCATTCAAATCAAATCTTGAAACATCTTTTAATGCATCCTAAATATCATTAGGAGTACATTGGACTCAAATCAAAGCCTTGATCAAGCATGGTTGACCAAGTGTTTGGAGTTGAAAGGGGGTTTTGAAAAGGCTAATCTTCTTTGAGAAATCTGAAATTAACTTTAAATTTTAATTCCAAAATCAAACAACCTATCAGAAAAGATATAATAGCACGAGAGGTAGAGATAAGATTTTAAAATGGTATTCAAATTTATATTTGCAAATTTCATCTCAAACATCGTAGCCAAATTTAGGAAAGAATTGCATGGCCTCGGAGGGTCAACGTGAAGTTCGATCGAATATCTAGCTACGATAATCTAGATGAATTATCATTAATTTCATATTCGAAGTTTTATCAACAAATAATATATCTCCCTAAAGGAAGAAAATATCATTCGTTAGTGATTGTTCGAACATGATGATAACGATCGTCGTTGATTTTGATTTCCCAGAGGAGATTAATTAAATTTTGAAAGGTGGATGTGAGTCCTAAATCTCATACGAGCACAAGCCATTGTAGTTGATTACATCGTTAGAGACCGATATCTCCCACGAATACTCTCGATTAAAATAACGACATCTTAGCCTATAGGACTAAGTTGTAAGACCCATTATTTGTACTACTTCTAAGAGAAGTAGTAAGACCCGCTTGTACTAAGGAACTTCTAAATGAATGACCCTAGATCCAAAACTCAAACCACTTGGGTAGCCTTATTTATAAGAACTGGGTTGTAAAACCCACTATCTGGCCACTTTCAATGGAAGTAGTATGTCCGACTTTAGAGGAAATCTTTAGGTAAAAAAATTGACCTAACCTCTAATCACAAATTAACACATATGGGCATCTTAGTCTATAGGACTAAGTTGTAAGACCCACAATTTGGGTTACTTCAAAGCGAAGCAGTAAGATCCACTTGTTTGGAAACTTCTGAATGAACAATCCTATAACTAAAACTAAAATCCTAGGCAGCCTTATTTATAAGAACCATGTTGTAAGACCCACCACCCAACAACTTTCAAATGAAAGTCGTATGTCCGACTTTAGGGGAAATCTTTAGACAAAAATGACTTAACCTCCAATCCATAATTAACACACCGGCCACTTCTAATAGAAGCCGTAAGTTCGACATCTGAGGCAAATGTTTAGGTGATAACATAACACCCTAAACCCCTCACCCGGACATTCTAGTCTATAGGGCAAGGTTGTAAGACCCACCTCTGGGTCTCTTAGCTTACAAGGCTAGGCCGTAAGACCCATCCTTGGGCTACTTTTAATAGAAGCCATAAGACCCACTCATAGTCAAAATGTTCGGGCCACCTCTAATAGTGGTTGTAAGTCCCACTATCAAGGCCACTTTTAAATGAAAGACATAAGCTCCTACCCAAATACAATCACAGGGGCTACTATTAAATAGAGCCGTAAGTCCTAACCTAAATTAAACTAAACTAAAATTCACATATCTCCACTTCAGTCTACTCGGAATCCCTGAGAGGATGCAACCTGTGGCTGCTAATCAGATTCTCTAGACATTATAATCAATGGTTGTTATTGTTGGTAGATTGAACCCACGGTATACCCGAGATGATGGAATCATGGAATCTTGATTGGGTGTACCTTTATACCCCCATAATTAAGTTTAAAACTATGTTGCACATTCTAACACTCATTATATGATGCCAAGTGTATTTCATCCTTAATCTAGAGTGCTTTTCTAATGCGTTAGGAGGGTAATTAACTATAACGGCTTGCGCTCATAGGAAGTAGAACCCAGATCTAAATAAACTCTGACACTAGTCTTAAGAAAAATCTTGTTAAAAATATTAAATTCAATCTACCTCAAGAAAAATTAAGAGAACTCCTAAGTTCATAAGAGCAAGGTTTATATAATTTATGATTTTTCCAGGGCAAACAACAAGTAATCACATGTGTGAAAAAAGAAGTATGTTCATGGAGTTTGATGAATCGGTGGCAACAATGTATCCTTAGAAGATGTCTCAAAAATAGAAGTAAAAGACAAAGGTAATATCCTTATTCGCTTGAAGAACATGAAGCATTTATTTATTTCCAATGTCTATTTTGTGCTTAATATGAAGAGTAATATTTTAAGTTTGGGGAAACTTCTAAAGAAAGGATATGATATTCATTTAAAAAATAATTATTTTATCTTAAAAGATAATATTGGTAATTTAATTGCAAAAGTGCCAATGTCAAGAAATAGAATATTTTTGTTAAACATTCAAAATAATGTTGCCAAGTGCCTCAATACTTGTTATAAAGATGTTTCTTGGTTATGGCACCTCCGATTTGGGCATATCAACTTTAGAGGACTAGAGCTGTTTTCAAAGAAAGAGATGGTATGGGGTCTTCCTTATATCAAGTATCCCGATCAAATATGTGAAGCATGTCTACTTGGGAAGCATTTCAAAAAAAAAATTCCAACAGAATTAAGTTCGAGAGCTCAAAAGCCATTAGAGCTTATACATACAGATGTCTATGGACCAATAAAGCCAAGCTCACTCGATAAGAGCAACTACTTTCTTCACTTCATTGATGATTTCTCACGAAAAATATGGGTGTACTTTTTGAAGCAAAAATCAAAAGTATTTGACCTATTTAAGAAATTTAAGGCCGCCGTCAAGAAAGAAAGTGGACTTAAGATCAAGGCTATGTGATCTGATCGAGGAGGAGAATTCATTTCAAAAGAATTCCAAGAATTATGTGATGCCAATGGGATACATCAATCTCTAACTGTCCCAAGATTCTTTCAATGAAATGGAGTAGCATAAAGGAAGAACAAAATCATCCTTGACATGGTGAGGAGTATGCTCAAAAGCAAGAGGCTGCCAAAGGAATTTTGGGCAGAAGCAATCACATGTATAATTTATTTAGTCAATCGTTCACCAAGAAAAAGTGTGTGGGGAATGACTCCACAAGAATCATGGAGTGGAAGAAAGCCTGGCATCTCCCACTTAAAAGTTTTTGTAAGCATAGCTCATGTGCACGTACCTAACATGAAGTTAGATGACAAAAGTTAGAAGTTTATTTTCATTGGCTATGACAACAAATCAAAGGATACAAGCTATATAATCAAAATATTGGAAATACAATTATCATTCGAGATGTTATATTCGATGAAGAAGGAAAATGGGGATGGGGATCATATGATAAAAATTATAAATGTGAAGAAGAAGAAACGGAGCAACTAAGGATGGAGCAAGTAAAAGAGGATCCTACTACTCCACCAGAAACACTAACTATAGATAATTAAGAAAACTCAAGTAAAAGAATACCATGATTCAGGAGCTTATAAGAACTATATAAGGTAACAAAGAATCAAGATAATCTTACACTCTTTTGCCTCTTTGTAGACTATGAGCCTATGAATTTTCAAGAAGCTATACAAAACAAGGAGTGGAAGGATGTTATGGATGAAGAAATCAAAGCAATCAAGAAGAACGACACATGGGAGCTAACTTTACTTCTTCATGGACACAAGACAATTGGCGTAGAATGGGTGTACAAAGCAAAGAAGAACATCAAAGGAGAAATTGAAATATATAAGGAAAGATTAGTGGCAAAAGACTACAGTCAAAGAGGCTGGCATCGACTATGATGAGGTATTTTCTCCTGTTGCTCACTTAGAAATGATTAGACTAGACATCTCTCTAGCAGCTTAAAATAAATAGAAGATACATCAAATGGATGTAAAATTAGCCTTCTTGAATGGAGTTCTAGAAGAAGAAGTATATATTTAACCCACCAAGATACGAAGTTAAAAGGCAAGAAGATAAAGTTTTGAAATTAAAGAAGGCACTCTATGGGTTGAAAAATGCACCAAAAGCATGGAATAGTCGGATAGATAAGTGCTTACAAGACAAAGGCTTTATAAAATGTCCTTATGAACATGCTCTTTATATCAAGAATAAGAATAAAGATGCCTTAATCATTTTCTTGTACGCTGATGATTTGATCTTCACCGGAAATAATCAAATGATGTTTCAAGAATTCAAACAAGCAATGACTAAAGAATTCGAGATGACTGATATTGGGCTCATGGCCTATTACTTGGGCATTAAAGTCCATTAAATGGAAGAAGGAATATTTATCTCACAAGAAAGCTATGCAAAGGAGATGTTGAAGAAGTTCCAGATGGATCATTGTAAACCTATAAATATTCCTATTGAATGTGGTGTCAAGCTATCAAAGCATGATGAAGGAGAAAGAGTTGATCCTACATTTTTCAATAGTCTAGCTGGGAGTCTGCCCTACTTAATATGCATAAGGCATGATGACAGCATAAAGAATATCATACCTGTCAGTCGTTATATGGAGACTTTAACCACCAGCCACTTAAAGACTGCTAAAAGATTCCTATGTTATATCAAAGGTACAATTCACTTTTGCTTACTCTACTCCTCATCTAACGATTTTAGACTTGTATGATATAGCGACAGTGATTGGACTGGCGACATCGATGATAGAAAGAGCACCACTAGTTATGTGTTATTCATGGGAGATACAACTTTCACCTGGATATCAAAGAAACAACCAATTGTCAGTCTATCTACTTGTGAAGCAAAGTACGTAGCTGCAACATCTTGTGTTTGTCATGCAATTTGGCTTCAAAACTTGTTAAAAGAATTAAGCTTACCTCAAGAAGAAGCAACCAAGATTCATGTTGATAATAAATCTGCAATAGCATTAGAAAAAAATTCAATTTTTCATGATAGAATACATTACAAGAAACGAAGTGCAAGCAGAATATGTGAAGTCACAAAACCAAATTGCAGACATTTTCTCGAAGCCACTCAAAAATGAAGACTATATCAAGATGAGAAAGTTGCTTGGAGTCACAAAATTAAATTTAAGGGGGGATGTTGAAAATTAAACTTAATTTGGCCCATTGATATTTGGGCTTTTGATTAAAGCTCATAATCTAGAATAATCTATTGAAGAAGACTCTAGAAATCTATTATAGAGTAATTATTAGAAAAGTCTAGAATATACATTTAATGTCATTTATGTTATGAGATATAAGAATACTCTAGAGAGTTATTTGTAACCATTAGATTGAAATATATTGGCATAATCATAACGGTGTACTACTAGTATAAATAAGTAATGGTATCTTTGAGTTTGTATCAAACAAAAAATGAGAAATAAATTTATTGTTTATTTCTCTTTTCCCTTTAGCCTTCTCGTATTCCAAAAAAAAAAAAAAAAAAAAATTCCATTCCAACAATATGTACAACAATAGCTACATACAAGACTATATGAACAAAAACCAATCCTAACTACAGCCATACAGCCAAATATCTGCCATAACATAAAGAGATTAATTACAACTGAAGTTTGACGCATCTAAAGACAGGTTTGGGGCAATCAGCTCAGTTCCGGCGTCAGTGTGACGTGGGAAAGACATCAGCATAATACTATAATATTCATAAGAACAAATTAATTGGCTTCAGGTCATAGGCAGCGTTTACATTATTCTGGGAGTGTTAACAAATTTCTGCTTCGCTAATTCTAACGTATCTATATAGCTACCTGTAGTTCTCTGAACATTTCAACATCAACTATATATATACCTATCTGTATGACGCCGGTGCTGAATCTGTCCAGACCTCCCAATTTTGCTATCATTTTACTCTGTTTTTGCATTTTATTAGTCTTATTTGTTGCTGTTAGTTTGTTTTATTATGATTTTCTCTAGTCTTGCTTTTATGAGGCTGTACTTATCACAATGTATACCTATAAATATGGGTGTAAAACAGGAGAAGGAATAAGATTTAGAAAGATATTTTCTCCATTCAGTTTTGTTTCTTTATCCTGAATTTAGCATTCAGGTGGTGATTGAAGAAACACCTAGTCGGACTTGTTACTTGGTAGGATAGACATCAATCCATTTCATCAAGACCCTTTGAGTGATGGGGAAGCAGAGAGACATCCTCGCAGTCGGAGGCAACAGGGTCAATCAAATGAGAGCAGCATCAAGGTAGAGCTATTAGATTTTGATGGCCGTTTGGATCCTGATGAATTCGTTAACTGGTTTCATACGATTGAAAGAATTCTTGAATTCAAAGAAGTGCAGCCCGGTCGCATCGTCAAGCTAGTTGCCATTAAATTGAAGAACAATGTATCAATACAGTGGGAAAATTTAACAAGAACACGGAATCGGAAAGGCAGGAGCAAGATCACAAAATGGCCAAAAATAAAGAAGGAATTACATCAAAAATATTTACCCAACCAATATCGACAAGATCTTTTCTTGACATTTCAAAGTTTACAGCAAAACCAACTCAAGGTGGAAGAATACCTAGCTGAATTTGAACAACTATCACTTAAATGTGATTTTATGGAACCAGAAAAAAAAATATCATTGCTCGACTCTTGGGAGGACTGCAACCTTCCATCACAAATATAGTCCAAATACAGCCATGTTGGACCTGTCAAGATGCGGTTAATTTGACCCTCAAGGTGGAAAGGCAACATCGCATTGGCAAGAATTCACATGGTAGAGGGCTGAACCGGGAAGTTGATTCAGAACGTATAGCACCTACAACTAAGAGTGCGCAGGGCCTCCAACCATGCACAGAGTAGTACTAGATATTTACTTAAATTAACGTTACTCAGCTGCAGCTCTATAATTTACAAGATTTTATTAGGCTTTGTCGGTGGCATTATTCATATTGATTAAATTTAAACTAATACTTTATTTTAAAATAACAATTTAATAAAATTTCATCCTTTAGATTGGATTAGAAATCAACATGTGTTTTCAATTTCATAAAACATACAAAATAAGTAAAAACTAGAGCATCAAATTTGTAAAACATATTTTATTTATCTGATAAACCCTCACGCATTTCACGGCTCATCGCCGCCACCGTTATCATCACAATCGACCATTACAGTTATCACCACCAGTATACCCACCATCGTTAGTCATGAGTGTATTTCAAATATTAATTTTACTTTACAAGTAATCAAATACATAGAAAAATAATAATAATAAACTCGTAAAATTCTATACAAGAAACTAAATTGCTTAAAAGTTTTTTAAATATTTGCTTAAAAGTTTTTTAAATATATGATTTTAATTTGCATTATATTGAAAATACTCATAAATTTCAGATTCCTCTAACCAAATAGAATCATTTGAATTAGTCATTGCCATATATTAATAGTTAGAATATATAGTATTTAATCATGTAATATTTTTTTCATTATTGAGAATATTCTATTTATTATATTTCCTTCATTATTTTTTTTCTTACCTTTATATAGGTAGGTTTGTCTTAGTATGAAATCAATCAAACAAAGTTAGGCCTTTTATGATTTATACTACTACAAATCTTAGAAATAGATTTGTTTAATCATGATAAATCTTAGAAATTTTAAATTAATTTAAAGATAAATGTGTTTTATTTCATGAATAATTACTTAATCTTTTTGTTACTCCCATTATAAAATAGTTTGAAGGGATTTAAAATTTCTTTTGACCACATTTTCATCAATATATCATCACCAAATTTATTTCATTAAATTTTTTGTCCATATAATTATTTAAATAATTATTTTTATATTTTGATACTGATTTCATATTTTATCATTTTTAAAAAAGTCAAATTAGAAATTGACTGTATTATATGGTGCATAGGCAAATTATAATTGAGCAAAAACCATGCAAGCAAAAATCTCATAATATTTCAAGCATCTCCAATTTATTGATCAATGCAATCTTATAAAATCAAGCAATTTTGATTTGAAGCAAAATTAGTGTAAAATATTCTAATATAGGGGTTTTGAGAAAATATTGATATTTAATTTGAAATAAAATAAATATAGTAAAATTTTATTGCATTTGAAATTCACTATCTAGTTCAATTTTGATATATTTGGAATTCCTCAGATTTAGACAAATACATAAATTCATTGCTAATAATGTCACCCGACCCTAAGTGCTACCAATTGCCATAGTTGGCGACTGCCCACCTCTGACCATCTCGGCTGGCCACTAGCCACCGTCATCACCACCCACCTTGAGCCATTTTCGGCCACCACCGTCGCCACTCACCACTGGTTTTTGGTAATGCCCGCCACCAGCCTCCGCCTCCCGCCTCCCGCCACTATTAGCCACCATTGCCGCCATCGGCTGCTGCCATTAACCATCACCACCGGCCCATTTTAGATGAATTCATTACATACCTAATTTTTCTCCAAAACTTTATGTTACTTATCATTATTTTTAGGGCACATATTTAACATGAATTTACGTGACAGCCATTTATTTGACCTATTTATTCTTAAATATTTTAAATTACTTCTCCATGTAATTCAATACGTAGTATTCCCTAGAGCTACGATAAAAAGGCCTCCCAGCATGGTATGTAATTGCGTGTACGTATATAAATTTATGTTGGAAAATCCAATAATAGTATAGAAAAAAAATTAAAACCTTAGTATTGTATGAAAATTTTATACACACAATCAAAATAAATTAATAAGAGTTAAATAAAAAAACTGCTAATGCTCCAAAGTTATTACCACTATTACAAAATATGCAAACATATACCAATCACATGACATCACAAAAAAAGCTTAAAATATTGTAATGGGCTAAGGGCTATCAAACTCATTCTAAATGGATAGACTTCATTTGTGGAACTCATATGTCTTTACCCTAAATTAGTTACAAATTAAAATCATATAAAATAAGGAAATTTTGAAGCAGCCATTGAAGATCAAACAAAAGCTCTTTTTTAATGTTGATTAATCATAATGAGATTGCGTGTTGTATAACGAAGATTTCTTACATTTTATTGATGATAAGGATTGACTTTACTAACAGCCAATTCTCTATTAGGCTTTGCTTCATTTGAAAGAAATCAAAGGGAGGAAATGAAAATAATATTGTTGTTAAAATGTTTTATTAGCTTTTATGTTCTTCCCTTCGAATAATCTCACCCGGGTTTTTCCATTGCTATTTCTTAAACCATTATACATGACCTTCGAATTTATTCATTTCAGCTTCATCACTCAAACATATATATGATTTTAAACCTTCGTCAAGCACACAACCTAACAGATTAATTGACTAATAACCACCATATATATATATATATATATATAATGTAAACAAGCCCACATTTTTCTACTATAAAAAATTATATAGATGTATAATTTGTTTATATTTACATATGTTCAATCTCAATTGAAATCACTTCGGCTGAAGGCATTTGCATGGTCCTATTCACAACCAATGAGCGGCACACCGGACAAGTATGTTGCCGTTGCAGCCACAGATCCACACATGTTGCATGAAAAAAATGTCGGCACTCTGGGAAAAACCTTAAAGCCTTCTCCTCCCCCTGCTCCTCCTCATAGTTGACAAGACAGATAGAGTAGCAACTGGAATCGACCGCTCGTAGATCTTGACTCTTGGCTTCAGTGTAGGTGAGCGCAGGCCAGGTCCTCAGTGTAGCGTTGTCAATCCCAGTCTCAACATTTTGCTCGGGTTGAAGGGGAGGGGCAACAGCTGAGTAATGCCAGACTAAGTAGGTGACGTAGGAGATTGTAGTGATAAGGAAAATGATAATGATGAAGATGGCGATGGCGTAGATCATTGCGGAGTAGCTGCAGAGGTCGCACCTGCACGGGCAATGCCAGATAAGTAGCTAGGTGATGTAGGTAGTTGAAGGAATGGTCACACTTGCACGGGTAGAGAAGCTATGTGAAGCAGAGCTTGGAGCAACAAGGAGCCAGCAGAGCAATAGGGAGCCGAGTCCACAATTCTCCGCCACCGGCACTGTACCGCTTCTGCGGCACCAACTCAAATGGTGACTGCCAGTAGTAGTGCCCACACTGAGGTAACTCCACCAACCATCTTGATGTGTCATGATAAAATCATCTTGATCCGGCACAAATCTCGAGGCAATTTTAGTTTGGAAGCTTCAAAAATTAAATCCGGGATCATCTGAACTCCGATTTCAACAAACTTATAGTCGAACTGAGCATCTCAGAAATACGAACCCAACGACACCAAATTCAACTCAATCCGAGCCCAAATAGGTCCAAATCAAGGACCCGAAGCGCATTTGGAAGGTTCGATCCACAATTTGGATTACCAAACGGTTTCCAAACAGTACATGCTTATAGTCGAATCGAGCGGCTCGACGAGACGAATCCAACGACCCTAAGATCATCAAATTATGATATCATTAAGACCTTCAAATGTCTGATAAACGGTCCACGATCAAAGGATTCAATATCGGCCGTCCATTCAAACCACTCCATATTTGCCCATGATCTCTCATCTATTTACTGCTCATGCCATCCACAAAAAGCTATAAATAGCCCCTCATTTCTCTTAAGAGGGGACCAAGCCAAGAGAGGAAGAAAAGAAGAAGAAAAGAAGAAGAGAAGAAGAAGAAGAGAGGAAACTCCTCCTCGACCACCGCCGGAATTCTGCCCTACGCCTGAATCATGCCGGAATTTTGTCTTACACCAGAATTCTGTTGCCCAACACCTGAGCGAAGCCAGAATTCTTGCCAAGTAAAATCAGAACTCTGTTCTACACCGGAATTCTCTTAAACGACGCCGGAATTATATCCGACCTCCGAAGGACGCCAACATTCCGCCTGATTTCTAAGTAACGCAGGAACGATGTTTGACATTGTAACTGTCTACTCCTAAAGAGATTCATTGTAATCTAATCGTCTTTAAGAACGATTCATATCTTGTATTCCAAGAAAACGCTAGTGGATCTTTTTCAACTGGGCGCGGCCCCGTGGTTTTTTCCCTTTACAGGGTTTTCCACGTACACATACTAGTGTTCTTTTATTTTCTGTTTGTGCGCCGAATATCCGTTCAACGCTAAGACGCAATTTTTCTAAATTCTATCGCCGCGTATATTCGAGTCCGCAACAGTTTGGCGCCGTCTGTGGGAAACACTCTCACACGCTTCTAAATATTATTTCAATGACCAATAGGCGTAGCAATCGCCTCAGAGGAGCCTCCTGCTCCCACTCTCATCAATCCAGAAACCAGTCTATCAATCATGGACGTCCAGTTTCTGCCTCCTTTCATCCTGGGGGGCAACACGTTGCTGGAGAAGGAACCTCAGGACCTTCTTTGGAGGAGCGAATCCGAAAGATGGAGGAATCTCAGAATAAGATCCTTCAGCTCCTTCGAGAGAATCGTCAACCAGCACTAGCTCCACAGGAAGAGATCCTTCTCCCTCGAGATCCACCCCGGGTTGGAGAGGTTCCAATAGAACGCCTTCATGACGAAATTCCTTTCCCTCCACCAAGGATGCCTCCTCCGATGCGTCAAGAAAATGAACTTTCTGACACAGCAAGCTCTACTCATCCTTCACGTGCAGGTCAACAACCTCACATTCCGCCGGAGATCCCCGAGGAATTAGTCGCACCACACATTCTTGGACTCCCTCACAACCTCCTACGACATGAACTACGAAGATTGGTTCAAGAAGAGTTCCCCGTGGAAGGTGTAAGACAATCTCTTCGTCAACGGGACTTCCAAGATTCCTCACCCCTAGTTGAAGCTGTCCTCCAACAACCCATTCCGACAGGGTTCAAACTACCGAGCATCGATTCTTACGATAGGACATCTGACCCCTATGAGCATATCGATCACTATAGAACCATCATGCACATTCAGCGAGCCTCCGATGCTCTCCTCTGTCAGGTTTTTCCTGCCACCCTCAAAGGACAAGCTCGAACGTGGTTCTATTCACTTCCCGCCAGAACAATCCCTACATTCATCAAATTGGCCAATATGTTCGTCGAACAATTTGTTGCCAATCGCAAAATTGTTAAGGATTCTTCTCATCTCTCAGGGATCCGCCAAAATGAAGGAGAATCGCTGAAGGAGTATTTTCAACGATTTTCCACTGAAGCTCGGCAAATTCCAGGAGTGGATCCTGAATTGCTGAGAGGAGTTTTTCTGGGCGGCCTCCGTCCAGGCCCCTTCTATTCAGCACTTATGCGGGACACGGTTCATTCATACGCCGACCTGATTCATCGTGTGGAGGCGCAAATCTCTGCAGATGAAGCCATAACTGCTCACAGAAAACAGTTTGAGCAAACAAATGGGAAGCGCAAAGATGTTCCTGGGATGGATAATTCTTCCTTACAACGGCAAAAGCAAGGGAAGAATAATCTACCTCCTATGCATCCAGTGCTGCGAAGGGAACCTCAACTAGATAAGGAGTATACCCCACTCAACACATCTCGAGCAAATATTTTGATGGCCGTTCGAGATCATGATACAATGAAATGGTCGCATCCTTTGAGGCCAAACACAGGTAATCAAGATCATTACTGTCACTTTCATTGTAGTCGTGGTCACACTACGGAAGCTTGTAATCAACTCAAGGAAGAGATTGAGAGACTTATCCGACAAGGCTACCTTCGACAGTTTATTCAAGATTCACCTACTCAAAATGGAGCTGGTTCCACTGGGGGGCAAAATCAACAACAACAAAGACAACCAGTGAATAATATTCACATGGTTGGTGAGATTAAATAATCACACAGTATCTGTATTTGTGTTTGTGATAGTTGTCGTCTTGTTTCATCGTGTCTCATGTGTCACTCTGATATCCTTAGTATTTTCTCCCAAGTTAAATATTATGTTACATGGTGTAACTCTTATCCTTAAGTTGTATTAAGGAGTTGTTCTTTTATCTTACAAGTAATATAGTGTGTTATTCATAGTCTTATTCTTTAAAAAGAATACAAATGACAATGAAAAACTACTGACAAATATAATCTCTTTATCCATGATCTGAGAAATGCATAGTCTTTATTGCATCTCAATCACTGGAAGATCGATCCCAGGGGGATTCGATCCGACCTCTTCCATACAGGTTAATGTCGTCGAGCAAAGGCTCCGACATACAACCTCGGATAGGTCTCACATCCTTGATGGATTCTCTCGACCTCTTCCATACAGGTTAACGTCGTCGAGCAAAGGCTCCGACATACAACCTCGGATAGGTCTCACATCCTTGGTGGATTCTCTCGACCTCTTCCATACAGGTTAACGTCGTCGAGCAAAGGCTCCGACATACAACCTCGGATAGGTCATATATTCTTGATGGATTCTTTAGACATCTCTCATAGAGATTCTTGGCGGGCAAAAAATCTTCGAAAAAGTATGTTACGCAATATATCAAAGCATGTCTTACAAATGCAATAACAATTCAGCTTCCTCTAGGGAACAAATTCTCATTTCATATACAATATCAATGGAGTTACATTCAGATGTATATCTATTCTTGAAATTAAAAAATACATTGGCATCATCCGTACAAGCTACGACTACACACAAGCATTTTCTACAACTTCTCCTTCAAAGAAATGACATAACTTGATCATCATCAGGCCTCCACTCAGTTGACAGTGTTAGTGTGTTGCTAGAATATTGGCATATCACACTGCTTCGCCCCTTGATTCAGTAATATCTGATGTCGACACATTTCGGTATGGATGCATATTGCCTGAGCACAATGCCACTGGACAACCGCCATCATCGGCCCTTCGTCGAATATCTACCGGCGGTCCTTTACTTCATATCAACCATCATCGACTTTTTGCTCGATAGTTATTAGCAGCACACCCTCCAACTCTTTCCTTCAGCTCTCTGCTCAGTCGTTGACTGCCAACTGACTTCCACTCAATCGTACATCGCCGAAGGACTTCAGCTCAAATAGCGTCGAAATTCTCCTCGTCTATTAATCACTTATGGTACTCCTCCCGGATACTATTATCACCAAATCTTCTCAAATCACCCTCGCATATAAGCAACGGTTGATCGTCTTTTATCAAGGGAGATAGTATCTCGTCGTGATTTTTTCTACACAAAAGAGGGGCACTGAAGCTCGATAGGGGATACCGCCCATCTTATACAGTGGAATGCCTCTAATGTAAGAAGAAAATCAATTAAGGAGACAGGATGGAGGAAGAAAATTCTAACTTCTATACTAGGAGAGGGGCACTGATTTTGCATAGGGAAATTCACCTACGAAAAGCAATAGAATGCCTCAACTGTAAGAATGTTGGAATAAGAAAGGAGAAGGAAAGGAAACGGCTGCAAAAATTGCAACTGCTACGAGGAGCGCTGATTTCAAGTAGGGAAAATCACCTACAAAGAAAAATAGCGGAAGGCCTCTAAAGCAAGAAGAAAAATAGGGGAAAGTGAAGAGAATTTTCTAACTTCTATGCAAGAGGAGGGGCGTTGAGTCAAGTAGGGAAAATCACCTACTGAAAAACAACGGAAAGCCTCAACTTTCAGAAAGCCAGAAGGAGAAGAAGAGAAGGTGCAAGTTTCCCCCTGGCCCTGAAAGGCTATTTATAGTATTTTCGGGGAGAAGGAGAGAATTCTGGAATGTTCCAGAGTTTTCTGGATTTTTTCGCAATTTTTCAAATTTTTTCGGATTTTCTCGAATTTTTTTGCATTTTCTGCATTAAAAAAAAAAAAAAATTTTTTGGATAAGAGCTGGCGGTTTCTTAACCGCCAGCGGGCCCGGCTGCCAAGCGGCGCGCCCAACCGCGCGGGCCAGGCGCAGGCCGAAGGCGGGCCGGCCGGGCAGGCCAGGCGCCAGCTGCGCGGGTCCAGGCGGGCCGCGGGCGGGGCCAAGCGGGCCGCGGGGCGGGCCAGGCGGGCCAGGGCGCGCTTCAGCGCGGCGGGCCAGGCGGGTCGGCGCAGCGGGCCAGGCGGGCCGCGGGCCGGTTTCGCGCGAGCTGCTGGGCGGCGGCGCAGGCGGCGGCCGGCCGTCCGGTCCGGCCGGTTCGGCTGCCCACACAAATCCGAGCCCAATTTTTAGCCCGGACGGGTCAAATCGGACATTTTTGGGGTCCCCAGACACGTTTTTCGACGTTCCGGTCTCAATTTTGACACTTTTGGAGCTCAACGAGGCCTCTACAATCGAGTTTGAACAAACTTATATCTTTTGGAATACAATTTTTTGTGATTCATCCGTTATAAAGTGTCGGAACAAATATTTTTGGACTTGTGGAGCTTTGACGTCCAAAAATAGGGGGGCACCTGATGTGTCATGATAAAATCATCTTGATCCGGCACAAATCTCGAGGCAATTTTAGTTTGGAAGCTTCAAAAATTAAATCCGGGATCATCTGAACTCCGATTTCAACAAACTTATAGTCGAACTGAGCATCTCAGAAATACGAACCCAACGACACCAAATTCAACTCAATCCGAGCCCAAATAGGTCCAAATCAAGGACCCGAAGCGCATTTGAAAGGTTCGATCCACAATTTGGATTACCAAACGGTTTCCAAACAGTACATGCTTATAGTCGAATCGAGCGGCTCGACGAGACGAATCCAACGACCCTAAGATCATCAAATTATGATATCATTAAGACCTTCAAATGTCTGATAAACGGTCCACGATCAAAGGATTCAATATCGGCCGTCCATTCAAACCACTCCATATTTGCCCATGATCTCTCATCTATTTACTGCTCATGCCATCCACAAAAAGCTATAAATAGCCCCTCATTTCTCTTAAGAGGGGACCAAGCCAAGAGAGGAAGAAAAGAAGAAGAAAAGAAGAAGAGAAGAAGAAGAAGAGAGGAAACTCCTCCTCGACCACCGCCGGAATTCTGCCCTACGCCTGAATCACGCCGGAATTTTGTCTTACACCAGAATTCTGTTGCCCAACACCTGAGCGAAGCCAGAATTCTTGCCAAGTAAAATCAGAACTCTGTTCTACACCGGAATTCTCTTAAACGACGCCGGAATTATATCCGACCTCCGAAGGACGCCAACATTCCGCCTGATTTCTAAGTAACGCAGGAACGATGTTTGACATTGTAACTGTCTACTCCTAAAGAGATTCATTGTAATCTAATCGTCTTTAAGAACGATTCATATCTTGTATTCCAAGAAAACGCTAGTGGATCTTTTTCAACTGGGCGCGGCCCCGTGGTTTTTTCCCTTTACAGGGTTTTCCACGTACACATACTAGTGTTCTTTTATTTTCTGTTTGTGCGCCGAATATCCGTGCAATGCTAAGACGCAATTTTTCTAAATTCTATCGCCGCGTATATTCGAGTCCGCAACACATCTTACTCACAGTCATAAATCTTCTCTGCTCCGCTCTGTATTTTAAAAGAATGTATTAGTTTAAATTTAATCAATATATACCACGGACAAAACCTCATGACAAAATCTTGTAAATTACATAGCTGCTGCTGAGTAACGTTTATATAAGTAAATATCTAGTTCTTTTTTATACTAACAAGAAATTCAAATTAATCCAAAAGTAGATCAATAATTTTTTTAAAAGAAGCTCCTTTTGATTTTTATTCAGAGAAAAATACAGGCCACATAAGATGGAAGAAGAAAATCATGAAATCTTAAAATTATTAGAAGTTTTCAAAAAAAAAAAAAAAAAGTGAAACATCCCATGAAATGTGAAATTTTCTTCAGTTCATTTGCATTATGTTTGTTTTATAAAAGCTTACTTCTTCAGTTCAAATACTAATGGAGGTGCCCCTCTTAATATTTTGGTACTATTCTGCTTAAGAGTAAAAATATTTGATCATAAACATGAAATTCAGCCCATCTAATATTTCACTATTTAAGAGTAAAAAAATTTAAAAAATATGATCTTAAATATATAACTTATTAGATAATTTTAACTAAAAGGTAATGTCCTCCTAAAGTCAATCTTTATTGAAAATGAACAGTAAACATATAACTAATAATCTAGCAGCTATGTGAGGAGATGTGTCCATTGTTCATTCCTACGGTCATTTTTTGAAATGCAACGCTCGGATCTGAGCAGATCTAGAGTAAAGAAGGGGAGAGTGCAATTGAAGAATGAAAAAAAAGTAAGTAGTGGATATACCGCTTCATCGGAGGCGATGAAGGTAAGGCTAGGAGAAGAGGCATCCGGTGATGCAGCGTCAGAGGCTGTAGCTGGACTATAAGCTGATGCCAGAGAAGCACTATATATATATATGACTATTAAATTTTGTAGGTATATAATTTGTTAGGTAAAAATTAAATTTTTTATATAATATATAAAAGAATATTATCCAAACCAATCCTACCTGTCGCCATATGCCTAGGAAGAAAGGAATGCCTCTTTTGAAGAAAGTCTTGGCCTAGCCTTATTTGGCTTAAAGTCATTTCCCTTCAGGTCGAATATCCATTTTTAGGCCTTAGTTTGGAAATAGGAAGAGAGGTTGCGGGCAAATACGATTATTTTCTCTATATATATATATATATATATATATATATATATATATATATATATATATATATGTTTTAATATAATACAAAAAAATTAATTTTTACCTAACAAATTTAATAGTCCACTGAGGAAAACTATTGTTATATTAACTTCTTTTTTCCATTAAATTAGTTAGATTATAATTAACTATAACTTATGCATGATTATTTGCTAAAAGTTTTTCATAATTTCTATAGCCTTGATTTCACTGTTCAACCAAACTAAATTTCCCTAACTTTTCACTCAATCCGTGCAAACGGGCTGACCAAATCCGGGTATGCAGCCAACCAACCCGTGAATTGCACGCATGGATCCCGCGCAATTTCGCGAGTGTGTGGGCCCCATGCGTGAGAACTATGCCATTTGTTTTGTTATTTCCTGCTGGACGTGAACAATTTTTTTTTTTTTTTTGGAAAATTAGGGACAAATATGACCAATTTTTATTAAATAAGAAGATTACAAAGAAAACAAAAGGTAGTAAGAACACAAGAAAAACTTACTACCAAATGTAAAATAAAAAATAAAAAATAAAAGACTAGGAATCACAAACAAAAGCTACTAAAAAGAGTAGCAAAACCCTTCACTAAGAAGAACCAAAAAAGAAACACCAACAGAGACTAAAGAGACTTAGTCCACAGACCGAAACCACAAAATAAAAGCTTCATCCACAGTAAAAACTCCAACCAGCAACAACAACATCCAAACCGGTAGAAGCAAAAGAACTCCTCCAGCTATCATCAAAAAAACCTCTACAACAACTAGAAGCACATACTGAACCCATTGATCCTTGAAAAATCAGCATATCCTCATCTATCAAAGACTGTGTCAGAAAGACACACCCACGACAGCATCAAAAAAGCATCAACGGCAATAAGAACCATAATTTGAATCCAAATGATCCCCAAACTAACAGCAAATCCATAGCTAGCAAGAACAGTGTCAAAAAGACACCCCCACGACAGCTACCAGCAACTCAGCAGCCACAGCAAAAATATCCACAATCTGAAATAACGAGATCCGCGAATCCTGCGAACCAAACAACCAAGAGCCAACAGAAAGGAATACAGTAGAATAGAGACAAGAACAAAAAATTAGCTATTAATGTCCATCCAGATTAAAAAATCGGTTGACATAAATATCCACAAACAGCCGCAATCAACAGAAACAAAAAGAAATATAAAAAATAAAAAAGATAAACTAAAGAAGACCTACCAAAAGAAATGATAGTAGGAAAATAGACAAGAGACAACCAGACATACCAACTAGGTAATAAAATGAGTAATCTCATAAAAGGATTTCCAACCTGAAATCTTAGCAATAATCACGAATAAGAACCATAACAGAATCCAAATTCTTACAGTTCCCAGAGAACCTCCTATCATTTCTTTCCTGTCAAATGAAATATAAGCAGCAACAGGTAGTTAAGAAATAATAATATTTTATATTACAAGGAATTCTAAGCTCAACAATAAAATCAAAAACTTGAAAAAGATTAGGTTTAAGAAAAAAATGCTTAAGACTAGGAATAAAAGAATAAATAATGGAGAAAGAGAAATAACAATAAAAAAATAAATGATTATGAGATTCTAAATCCGAATTACATAAAACACAAACAGGAGGAATAAAAATATTTCTAGTAGAAAGCATATCCGCAGTTTTAAGTTTACTTAATAAAGCCATGCAAGTGTAATATGAGTACCTCAAAGCATATCTCTTATGCCAAATAGGCAAATATAATTAAACCAGGAGACTTTAACAAACTCCTAAAAGTGAGCCATATAAAAGATTTTAAATTTTGGAAATAAACTCACCCTCCCATTTAAGACAAGAAATAGAAGTGCTATGAATAACACTAGAAACGTTCAAAAACTGTAGACATTCCGGCAATGACAAATTACCATCTGATAACATCCTTCACCAAAATATTATGCCAATAAGAATTAAGATTCGACACTAAATCTTGAATCGAAGATCCTTCCAACCAAGGATCCCAGTAAAAGGATAAATCACTATCAGCCGTTATAACAAAAGAGATTTTCTCCTTAATAGAGTGAGCAATCTTATAGAGATCTTTCCAGATTCTAGAAGCTTTAGAAGGGGGCATCTTCCATAAAGAAATATAATTAGCTTTAACCCAAATAGGCGAAAGTCCATTAGAATTTAGAATTCTCCAAATAAGAGAGCAATTATAAGCATAATAAAGAGCATTAAGATCCTGAATACCTAACCCTCCATAGCATTTTGGCTTACACACATCTTTCCAGGCTATAGGATGCATTTTCTTTGAATGAATATTGCCATAAAAAAGAAAATTCGAACAACTTTTCCTAATAAACTTGTGGACGTGAATAATGGCAGAGCCAAAATATTTGGGGACTTCTGCATGATCAACGCACTATGCCAAACAAAATGATATTTTCTTCTATATTTTCACACTTTGCCAAACTCTTCAGCGACTCTGCTCCTTCCAAAGTTCTTTCAGAATCACGCTCTCTGTGAATTCCCGTCTTCTCTCTGGTCCTTTCTAAAATTTAGCCAAGCTAGTGCTGGAGAAACACTATATTAAGACTATTAAATTTGTATGTATATAATTTGTTAGGTAAAAATTATTATTTTTATATTATTGATACATCATCAAAAATTTATCTTGATCAGGCACGAATCTCGAGGCAAATCTGAGTCGGAAACTTCCAAAATTAAATTCGGGATCATCCGAACTCTGATTTTATCGAACTTATAGTTGAACTTAATGTCTCAAAAAGAGGAACCCAACGACACTAAATCCGACTCAATACGAGCCCAAATGTGTCCAAATCGAGGACCCAAAGCATAATTAGAAGGTTCAAACAATAAATCGGATAACCAAATGATCATCAAATGTGACATGCTTATAGTAGAATCGAGTGGCTCCACAAGAAAAATCCAACAAGCCCAAGATTGTCAAATTCTGATATCATTAAGACACTCAAATACTCGATAAACTGTCTATAATCAAGGGAGTTGATATCGGTCGTCCATTGAAAACACTCTCAATGTGCCCTTAATCTTCTCTCTATTTCTTGGTAATGTCATTCCCAAAAAATTATAAATAGCCCCTCATTCTGCACATGAAGGGGGACCAAGGAAGGAGGGAGGAAGGGGAGAGGAAGGAAAAGAAATCTAAGATCTATCTTGCCAGCAAGCTCCTCAATCACTGATTGTCGTCGAACTTCCCCTGACCACCAAATTTTGTCGAACATACATATGGCCACCGATTGTCACCGAACTTCTACCTGGCCACCGACCATCATCGGACTTTCATCCGACCACCGGCCATCGCCGGACTTTTGTCCTGACACCACCATCACCCACCGACTATGGTCTTTCCGACCTTCGTCGCCCGCCGATTACCATTTTTCCTACCACTGTCACCTAACTACGCTCTTTCTGACCTCCGTCGCATACTGACTACAATCCTTCCGACCATTGTCACCCGACTATGGTCTTTCCGACCTTCGTCGCACAACTACGGTCCTTCTAACAACCCTAACTCGACTACTGTCTTTCCGACTACCATCGCCCACCGACTACGGTTCTTTTGACCTTCGTCAATTAAGGTCTTTCCGACCTCCGTCTCATGCTGACTACGATCCTTTCAATCACCGTCACCCGACTATGGTATTTCCGACCTTCATCACCCGACTACGGTCCTTCCAACCACCCTCACTCGACTACAGACTTGTTGACTACAGACTTTTTGACCACCGTCGTCTGCCAGCTACGGTTCTTTCGACCTCTGTCACTCGACAATGATATGTCCGACCTCCATCGTTTAATTACGATCCTTCCGACCATCTTTGTCCAACTAAGGTCTTTTCGACATCCATCACCGACTATGATTATTCTGACCTCCGTTGGCAAACAACGATATTTCTAACCTCCGTCACTCGCTAACTACGGTCCTTTCAATCCATCGCAAGACAACGGTCTTTCTGACCTTCGTCGTTCACCTACTACGATCGTTCTGACCACTGTCAAACCTTTTTTTCTCTATCGACGAGAATATTCAAGGACACAACAATTATATTATAACATATATATATATATATATATATATATATATATATATATATATATATATATATATATATATGAAAGCAGTGCATTTGCCCACAACCTCTCTTCCCATACAACAACATTATTTTTTTTTTAGGAAAATTTAGGCTTAGCCCGTATATTAAATAGAAAACTAAGTTACAAGTGTAAAATGAAACAGAGAGAGGAGATAGCTCAGACTAAAAGAGAGCTAATTCCTAACATTAAACCAAAAACCATTAAACACCTATAAACATAAAGGACACAAAAAACTGGCATTAGAACGCCGAGGCACCAAGTAAGGCACCCAAAAAAAAAAACTGGACTCAGTAATCAAAATTCGAAGCGTACAGAAAGCTCCCTTGGTTGCCATAAGACCGTCCGAAGGGAGAGCCATAGAAGGCATACATCAACGTCCTGTAGAACATATCTCAGAACGGGCCAGTAAATTAGTAAACCGACTAAGCCTCCAGATATCACAGAATTTTCAAAAGTTTATATCCATGCTTCCACTTACAAATTTTGGAGAAAACAGCTCTTCTAATGATAAGAGTGACTGAGCTTTGCTGTTCAAAATGTTACTGAATCTCCTACCATTTCTTTCACGCCAAACATAGTAAATAGTGCAGCAAGTAAGAAGAAGGTACAGGTTCTTGATAATCATAGGGGAATTAGGTAAATCAGTAATCCAAACCAGCAGTTGAGTGATGTTGGGCCTTAACAGCAAAGCATAGGTGCTAGGGATTAGCTCATTAAGTATGGAGAAGGAATAACAACACTCAAAGAATAAGTGGCTAGTGCTCTCAATGCTGGAAAAACAAAAAGGACATACGGCATCAATAAATATATTTCTTTTGAGTAAGGCATCCACAGTTTTCAAACCACCCATTAAAGCTAACCAACCAAAAATCGAATATTTGAGAACGTGGCATTTGTGCCAGATAAGCGATTCCCAAGCAATAGTGAGAATATCAGCATAGAATTCAGAAACAAATTGGCTGAAATTACCAACCCTAGCCTTTTTCCAAATAATACAAGGCCCATCACCATCATGTGTTGTGACTTGCTGAATAGAAGATTCAAGAGATGAGGGAATAGGATAGGGAATGTTCCAGTAGTTGGCAGAAAGTAGAGAATTAACTTTGGCATTTGGTTCAAAATATTGTAGTAACAAAGCAGCGTCCAATCTATCAATTAACTTTTCCCCTGCACACCAGCTATCCCAGAACATCGAAATGGGAGCACTAGTCAAGACTTTAAAGCTAAAACAGTGAGAAACAGAGGCAGCAGTTGCACATATTGCCTTCCAGAAAGTAGAAACGTAACTAGTAGGAGGGCGCCAAGGGGAACAGTATCTTTGAATCAACCAGTTGGATAAGAGGCTATTACAATTATACATTTTATAGATAATAGAAAAGTTATAACCAAATTGAAGAGCAGCAATAGAAGGCAGACCAAGACCCCCTTTCATTTTCGGCTTGCATACATTATCCCAAGACACCAACCTCATTTTTTTGGCATTCTCAGGATCACCATAAAATAAAAAGCTAGAGCACAGTTTTTTCACTGCTTTAATAATCATTTTAGATATAATTGCTCCTCTAATCCAATAAACAATAGAATTTAAAATGGTGTATTTGAGGAATTGTAATATGCCTGCTAAAGAGAGAAGATTGGTCTTCCAACCAGAAAGTTTCTTAGTGATGCTCTCAAAAGGAGAAAAGTGGGCAACCTTCCTTCTGGAAAAGGATATAGGAATACCCAAATAATTGACACTATTTCTAGTGTTGTAGATAGAGAGTACAGTACAAATGACCTCACGGTTTGAGGGATTGCCAGCAAAATTAATAGAGCTTTTCTCATAATTTACCTAAAGGCAAGAGGAGCTAGCAAAAGTGTTAAGATGGGAAGACAGCTTGTAGCAGTTGGGAACATCAGAGGAGCCGAAAACAAGGAGATCGTCAGCATACAAAAGGTGGGTAATATTAAATCCATCCACAGAAATACCCTTAAACCCACCATCGTCTAAAAAACAGGAGGATGTGTCCATTACTAGGCAAAAAAGATAAGGGCTGAGGGGACACCCTTGGCGTAAGCCAGCAGAGGATGGGAAAAAACCCTCCAGATGCCCAGTAATAGTAATAGAAAAATTAACATCGTAAATACAAGCATTGACCCATTGAACGCTAAATTCAGGATACAGAAACGAAAACCGAATGGAGAAAATATCTTTCTAAATCTTATTCCTTCTCCTGTTTTTACACCCATATTTATAGGTATACATAGTGATAAGTAAAGCCACATAAAGGCGACGCTAGGGAATATCATAATAAAACAAACTAACAGCAACAAATAAGACTATAATAAAATGCAAAAACAGAGTAAAATGAAAGCAAATTTGGGAGGTTTGGACAGATTCAGCACCGGCGCATACAGATAGGTATATATATAGTTGATGATGAAATGTTCAGAGAACTACAGGTAGGTATATTGATACGTCAGAACTAGCGAAGCAGAAATTTGTTAACACTCCCAGAATAATGTAAACGCTAACTATGACCTGAAGTCAATTAATCTGTTCTTATGAATATTATTGTATCATGTTGATGTCTTTCCCACGTCACACTGACGCCGGAGCTGAGCTGATTGCCCCAAACCTGTGTTACGATGCGTCAAACTTCAGTTGCAATTAAATCTCTTTATTTTAAGGTAGATATTTGGCTGTATGGCTGTAGTTAGGATTGGTTTTTGTTCAAATAGTCTTGTATGTAGCTATTGTTGTACATATATATTTATATACAGCTAGTTTCTAAGACAGATTAATAAGAAAATAGGAGATTCCTTTTTGCCTCTGTTTTAGGCGTTCTGTTGTATCCTGATTTAGTTGCAGGTGGTGGTTGGCCGGGCGTTGGTTCTTGAGGAGCTGGGTGTGCGTCCCTGACATTCGTCCATCTCCGGGGCTGTCTTCTGCATCCGGAGTCATACACTGCAATATTTCTCAACCAATAAAGTTTACAAGTGAGATCCTTCGACCAATAAAATAGCATAGTCAAAGAAATAAATGATCCCTGCATCGAATTGGAGAGTTGGTTGCTAAATCCTTTTCCTTGCTTCTTTTCGAGTGAAAAAAAAAAGCTGAACGGTGAATGAAACCTCACAAAAAAGATTCAACTATACAAACCATTATTAACAAAACTTCCATCACACCAAAAGTCTGCAATTTCCCCGTCTATCTAAGCTTTGAAAGATCCTATGTGACGCCAAAAGCGAAGGATCTCACTTGTAAACTTTATTGGTTGAGAAGTATTGCAGTGTGACGTGGGGAAGACGAAGACATCACCAAAATACAATAATATCCATAAGCAGGGGCGGATCTGTCCTTTGCTTACCCCCACCCAAAAACAATAAATAAATAAATAAGGGTTATTTGATAATTTGCCCTTCATAATGTAATCATTTTGCTCTAACTGATCAATTTTCAAGCACAGAGAATGCAAGGAGCTGCCCATATTCGGTTCGCTCACCTCTCGTGGTCTCGTCTCTTGCTGCCTCGCTTTGTCCGTCTAAAATCAACAACTGTGCAAGTCGAAGCTCTGGATCGGAGGATCCTCTTGCCTCTCGCAGTCTCATTTCTTCGCGCTTTGACCGGTAAGATCTCATAACTCGTATTTTGATTAAGGTAAATAATTTTTTTTTGAGTCAATTTAACTCCAAATTGCAAATCATCTTCGTCATAGAATTGAGATTGTGATATTTTACTTACACAAATTTTTTTCATAATTTTTGGACACCGGTGAAAATACTTAAGAAATTGATACCTGTGGGTATAAGTGAGGATTTCGAGACCGTCAGGTGTCCGTCTTGCAAATTGATTTCATCGATTTTTTCTAAGTAAAATGATTTATTTTATAGATATTTTTCTGTAATTCTTGAACTACTAAAATGATTTATTTGAATTTATACTAAAAGAAATTAATTAAATTAATAATTTAATATTAAAATATTATTTTTAATTAAAATATCTAAAGTCACTAAATCCTTTTAAAGCCTTTTCCTTTCTTCATTTCGGCAACAGAAAGCTTTTTAGGAAACTTAAGAGAGAAAGTGAGGAAAGAGAAAAAACCAATAGTGAGTGATGACGGTGGTGGCCGCCAGTGACTCAATGTGGGGGGTGGTGACGGTGGCTAGTGGCCAGCCGAGATGGTCAAAGGTGGGCGGTCGCTAACGGTGGCAATTGGTAGCACTTAGGGGCGGGTGACAGTATTAGCAATGAATTTATGTATTTGTACAAATCAGAGGAATTGCAAATATATCAAGATTGAACTAGATAGTGAATTTTAAATGCAACAAAATTTTACTGTATTTATTTTACTTCAAATTAAATATCAATATTCTCAAAATCCCTACATTAGAATATTTTACACTAATTTTACTTCAAATCAAAATTGCTTGGTCTTATAAGATTGCATTGATCAATAAATTGGAGATGCTTGAAATATTATGAGATTTTTGCCTGCATGGTTTTTGCTCAATTATAATTTTCCTATGCACCGTATAATACAGTCAATTTCTAATTTGGCTTTTTAAAAAATGATAAAATATGAAGTCCGTATCAAAATATAAAAAATAATTATTTAAATAATTATATGGACAAAAAAATTTTATGAAATAAATTTGGCGATGATATATTGATGCAAATATGGTCAAAAGAAACTTTAAATCTCTTCAATCTGTTTTATAATGAGAGTAATAAAAAGATTAAGTAATTATTCATGAAATAAAACACATTTATCTTAAAATAAATTTAAAATTTCTATGATTTATCATGATTAAACAAATCTATTTCTAAGATTTGTAGTAATATAAATAATAAAAGGCTTAAGCTTTGTTTGAGTGATTTCATACTAAGACAAACCTACCTATATAAAGGTAAGAAAAACATAATGAAGGAAATATAATAAATAGAATATTCACAATAATGAAAAAAATATTACATGAATAAATACTCTATATTCTAACTATTAATATATGGCAACGACTAATTCAAATGACTCTATTTGGTCAGAGGAATCTAAAATTAATGAGTATTTTTAATATAATGTAAATTAAAATCATATATTTGAAAAACTTTTAAACAATTTAGTTTCTTGTAAAGAATTTTACGAGTTTATTATTATTATTATTTTATGTATTTGATTACTTGCAAAGTAAAACTAATATAATACACTTATGTCTAATGATGGTGGGTACAGTGGTGGTGATAACTTTAATTATCGATTGTGATGATAGCGTGAGGGTTTATCAGATAAATAAAATATATTTTTACAATATGTATAATACCACTGACAAAACCTAATAAAATATTGTAAATTATATAGCTGTAGCTGAGTAACGTAATATAAGTAAATATCTAGTACTACTCTGTGCTTGGTTGGAGGCCCTGCACACTCTTATGTTTCATTTGGGACAACTTTAGAAAGCAGTAAGAAAGCCATCCCAAACGAAGCATTAGTTGTAGGTGCTATACGTTCTGAATCAACTTCCCGATTCAGCCCTATTCATATGAGTTCTTGCCAATGCGATGTTGCCTCTCCACCTTGTGGGTCAAATTAACCGCATCTTGAAAGGTCCAATATGGCTGTAATTGGACTATATTTATGATGGAATGTTACAGTCCTCTCAAAAATCGAGAAATGGTATTTTCTTCTGGTTCCATAAAATCACATTTAAGTGATTGTTGTTCAAATTCAGCGAGTTATTCTTCCAACATGAGTTGGTTTTGCTGTAACCATTGAAATTTCAAGAAAAGATCTTGTCCATATTGGTTGGGTAAATATTTTCGGTGTAATTTCTTCTTCATTTTTGGCCATTCTGTGATCTTGCTCCTGCCTTCCCGATTCGATGTTCTTTTTAAATTTTCTCATCATAATGATGCATTGTTCTTCAATTTAATGGCAACTAGCTTGACGATGTGATCGGGCTGCACTTCTTTGAATTCAAGAATTCTTTCAATCGTATGAAACCAATTAATGAATTCATCGTGATCCAGACGACCATCAAAATCTGATAGCTCTACCATGATGCTGCACTCATTTGATTGACCCTGTCGCATCCGACCGCGAGGATGTCTCTCTGCTTCCTCGTCACTCAAAGGCTCTTGATGAAATGGATTGATGTTTTCTTCCTCCTCACGACCTCACATGGCTTACCTTTGCTCGAATCTTGCGAGACGTTGTTGTAATTGAGCAATCTCCCGTTGCATATCTTCAATCATCACTTCCTCAATTGGTCGCTGTTGATTACTTTAATGAGGCATCTTGGCCGGCTCTGATACCAATCCGACTCCTCCTGGGAGCTGATTCACCAGCTTCCTGGAACGAAGAGTGTCCTACCAAGTAACAAGTCCGACTAGGTGTTTTCTTGAATCACCACCTGAATGCTAAATTCAGGATACAGAAGCGAAAACCAAATAGAGAAAATATCTTTCTAAATCTTATTCCTTCTCCTGTTTTACACCCATATTTATAGGTATACATAGTGATAAGTACAGCCTCATAAAGGCAACACTAGAGAAAATCATAATAAAACAAACTAACAGCAACAAATAAGACTAATAAAGTGCAAAAACAGAGTAAAATGAAAGCAAAATTGGGAGGTCTGGACAGATTCAGCACCGGCGTCATACAGATAGGTATATGTATATAGTTGATGTTGAAATGTTCAGAGAACTACAGGCAGGTATATAGATACGTCAGAATTAGCGAAGCAGAAATTTGTTAACACTCCCAGAATAATGTAAACGTTGCCTATGACCTGAAGTCAATTAATTTGTTCTTATGAATATTATAGTATTATGCTGATGTCTTTCCCACGCCACACTGACGCCGGAACTGAGCTGATTGCCCCAAACCTGTCTTTAGATGCGTCAAACTTCAGTTATAATTAATCTCTTTATGTTATGGCAGATATTTGGCTGTATGGCTGTAGTTAGGATTGGTTTTTGTTCATATAATCTTGTATGTAGCTATTGCTGTATATATATATATATATATATATATATATATATACAGCCAGTTTCGAAGACAGATTAATAAGAAAATAAGAGATTCCTTTTTCCTCTGTTTTAGGCGTTCTGTATCCTGATTAAGTTGCAGGTGGTGGTTGGCCAGGCGTTCGTTCTTGAGGAGCTGGGTGCCTGGGTGTGCGTCCCTGACGTTCGTCCGTCTTCGGGGCTGTCTTCGACATCCGTAGTCTCACACTGCAATATTTCTCAATCAATAAAGTTTACAAGTGAGATCCTTCGACAAATAAAATAACATAGTCAAAGAAATAAATGATCCCTGCATCGAATTGGAGAGTTGGTTGCTAAATCCTTTTCTTGCTTCTTTTCAAGTGAAAAATAATAATAATAATAATAAAGATGAGCGGTGAATTAAGCCTCACAAAAAAGATTCAATTATACAAACCATTATTAACAAAACTTCCATCACACCAGAAGTCTGCAATTTCCCCGTCTATCTAAGCTTTGGAAGATCCTATGTGACGTCAAAAGCCAAGGATCTCACTTGTAAACTTTATTGGTTGAGAAATATTGCAGTGTGACGTGGGGAGGAAGACGAAGATATCACCATAATGCAAAAATATTCATAAGCAGGGGAAAATCTGTCCTTTGCCAGGGGGGCAATTGCCCTCCCTAAAAAAATTTAAAAAGGGGTGATTTGATAGTTTGCCCTTCCAAGGAGCCACCCGTATTCGTAGGGCTGCAAACGAACCGAACCGAACCGAGTATGTAAGTGTTCATGTTTGAGTTCGTTTATTATTATCTTGTTCAAGTTTGGTTCATGTTTGATTCGAGCTTTGATGTTTGTGTTCATGTTTGGTTCGTTTAATTTATAGGTGTTCATGTTTGGTTCATGTTCGGTTCATGTTTGGTTCGTTAGTGCTTATCGAGCTTTAAATAAACAAACCTTAACGAGCTATGTTCGTGAACATATTTAACAAACAATCTATTGAACAAACAAATCTTAAATTTGTTCATGAACATCTTAAACAAATAATCTAGCAAATATGGATAAATGTAAAATGTCAATTGTTCATGAACAAATTCATTATATTGAATGTATAAAATAAAATGAAATTCAATTTATAATAAAAGCAGATATCTATTTAAAATGAAAATATGATTAATCTATATGAATATATTTTTAAATGAAATTTACCTGTTGCATTTCTCTCCATTTAATACAGCAGCTGAAAGATTATCTTCTGTGTTCGTAGAAATACTTCAATGATTCTGTCATAACTACAAAAATACACTATTAAAACAAATACATCATATAAATCACACTATCAAAATAAATAAATAATATAAAATAAAGCATGTTGATACTTAGCGTATAATGAAATTCAAACCAACGAGCTAATAGAAGTGGAGAGTATAATATACTAAAACTTTATCTTCAATAAAGCATGAGTATCTATCAAAACTACAAAAAAATCAGTAGCTCGTTAAATAGAGCTACAACAGTTTTCTTCACCCAAAAAAAAAAAAAACGAAAGTAGTCTGCTCCTTATCAAACCAATGAGATCTCCTTTGTTTCCTCCCTAATCTGCAAGATGCAATATAATAATTTAGTAATTGTAAGAAAATTTTTTACAAACTAGCAATTTAAAATAATAAAGATGTTTCTCCATATTATACCTTCACTTTTCTCTTTATACCATATAAATTGCGGTACCAATCACTTCCACAAATAAGATATTGCACTGTATCTGTACCCAAAGATGATCTATATTGATCAATAACTCTTCCACCGGCACTGAAGGTGGCTTCTGAAGCAACTGTTGTAATTGGAATAGAAAGAATGTCACAAGCCATCCTTGACAAAATACGGTATTTTAGACAGTTAGCCTTCCACCATTCCAAGCAATCAAAATGTACTATTGGATTATCTTCCTCGATGAAAACTCCATCATCCAAATACACATCAAGCTCAGATTTTACTGCATGAGCAGTATAATCAGTTCTAATATAAGTTTCATATTTTCTCTTTCCATAAAGAGGTCTGCCTTTAACAAAAGAAGAACTCGAATAATTACTACTTGTTTCAGCTTCGACTACAATTTTCTCAGCATTTGTGATTTTATAATCTTCTACATACTCATTATAAAGTTCATTTAAACTCTCTCGTACATCTGTGATGTTCATTTGTGCTATGTCTTCGGTATACATAGAATTGAAAGCAAAGCTTATCATTTTCATTTTATTTCTTGGGTCTAAAATTGCACCTAATGAGATTAAAAGATTACAATCACCCCAATATTTGTCAAATTTATCTTTCATCTTTCTTGCCATGTCTCTAATGTGTGCATTTCCACGTAAACAATTATCATCCAACATCTCCTTTATTCCCCAGAGCTCAGACATGAATATGTTAGATGTGGGGTACTCGGTACCTAACATATAAAAGAAACATTTTTAATGTCTAATTAGATTAGGTACAAACAAAATAATTATTATATTAACATTCATATGTATAAATACCTGAAATCAATTCAGTTGTTTGATTGAACACTTCAAGAAGCGAGCATACATCTTCCAACTTTCTCCATTCCTCCTCAGTTGGACAGGTTGAGTAGCATGAATCCCTATCTTGAAATCTAGGGAAGACTTCTTTGAACTCTAATGCAGTTGATAGCATCGCATATGTAGCATTCCATCTTGTTACACAATCTAGGATCAATTTTTTCTTGGGAAGGTGCAACTGTTGGGCAATTTCACTAAACATTAATATACGTTGTTGAGAAGCTGTAACATATTTAACACTATCCCTTACATTCTCAATAATATATTTTATCTCATGAATTCCATCTTGTACCAACAAATTAAGAATGTGTGCACAACAACGCACATGAAATATTCGACCACCTAGAGAAAGCTTCTTGTGAAATTCCAAACTGGTCTTCAACATATTAACTGCTGATGTGTTATAAGCTGCATTATCAACTGTTATGGTTGCAACTTTATTCTCAATACCCCAATCCTTCAGACATTTGTATAATACATCATGAATGTTGGTTGCCTTGTGAGGTGGAGGTACATCGACAAAGTTAAGAACTCTTTTCTGAAGTTTGCAATCATTATCAACAAAATGGCAAGTTAAAACCATATAATGGATATCTTGACCGGACTTCCATAAGTCAGTAGTTATGCTGACTCTATTCACTGAATCCAATAAGTTTCTCAATCTTTTTTTTCCAATTTCATAACTTGAAACACAGTCACTTCTCAATGTGGTTCGTGAAATCTTCTCATAATGAGGGCTTGCGGCTTTCATGACAATGTTGAACATCTCATACTCTACAAAATTAAATGGTAACTCATGCACCATTATCATATGAGAAATCAGCTCCCGCATCCTGGCATGGTTATATTTCCAATTACTAATATTAGTACTACCTACAAGTTCAGATGTACTATTTGGCAAAGATGGCTGCAAAGAAATATTAAGTTGCCCTTTGGAATCCACAACTCTCTTAATACATTGAACTAAGTGACGTTGGTATTGCGTAGTTGCACCACCTTTGCTTTTATTAAGTTTAACTTTACAATGATTACATTGAACCTTCTCAGTACCATCACCAAGTTTTATGAGTGTAAATTCCTGCCACACTGATGAGGTTTTTTTTCTTGCTTTCCTAGAGAAAAGATTTGCTTGTTGGTCATGTTCTGTAACTTCTGTTACAACTGTTGGACTTGAAGATGAACCAACACTAATTTGGACATCATGCACTGCCAAATGTAGCTGAGGAGGCGTAGAATTTAAATGTGACTGAGGAAGCGTAGAATTTTGCGACATACCTTTAAAAGAGGAGTCAACGATTATATTAAATAGAATCCTATTCAAACTACATTAAAATAAATCTTACACTTCCCGCAGATAAGGGCTTTTACAGTTTTACTAATGTTGTTAAAACTTAGAGAGAGCTAACAAAATAAATTCAACAAAGTCAAGAATTGAAATAAATAATTGATGTCCCAAACAAATAAGCAAAGATGGATATTCAATTAACTGAAAAACCTAGAAAACAAGCAACAAGAACAATAGCAGCTGCTAATATTTAGGACCACAAACAGGATGCTAAAATAGTAGCTCAACATTTACAATTTTACATTGTTTATAAAACTTAGCCACATGTCTTTCTATACAAATTAATCCATTTAATCAGTTTCTCTATTTCAGCTATCTAAACCAAGGACGCAAAGTCATCTTTCTATGGATTAACACCATCTATTTTCAATTGTTTTGTTCCTGCATATGACCAGAAGCTAGTTTTGCAACAGGATCACACATTCGTAATATTGCCATTTCTCAAATCTCAGGCACCCTAGACCAATAGATTCCAACACTAAATGTAAAAGAAAAATCCATCAAAACTGCTTCCATCGCAATACTAAGAAATGAAAGTCAAAGCGAAAGTGCAAAGCCATCAAAACTCACCGAGTTGCCGTCGACGCTGCCAGTCAGGGCTTATGGGAGAACTGGAAAGACACTGCCGGTCAGGCTTGAGCGGCGTTCGGGACGGAGCGTCTGGCAGAAATACGAACGGCCTCGCCTTCGGGAGCGACGTTTGGGACGGAGCTTTAGGGTCTCGCCTCTCGCTTCTGCTTCCATCGCAATACTAAGAAATGAAAGTCAAAGAGAAAGTGCAAAGCCATCAAAACTCACCGAGTTGCCGTCGACGCTGCCAGTCAGGGCTTATGGGAGAACTGGAAAGACACTGCCGGTCGGGCTTGAGCAGCGTTCTGGAGCGGCGTTCGGGACGGAGCTTCTGGCAGAAATACGAAGGGCCTCGCCTTCGGGAGCGACGTTTGGGACGGAGCTTTAGGGTCTCGTCTCTCGCTTTGGGAGATAACTTAGGGCAGCGAAATATGAGTGAAGTTTCAGTTTGCCACCAATGCCTTATACCCCGTTTTAGGATTACTAATTTTACTATTGTCTGAAATAATTAAAAAAAAGGATAATTATAATCAAATAATATCCTATGCTCTGAAATAATTAAAAAATAATAATTATAATTAAATAATATGTAATATTGATTTAATAAATATGTAAAATTTATTTTAGTTAATATATATTATTAATTTTAATAAATTTAAAATTTATTAATTAAATATAATTATATCATTAAGTTATAATAAATTTAAAATATTTCTATTATGTATATTTATCAACTTCATAATTAAATATTAATCATATTTTTATCTAGCTTATTCATGAGCTCTGAATCGAACACGAATCGAGCTTTTATCAAGCTTCTTATCGAGCTTAATGTTGAGCTTGTTCACGAACTTCAAATGATGTTGTTCGTGAACATAAATGAACCAAACACTAATGTGTTCAAGCTTGTTTATTTAAGGATCGAGTATTTAAAATGTTGTTCAAGTTTGTTTATTTAATTAATTAAACGATCACAAACGAGCTTTAATCGAACCGAACAACGAGTAGCTCGTCGAACGTTTGGTTCGCTTGCAGCCCTACGTATTCGATTCGCTCGCCTCTCACCGCCTCGCTTCATCTGTCTAAAATCAGCAACCATGCAAGTCAAAGCTCCGGATCGGCGGATCCTCTTCCCTCTCGCAGCCTCATTTCTTCGCGCTCTGACCGGTAAGATCCCACCACCCCTTCCCTTTTCAACCTAACTTCGTAATATTATAGTCTTGAGTATTTTCTCTTAATTAATAAACTATGGAGAATGAAAGTGGTTCTCTATAATGAAATCATGATAAAATTATTATCTTTTAATTCTCCCTTCAGTACTATTCATAGCACCAAAAAGTTTTGGCCTGTGAGCATTTTCTCTTAATCCTATTAGGATTGATTCAGAACATTGTTATAATAAAAATTTTAATTCTGAAAAGCATTTTTCTCAAAAGAAATTTCATAACTTACATAAATTTGAGCTTGGTGTCAATTGTCAAATGTTATTTTCCTGCAATAACGGCCAGATACAGATTGATTCTATTATATGAAAAATACATCTTGGTTTTAAATTTAAAGGTGAATATTTTGTTTGAATTTTCTGATTACAATCTAATCATTATCATTATAACTTTCATAGTTTACTAGTTTTTATGTTGCAAAATGTTGTATATGTATTTATAGTTATTTATAAGATGTTGAAGTAGACATCTAGCATTCCACAAAGATTTTGGTTATTTATGATGCAATTGAATTGATCATATCATGATGGTGTTTTATTACACATAAGTAAATCAAACCATTATATTTGGCTTTTAGCTTTTAACACATTAATTTAATTTTTGCTATGTTTATCTAACCTTAGATGGATCGATATTTGAAAAGAAAGGAACGTGTTGAGATTAATTTTGATAATCTGCCTATCGATCCTGGGCTTCGACCTTCAATCTGGAGTTATGATGTGAATGATAGGGATAGAGTTCGACGAGCATATTTGATGAAGGGACTTTTCCAACCAAAAAATCATAATTTTCATCAAAAAATAAAAGAAAATGTTGCTCAGAGGTTTAATTCTAAATGGTTTGAAGAATATCCAAATTGATTGGAGTATAGTGTACACAAAGATGCTACATTTTGTTTGTACTGTTATCTATTCAAACCGCAAAAACAAACAAATAAAAGTCAAGGTGGTGGTGATTCATTTGTTGGTGAAGAATTCAAAAATTGGAAGATAAAAGAAAAATTATTAGCTTATGTTGGAGAGCATAATAGTGCTCATAACAAAGCAAGACATAAATGTGAAGATGTGATAAATATTGAAGTACAAAGTGTTCCTAATCTATGGCTCAGTAAGGCTGAAAGAAATAAAAAAGAATACAGGGTCATATTATGTGCAGCTATTGATTGCATTAGACTTCTTCTAAGATAGGGATTATAATTTGTGGTCACGATGAGGCATCTAATTCAGATAACAAAGGAAATTATTTAGAGTTAGTTCATTTCTTGTTTTGGGCTCCAAAAATGTGCGCCCTTGCCTCCCTGCTGCATTCAGAAGAGTTTTAACGGATTAGGTTTCAAGGTAAATTTTCAGAAGATATATTGGGTTTGTAGATAAGACACCACCTAGAAATTTTTCTCTCATTTTTCGAGGACTTTATGATCTGAGTTCTTGTTTCCTATAGGCGCAAGCCCCTATAGTTAATTACCCCTCTCGATAACGAGAGAGAACTTTCGATTAAGGTTAGTCGTTAAAATAGATATGTCGTATCTATAGATACATGATATCTGGCATATAGTAGTATCATTGGTTTAGGTATTTGAGAGTTTGAAATTTAAAATTAAAAATTTTACCATCTTGCACTTAAAGTGAATGATGGGAGAGTGGATGATGTACCCGGTCAAGATCCCATGGTTCCGTCATCCCAGGCCATCGTGATCCATGGTCTACTTAGTCAGAAGAGGTAGTCGACCCAACCTGATAGAAGGATTCTTATTGGTAGCCATTGGTTGCTTCGTCCAAGGGTACCTTGTAGACCTCGGGTGGATATTTATCTAAGGGGATAAATTTGAATTCACCTCAGCTGACAAAGGGCTTTGTGCTCTATCGATCATATCCTATTGATTCATATCTCAAAGATTTAGTGCAATTGGGGAGCATACGGGCTCTGGACATGATCGTAATTTAGTGATATTATTTGGTGGCAAACCACCAAGTTCAGAGGACCCCAGTCATAACCATTTACCTGCGATGGTATTTAGCGGCAAAATCACCAGATATATGACATGCGCCACGTCCTTGCTGGCAAGAGACTATTTGAAAGTGAATCCTAGTGATATTCTCAACCAGACATTACCTCTTTGTGAGCTGAAATGATATTTGAATTTGTCTACCTCGACAAACTATTACAGAGAGTGGATGAATTTTTTCTTAAGTGTTAGATGGTTGAATTTCTATTTTAAATATTTTTAATTTTAATATTTTGAATTTTCATGGGCCTCTAAGAAGCTTTTTTAAATATTTGGAATCAACCCTTTCAATTGAGATCTACGTTCAGCACGGCTATACAAATAATATAAATAAGCTTTATTTTGAAAAGCTTGAATGGCTCATTATTTATTTATTATTGAGTTAATTATCTCCCTAATTAAGTTGATTTGATTTGAGATTTAATTAGAGATTTGATTGATGCATTAATTAGGAGACCTAATTATTACATTAATTAGGGATCGGAATGAAGATTTGATTGGTGCATTAATTAGAGGATCTGATTATTATATAAATTAAGAGATTTAATTAGCATGATTGGGAGATCTAGTTAGCATGATTAGATTTTGCATATTACAGCATTAATTAAAGTTTCCTTTGTAGTTTTGTTTCAAATTTTTAAATAGGGCTTAAAGGCTACTGTATTGTATGAAGAGAAGAGAAAAAGCTTAAGAGCTATTATAATTTCTTATTGTTCTCTAATTTAGTAAAATCATCATCCCCTCCCCATGGACGTAGGAATCTTTGCCGAACCACATAAATCGCCATTTTTATTGTGTTTATGTGTGTGATTTTATTTTTGCTGTGATTATTTGCATAACAATTAGTATCAGAGCCTGATTTCAGTGGGCTTTTCGGCGGCGGTTTGAAGAACAGGATTAAATATCTGAGACGTGATCTGATTTGATCAAGCAAGTAAAGGCTGTTGATTTTTGTTTTGTATTATTGTTGAGCCAGATTATTGCAATTTTGGTGTTGTAAGACAACTGAAATTTTATGAGGTTATGAGATCCGGTGGAGCCATGAATACATACACCTCGATGGTGGAGAAGGCAGTGATTCTTCAAGTTATTACACATCCCATCAAAATTGACGTGGCAAAATTTGATGTTAAAGGAAACTTTGGCATGTGGAGATGTGTGTGTTCTTTGAATATGGAGGAAATTCTAGAGAGCTATAAATATCCTGAGGAGATTTCAGAGAGAGATTGGCTGAAGAAGAACTGAAGTGCATGTGACTTGATTAAAAATTGCCTATCTTAGGAGATCAAGTACGAGATGATGATGGAAACTTCTTTTGTGAAGCTGTGGAAGACTTTGGAGAATAAATATCTAACGAAGAGCATGGAGAATCATCTCCATATGAAGCAGCGGCCTTATAGGTTTCAGATGAGACATGAGATTACAATAGATGAGCATGTGAATGACTTCATAAAGCTGTTAACAAATCTTTTGAAACAGGATGAGGATGTTAAAGATGAAGATAAGGCACTCCTTCTACTGAACTCGCTCCCAGATGAGCACAAAAACTTCACCATGATACTGATTCATGGGAATGAGGACTTGAACTATGGTGAGGTGACTAGTGCGTTGTTAAATCACGAGCTCCGACATCTAGATAAGGAGTCTGTAAAGGTGGATTTAGCTAAGGCTCTCACACTCTAATAAGAAAGATTTGAGAAGAAGAAAAAGGATGACAACAATTGGGGCAAAATCTCATGGGCACAAGCTTGGGAAGAATTGGTGTGCATTCTACTTAGAGACTGGTCATTGGAAGAAAGTTTGACTGAAGTTGAAAGAGAAGGGAAAGGGAGTTTCCATTGAGGCAAACTTTAGCATGGAAGAGCGTGAAGAAGATTCAGATGTATCATTATCTACTATTTCTTAGAGTTTGTATTCAAATGATTCATGCTGGATTTTGAATACTGGTCTTACCTATCATATTTATCTCCACTAGAGAATGGTTCAGTACTTATAGGGAGCTTGATAGTGGTGTTGTAACCATGGGAAATGATTAGGAATGCCATATAATTAGTGTATTGAGCATCTTTATTAGAATGCATGATGATACTGTGAGAGAGCTAACTGATGTGAGGTACATTCCAGATATCATAAAAAATTTGTTATTTGTTAAGGCTTTAGAGACCAATGGCTATAAGGTAGTCATTGAGGCAGGAGTTCTGAAGATATATGATGGATCACTAGTTTATCTGAAAGGAGTTCATCACCACAACCTTTATTACCTTCAAAGAAGAACATTGATTAGAACGGCTGCTATTGCTGATGATTTTTCTTATGCCACTACATTGTGGCATATGCAGCTAGCTCATGCTGGAAAGGCTTCTCTTTTAACTTTGTTAAAGCAAGGATTGATCAAAGAAGCATGAACTTACAAGCTCGATTCCTGTGAACATTATGTATTTGGCAAGAAGACGTGTATCCTTTAGTACTGTCATCAACAGTATAAAGGGTATCTTGGAGTATATTCACAAAGATGTTTGGGGCTCGGTGAAGACAGCATCATTTAGCAGGCTGTAATACTTTGCCTCTTTTATTGATGATTACTCCAAATATAATTGGGTGTATACCATGAGGCACAAGTGCGAGGTATTGGAGATCTTCAAAACTTAAAAGAAGTGGATTGAGACTCATACTAGCAAAAAGATTCGATGTATTAGATCAGATAATGGGGGTAAATATATTTCAGATGCATTCTTGCAAGAGTGCCAGAGATCTGGACTAAAATATCACTTCACTTTTAAAGAGACAGCGTAATATAATGGGGTGACAGAGAGGATGAGCCAGACTTTGGAGGATAAAATTTGGTGTATGTTATCCAATATTGGGTTGAATAAAGTCTATTGGGATGAGGTAATAAACTATGCCTATCACTTAGTGAACTATCTGCCTTCTGCGGTTATTAGAAAGAAAACCTCAATGGAGATGTGGTTAGGGCATCCTGCTAAAGATTATAAGCACTTAAGAGTATTTGGGTGTCCAGCTTATTATTATGTTCATAATGATAAACTGGAATTGCGAGCAAAGAAGATGATCCTTATTGGCTTCGGGCATGGAATAGAGGGCTTCAAACTCTCTGATCCAATAAAAAAAAGATTATCATTAGCAGGGATGTTACTTTTGATGAGGCAAGCATGTTGAAGCCTCGGGACTCTAAGCAAGTGGAGATTTTTATTGGGACCATAGAAGCACTACAGAAGTTGGAGTTTGATGCAACTCCATTTGCTCCATAGAAGCAGATCATTTCTACCCAGGTACTTAATTTAGCTTTAGATTAGGAGGTTGAAGATGAGATTTCTGCTCAAGAATTTACTACGAAGAACAAGTTCAGGCGCCAAAATGTCCCAAAACCAACTTGGTTAAGGGATTACATTATATTTGTAATTTTAGCGATGGAGGCTAAAGTTCCTAGTCACTATAAGGAAATGATGGATAGTCCTGATGGTGATCGTTGGAAGAGGGTTATGGATGAAGAGATGGAGTCTCTTCAAAAGGATGATACTTGGAGGTTAGTGAAGCTTACTCCAAGAATAAAAGCCATTGGATGCAGATGTATCCGTGCAAAGAAGGAATGATCTCATGGAGCTTGTATACAGTACAAGGCTAGGTTAGTGGAAAAGGCTATGTGCAACGGGAATGGACTGCTTATAATGAGGTGTTCTTCTCAGAGGTTAAGAATCCCTTGACCTATGATTACTTGGCACTCGTAGCATAGTTTGGTATGATTTTGAAGCAGCTCAATCCAAACATTGCATAAGTAGGAAGCATTATGAGCAGGTTCATACATGATCCAAGAAGGAATCATTGGCAAGCTGTGAAGAGTATCCTAAGGTATCAAAATGATACAATTGATGTAGGCATAGAGATGTAGTCACCATGACAGTGCTGCATGACTCATGATTGAGTGTCCACTAATTTAAAAAACTACACTCGATACACATGTAACCATCTGGTGCAGTCATTATGATATTATAGCCTGATTTATCATTTTCTACTTTCTAGGTGAAAGATGAGGTGGAGATTGTTGATTTGGAATTATTTTCAAATATAAATAAGCTTTATTTTGGAATACTTTAATGGCTAATTATTTATTTGATTAGAAAGTTAATTATTTCTCTAATTAAGTTGATTTATTTTGAGATTTAATTAGAGATTTTATTAATGCATTAATTAAGAGATAAGATTATTGTATGCATTAGGAATTTAACTGAAGATTTGATTGGTGTATTAATTAGGGGATTTGATTATTGCATAAATTGGGAGATTTAATTAGCATAATTGGGAGATATAATTGGCTTGATTAGATTTTGCCATATTATAAATTAATTAAAATTTCCTTTGTATTTTTATTTCTAATATTTAAATAGAGCTTGAGGGCTATTATATTATATGAAGAGAAGAGGAAAAGCTTAAGAGCTATTGTAATTCTTTATTATTCTCTAATTTAGTGAAATCATCATCTCCTCCTCGTAGAAGTAGGCATCTTCGCCGAACCACGTAAATCATCGTACTTATTATGTTTATATTATATGATTTTATTTTTACTATAATTGTTTGCACAATAATTGGTATCAAAGCATACTGTCAGTTGGCTTTCCGGTGGTGGTTTGAAGAACATGAGCAAAGTTCTGAGACGTTATTTGATCTAATCGAGCAAGCAAAGGCTATTATTTTTTTTTCAGATTGTTATAATTTCGATGTTGTAAGATAGGTGCAATTTGGTGAAGGCTATGAGAGCCAGTGTAACCATGGATACATCCACCTTGATGGTGGAAAAGGTGGTGATTCATCAAGTTATAACACATCCTGTCAAAATTGACATGATCAAATTTGATGGAAAAGGGAACTTTGGTATGTGGCGATGTGAGGTGATGTATGAGCTATATTCTTTGAATTTGAAGGATGTTCTAGAGAGTAATGAATGTCTTGAAGAGATTTCAGATAGAGATTGGCTCAAGATGAACCAGAGTGCTTATGGCTTAATAAAAAACTGCCTATTTTAGGAGATCAAGTACGGGATAATGATGGAGACTTATACTGTGAAGCTGTAGAAGACTTTGGAGAACAAATATCTAACAAAGAGCATAAAAAATCATCTCTATATGAAGCAGCGGCTCTACCTGTTTCAGATGAGATATGGGATAACAATAAATAAGCATTTGAATGACTTCATAAAGTTGTTAAAAGATCTTTTAAATTTGGACGAGGATGCTATAGATGAAGAAAAGGTGCTCTTTCTACTGAACTCTCTCCCGGATGAGTACAAAAATTTCATGATGATGCTCATTCATGGGAAAGAGGTCTTGAATTTTGGTGAGGTGACTACTGCGTTACTGAATCACGAGTTCCGGCATCGGGATAAGGAGTCTACAAAGATGGATTCAATTGAGGCACTCACACTCCAACAAGGAAGATCTGAGAAGAAGAAAAAGGGCGGTAGTAAGTGGGGAATATCTCATGGGCGCAATCTTAAGAAGAATCAGTGTGCTTTCTGCTTAGAGACTGACCATTGGAAGAAAGATTGCCTAAAGCTGAAGGATAAGGGAAAGGGAGTTTCCACTGAGGTTAACTTTTGCATGGAAGAGCATGATGAAGATTCAGATGTATCACTATCTGTAATTTCTCAGAGTTTGTATTCAGATGGTTAATGCTGGATTCTGGATACTTGTCTTACCTATCACATTTTATTCCACTAGAGAGTGGTTTAGTACATACTAGGAGCTTTATAGTGGTGTTGTGACCATGGAAAATGATCAGGTCCATCGTACAGTTGGTGAAGGGAGCATCTTTATTAGAATGCATTATGGTACTTTGAGAGAGCTAACTGATGTGAGCCGCGTTCTAGATATCAGGAAGAATTGTTGTATGTTAGGGCTTTAGAGACCAAGCGCTACAAGGTAGTCATTGAGGTAGGAGTTTTAAGGATATATCATGGAGCACTGGTTTATCTGAAAGGAGTTCGTCACCATAACCTTTACTACCTTCAGGCAAGAACAGTGATCAGAATGACTACTATTGCAAATACTTCTTCTGACACCACTATATTGTGATATATGGGGATAACTCAAGCTAGAGAGGCTTCTCTTATGACTTTGTGTTTGTGTTATGTGATTTTATTTTCATTGTGATTGTTTGCACAATAGGTGTAACCTTTTGTTGGAAATATGTACACCCCAATGCTCACCTTGACAACTTCCTTGGTCCTCCTCTTTCCCTTGCTCCTAGTCATTGCCTTTTTCATCACCTCTTTCGCATCGTTAAATCCACCTCCCTTTATCACACCCTTCTCTTTATTAATGCCTACTCTGCATCATACCCAACCTCAGAAAACACTTGACTAGCGTTGCCTCTCTAAAATCCAACAGGAGATTATCATGGGCATGAAGCCTATTGTCAAAAATAAATATGCCTTGTTGATCGAATTAATTACTTCCTTAGCCCTCCTCCCCCTTGCCCTTAACCTTATTGAATGCTGACTTCCAATACCTCTTCCACATCGTGTAATCTAGTTTCCTAAATAAAAATATCTTTGATAATGAACATATATTATTACTATAAATTTTGCAATAAAATATTTATATGATAATAAATAATTCTAATAATTTTAATTTGGACAAATATTCATTATTATGATACTCTATCATTGCACAAAATATTCTATATTATTTTATTCTCTTTAATGCTCATAATAAGATATTATATATGGCGTATATTATTATATAATATGTTAAAATGATACAAATACAACCATATATTATTCTCTCATCCATTCACTACAACAAAATGTACGATTAACAACAGATATAACTGTTAGTAATAATAACCTGTCTGTCGATAATAAACTATTGATTGATTGTACATTGGAAATTCTCCTTCGGTAAAATGCTCATCGAAATTAATTTTCTTTAAAGCTAAATTTAATTTTGGATTTGAATCTTGTGTATGATGTGCATGTGAGATTGTGAATTTATCTTAATTGGTCTAAATGTCCCAAAACAAAATTTCTTTCGCCAATTAATTTTTTGTATATATATATATATATATATATATATATATATATATATATATATATATATATATATATATATATATATATATATATATACTACTAAAAAGAAAGCATAATTAAAGACATCATTAACTAGTAGCGATATATATCGCTTATAACAGCAGATATAACCACCACTATAAAAAATAAAAAATTATACAATATTTTTAACTATGGTGTTTAAATCGCTGGTTTTATGCCCATTTTAATCCCATCAGATTTCTTCTCATTGCCTACTCCATTTGCCCAATTCATGCCCTAATCGGTCACTACCTCGATCAACATCTGCTCTCACCTCACCCATTCGCCTCACCCATTCGCAAGCTCCTCTACTGCCTCTAATTGAACCAACGGATCGCACCCGAGATTTTGGCATGCTCACGAGCTCTTCTCTCTTACCCTAGATTTTTGGACTGTTTACGGGGCCTCCACCGAGCAACTACGGGCGTAGATCCATGTTTGTCTATTCCGATGAGTGAGAAAATATAGAGTGGTAACCTAATAACTCTTTCACAATATTTAGTTATGTATTGACAAGGTTAGCAACTCCTTGTAAGATTAAGTTCTCTAACTTTTGCAAGAACTCACAAATGAAAAATAAGTTCTCTAACTCTTTCAAGAACAAGCACATGAATTATGTAAAAGAAATTGAAATGAAAAATATGAATTTACATAAATCTTAAATCCACAAGATCTTAAACAAGATGATTTTCACAAGATTTTAATCGAAAGAAAACATACATTGATTCATGTTGAATTCGATAAATTCCAAACTACAGTTTCTCCCTCTTTTCCCTTTCATTTTCTTCTTTCTTTATGAGTTAATTTCCTATGAAACAAACTAACTCCTATAATGAGAGAGAGAGAGGACCGGTAGTTATTTCCTACAGATTAGTTACAATAACCACTCATAGGAGTTATTTGATTAAACAGTCCATAAACGATTGATCAAATTATCTCTTTTTGATCAATATGATTTAAATATAAATAATTTAATTCTTAATTAATGAACTATATGGGCCACTTAATGATTTATATAATAATATATATATATGTGCTTAAATAATTATTATAACGTCTCGCATAATTATTACATTTAATTATTCTAACATTCTTCCACTTGGCCCATATGCTATTATTTAATTAATAATTTAATAATTATAAACATTAAGCATAATACATAAATCTTCTTTCTTTAAATTGATCAAATCATGAATTCATTATTTAAGTACAAAATTAATGTGGATCATGGCTATCATTTATCATTAGTTCGATGCATTTCCTTCCATGTATCACGATACTAATCTTATACTTAATATGAAGCACAATAATATATACTCATAATGGTCCAACAATAATATCTTTATAAAAGATAAATCCTGTTAATATTTACATAAACATTCATGTATACACAACATAATAAACATGATACACTAATAATCAGAAACTAAATAAAAGAGCTCAAAGTATCAAAAGACATAAAGAGCAAATAAATATAAACTTAATAAAGATTTTCAATAATTTCCATCCTAGCAATATGTTCATGAAATGTCTTCGGTGGCAAGCCTTTAGTTAATGGATCCGCAATCATAAGATTGGTGCTAATGTGCTCAAGTGATACTCTTTGTTTCAGAACTTCTTCTTTAACGAAAAAGTATTTTAACTCGATATGTTTAGTACCTTTTGAATACTTATCATTCTTAGAAAAAAAGATTGTTGCGGTATTATCACAATAAATTTTTAACGACTTGACAATACTATCAACAACTCCAAATCCTGAAATAAAATTCCGTAACTATAATCCTTAAATTATGGCCTCAAAACATTCCACCAACTCATCTTACATTGTGGATACAGCAATGACGGATTACTTCGCACTCTTCCAAGATATTACTCCTCTACTTAAAAGAAACACAACCAAATGTGGATTTTCTAGAATCCAGACATCTTGTAAAATCTGAATCTAAATATCCTATCATCTCAAGGTAATCAGATCTTTTAAAAGTGAGCATGTATTCCTTTGTTCCTTGTAGATATCGTAAAACCTTCTTTGCAGCTTTTTAATGATCAATATCTGGATTATTTTGATATCTACCCAACATTCCAACAGCAAAACTAATATCTGGCATAGTACAAGTCTGAATATATATTAAACTTTCAACAATATATATATAAGGAATTTATTTCATTTCTTTATGTTCCAATTCATTTTTTGGGCATTGCATAAGGCTCAATTTATCTTCTTTTTGAATTGGAACAATACTTGCTGAGCATTTTTTCATCTTAAATCTCTCAAGAACTTTATTAATATATGCTTTATGAGACCATCCTAATGTTCCCTGTAATCTATCATGGAATATTTCAATTCTTTTCACATATGATGGCTCACCCATATCTTTCATTTCAAAGTTATTTGAGAGAAATTTTTTAGTTTTATGTAATGAACTAAGATCATTAGTAGCAAATAAAATATCATCAACATATAAAATTAAAAATATAAACTTACTCCCACTGACCTTTAGATATATACACCGATCAACAGTGATTTCTTTAAATTCAAAGGATGTGATAGTAATATTAAACTTAAGATACCATTGTCGGGAAGCTTATTTAAGTTAGTATATTGACTTCTTAAGTTTACGCACCATGTGTTCCTTTTCTTCAACTGAAAAACCCTCAGGTTGATCCATATAAACTTCTTCATCTAAATCTCCATTTAGAAAGGCTATTTTTACATCTATTTGATGTAACTCTAAATCATAATGAGCTACTATCGCCATAATAAATCTTAATGAGCCTTTTTTAGAAACTGAAGATAATGTCTCTTTGTAGTCAATACCATTTTTCTAAGTAAAACCTTTAGCAACAAGTCTAGCCTTATATCGTTCAATATTCCCTTTAGAGTCATGCTTGATCTTAAAGACCCACTTACACCCAACTCTTTTAGAACCTTCAAGCAATTTAATGATGTCCCAGACTTTATTATGATCCATTAATTTTAACTATTCTTTCATGGTATATAACCACTTATTAGAATTCACACTTTCTATAGCTTATGAAATGAAACTAGATTATCATCAATTTCTAAGTTAAAATCTAACTCTTGTATATAAACCATATAATCATTCAAAATAACAGATCTTTTAACTCTAGTAGATCTTCTTAATGTTACTTCTTGTTGTTCATCAATTATAGGTTCATTAGTGGCAACTTCATTTTGAGATGCATTATCATTCATTTGCTCATCCTGTAAATTGTCAATCTTTTTAATAACTATAGGAATAACAACTTTATTAGAAGTGGTGGGCAAATGAATTTTCACCCTAACTTCTTTAACATCTATATCATGAGGTTCTATACTCCCACTAATTTTACCATTCTCAATAAACCTAGCATTTTCAATTTCAGCAATTTTTATACTATGAGTAGGATAATAAAATTTATACCATTTAGATTTTTCTAGATAACTAATAAAAAAACCATTGGATGGTCTAGAATCCAGTTTCTTTTCATGTGGATTATCAATTTTTATTTTTGTTGGGCAATCCCAAACATGTATGTGTCTTAAACTAGATTTTCTTCATGTCCACAGTTCAAAAGGTGTCTTTGAAACTACCTTACTAGGAACCTTGTTTAACAAATAAATAGCAGTTTTTAAAGCATGCATCCACAATGATAAGGGTAAAAAAGAATAACTTAACATATATCTAATTATATCAATTAAAGTACGATTACATCTTTCTGCAATACTATTTTATTGTGGTGTGTCAGGCATTGTGTATTGAGTACAAATACTATATTTTTCAAGGAATTTAGCAAATGGACCAGGGCATTGTCCAGATTTATCATACCTTCCATAAAATTCACCACCTCTATCAGACTTTATGATTTTTATTTTTCTATATAATTATTTTTCAACCTTATTAATAAACACCTCAAGGATGTCTACTGATTGAGATTTTTTATTCAATAAATAGACATAATCATAAACGTGAAAAATCATCAATAAAAGTAATAAAATATTTTTCTTCACTAAAAGAAGGCACATCAAAAGGTCCACATTTGTTAGTGATCGTATGATTTCAAAAAGCTGTGTGCTTCTTGTTGCTGCCTTCTTAATTGTGTGTTTTGTGTATTTTCCTTTAAGACAATCCACATGAATACGAAGATCAGTAAAATCAAAGTTATGAAGAATTTTATTCCTTACTAATCTTTATATTCTTTCTTTGGATATATAACCCAACTGTTTATACCACAAATAAGTAAAATTTTCATTCATAAAATCACATTTTATTTCAATATTATGATGTAAGGTTAATAAAGTCTCAGCAAGTAAATTATCTAATCTTAATTTATATAAACCATCATAAAGTATACTAGAACCAATAAGTTGATTACACTTAAATAAACTGAAATATCCACTTTCAAACTTAAAATAATAACCGGTTGTATCAAATTTTGATAAAAAAACTAAATTTTTAGAAACATAAGGTATATAAAGAGTTTAAAAAAGATCTAAATGATGCTCAGTGTCTAAAATCAAACGATATGGTCTAATGGCTTCAACTGAAGCTTTGACTCTATTTTTCATGAAGATAAATTTTTCATTTGGTTTTATGATTTGGGTCGTAAGAAATCCCTGCATCACATTTAAAACATGAGTGGTACAACTAGAATTAATCCACTAAGTATTATAAGGAACTTCAGTCAAATTTGATTCGAAACATACAAAAGCATTAGGCTTACCTTTCTTTTCAAACCAAACCTTATGTTTCAGGCAACTTTCTGATAGTGTCCACACTTGTGACAAAAATGACATCTATCATTCTTTGGCTCCTTCTTTTAGATTTGGACAAATGGCACATTAGGCTTTATGTGTCCTTTATTGTCCTTTGGATTCTTCTTTCCTTATTTTCTTTTAAAATCTGATTGACCCATGAGATTAATTGAGTGAATTCCTTATTTCTTAAGCGTTGATTCCTCCTAAATAAGCATACTCTGTAATTCGGTCACATTATATTTATTCTTAATAGTATTATAATTAATTTGGAATAGACCATATTCATGAGACAATGAGTTTAAAATAAATTGTACAAGAAAGCTTTCACTCACTTTTATTTCCATGGTATTCAATCTTGCTGCTATATTAGTCATTTCAGTAATGTGCTCATATATAGTATGAGAACCATCAAATTTCATGGTAATTAGCATACCCATTAATATCATAGCACGTGACTTATCACAGACTCAGATTGAGATATATTTTTCACAGACTTCATAAATTCATTAGCACTATCAGTTTTTGGAATGGTTGGTTTAATAATGTTCGCTACAGTTATTCATATAAACATTAGGCTTAGTTTGTTTGATCTTTCCCAAGCTTCATTAAAAGATCTTTATTCAATATTGTTTATATCAGTAAGAGCAGTAGGCTTATCATTAAATAGTGCAAAATCCAGATCCAAAACTCCTAAATGAAACTGAATTTGTTCACTCCATTCAGAATAATTAAGCCCATTGAACTTTACGATAGATGAAGCTTGCGAATGAAAAATTACAGAATTAGAAGCTATGAAGAAATAAAATATATGACTCTCATATATCAATGATTTGAATATTAAATTCAAAATAATATAAAATAGATTCAAATAACATTCAAATAATCAATAAAATACACATTGAAGTTCTCCTTTGGGTGATACTACAATATATAATAATAATCATAATTGATGCTCAAATTAAAATTTTCATAATTGATAATTATACATACTTCAATTAAATATATTTGTTATCTTTGGATATACTAAATATATTTAATTAAGTATGATAATTTATCATATTTATATCCAATAGTACAAAATGACTGATCAACCTTTGGGTGATCTTTAAATATTTTATAGCTATTGAATTTTAATTATTCATGATGATAAAAATTTATAAAATCGTCATATCATTTTGTTAATAGCATCACATACTCATGAGTAATTAAATATTATTTAAACTGATATTTATGAAAAAATTTTAGTTCGACCATTTTGGTGATTAACAAACTATGCTTGATATAAACATCCAAGTTACGATGATAATTATTTCAAATAAATGAAATACATAAAAAAAATTACTTAATGTATATAATTCTTTATATAACAGTAAACTAAATTTAATAATTTTTACTTTTAATTTATATACATATAATTTTATATGAGACATTTATATAAAAAATTGTAGAAAGCATTATAATTATAAAACCCATATCATTCTTTAATTGCATGTAAGGACAACGTATCATTAAAAGTAAAAACGGATTCTATATCATTAGCTTTCATATGACAAATCCATTCATAATGAAACTAATAGCATAAAATATTTTGAAAAATAACGTATAAACGCAATTAATTTGCCATGAATAAATCGTGACAATATATGATTCGATAATTAATGCGTTAATTAAAATCGATAACAAATCATATGAATTCGATTTCAGTAGAAAGAACCGTGGAAAAAAGTTAAGAAAAATTTCAACAGAAAATCATAAGTTCTCAACCATACTCTAATACCACATTAAAATTAAGTTTTGTAACTCTTGCAAGAAATCACACATGAAAAATAAGTTCGCTAACTCTTTCAAGAACTCACACATGAATTATGTAAAAGAAATTGAAACGAAAAATATGAATTTACATAAATCTTAAATTCACAAGATCTTAAACAAGATGATTTTCACAAGATTTTAATCGAAAGAAAATATACCTTGATTCAAATTGAATTCGATAAATTCCAAACTTTGGTTTCTCCCTCTTTTCTCTTTTACTTTCTTCTTTCTTTATGAGTTCATTTCCTATGGAACAAACTAACTCCCGTAATAAGAGAGAGAGGACTGGTAGTTATTTCCTACGGAATAGTTACAATAACCGTTCATATGAGTTATTTGATCAAACGGTCCATAAACGATTGATCAAATTATCTCTTCTTGACCAATATGATTTAAATATAAATAATTAAATTCTTAATTAATTAAATATATGGGCCACTTAATGATTTATATAATTAAATATATATGCTTAAATAATTATTGCGAGGTCTCGCATAATTATTATATTTAATTATTCTAACACTCCTTCTTTCTTACATGAGCCCTTCAAAAACGAAAGGAAAAACCCGAGAGATTTTGAATCATCAATCTGTCATTTACTAAGAACCCTTTCCTTGCATACGTTGGAGGTAAGGCTCACGTTGGTTCTTATTCCAGCTGCTTTTGTTTTCATTTTTTTTATGCATACACATATCAAGAGGTGGTAAGCAAATCTTGCTTGAGAATGGCTTTGAGTTTGGAGCTTCACGTACACACCGTTTTGCCAAACTTCAGTAAAAAAAAAAAAAAGAAAGAAAAAAAGCTGAAGTATTTTTGTCCCGTTTTGCTTTTCAGATTTGTTAATCCTGTTCTACTTTTTAAATCGACGAGGGCTTCTTTGACTCTTCTAAGAATGCGCACCAGATGTTCGATCATTTGCTAACCATACAAATATATTTTTGGTAGCATCCCCAACTTAACCTTCAAGCATATGTATTAGAAATTTTTTACTTGAATCTTCATCAAAGATTGAAATTAGAGAAGCGCATCAGGGCAGAGGACTAGGCTAAACAGAAGGATGAAATACAGATTTTTAATTTTATGTTTTGTTCATTGAATCTTATTTCAAAGCAAGTTTCTTGAGGTGCTGGAGCATCCGCTGTTTTATTCAAGGTTAGGGAAGAAAAGCATGAATAGAGTGATCGTAGCTTCAATTTAGACATGCAGAATAAGATGTATAAGTTTATCAAAAATAGAATTTGAGTATATGGTCCGACCAAAAAGATGCATCAGCTTATCAATTATAGAATATGTAGTATATGATCCTGGCATGTATATTGCTACACTGGAAACTTACACCAATGCACTTAAGTCTGTGAAACCATCGATGAAGTTATAAAGATCAGCAATATCATAGGTGATGCTTAAGATGGTTGGATCGATCTACTTCAGTTTACTCTCATATAGTCCGCAGATTCCGTCCATGGGTTGGCTGAGTGGATCGATTAGAGGAGGGACAAACTTACAAGTAAAAATGTAGAGATTTTTATTTTCATAAATATCTTTACAATCAAAATTTATTCTGGAGACGCTGCCCCTCGACCCCTATTTATTCTTATCCTTGATCGTTGTACAGTTCGCAGATATGTCGGGGGTCCAAGAGGGCAGGGCCCCCTTACAGGGGTTTCCGGGGGCGGCGCCGCCAGAACAAATTTTGGTTGTAAGGATTTTTTTGTATTTTCTTTAGTATTTCTCTTGGTATTTGGTTCATCGTTCCCTAACAATAACATCTCTACATAATGTGTTTAATTATGTTGGGGCAATTGTCTAAAGACTATAGTATTTTAAAATTTTTAGGGGGGGCAATTGCCTAAAAACCCTTGTAATAAATATTAAAAAATAGCTGGAAGGGGACAAATTACCTAAAGAATCATATAATAAATTTTTATTTTATTTTTTCAAGGGGGGGAGCTAAAGATGAAAATTCTGTAAATTTTAATCCGAATATGATGCAGTTTGTTGTCATTAACATGAATTTGACTTGACTGTGCTTTTGAATGAAACAAAGATAATAATAACCTGCATATACATTAATCTTATACAACACACATGTACATTAATCATGGAATTCCATTCTCATAAATACATGGATGGCCCTCGACGTCGTTTGAAAACCTTTATGGAATTTAAATTGTTGCTAAACAAGGTTTGCCGAGAAAAATCTGTGTCCATGCCTTACCTGTTGTTATTTAATTTAGATTTGGAATTCATCTTGTATCAACTTGACTAGAGAACATCTACTACGTTTGAATTTCATCTTGTATTAACTTCCTAGAGAACATATATTCTACAATTTAGAGATTGATATGTTTATCTAAGCTTTGTTAGCTTACTGACTGTGCAATAAGATGGAAACCATACTTGTATGATGTAATGTAGCATCATTTTATATCCCTGATTTTCATAATGGCATCATTTTCTATACCGAAATCTCTTCTCAGTGAATACACTCTTCCAAACTTATCTTGGGAAGTTCGTTGCATAGAATCTTATTACACCCTTCCAATTGCTTAGCACGACAATTTTTTAGCATTATATATATATATATTTAATTTATTCTATCATTTAGCAGCGGTTTTAACATCTGTTAAAAGCACTACTAAAGCCTTTCTACAGTAGCACTCATAAAAACGCTGTCAAAACATTTCCAGCGAATGCAAATACAGCGGATTTGCAGTGATTTCTAAACCGCTGCAAATAAATTAGCAGGTGTTTAAATCACTGCAGTAGGTCTTAAAAAATGCTTCGAAAGCCTGATTTATTAGTAGTAATTCATCATTGTGGCTTTTCGCTAAATAAATCAATACAAGTTTTTCATCGGTAAACCTATCAGTATCTTAAAACAATATTATCAATGTAGATTTGGTCGACAAAACACCAACAAAGAAATTTCAAAAAATGGAACTTATCACATTATTGAAAGAATTTTTGTTACGATAATACGATATATCATTATTATGATGAAAATTTTGTCGATAACCCGGGTCAAGAATAATAGCCGGTAGGGCCTACATTTTACAATTATGTAATAATTTGTAACCAAAAAAAAAAAAATCATCAACAATATATGGCATAACTATCAGCTGTAATATTTAAATAATTGCACAATAAAATAGGAAAAAAAAGCAAAGAATTATATTTAAAAAACAAATAAAATCATTTAAAAACATAATAGCAAATATAACAAAGAAGAGCATGTCATAGCTTATCCCACATTGCATCCAACTGGTCCTGGAGTTTCTCAGTTAGCACAATGACTTGGGCTCGTAACTATCTCTTTTAAATCTTCTGGTTATGATGGCATGCAACTAGCTGTATATGATGGTGGTGAAGATATCACAGGCTTTATTTGGAATGATTTTTTTATTACTTTTTAAAGTAGAGTTTTAGTAAAAAAATTTTTATTTTTTAACTAAAACTCTGTTTTAAAAAATAATAAAAAAATCGTCCCAATTTGAGAAGGCTTTTTTACTGCTTCTTGAAGCAGTTTTTTTGTATAAAAATTTTTAGCTTGAGAAAATTTTTAACTAAAAAGCTACTTGAGAAAACAATAAAAAGCCGCCCCCAAACAAAGCCTTGAGCCAGTTTTCTTGTACTAGAAAGCTGTTTTAAGAAACAATAAGATAACCGTCCCAGACGAAGCCTTAGTTCTGTACAATCTATCCTTTTTCAATCCAATAGTCTATGTTCACAAATCAACATTTGATTGTTTGGAAGCACTTCCTTCTGTGGATTTCTTAAGAAGAAATAAATTTAGAAATTTATATATATATATGCAAATCTTATAGATTTATTTACTTCAATAATCTCAATATTTTATTTAATAAAAAAGCTTATCATGTTACTAAAAAAGATATGCAATTAGTATGTGTTTACTTAATTAATAATTATTAATATGATTATTTAATAAATAATTAAAAATATGCTACAAGCTAAATGCATTGCATGAAGAGAAGAGCTATCATTAAACACAAACAATATAAATAAACAGCAATGTAAATAATGGTATATGTTTTAAAGCTCTTGTCTAATAATTTCTACCTACAAAACTCATTCCACTTGAAATATAGTTATAACTAAGAATAGCCAAATTCACTTAGATAATTTTCCCAATAGGCATAAATGGGCAAATGATAAATAAATATTATTATAAATTATTTCGAACATGAAAATAAAATTGGAGAAGTTTTCTATTAGGTTCAAGATTTGATGGTTGATCCATACACTTCTTTGATGAGAGTTGTTTGTAGTATATAACTTTTCATTTAAATTATAAAGTAAATGTATTTGTTCATCTCTTATACTTTCATTCCATCATTAATATCTATATCCAAACTCTCTCCCCTCAATTCAAATGAATTCTATACTAATTAAGATTTTTGGTTTTCTTTTTCTTAGGATACCCTAATTTGATCTCCTACTACACAGTTATTAAAACTAATTCTAACCTCTAAATCAACTCCCGTGTTATTCATATTCAAAGCCCACTGCATCACAGATATCACTTATTTGTGAATTTACTCTCGACTAAGAGAAAATACTCAGCCAACCCGATAAACTACTCCTCTAATTCTCCATTAACTATTGTCACTCCCTTTTTTAATTTATGCTCTTGAAAGGCTATTCATTCTTCATTAATGTCACATTCAAGTATGCCTTAGGCATCAAATTTCATTTCATTCAAAATTTGATCTCTAAGGTGCATCAATCAACATCAATCGTATGTACTACACAAATTTGTCTATAAATATAGTTAAATATTCAAGTGAAATTTGCTAAATATGCATCTTGATGGTACTATCTTAAGCAAAAGTCAATGTTAGGCACCAAATGTCTGAATTTAACTTTTCAAAGCAACTCAATTTATATTCATTCAATTCTTACAAAACACTAAATTAATTGAAGTTGAAAAAACAACATTAGAAGGAAGAGAAGTTGCACTTGAGTGATAGCTATGGCCCAAGCATGAGGGAAAGTTCTATGAGGCTAGTAGCACTGAAGATGGGGACATGTAAGAGAAAGATACAATTGAGAGTGAGAGAGAGAGAGATAGATAGATAGATAGATAGAAAGACAAGGAGGAAGGAGAGGGTAAGAATATGACTTAAGTGAGAGAAATATGAGGGAGACGGAGAGAGGAGGAGAAAGATACGACAAGAAGGCAGTCGGTGAGAGGTAGGTAGGGATAATGAGCAAAGGAGAGGAGTAGTAGCAAGGCGCGGGGCTACGACATCTTAAGTAATTGGAAAAGGTAAGCGGTGGAATGTGTCAAGATGGGAGGGTATTTTAATTAAATATTTAGTTACAATAAATTGATGGATTTTTCATCATAAATTCTTATGATAAAAAATTTGTCAATATATTTTAATATTCTATTATAGATAGTACGACAAAAAAATCATCACAATATTCGTTGTAAATTTTATGATGGAAACTCTTCATCATAAATTATATTTATTCTTGTAGTGATTTCTACCTCACATCTCATGAAAATTTATTAACTATGGATAAGATTATTTAAATATGTTCATACTATCAATTAAAATGATATATATATATAATTCCTTGGTGTGCATGGGTGTGAATAAATAATTCAACCCAATAATCTAACTCGAGCTCAACTCAAAAAATTTGGGCTTGGGTTGACCCATTGCTTCTGAAAACTTTTGCAAAACTGTTCTGTAATATGAGAAATAATTATAATATTTAATTTGATCACCAAAATATTAAAAAAAATACTAGTGGCAAAGCTAAAAAAATAATCATTAAAAAAAACGAACGGAAAAGCCACTCTAACGAGAGCTGGGTTTTTTTTTTTTTGGACATTTAGGCCAATTAAGACAAACTCACACACACAACGCATACATAAATACTCGAACCAAAGACCTCTTAGTTGGTAACCTAAGCTCTCAACCAATAGGCCAAGGTGAGCTGTGTTGAGAGCTAGGTTTCACACTTCACAGCTTTTGCGGCTTCTTCCTTGAAGTTGCTCCTCCCTCGCGAGTCGATCTCGAGCACAGACATGACACGCCATGCTTAGCCACGCAGGCACGGCTTGCTCTTCCGCATGCGCAGCGGAGCCTGAGACGACAATGACAGTGACAAATGGACTGAGGTAATGTTTTTTTTTTTCTTGGTTGATTTCAGCTTAATCCTATATTGATTCAATCTGAAAGATACTTTATAAATATATTTTTTTTTTGCAATTAGATTTTCAATATTCTGTATTTAATTAATATATTGAACCTGTTCCAGATAAATCAAGTGATCGTCCACTTTTACTTACAAGGCAAATTTAACTTGTGAAGGAAGAAAATAAACTAATCACTGTCAAAGTTTTATCATTTTTAAAACTACTATATCGGTCCCAAGCCCGGATGTAGAAAGTTGAGAAAAAAATTAAAAAAATTAATTTATGCCCCCCGAAATATATTTTTTGGCTCCGCCACTATCCATACATTACATCATTTTATCATATCAAAAACGCGCCCAAGGCACGAATTTTTAATAATAAATAAATTGTGTTTTTTTTTAATTTTTTGAATAATTAAGACAAACTCACACACACATCACATACACAAATTTTGAATTCAAAACCTCTTTGTTGATAGCCAATGCTATCAATCAATAGATTAAGGCTTCCCTTGGGAGTTGGGAGTTGGGATAGCTTTTTAGTGCTTTTTAAAGTAATTTTTTAGTACAAATTTTTCTAAATTAAAAATTTTGATACTAAAAAATTACTTTACAAAGCAGCTGCGTAATAAATAAATTGTACCCTAATGTTATTTACTTATTTTAGATAATTATCTACAAACATATTATTTTCTGTGATGTCTATTCGAAAATGTCACTGTTTATTATAACTAAGCACAAAGATTTGTGATCTCATTTAAGAAAAATTATTACTTGCGAAGTCCGGACGTCTACTTTGATTTTTTTCTCTTTTGTATAGAAGTTGCGTATAAAAAAAAGTAGGTGTCTTCACGTGATTAGAGTCCAGATGAAAAATTATATCCGAATTCCGCACATAATAATCTCTCCACATTTAATTATATGCTCTTACTTTTATGAATGACACTTGCTTGGTGATTAGAAATTTCATCTACACTAATTTTATCGAGAAGAAAATGGGCAGTGATCGGATTCTCCTTAATGCTAATTGTATAAAATGCATCTTTAAAGTTGATCACTATGATATCCTTAGCATAGAGTATAAGTTCACTTAGTGCAATGACTAATCTCAACTCCTAATTCGATTAAGATTGGATTAGGCTCATTTTTATGCATTTTTGTTGCTAATGTTAAATTCGTTTATTTCATGCGCTCTGACTATTCTTTTGTAGTGATTTTTATAATTCTCAGCTTCTCCAGTGACATTGATTGATTTTCGAAAATATTTGGATAATAGATGTGCACTTTTTTAGCTACTACATAATTCTTGACCTAATTATATTTGGAAAAGCTCGTCTTTAACATGTGTTAAAAGTTCAGGTATCCTAGTAAGTTATCAATTAGACCTTCAGCTCCATGGTCTTTGCATCCCGCAGCTTACTAGTTTACAAGTAGTTCTAGATTCTTTCTCCGTTGGATACTAACACTCTTGATCAAGCTGAATTCTTAGGCTACTAATATCAAGAATGAGTCATCTGAACTTTACAAAATTGAGACAAAATGGATAATTGATTATATCACGATAAAGATGTCTTGAAGTTCCTTTATAGGAAAATCTAAAAGAGAAAAATTGTAATGGAATAAGGGAACTTTGGGCCTCACTTTTCTTCTATCTTAATAATATTACTATATCTTTCTTCTCTTTGCCCAACAACTCCAATCATGCTTCTTCTTTAAAGAGTTGTCCCTTAATAACTCCCTCTCTGGCCATTCGTATGACTTTGTTATGTTTGAATGAAATTATTCCTATGATAATCAATTCTCTGAAAAAAATTTCTTCCTCGTCTCAATGAGCAATGGTAGAACTAGGGAGAGGTTGGAATTGGCTCCTACTCCTTAGGTTAGAGAAAAATATTACATTGCATATATAATATAAAATATTTACACTTGAATTATCTTACAATATGTATATCATATAATCTTTCTCCCCTTAAATTTGGGGTAACTCCTTTCACCCCCATTCAATTGAAATCATAGTTCTACAAATGCAGATGGTTTACTTCTGAATTTTTTTTGCCTCCCATTGGGTAATGGTGAGTGTGGGAAAAATAAAGTACAAATTTTTAAATTTTATTTTTACAATTAAATAATTCATACATAATTATATATCATCTTAAAAGATATAAATAATATTAATTATATAATGAAGGTTTTAAAAAATATCTATGTTTTTAGATTTTTTTTCTACTTCATATGAATATGATATGATTTATTTTATTTTTGGTGCTTAATCCTCATAAATGCAAGTCTTTATATTTAATTACATCTCAAAAAATATATTTTTTAATACTCTCAATTAAAATAAGGATAAATATCTTAAAATTTTCAAATTTTAGATAAAAGATGTTGTTTTAGAATTTCAAATAAGCCGTGTTCAGATTTAAGCCGTTCTTCTCTTGCTTTGTTCATTGATATGTTGCAGCGGAAGGTACTTATACAACGTTTTCTTCACTAAGCCCAATTCAAGCTTTTATCCCTTAGGAGGCGCTTGGTGGTGTAACTAATTCCTCGGCTAAACTAGAAGAAGCACCCACCCTAATGATCTCCTGACCCACACTTAATTAGACTCCACTTAAGAGGCGTTGCCGCTCGAGGGGATTCGAGCACGGGTTGGTGGGTGGGGGGTTCCCAACCGTACTCGCCCACTAACCAAGCTAAGCAACGGTGGGTCAGGCCCGTTTTTCAGAGCTATTATTTGTCCCATGATTTTGAGTAGATTTCTCGTTCAATTCTTTTGCTTTTTATAAAGAAAAATTTTATAATGTATAAATACTTAGCAGTTCATTATTTGTTTAGGTTTCGTTTGGGACGGTTTTCTTATTGCTTCTTAAAATATTTTTTAGTACAAAAATTTTTAATTTTTATACAAGAAAACTGCTATAAGAAATAATAAGAAAACTGTCCCAAATGAAGAAAAATATACTTACGCTGTTGGAAAGTGTTGACAAGTCTATAATATTCTAATCTACCTCCCACGCACTAACTAACAAGAAAAACTCTGTCCAAGTTATTAAGAATTGGGTTTAATTTCACTCAATATATTAGTTAATTAATATATTGGTTGTTAATTATGAATCCATTTAAATTAATTAACAAGTTAAGAAATAAAAATTATTTATGTTTGATTCTTTTAATGAGCTTAATATGATCCAAATAAGAAAAATAAGCTCACTTGAAAATTACCAAATGTATCAATAGTTTATTTTATTAAATACTATAATTGTATTGCATGAAAAAAACTATTTGTCACTTTCACATATATATATATATATATATGAACATTTGATTCTAACAATGAGATCCACAATAATATTTCATCCTCGTTAAACAATAAATTTATTAGCAAGTTGTCAAGTATTAAATAAACATGTGATCTAAAAATATTACCTAACAAATAATTTTGGTATTTAATAATCTTATTGTTTTTCATTTTAGGTTTATGCAATTGCCCAAGTAATTCCTTTTCATGTAGTTTTAGAGGATACTTATTCCTAAGAATCTCAATCATTTCAATTCAAGTTCCTATGCTTTCTTTTTCCCATTTGCCAAAAAAATTGGTCTAATAAGTCTAAACACTACCTAATAGTTTCATTTGAGTAAATAGGACTATCTAAAAAACCATTCATTGCATCAAAATATAAAAAATATATAAACATATATATATATATATATATATATATATATATATATATATATATATATATATATATATATATATATATATATATTTGGTTGAGCAAATCCAAGCATTTCTTAGAGTTATGAACCCCCATTAACGGTAAGTTGCGACATTTGAAAGATGGTTATCTTCACTGCGAGCGAGCTCTCGTAATTGCTTATGTAATTTCTTCCAAATGTTATGCTTTCGATCCTCTTCGAAGGAGTAAAGTTGAGAGCCGTAGAGCTCTACCTCATACGAAGCAACAACACAACAAAATAGAGAAAATGAAAAGATTTCTAATGCAGGCCGCTAATAGAAAAGGTAGCAGGAGAAACCTGCAAAGAACCATAAACAGAGAAGCTTAAAAGAAACTAAGAACATAGGTGGCTCTTGCCCTAAAACAGAAAATTTAATTAAAGTATATGATAAGTTGCCTCTTCTACATACTTGTTTCCTATATATATTTTCCCATTCTTTTTCCTAATATCTGATAACTTGCTTTTACTAATAAAAATGCAACAAACAAAAAGGAGGTAGTTGTACTATGATAATAAATTTAGTATGTAGAAGTGGAGAATGCAAAATAACGGTATGTTGTGTTGGGCCTCAACGTGCACTGCATCAATCCTCCCCTCCATCGAAAGAGCTCGACACCGATGAGCTGATTGTAATTGGGGACGCATCGGGAGGGTGGTATGGCCAAACATCGGAAATATTGAAAGTAGGAGATGTCTTGTGGCTAGTTGGTAAATCGACAATATCGGCATTGTCATTAATTTTTACAATGATCGGAACAGGACCAAGCTTTCGGCAGTTAAGCTTGGTGTAGATACCTGGAGGGAAACGTTCGCGATGCATGTGCACCATGACAATATCGCCTACATTAAATAGTGTCTGTCAACGTTGAAGATCTGCTAAAGCTTTATATTTTGGGTTTGCTTTGGTGAGTTGTTGGTGAACATCTGCAAGCATTTGTGAGTATTGATTTGTGAAGTTTGTGGAAGTCCCGGGCTTGCATTTAGGTAGCATAGTAACATCCAAAGCAAGGTTAGGTTGCTTAGCATAAACAATATGAAGGGGTGCTTACCAGTGAAGCGGTTCACCATAGAATTGTACGTGAATTCAGTGGTGCTCAACATGTCCTCCCATTATTTAGGATAATCTTGTACTAAACATCGAAACATGCTGCCCAATGTGTGATTGACCACTTCGGTTTGTCCATCAGATTTTGGATGGTAGGCTGAACTAAGACAAAAATCGGTACTCAAGCGTTTCCACAATTCACGCCAAAAATGACTTATGAATTTGACATCCCTGTTAGAGGGGAGACTCCGGGGCACACAATGTAACCAGACAATTTGATTAAAAAAAAAAGACGAGCAATGTAAAGAGAGTTTGAAGTTTTCTTATAGAGAGGAAGTGTACCAGTTTGGAGAAGCGATCGATGACGACCATGATCGAAACGTTTCCTTTTTTTTCGGGGTAGACCAAGAACAAGTCCAAGCTGAGGTATTCCCATATAGAGTCAGGAATCGGTAATGGTAAATAAAGACTAGTATTTTTGGCACCCCCTTTGTAGCTTTGGCAGATGGAGCAACGGTCGACAAAGAGAAAAACGTCAAGGCGGAGGCGGGGCCAATAGAATCTATAGTTCAACTGAGCCAGGGACTTGTCACGACTGGTATGAGCGGCGAGAGCTCCATAGTGTGCTTCAAGGATTATGTGTTGTCACCAGGAGGACATGGGAATGCAAAGCAAATTATGATGAAAAAGGAAGCCATAGCGAATAGAATAACTTGAGACACTTTCGACTTGGTTGCATTGATTCCAAATTTCAAAAAAATCCAGGTCAATGGCGTAAAGCTCCTTGAGGCATGTTAAGCCGAAAAATTCAGTCTGTAGCTGAGTCAATATAACCACCTTCCTTTTGAGTGCATCAGCTACCTTATTGTGCTGATCGGATTAATGTTTGAGAACAAAAGAAATTTTTTTGAGGAAGGAGACTCAACGAGCATGCATCTTATTAATGTGCTTTTGGCTATTAATGAATTGAAGTGCTTGGTTATCTATGCAAATAATGAACTCTTGGTGTACAAGTAGTGTTCCCATTATTTAAGAGCACGAACGATGGCATACAACTCCTATTCATAGGCTAACCATCGTTGGCATGACGGGCAAAGCTTCTCGCTGAAGTAAGCAACTCTCGTCCATCTTGGGATAATATAACACCAATGCCTATAGATGACACATCTATTTCTACCATGAGGAGCTTATCAAAGCTAGGAATGGTGAGAATGGGAACGGACATCAGGTTGTTCTTGATAGAATCAAAACTGCATTGTTGTTGATCACCCCAATGGAAGGTTTTTAATTTCAAGGAATCAGTAATAGAGAATTGCGATGAATCCCTTAATGAACTTATGATAAAAGTTTGCTAGTCCATGGAAACTACAAACTTCAATGAAGGAGCTCGGTCTGGGCCAATTGAGAATTGCAGTGACTTTCTTTGTATTCATCTAGACACCATCCTTGGAAACGACAAAACCAAGGAACTGAACTTGAGATGTAGCAAGTTCACATTTGGTGATATTAAGAAACAGCTTATTTTTCGATAAAAGTTCAAAAAGCTGTCTGAAGTGATAGCTATGTTGCTCCAAGGTGTCACTGTATACCAAAATATCATCAAAATATGCAATACAGAATTTGCCCCAAATAGATTTGAGTAGATCATGCATCATTCTCATAAAAGTTGAAGGCGCATTGCATAATCCAAATGGCATAACTCTCTACTCATAGAGTCCAAATAGGGTTTTAAAAGCTATTTTCCATTCATCACCAAGACGGATTCAAATTTGGTGGTAGCCATTGCATAGATCAAACTTGGAAAACACAGACAAGTCGACCAACTTATCAAGTAGTTCGTCAATTTGGGTCACAGGAAAACAGTATTTGACAGTGATTTTGTTTATAACTCTACTGTCTACACATAGGTGCCACTCATTGTTCTTATTAGGTACAAGCAAGGTTGGGATAGTGCATGGGCTGATACTTTCTTGGATGAGATGTTTACTCAATAGATCCTCAATGATTGATTGTAAAATTTGTTGTTCCTTGGGGTTGAGCCTATAATGAGGAAGGTTTAATAAGGTAGCATTAGGTATGTGGTCAATTTGATGTTAAATATTTTGTAAGGGTAGGAGGGCAACAGGAAGTTCTTAAGGGAAGATGGCACTGAAGTCTACCAGCAATTTTTAGATTTCGTTAAGAATGGGGCGTTGTTGTGAGTTAGCGAGATCAGTGACCACTAGCGCTCACATTGGAGCAGAATATCACCAAGTGAGAAATAAATTTGGGTCCGATACAAATTGCATAACTGCCGAAGATGATGTGCTGGGAGTTCGTAGCTTATTCTTACAGGGGCCAGGTAACAATTGGAGGCTTTTGCCTTTCCACTCTAAGGAATAAGCATTAGCTCGGCCATCATAAGTAACACCTGCATCGAATTGGCATGGGCGGCCTAAAATTAGATGGCATACGTCCAAGTCCAAAATATCACACAATACGTCACATAGATACTGTCGTCCAATTGAGAAGGTCACCTGGAAAATATCTATAATCTGAATTTCAATGCCCCTTTTAACCCAACTGATCTTGTACGGCTGCAAATTCTTTGTGGTTTTAAGCTGAAGGGCATGACCAACTAACTGAGAAATGATATTTTCTGTGCAACCCTTGTCAATTAAAAAGTCGCAAACCTTGCCACTGACAGTGCACCATATCTTAAATATGGCATTACGCTATGAGGCATTGGAATGTTGAGGTGCTATCAACAATTTCTCAATGAGGCAAATCAACGATGACCAACTAGATGTTTAAGAATGAAAGATATAAGCAAACAATGCACTTTCTCATCGCTAACAAATATTTTCAATTTGAGACATTTCTAAAACATATATTGCAGCTGCCATAACTAACAGAACTCATCAAATTTTCATCTCAAACATTTTCTTTTGAGTGAAAAAGAAGACCTACGAATTTTAATCAAATTTTCTCAGATTTTCCTTTCAAAAACATCTTTCAAGAAATGTGTTAGTCTTCATCCAATGGTAATGAGAAATAAGCATGCATTCCAATCTAGTATCTCATACATATAAAAAAAACGTTGAAAATCCAAAGAAGATTGAGTAAAACAACAAAATAGAATCCTTCTCTTTGCAATAACAGAAAGCAAGGGAAATAAACATTCCCATATTTTCAATCTCACATACCTTCTTCTCCTTTCAAAACGATAGCACTAAACCTTCCCAAATCACTTTTTCATCATCAAGATTGCTAAAAGGAAGAGAAAGAAGATGAGAATATAGAAGATATACCTATAGCAAAAATGACCGGCGATTAGGGAAAATCGACGAGTGGCCACTGCTGCAGTGGGGCTCGACCGGCTTCTTGCGAACAGAGAGAGAGACGAAGCAAAGGGGGTTTCGCGAATTGGAGGAAGCGACGAGGCCAGGGAGTTTCGCCTGGGGCTTCTCTCCGGACTGGAGGAGTTCATTTTTGTGAGAGAATGAGAGGGATGGAGAGGAGGTTTCGCTTGGGGCTTCTTACGCGAGAAAGGGATCGGAGCCTGGGGAGTTTTCGAATTGGGAGGAGGCGAACTGGGAGCCGGGGCTGGGGGATTTCCGTGCGAATGAGAAGGAGTCCACGAGAGTGGGGTTTCGGTTCTGCGAATTAGAGAGTGGGGAGGTCGGTTCAGTTGTGCGAATTTTAGGGAGGGGAGATCGTGGGGGCCGGTCTGATTTGGACTAGCCTAACCGCAATTGGGGTCTAGCCTAGGCTGCCTTTTTATTTGAATTTTAAAAGTTGATTATTAGGATATGTTTTACTTATAATTTATGACAAATTTTATTAGTTGGAATTAATATAAATTTATTTTAAATGAAATTAGTAAATATTTTTATAATAGATTAATTTAAATTCTTTTATTTAATTTAACTGATGACATTAGCTTGCGACGAGTCAGATCGAGCTAATCAGAGATATTATCACTTAGATCAAACTCGACATGAGTTAATTTGATTCAATTTCGCTTTAATTAATATATCAAACTTCGGTTTAAAAGAGTCGATTTGAGACAAGTCGATTTGGATTTAGTTTGGAATCAAAATTAGATTTGGATTGAATTGATTTTGATTTAGGTCGAGTTATCAAGTCAAGTCGAACCTAACTAAAATCCATAGCGTTCAATTAGATTACTATATTGGATTGAATTGATTTGATACAAATTAAATAACAGGGCCGAGACGATGCTACGTCAGTGGGCATCCACCTAAGAGAAATCCTAAGGGCGACGTCTATACTAGGCTATGAAGACCTAGGTACTAGAGATTAATTCTAGGGAAATTGACCTCGAATAATGAGGTCAACAAATGGACCCCCAATAGGCATGATAAACTTGCCAAAGTTTATCGTGCGTATTGGCGTTGACCGAAACGATCAAATAGATCCAAAATTGAAGTTGAAAATTTGGGTATTTGAATTGAAGGAGATTTGAGCTTTGATAGAAAATGAAAATGAAAAGTTTGTGAAAGATTTGAGTTGATTAATTGAAAGATTAGGATTGATTATTTGATTTGAAAGTTAAGGATGGCTTTAGTAAATAACAACTAATGAGATTAGCATCATTTAATAAAGCCAAAGATATGAAAATTTTGTGTATAGTGATTTGAATGTGATTTTGATAAATCCAAACTTTTCTTTTAAATCAAGAGAAATGATGCCACTAAGCGAACACTTATATCTAGTTCTGAGAATGGCTGTCGTAAGAGCGGGCTTATACCGAAAGTCAGTAGAATGCCGTAAAAGCGGACTTAGACCTAAAGACGGATTTAAACTGGATGTCTGCCGTAAAAGCGGACTTATGCCGGAAGTCAGTAGGATGCCGTAAAAGCGAACTTAGACCTAAAGACAGATTTATATTTGATGGCTGCCGTAAAAGCGGACTTAAGCCAGAAGTCAGTAGGATGCCGTAAAAGCGGACTTAAACCTAAAGACAGATTTAAATTTGATGGCTGCCGTAAAAGCGGACTTAAGCCAGAAGTCAGTAGGATACCGTAAAAGCGGACTTAGACCTAAAGACAGATTTAAATTTGATGGCTGCCGTAAAAGCGGACTTAAGCCAGAAGTCAGTAGGATGCCGTAAAAGCGGACTTAGACCTAAAGACAGATTTAAATTTGATGGCTGCCGTAAAAGCGGACTTAAGCCAGAAGTTAGTAGGATGCCGTAAAAGCGGACTTAGACCTAAAGACAGATTTAAATTTGATGGCTGCCGTAAAAGCGGACTTAAGCCAGAAGTCAATAGGATGCCATAAAAGCGGACTTAGACCTAAAGAAAGATTTAAATTTGATGGCTGCCGTAAAAGCGGACTTAAGCCAGAAGTCAGTAGGATGCTGTAAAAGCGGACTTAGACCTAAAGGCAGATTTAAATTTAGTCGGGTTTGGAAATTTTAATGAATGTTTGATTTCTTGCAGGATTTTTGATCTTTTCTCTTCATCACAAATGGCATTAACAATTACTAGACGTCAAAAGCTTTTGTAGATGCCACTTTCTAGAAGGGAAGAGAAAACCATTCAAAAGAATGAGCTTGAAATTTCTGGATTCAAAATTTTGCTCTCTCCCTCATTATAAATGATCTTTATAACTTACAAATCATCCACTGGGGATCATATTTTTATATCGAATCATCATAAGTGAAGAAAGGAAATAAATAAAAGGACAATTCTACAGTAAACTATAGAACATCTCAATTATTTCAAATTTCGAAATCCTTCAATTTTGTTATTCAAAAATATAGAAACTACTTGGACCCAGTGTAGGTCACATTCATAAGCTTTGAGAACAACGTGTATGCTGAAAAGTTTGTAATTTTATTGCAAATCTTCATAACGACGTCATTACACATAGTATTTTTTAAGATAACGCCCATTGATGGGCAACACAGGACGATCACCCTTACAATCCACTAATTGGTAAGATCCCCCTTGGTAGACTTTCTCCATCACAAAAGGACCTTCCCATGTAGGCTCAAATTTACCACCAAATCTTCGATGAGTTAGGATAGGTCTACGTAAGACCAACACCAACTCTCCTACTCGAAAGGTTCTAGGACGGACCATTTTGTCATGTGCTTGAGCCATACGGGATTTATATAACTCGAGGTTCTGTTGAGCCTGCAAACGCTTCTCTTCTAAACCTTCGAGTTCTTCTAAACGAAGTCGGGTATTATGTTCAGATGTAATACTATTGTTAATTGCAACCCTTAGAGAGGGAAGCTGTACCTCCAAAGGGAGAACAGCCTCAGCCCCGAAGATTAAAGCAAACGGTGTAGACTGAGTTGGGGTTCTACATGTGGTTCGATAAGCCCACAGAGCCTCACCCAACTTTTCGTGCCACTGTCACTTATTGTCCTCTTAAATTTTCTTTAGAATTCCTACTAACGTCTTATTGAAGTTCTCCGCCAATCCATTCGCCTGCGGGTAGTAGCTTGTGGAGTATCTCCAATCAATATTGTGACGTTTAGTGAAATTATTCAATTTAGTGCTCTTGAAGGAGGGACCATTATCGGATATAATTCGACGAGGAATGCCAAATCGATATACAATATGGTCTCGAAAGAATTGGAGCACATTATGAGTTTTGACTTCTCGTAGTGGAACAGCCTCCGCCCATTTTGAGAAGTAGTCTGTTGCTGCTAGAATGAAACGGTGACCTTTAGAAGAGGGAGGATCGATAGGGCCAATGATGTCCGTGCCCCAACTTTCAAAAGGCCATGAAGCAATTGTTGGATGTAGAATATTAGGAGGTTGGTGCAGGACTACACCGTGCACTTGACACTGGTGACAACGACGTGCAATGGACATACAGTCGTCAATCATTGAAGGCCAGTAATATCCCAGTCTCTTGATTTTCATCTTCATTTTGGGGCCAGATTGGTGGGCACCACACAATCCGGCATGTACCTCGGTCACGATCCTTTGGGCTTCTTGTTTACTAAGACAACGTAGCCACAATTGATCGAAAGACCGGCGGTACAAAATGCCATTTATCAGTGTATAAGAAAGAGCCCTTCTCTTAATTTGATCTGCGGCAGATTTCTCTCGAGGGAGTTTATTTTCTTGAAAATAGTCAATGAAAGGTTGTCTCCAGTCAACCGTATCATCATCAATGGCAAGAACAATCTCACCCTCGGAAGGAAACTTTTTATTTATGTATTCCAAGTCTATAGGAGACAAGATCTTACGACCTTGAACTTCTATAGAAATGGACTCTTCTTCTATACAGGCTAATCCCTTTGCGAGCTTTGCAAGGGCATCCGCCATAGAATTTCTTCCACGGGGTATCCTATATAAAGTTACACTTCGAATCTGCTCGAGAAGTTTCATAGTGTACTGATGGTACGGAAGAAGTTTAGGTTTCAAGACTTTGTAAATACCAGCAACTTGATTGATGATAAGTTGTGAATCTCCAAAGATCTTGATTTCTCTGATTTCTATTGATATTGTTAATTCTAATCCAGTTATCAGAGCTTCATATTCGGCCTCGTTATTAGTGCAAGACTCTAATAAATGGTAAGAATAATGCAATAATCCCTTTTTAGGGGTTATGAAAACCAACCCGATACCGGCTTTCCCTGGGATTACCTCCTAGGTTCCCCGATCTTTTATGAAGATGCGGCACCATCAAAATATAATTCCCAAGTATTTCCTTCCTGCTCCTCTAAACTCATAATTTGTTCATCGGGGAGATCATCATTCAGAGGGGACTCAGCAGGGATCGGGTGTACTGCTAAGAAGTCAGCCACAACTTGACCTTTGATAGCACGTAATGGTATAAACGTGATATCAAATTGGAGTAGAAATATTGACCACTTCACTAAACGCCCTGACAACGTCGGACGAGTCATCAGGTATTGGAGTGGATTAACTCTAGAGATGAGATTGATTTTATGAGCTAACATGTAATGCCTTAATTTTTGGGCAGCAAAAATCAAAGCTAAACAATGTTTCTCAATAGGAGGATAATTAGCTTCAGTTGGTAGAAGTCTCCTACTCAAGTAGTAAAGTGCATTCTCTTTTCCTTCCTCATTAGTTTGGGCTAACAAGGCGCCAAGAGAACTGTCTAAGGCTGCGGTGTAAAGTATTAAGGGTTTTCCAGGGATAGGAGCTGCTAGAACTGGTGGCGTTAACAAATACTGTTTTATGCTTTCAAATGCATTTTGGCACTTTTTATCCCAATGAAATTGGGCATCTTTCTTACACAAAGCAGCGAATGGTTGACACCTACCAGACAAGTTGAAAATGAATCTTCGTAGGTATGCCAACCTACCTTGAAGAGATCTTAACTGGGTAAGACTTTTAGGAGGTGGCATATCTAAGATGGCTTTTATTTTGGATGGATCAATTTCTATGCCTCGGTGTCTCACTACGAATCCTAAGAATTTCCCTGAAGTAACTCCAAAAGCACATTTCAAGGGATTCATCTTTAGATCGTAGCGGCGCAACCTTTCAAAAACGATTCTCAGATCATGAAGGTGGTTTTCCCTTTGACAACTTTTGACTACCAAATCATCGATATAACATTCCACCTGTTGGTGTATTAGATCATCGAAGATTCAGGTCATAGCACGTTGGTGGGTTGCACCAGCGTTCTTAAGTCCAAAGGGCATGACTTTGTAACAGAAGACCCCTATAGGTGTTCTGAAGGCAGTGAATTTTTCATCTTCAGGAGCCATCTTGATTTGATTATATCCAGATGAACCATCCATAAAAGAGAAAATTGCATGCTCAGAGGCGATGTCTACCATGAGTTCCGGTATAGGCAACGGGAACTCATCTTTTGGACAAGCCTTATTCAGATCCCTATAATCGATGCATACGCGAATTTGACCATTCTTTTTCTTTACTGTGACGATGCTAGCCAACCAAGAGGGATATTTTTCCTCTCGAATAAAGCCTGCATCGATTAGTTTTTTTACTTCAGTCACTACTTGTTGTTTAATTTCTAAGCGCATGCGTCGTGGGGCTTGCTTGACAGGGATTATGTCAGGTTGAATTTCAAGTTTATGGACTGCTATTTCTGGAGATAATCCGGGCATCTCATCATAACTCCAAGCGAAGCAATCCTTAAACTCTGAAAGCAACTTGACTAAGTTAGTTGACTCATCCTCGTTCAATAAGGCACTTATGAACATCGGACGTGAATTTTCTTCATTACCAAGGTTAATTTCTTTCAGTTCATCAACAGTTGATTGGATCTCCTCCTCAAGCTCGGGAGGTGCCTCCTTAACTTGAAAGTCATCCGAATCATCTGAAGTTTCTAAACAAAATTCATTTAGAATTTTAATGTCCTTCATAAAGAGACGATTAGATCCTAAATTGTTAGTTATCACCAAGCAGTAATCATCGTCATCAAATGGACAAACAGTACTAAAGCCCAATCCTGCCCTTGACTTTGGTTTATAATATTCAGTATTCCAAAGGTTTTCAAAGGACTGAGCTTGACGTTTAGTCCAAGTAGATGGGGTTAGACCTTGCTCAATTAAATTTTTAACACCATAAGGATACCAATCAAAAGGGAGTTCCACTATTTCATTCATCAAAGGATCATCAATGTGTACATCAGTTTCAACATTATTGCTAGAAGAAGGAATAAACTTAGCAGTTTTACAATAATCGCTCAAAGCAGGTGAAACCTTAACTGCCAACCCGGCTATACTATCTTGAGATAGTGGGGTTAGAGCTAAAGTCTTCACATATCCTTTAAGCTTTTCATAGGTAGACAAATCTGAATCATCCTCTATTTTTGCCTTCATTTTATCATCGTCACTGTCATGTTCCAAGGAGATCTCAAATTTCAGCCTCTTGTTACTATTTTCATCCTTAGATACACATGATTCATCCTCTGAGTCAGATTCTAAATCAATATGCATCATAGGAGTTTGCTTTTGTATGATTTCATACGTTGCACTTTCATAATTTTGCCATCCTCTACCTCTACCTCGCCCCCATTGGGTAATCCTACCACCTCTTCGTGAGGGAGGAGCAGGATGCCAACGGATGCTATCTTCGAGGCAAGGATATTCTTCATCTCTTTTTTCTCCTTTTTCTTTTTCTTTTTCATTTTTCTTTTCAAGTGTAATTTCACTTTTGGCCAATTTGAGATTCTCATGAACAGCTTGATTTTTAGGCAAATAGTAGGTGGCATCTTCATAAATTCCTACTTCATGAATTGAGAATGGTTGCAAATCTCCCTTAATACAGTGCTCAATACCATCTCTGATGTATTTAATGCACTGATGTAGGGAGGAAGGAACCATCCTATATTCATGAAGCCAGGGTCTACCTAGAAGAGCATTAAAAGATGTTGGAGAGTCTATAATATGAAACTTTGCTTCAGTTTTAAATTCTTCAATCTCCAACAACAGAGTAACTGAACCCAAAGCCCTCTCGCCATTTTCGTTAAACCCTCGTAAGATCATTTTGTCTGAACTGAGCTTACGAACGTCTATTCTCAAATAAGCGAGAGTTCTGAGAGTCATAATATTAACTGATGCACCAGGATCAACCAGGATACGTGACAATCTGAAGTTGTCTATGTTTACTGTTATGTATAGTGGACGGTTGTGATCAGCCGTCCCTAAACATAGATCTTCATCAGAAAAAGAAATTTTAGGAACTCCTTTGGACAAAGAGCTTCATCAGGCTGTGTAGCTGCTAACTAGGCCATGCAAATATCTGGATCTAGCAGAGCTTTGATTAATGCTTCCCTCATTTCTTTGGAAAGGATCAGAGCATCATAAATACTCAGTTTGGCAGGCAGCTTCCTGAGGTGAGCTAGGACATTGTAATCGACCTTGGGTATTCCACTCTCAACTGGACCATGAAGGGGAACAGGCCGAGGTGGAAAAGAAGACTCTGGTTCGTCAACAACTTGCTTCCCTTTATCTTCAGAAGAAGCTTGAGGTGGTAGCACTTTACCGCTACAGAGTTTGATTTGCACTATCTCTTTAGAAGAAGTGACATGTGGATTATCTACTTTGACCTCAGCTAACTCTGATTGTACTTCTATTAAATTCTCAGAATCTGACATCTCTGCTTCAATACAGATAGGCGTACCCTGCAAATCAAGAGCAGGGGCATCACTATCTGAATAATAGCCAAGAGAATGTTTTAATTCTTCCAAATTAAATTGATTATTAAGAGAATCATTTTCAGGTATGTTTTTCAAGTCATCCGTAACATCGCTATCAGAAATAGACAAGATATACACAGAATCCTTTTTCATTGATTTGACATCATCACATGAAACAAAATAAAAGTCATCTAAAATAAGAGGATTGAGGATAACAGTCTCCCCATCTGCAGAAAACACAACTCTACTAGATACATCACAATCAACACTACTAAAAGCAACAAAACAATCTCTGGTATCCTCCTTCTCCTGAACTGTAGGACCCTGGCTGACTTGGGCTCCCTTAAGCTCTGAAGGTGGAGTCATCTCTACATCACCTTCCGGAACTATCAGATCAACCTGGAGAGGCTTCTGAGCTCCCAAAGACTCCTGAAGAGAAGAAAAATAGAGTTTGTTCAGAATTTTCTTTGAGGAACGGGATAAAGCTATATCCCAAGTTGAGTCAGAATTTAAAGGAGAAGCAGGAACAATAGGCTCACCAGTCACACACTTAGCTGATCCCTGCCCCGGATCCACTAAGTATTCTTTGGGAATCACTACAGCTCCTGATCTGATGTTCCTATCAAGCCATTCTCTAAAAGTAACATAGTCTTCAAGCTGATGACCGAACATCTGATGGTAGGGGCAATAATTAAGCTGATCAGACTTACCCACTTCCTCTGGCCTCCTAGGGGCAGGCAATTTAAAGTCTGGCTTTTTCAGAAGATTTTTCAATATCCTCTTTAAAGCCTCCTTTTTAAAGGGGTAAGTCTTACCAATCAATGCATTAAATTTCTCTCAATTCTCCATTCTTTCCTCCGAAGTAAGGTAAGGCCGTTGTTGATTGAACTGTGGCTGAGCTTGCGGTGGCGAATACTGTTTCTGATACTGTGGTGATGTATATTGAGGCCTCTGATACTGTTGATTATAAAACTGAGAAGGTGGGTTCTCTACCTGAATTTTCATTGGCTGCTTTCCCTTATCCACAGCTGACACCATCCTAGATTTCTTCTCAAAGACCTTCTGGGGTTTCAGCTTTTTAGGATCTGAAGAGGATTGATCAGTAAGGAAGGTGAACTGCGAAGCTTCTTCTTGTAGGCTGGAGGCTTTATTGAGCAGTTTTTCAAATGTCTTGATGGTAAATCCTTTCAAAAGAAAGGCTACCGGTCCATGAATATTCTTAAGCAGAATCTCAATCGCGTGTTGCTCTTGCAATTGAGGTTCGCACTTCATGCTCAAATTCCTCCACCTTAGTATATAATCAACCAGCTTCTCCCCAGGCTTCTGCTTTTCTATAACAAGATCCCCAACTGTAACGTGATGCTGACTGCCTGCAAACCTCTTGACAAACATGTTTTCCAACTCTGTAAAACTGTGCACTGAACCATTGGGTAAATCTACATACCAGTCAAAAGCCACCCCTGACAGGCTACTAACAAACTGCCTGAAGAGTAAAGCATCACTTCCTCCAGCGTTGCAACAACTGGCTCGGAAGTACGCTATGTGCTGTCTAGGGTTTTCGGTACCATCAAAAATCTTGAATGAGGGGGGCACAAATCCCTTTGGATAGGGAACTGCATCAAACTCCTCTGGGTAGGGCCTACCCTTTGGGGTATACGACGCACTCTGTGACTCAGCTAATGCCTCCCTCACTTGTCTTTCCACCATCTGTTTTAGCTCTTTTGATTGAGAGGCTTTAATCTCTGGATCTGATTGATGCTCTTCTACGGCCTCAATTATCTGTTTCTTTCCTACCACCTGAACAGACTCGGGTTGGGAAGACTCAACCTGTGCTCATGGTGGTAAAGGAACCTGGCACTAGAATGATGCCATAGTGGCCATCATTTCCTCTATCTTCTTCTCCATACTTGAGATCTGCTCATCTTTTTGTTTAGCTATTGTATAAGACGTTGAGTTAAGTCTGGCGCAATGCCTTCCTCAACTACGACGTCCTGTATTCCAGCATCTTCAGCTTGATCATCATGAGCTGATCTCCTTGTTTCCACCATAAGGACATCGGCTACTGCATCATCTAACATGTCATCTTGATCTAAATCAAAGTTCAATGCATTTTCATCATCCAGATCTTTAATGCTATTTTTTAGTTCACCTAGCATCTCCTCTATAGACCTTCCGGAAACATAGTGGGCATCAACGGGAACATATCTTTCATAGTCCATATGATCTGGAGGGTTAATTTCACGTTTCTCCTCTACTTCAGGTTTTTCTTCTATCATCTTTTCAGGTGAAGCCACTACCAGAGAAGCAACTTCCTCCTTAGGTCTCCAGATCTTCTTCTCAGCTGATGTTGGAGAGAGTTGGCTTGATGATTCCAACCGCCCTACATCCGGATGAGAAGACGAAGAAGGACCCGTAGAGGGGTACCTATCTATCCGGGGAGAAGAGTGGACACGAGAGAACCGCTGAACCTTTTTAACTTCTTGAGGTGTCATGGAGGAAGGAGACAACTGACGACTAGTTTTCTGGACAACATACTGAGTACTCTTGAATTTTCTCGACACATCAGTCAAAACAATACTGTCTGTCTTTCTGTGAGATTTCCTCAGTTCCCTAGGGTATCCATCAGTGAGTGCAGAGATTGCAACTGGTTTGAACTTTTTTTTGCTATCTCTTGCCCTCGACTGACCCGCTACCCGGGCTCCAGTATTCTTCTGACTCGATGCTTCTTCTTCTATCTTTTCATTAATCATCCTTTTTATATTTCTCAAAAACCTTTCCTTGGTTTGGAAATGATTATCTGCACACTCTTGGACTATTGCCCTTACCATATTCTGAATGTGTGTTTCCTTATCTTTGACTGGCTCAGTGACAGACTTTCCAACAGCAATAGGAATTGAACGAGCAATCTTCCTCACATCTTCCTCTCCATCAGCAGCGGAGAGAAGATGGAACCTACTACCACTAAGATGTGGAGAGGTAGGAGGAGTTTGCTCATTCTGACTTGATAGTCCCAATTTTTCCATTCTCCTCTTTGTACGACGATTTTTATTTCTCCTCTGAGTTTTAGTCATAATCGTCGACATGTTAGAAGAGGAACCTATTTCAAACTTGCTCGGAGCACTGAAAGGAGTAACATTGTCTGCTACGACAACTGATTTGAGTTTCTGATCCTGGCTAGGCTGTTCAATTCTAGCGAACATTGATGGCCTAGGGGCTACAGGGGCAGTCTGAGACCCACATCCCAAAGTGAACTCTAGAACAGGCTTCTGGTTTGCAATTTCAGCAGGTGGGACAATAGTGACCTCAGGTCCACTAACAGACAACTGCAAATCCTCAAATCCTTTTCCAAATTTGATTATACTTCCGTCAGCAAAAGGATTATAGGCCAAGTTCATATTATCCGACAAGGAAAAGATTAGTTTACCCGTCATTTTTCCTGAAATTTAAGAAAATTTTTGAATTAGTTTTCTGAATAAATTATTTTAATTGCAAAAGCTTAATTGACCCAACCAAATAATTTAAGTCTTATCTCATCGCATATATATCGAGTTATATTAAAATATAACTGCAATACATAATGTTGAGATAAGAATGAATATTATTTAGTGTTTCAATTTTCACTCTAAGAATTTGGACCCAGTGCTAAGTCAAACATCAAGCTACAATAAAAATGTAACTGCAACGTTCGAGTTAGCACGTAGGGATTTTATTTTCTGATTATTTAGACAAAAAGGTCATTAAAGGAACTTCCCGTCTGTATTTTGACGGGGGTCCAAAATAAGACCTCTACAATTTCTTTTAGATACCAGCCAAATTATTCACGAGTGAAATGAATAATATAACCGGCGGAAGAAAGGTAGTTACAACCCATGCCAAGCACAAGTATACTACCGATGTAAGAGTATGAATCACTGTTAAAGATGGAGAGAGGATAGATCCCCAGTGGAGTCGCCAGAAAAACCTTGGAGGGAAAATTTATATCGCTACGCAGATTTTGTGTTCTCCTATTTTGTAATCAAATACTATATTAAGAATAAAGTACAGTCTCGGGAGACTGACACAATATTCTATAATGGATTCAATATCAAAACAGGATTTTAAAAAATAATATTTCTATAGTCAAACACAATTCTATGAATAATATATCATCTCGAGAGATGAACACGAAATTTTATAGAATGTGTTTAAAAATAGAAATATAGTTTTGAAAAATTCATCCATCCCTTTATTTAGGTGTAATAAGGAGAATATTGTATCATCTGAAAAGACGAACATAACATTCTTTAAAAACACCCAAAAGAAAGAATGAGTTTTATAAAAGTCATCATTTCTAAAATTGAATATAATAAATAGAATACTATATTACCTGGAAAGATAATAATAATATTCTATAAATATATTTAAAATTAGAAATGAGGTTTTTAAAATATGTCTGCGTTCCCAAAGATTTTTCCCTTATTTTATAAGAATAAAACAAGGTTTATTTAAATCTGAGGTTCTCAAATCCCTATAGAGGCAAGCCCCTATAGTTAATTATATCCTAGGAGGGGTACTCCTAAGAAAACTCTCGATTAAAGCAGTGATTTTGTACCCTCTGATTACAAAGTAGAAGACAAGGAAAGAAGTAGGGATTTTCAAGGAGAAAACTCAACATTGAACAGTTATTAATGAGTCAAAGGAAGAAAAGTAGGAGGTACCGAATTCTGAGAAGCTCAGAGGCAACCTCAGTCTACCCTATGTTGGGCTTTACATTTTAAGAGAGAAATTTTTAGGTTTGAATTGACATTTTATTAGAAATTTGGGATTTTATTCCCGAAGGGTGAGGACTTAAGATTCACAAATCTGCCTCAGAACCTAAATCTAATTTGGGTACTACAAAGTAGTGACCTGAACCTGACTAATGCAGTGCAAATCTGGACTTACCCCGGCCTGGATTGGGGAGCCAGCTAATCACCTAGGCGCTTCAAATCCATGTGTCCAGTCTCTTATGAAAGATGGATATGGACGTTATTTAAGTTTTGAGGAATCGGGGCCGACATCTAAAACAAATCCTAATTGGCCCCTTTACTTATGTAGGGTAAATGATGCCTAGGAGCATAATGCAATTAAAATTTTAAACTCTTTTAATTTGTATCTAATGCAATGCATGCTAATTGACTCAAATGCATAAAATAATTTATGAAGCAGTTTTAAAATCAGGCTTAGAAAATAGATTTTTCCCTAGAGATTGCACAACATCCCCTTGACAGAACTGCACCCTAATAGGTCAGGTGGTCTGCCGGAACCCGCAGGCGGGGAGGTGCCTAACAAGAAAGAGAAAGTAATAATATGATTATGCTGACTCTCGGCTGTCCGAGCTTACTTCTTAGATTCGTTAGAGTTTCTATGTGAGCCTAAAAAAAATTTATTTTAAATTTTAAGTAGAAAAAGTTTATTGTGATCCTTACCAAAAAACACTCCGATGCGTATCCAGGCTAAAACAAAACACGGCATGCAAGAGTCCTAAAAAAAACTAGTGCACAAACAAAGTAAACACTCAAATTAAATTATCCAAAAATATAATGTCCAATGTTCAGTTTATTTACAACTCAGGGTCTGCTGAAAAAGTAAAGTGGTCGGGTACCACTGACAACAAACCCGAATTCTAATCCTAAGACTAACGCAAGTGATTTCAAAATGGGATATATTTTTCTTCTTATCTTCATTTCTTCATTTTTTTCATCTTCACTTCTTTGTCTTCTTTTCTTTACAAGCTTCTTGGATCCACTACGAGCTCCTTGGGTCCGCCGGGCCTGGATATCCAAATGAAAAAAAAACTCATCCCCGAAGGGGTATTTTCTTTTCTCTTTGGATATTAGAACCACCCTAACTTGGCTTTCCAAATAGAAGAGAATACTCCCCTAAGGGACATTCTCCTCTCTTTGGATTCCGAGTTGGGTGTGATATCCCACTTTGAATCACTTTCACAACACTTGACTTAAACAAAAATATATTTACATTACATTCCAGAAAGAAAAAGAAAATCTAGACACACCTGCAAGGTTATCCTAGACATTTATAATAAAACCATTCCCAAGCAGTTATATATTCATATTAAATTTATCAGCCACACTTGGTCATGCTCTTTTAATTTTAAGGGGGGGCTTAGCATTTTCTGAAGCACCTGCAGAAATTTTATGTTAATTTAAATCTTTAATTTGCCCCCTTTTTATTTAGCCCTACACGAGCATGGCCACCTGCATAAGATTCTGTGAGCATCCAGATCGTTTCTAACCTAGGGGTAATCTATCACCCATCACATCATATCACAGAGAGCAATAAAAGTAAACAAACACTCAATGTCAATCATATAAGCATGCAATGAAAATCGAGAAAGCTCGTCACACAATAGCAAGAAAGTAAACACCGGCCTAACCTAGAGCTAGAGTCGGTTGTCCTAGCAAACAAATCTAAGTGTGTGCGGTAGGCTGTGTGGTTTGGATGCATCCTGAGTTTACTTTTAGTTAAAGTTATCTAATTGATTGAAATTGATTTGTTGAAGGGTCAAACGGAATTTTAGTTCAGATTTAAGTTTTTTTGTGTCTTTACTGTTTTGAAGTTTGCTTTAGATTGATTTTTAATTGTTAAAGTTGATTAATATGATTGGTTCTTTAGTGTATTTGAATTAACCATTTTTTTTTAGATTATTTAATTAATGATTTATTAAAATTTTCTAATGATTTTATTAAATACTTTAATGTTTTGTTAATTTTAAATCATTTATTAAAATTTTAATTGACTTATTAAAGTGTTAGTATTTTATTAAAATTTTAATGATTTTATTTAATTTGTTAATGATTTATTAGATTGTTGATGATTTATTGAAGTTTGAAAATTTTATTTAATTCTTATTTGATTATAAGATGATTTACATATTAATTAGATTCATTTTTTTTTTTTTGTTCAAGTTTAATCTCCTAGTGGTTATGTATGTTAATTATGATTTAGTTATTAGAGGTTATGTGATTTTCGTATATTTTTATTTGAATTATCATTAGTGTATTTGAAATTCTCATTAATTGATTATTTAAGTTTAATTAGACTTGATTAAGGTTGTATTAATAACATACAATAATCCTAAGGGGAATGTCACTAAGTTTTCTATGTTATGTATTTCTACCCTAAAGTGTGCAGGCATCCTAAGTCTAAGTTCTCTAGGACTCAATCCTTAATCTTTTGTCCTTAGATGTCACTAATGTTATATGGAATGAAAAGAATTTTGTTGTCACTAACCCTTAGGACTTTGCGCACGTGTAAAGAGGTTTAAGGATCTAAAATAGAATAAATAATCCTAATAAAATTAAAGTTGCTATAGGGACCTAGAGAGGAGGAGTTCGCACAAAACACACCACGGCCTCCTAGGGGCTTTCTAAGTTTTAAGAAAACTTACAACACCGGGGGCTATGACCCGGTGGATTACGCCCGTAGCACCTCTACTCGGTTGAATAGAGGCGACTGACACCTTTAATCTGCTTCCTCTTGTTCACTTGATTGGTACCGTTCCTCACAGTTCATGCAAATAAAGACAAGAAAATAGTGATTAGAAGCACATTTAATAATTAATAATAAAATGATTAAAATTTACTAGAAATAAAAGGTACCTTTCTTCGGGCTTGATGGCCTGCACAAGCTGTCTACCTTTTAAACTCTTCACTTTTAGAAGCATACTTTTTATCTTTCCAACATTCACTCCGAGGCACAAGAATGGGGAAGTAGTAGAAGAAGAAGAGGGGTAGAGAGAGAGAAAGAGAGGTATTACTTTCTTTAAAACTTTCATCCAACTAACTCACTATCAAAAACCCACACACCTCAACTCTCCAAAACACCTCAAACTTCAACAATCACACACTTTACTTCTCCAAAATTTACACACATTTCACCTTTTCAAAAAAAAAAATCCATACACTTTACCATTCAAAGAAAACATACACTTTTCACTTTCCAAAATCACAAAATTTGTTTTTCAAACCATACACACAACTTACTATTCACAATCCACACTCTCCACTTCTTAATCTTCACACAAAGAGCACTCTTCAAGACACACACACACTCTCTCTCTCTCCCAAAAACACACACACGCACTTTTCTTATAGCACTTTTCAAGACATATCTACATACACATATCATTTTACCTTTTAAAACCCAACACTTTTCTTTTCTTCTAACAATTACAAAACACTTCAAGCAATCATTCATACACTTCAATAATCACATACACACTCTCTTCTCAATCTTACACAAACACTTTCCAATATACCCACAATTCATTTTTCACACCCATACATTTTACTTTTCAATTTTCACACTTCATCTTTCAAATATAGGCCCACCTTTCAAAAATATACATATTTTACTTTCTAAAATCACATTTACTTCACCCCTCAACACAAACACTAATGAGAGCATGATACCTTAAAACTTTTCTTTTACAACATGTTTAATATTAGACCCAACTTATAATTAGTGAACAACAAGTTCATGTAGTTGTTCTAACAACTCAATGCCCATGCTCAATATAACTCCATTCTTTTCCAAAATGCATGAAACCCTTCCAACCCTCACACATTCTCCTTCAAATAACTACAAAAGTATGCTGAACTCCCTTCAACGTCTTCTCTAATGCTATCTAATTCCTTTACATAAATGAAAACATGCCATCATGATTTTCTTCCCAACTATGATGCTCACAATCCTTTGCAAAATCACATTTCTCTTTTTCACCATGACTTTCCTTTCTTTCAATTACCACATGAAATTATGTAGATCGCTTTACTTGCTCATTTGAGAGAAAATAAGATGAGAGAAATCCCACTTCCTTTCTAATCTCAAGATAAGATGACCAACTAGATGTTTAAGAATGAAAGATATAAGCAAACAATGCACTTTCTCATCGCTAACAAATATTTTCAATTTGAGACATTTCTAAAACATATATTGCAGCTGCCATAACTAACAGAACTCATCAAATTTTCATCTCAAACATTTTCTTTTGAGTGAAAAAGAAGACCTACGAATTTTAATCAAAGTTTCTCAGATTTTCCTTTCAAAAACATCTTTCAAGAAATGTGTTAGTCTTCATCCAATGGTAATGAGAAATAAGCATGCATTCCAATCTAGTATCTCATACATTAAAAAAAAAACGTTGAAAATCCAAAGAAGATTGAGTAAAACAACAAAATAGAATCCTTCTCTTAGCAATAACAGAAAGCAAGGGAAATAAACATTCCCATATTTTCAATCTCACATACCTTCTTCTCATTTCAAAACGATAGCACTAAACCTTCCCAAATCACTTTTTCATCATCAAGATTGCTAAAAGGAAGAGAAAGAAGATGAGAATATAGAAGATATACCTATAGCAAAAATTACCGGCGATTAGGGCAAATCGACGAGTGGCCTCTGCTGCAGTGGGGCTCGACCGGCTTCTTGCGAACAGAGAGAGAGACGAAGCAAAGGGGGTTTCGCGAATTGGAGGAAGGACGAGGCCAGGGAGTTTCGCCTGGGGCTTCTCGCCGGACTGGAGGAGTTCGTTTTTGTGAGAGAATGAGAGGGATGGAGAGGAGGTTTCGCTTGGGGCTTCTTACGCGAGAAAGGGATCGGAGCCTGGGGAGTTTTCGAATTGGGAGGAGGCGAACTGGGAGCCGGGGCTGGGGGAGTTCCGTGCGAATGAGAAGGAGTCCACGAGAGTGGGGTTTCGGTTCTGCAAATTAGAGAGTGGGGAGGTCGGTTCTGTTGTGCGAATTTTAGGGAGGGGAGATCGTGGGGGCCGGTCTGATTTGGACTAGCCTAACCGCAATTGGGGTCGAACCTAGGCTGCCTCTTTATTTGAATTTTAAAAGTTGATTATTAGGATATGTTTTACTTATAATTTATGACAAATTTTATTAGATGGAATTAATATAAATTTATTTTAAATGAAATTAGTAAATATTTTTATAATAGATTAATTTAAATTCTTTTATTTAATTTAACTGATGACATTAGCTTGCGACGAGTCAGATCGAGCTAATCAGAGATATTATCACTTAGATCAAACTCGACATGAGTTAATTTGATTCAATTTCGCTTTAATTAGTATAGCAAACTTTGGTTTAAAAGAGTCAATTTGAGACAAGTCGATTTGGATATAGTTTGGAATATGATACAAATACAAATACAACCATATATTATTCTCTCATCCATTCACTACAAGATAGAAGACCTACCTACTGATGAGGCGTACTACGAAATACAACCATATATTATTCTCTCATCCATTCACTACAACAAAATGTACGATTAACAACAGATATAACTGTTAGTAATAATAACCTGTCTGTCGATAATAAACTATTGATTGATTGTACATTGGAAATTCTCCTTCGGTAAAATGCTCATCGAAATTAATTTTCTTTAAAGCTAAATTTAATTTTGGATTCGACTCTTGTATATATATATATATATATATACACTACTAAAAAGAAAGCATAATTAAAGACATCATTAACTAGTAGCGATATATATCGCTTATAACAGCGGATATAACCGCCACTATAAAAAATAAAAAAATTATACAATATTTTTAACTACGGTGTTTAAATCGTTGGTTTTATGCACAGTTTAATCCCATCAGATTTCTTCTCATTGCCTACTCTATTTGCACGATTCATGCCCTAATCGGTCTCTACCTCGCTCCCAGTTTCCGAGCACATGCCCGATGGATAACAATATGTACGATCTAATCACAACGGGTTTCCCCCACTCGATACATTAGCTCGAGTGGGGTTTATTTGAGAGTGGGATGCGGTTTCCCACGGGCGCAAGCCCCCGTGGTTAATTACATCTCAAGCCGGGGCCTGAGAATACTCTCGATTAAGGATTCTACATTATTCTTTCTAAATTGGGATTGGCACATAGGGCGAAGCTTAGGAAATCCTACTCGAAGGGAAAGAGAGGTTCAACTAGGCTTAGTCAACATACACGGCTCACATCAGCATCCGGAGGGACAAAGATAGTAGGAAGAAACTGGAGAAACTAAAAATCATGCACTCAGGGCATGCAGGAGAGAAAGATGGAGGTGGCGTCATCCATGTGACGCAGATATGTAGGGTTTATGGTCTCTAGAAGATAGAAGACCTACCTACTGATGAGGCGTACTACGAAATAATAGTAGCCTTAAATCCTAAACCTAATGGGTTTAGTATTCTACGCAACACTAACACCCGTGTCCTAACTAATGCAATGCAAAATCTGGACTTACCCCGGCCTGGATTGGGGAGCCAGCTAACCACCTAGTCGCTTCAAAACTATGCTGTCCAGTCATTTAATGAAAGATGGGTGGGTAGGTTATAGTTCTTGGAAGTAGGGTCGACGTCTAGAGGATTTCCTAATTAGCCCCGGACTGATGTTGGGTGAATGCTCCTATGACTAATGCAATTAAAATTTTGATTTAGTTGATTTCTAATGCAATGCATGCTGGTTAAAGTATCCAAATCAGATATGCACAGAATTTTAAAAAGGCTTATAAAAATAATTTTTAGAATTAGACTGGGCTTCCCCAGGTCCAGCACCTCATCCTCATAGGTCAGATTATCCGGACTCTACCCGCAGGCGGGGAAGTGTCTTATAGAATGAAAGAGAGCAATGCAATAATATGCATGTGACCCCGGACGATTCTGGCAATTCCCTAGGTCGTTAAGTCTCTAAATTATTTAAACCTTAAAATTTTGAATATTGGCTACAAGTAGAAAAAGTTTTAGTCTTTAGAGAGCCTAACGAAATCCAGGCTAAAATAAAAGCGACATGCAAAATGCCAAAAAACTAAGAAAAGTAAGCAACCCTAGAGGCATGCAATCATAAACAAAACACATCAAAATTATCCAAATAAATTAATAAATGTCCATAGGCCAACTGCCCTTAATTACAACCCAGGGTCTGCAGAAAATTAAAGTGGCTGCGCACTACTGCCAACAACTCGGATTTCTAATCCTAAAACAGACGCAAGTTATTTTGAGTGGGATACTCTTGCTCTTCATCTTCTTTATCTCCTCTTTCTTGGACTCCTCGGACCTCAGCTTCGTTGGACTCCTTGGATCTCAGCTTCCTTGGATTCTTCAAGTAGTAGAATGGTCCAAATTTGAATTTCCAAATAGAAAAGGACCATCCTCATATTGGGTGTCCTTTCCTCTTTGGAATCCAACATTTGGATCCTAGTATCCCCACTCAAAATGAACTTTCACAACTCAATACTAATATTACAAATGATTACATTAATGGAAAGCAGTAAATTCTAGACTCTCCTACAAGGTTATCCTAATAAAAATCATCCCAAGCAGTTTAATATATCACAAGCAATTATAGGGAAACTAAAATACTCATCACAGCCACACTTGGCCATGCTCTTAATTATTTGAGGGCTAAGCAATTCTGGAGCACCTGTAGTAATTTATAATAATTTTTAATTAGCCCTCATTTATTTAGGGGGGGCTGAGCAATTTCTGAAGCGCCTACATAAAATATCATTAGCATTTAAATGATAATTATTGCCCCCCCTTTCATTAGCGCTACATAAGCATGGCCACCTGCAAAAAATATCATTAGTACCAAGGTCGATCCTAACCTATGGGTAGTCTATCGTGCAATCACATCAATCACAGAGTGGAGTAAAAGTAAGCAAACACATCAATAGTTCAATCACAACATGTAGTGAAATCCGGAAAAGCTCGGCACGCAGCAGAAAAGTAAACCCCAGCCTAACCTAAGTCTAGAAGTGGTGCCCTAGCAAACAATTCTACAGTGTGTGTAGAGGCCTGTGTGGATGTGGTAGATCCTAAGCTAGGTAGTTAATTACAGTTGCCTACTGCCTAGGTTTGTTGTAGGTCTGAAAAGGAATTTTGTTTAAAGTTCAAATATTAGTGGATTAGGATTCGTTTTAATTAATTTAATGTGTGGATCTGTTTTAATGCTTAGGGTAATGATATTTGAAGTTTAAATTGCATTAGTGAATTTCAGGAGGTTCAGGGTCCCTACCTACTGAGCTAGGGGGTCCAAAATTGACTTTTTGATTAAAGGGGATTTGGGAATAGTTAATATTTTTATAAAATATTAGACCTTAACTTGATCAGTTAGACAGTTAGCATGCCCAATTTGGACTCTCCTATCCAAAGTTATGAATTTCTGAAGTTTCGGGCCATAGACTACAGGTTGCAGTTGATCGGAAAGTTGACTTTTTATTTTAGGCTGATTTCTAGACACCTAATATTTTTAATAAATACTAGACCTTAATTTGAGTTGAATGCCTTTTATTTTGCCCATTTTGGAGTTTTCTGTAATTAGTTATGATTTTTAGAAGTTTGGGCAATTAAATAAATTATCGAAATTGCCTAATTAGGGGGTAGTTTGAGGGTTTTGGCCCAAATCACCTCCAAACTGATTGGAATCACCCCCAAAGGTTCAAAATGACCTAAGAAGGTGTTCCCAAGTGTTTGGGGAAAATTTGAGATTTTTAATAATTTTTAATGATTTAATCAAGGTAAAAAGGTGATTTTTTAATTAAGGTTGAATTAAAGTCCATATTAAAGTCCAATTAAGGGGCTTTTAATTTTCATGGATCAGGGACTGAATTCTGAAAAGTTTGATATATTATGGGTATTTATTTTTATTTAAAATGAATTTATTAGAATTTTTTGAAGTTTCTAAGGCTTAATTAACGGGTAAATTAGGGTTGATCAATTAAGGGGTTTAATGAGTCCTAAAAATTCCTAGAAAATTTTGAGGGGTTTAGGATGTCACTAAATGTTAATGTTTAATGTTTCACAACAATCCGGGATCTACCCTAGTTCCTAGAAATATTCTAAGTTCGTTAGACGATCCTTAATTGTTGTCCTTAAGGTGTCACTACGTTATGGGACGGAAAAGAACTTGTTTCTAACCCTTTAGACATTCGCACATATGTAAATGGATTTAGGGATCTATAACAAAATAAGAGAAGAAAATTACTTAAGAATTGAATTTTCTACAGGGCCCTAAAGGTGGGGAAACGTGCACACAGAAGGCTCCCTAAAGGCTTTCTAAGTTTTAAGAAACTCACTACACCGGGGGCTACGACCCGGTGGTATCGCCCGTAGCACCTCCCACAGGAATGAATGGGGGCGACTGATTTGCTTATGTAGGCTCCTTCGTCACAGCAACTCCAAAGGATCCCTCCTCCTTTACTTTCCCAAATGCACCTCGCAAAACACAGACAAGTAAAGGAAAGGTTGCAATGAGAGTAGGCACCATTCATAGAGAAAAATAACTAAGCAAGAACTAATTTAAGGTAACTAAGATTTGTAATTTTTACAATTATCTCAAGTACGTCGGAAGAGAACATGCATAAGTAAATGACATAAGCAAGTAATAATAACATGTGATGTTATGTGTATATTGAGATTGACATATAGAATGATGCATGCATAGAACGTTATGAATTTATTTTAGAATACTCATATTAAAATCATTACTTAGAAAGGCTTGAGTTAGAGTGCTCAATCAAGACAATTTTTATTGACTACAAAGCTATATGTAAACGGATTTACAAAATCACAAATAAAATATACCCAATAATAATCTATGATGACCCAAAATTATGGTTTGAAATATCAAAAGCAAGTGCATAATAAATAGTAAGCAATAGAAACTATATCCCTCTCAACATAATCGTATAACTCATCGCTAAATGTATACATAAATATGCAAAAGTCTTCATGTTAAAGCAATTGAACATAGGGGTATAACTAGTCACTTCTAAACAAATCAATTTTAAGAATTTATCATTTAAGCATTCGAGAGAAGGCGTTAAATACAACTCACCACTTTGCAAAAGGTTAGAAATTTTTTTAATTACCTGGATGATATAATCACAATAGAGCCCAAATTTTGACTAGGTATGATGATGTAACAAGTAGATAATCAAAACAGATTGCAACGTAAGATGCCTTACAAATGGTTACTAATCTTACTCAATCATTTTCTTTCCTCCAATCGTGAATTACAAAATCCTTTGAATACGTTTGAACATAAGATAATAATAATGCAATATTTGCGACATTCATATATTCGATCCTTATAAGAATATGACATAAATTTAAAGAAATAGATTTGAGTAAAATTAGAAAGCTCAAACTTGTGTTGATTTTCTTATGTTTGGACAAAGAGGTTTATAATCATCTCAATTACAATGTAGGGTAATAAGAAAGGGAATATACATGCTCATAATTCATTAAGATCAAATCCATAGTACAATATCAGAGCACGAGTATAAATTTAACACTCACTAATCTTAACCACAATTTATTGAATGTCGGAGAAAGATTAAACATATAAATATATTATTAAGTATAAGATTAATAGATTAGAGATTAAATCATAAGTAATAAATTATCATGCCACAATCATTTAATAAATTATAATAGGGTACCTATAATATTGCAACTATAATATGAAATCAGAACCAAACATTTAAAATTAAATCATAATATTGAATTTATATTAATTGCTAAGGATTTTTAAATTATAATATATATACTTATATTCTTTCTCCTTGCTTTTTATTACTATGAATATAAAATTAAATCTGAATATGTAATTCTAATTTTAAGGATTAATTTAGGCTATTTTTATTAATTAAATTATCCTGTGCTATGGTTTGGAAAAGATGAATAATTTATTTAGAGACATGTACATGTATTATAAATTTTAAAATTTGTGATAATGTGGACCTAAGACTAAACTTAATAATCTTACATAAATTATTTAGAGCATAGTTATTCATAAATAGATGAGTGTTTAGTAATCTTTTTTTTTTTTTTAAGTTAATGATTTTTGTTAGGTTATTAGTCATATTATATTGATTTATTTGAATAATCCTCAGTTTCATTTTTGCGGATTTGAAATTAATTTTTGTATGATACATCTAGAATATTTTAAATTAATAAGATTCCCCATTAACATCATAACTTAATCTAAATAGATGTCCACGATATATAATCATGTCAATTAGTAGCATTCATCCCTCATCCGCATTTCTAAAACCATATTCCAAAAAAAAAAAAAGAAACTATTATTTTTTTTTAAATATTCTTGAAATGTATATCCAGTAGAGAAAAATTGAACCCGTGCTTAAAGATCTGAATGTAGCACTAATGACTACTTTGTGATCGTGAAACAAAACATTCTCAAGGAAATATAAAATAATTATGAGTGAAATCCTTAAATAAAACTAAACATGACAAACTGTAGTTTTCCTCTTTTTTTTTTTATTTAACTCATTTCATAAGAAGAAATTATATGGAATATGATTAAAATCATAAATCAAACAAGCTCATTATATCTACACTTGATTATTAGATGAAACGTACATTCAGGTTCATCAACTTTTGTTGATTATTGAGTGGAAAAGAGAAAGAAAACAAATCTAAACACTATATTTTATTTTTTACTCGCTTTGAGAAGAAATAAAGCAGAAATATGTTATTCTCTACTTTGCTGAACTAGTTCACTGTATTAAGAAAGCATTTACGTAACTCGAGGGCTTTAAATAATCATTCTACTAACTAATGTATAGCTATTATATGCGTGAAAGTTACAAGGGATGAGAACGTACACTCAATCAATGAAAGAAATTAACTCTTCTTTCTTTGAATGGGTGAATCGTACAAATGCTCATTTCACTGTCACATCTCTATGCTTTCCCTTGCTTGGAGTGTTGTAGTCAAAGGAGGAGGAAAGAGCAGCTTCCCATTGACTGAATGGGAGCAGGTCCATTGGCGAGATTAGGCTGACGAGGTCAGTCAAGAGAGGAGCTAAGGACTAGTGGCTGGAGGTAGAGGATCTGGCACCGACGGCTGAAGGTGGCGTCGGGATAGGCTGCAGTCCGACCGGTTGGTTCGGCGATGGAGAGAGCCAGTGGACTGGGGCTGCTGTAGCATGAGGAAGGATGACGGCAGGATAGTCGGGAGAGGGCTGCTGCTGTGGTCGGGTGAGGCTTCCAGAGAACAGATTGTAGGGAGAAGGCTTGCAGCTCCTGTGGACATCTTCCCCCCATAGTCCTGGCTGGTTGTGGGAATAAGATGGTAATGTGGCTGGAGCTCGAGAGAGAGATCCCCCGGGTTTTTGGGATCCGCCCCATCCATATCAGCGAGACAGGGAGGTCCGTTCTGTCTTCTTTTCGAGCTCCCCGCCGGAGAGATCTCCATTCAGCGCTCCTTAATGTCCAATGCCGAAAATCCTGCCATTCTTTTTTTAAATCCGTCCAGCGCTCCTTAATGTCCAATGCCGAAAATCCTGCCATTCTTTTTTTAAATCCTTTCATATACGTCTCCGTTAACGGTGCGATCTCGGCTGAATTCTGATTGTAGCAATAAATGCAAATCCTGAATTTAGGAAGTCAATTAAAATGATTTAGGAAGTTAATTAAACTTCAATTGGAATCAAATTTAAACGCATTGAACAAAATAAATGAATAAATAAATCATGTTCAAAATCTGGTCCAATTCGAGTCAATTTGGGCCCGGTCGAATTTAATTAATGAAATTAAGCCGGAATAAATGCGAATTATGTTTGAATCAAGCCCGGCGAGGCTCAAATAAATTAATCTAGCATAATAGAAAACAATTAGGCCTAATTTGACTAGATTCGAGCTAATGCAAGCTCGAATTGGACTCGACGGGGCATAAATATATCGATCAAGGATAACTAAACCTCTTCGGGTCTAATTCGACTAGATCTGAGTCGTCCTGAGTTCAAATTAGGCTCGGCTAGGTTCAATTAAGCTGACCGAGCATGCTCAAGGGTGCTCGTACGAAAAGGAGGTCAACAAACACAACCCTAACAGGTGTGGTGAACATTGGGTGAACCGCACGTGTTGGCGTTGACCTCCCTACATCTAGGAAAGTGCAACCCTATGCTCAACTAACGAGACTCACTAAGAAGATACAATCCTACAATCAACTAATGAGACTCAAGGAACATACAATCATGCAACAATCATGCAATAATCATGTAATAAGTATCCCACCGTGCTATGTCCACACAACCACACAATGACTATGTAACCATGCATCACTCACATACTCATGCGATCAAGCAATCATATGAAAATCACCAAATCTTTTAACGATGTCCCATACTTTATTATGATTCATTAATTTTAACTCTTCTTTCATAGTATATAACCACTTATTAGAATTCACACTTTCTATTGTTTATGAAAATGAAATAGATCATCATCAATTCCTAAGTTAAAATCTAACTCTTGTATATAAACCATATAATCATTCAAAATAATAGATCTTTTAACTCTAGTATATCTTCTTAATGTTACTTCTTGTTGTTTATCAATTATAGGTTCATCAATGGCAACTTCATTTTGAGATGCATTATCATTTATTTGCTCATCCTGTAAATTGTCAAACTTTTTAATAACTATAGGAATAATAACTTTATTAGAAGTGGTGGGCAAAGGAATTTTCACCCTAACTTCTTTAACATCTACATCATGAGGTTCTATACTCCCACTAATTTTACCATTCTCAATAAACCTAGCATTTCCAATTTCAACAATTTTCATACTATGAATAGGATAATAAAATTTATACACTTTAGATTTTTCTGGATAACCAATGAAAAAACCATTGGATGGTCTAGAATCCAGTTTCTTTTCATGTGGATTATCAATTTTTATTTCGTTGGGCAACCCCAAACATGTAGGTGTCTTAAACTAGATTTTCTTCCTATCCATAGTTCAAAAGGAGTCTTTGAAACTGCCTTACTAGGAACCCTGTTTAACAAATAAATAGCAGTTTTTAAAGCATGCATCCATAATGATAAGGGTAAAGAAGAATAACTTAACATATATCTAACTATATCAATTAAAGTACGATTGCAACTTTCTGCAATACCATTTTATTGTGGTGTGTCAGGCCTTATGTATTGAGTACAAATGTCATATTTTTAAAGAATTTAGCAATGGACCAGGACATTGTCCAGATTCATCATACCTTTCATAAAATTCACCACCTTTATCAGACCTTATGATTTTTATTTTTCTATATAATTATTTTTCAACCTCATTAATAAATACCTCAAGGATGTCAACTGATTGAGATTTTTTATTCAATAAATAGACATAATCATAATGTGAAAAATTATCAATAAAAGTAATAAAATATTTTTCTCCACTAAAAAAAGACACATCAAAAGGTCCACATATGTTAGTGTGTATGATTTCAAAAAGCTGTGTGCTTCTTATTACTGCCTTCTTAATTGTGTGTTTTGTGTATTTTCCTTTAATACAATCCACATGAATACGAAGATCAGTAAAATCCAAGTTAGGAAGAATTTTATTCCTTACTAATCTTTATATTCTTTCTTTGGATATATGATCCAACTGTTTATACCACAAATAAGTAAAATTTTCATTCATTAAACCACATTTTGTTTCAACATTATGATGTAAGGTTAATAAAGTCTCAGCAAATAAATTATCTAATCTTAATTTATATAAACCATCATAAATCACACTAGAACTAATAAGTTGATTACACTTAACTAAACTAAAATATCTACTTTCAAACTTAAATAATAACTGATTGTATCAAATTTTGATAAAAAAACTAAATTTTTAGAAACATAAGGTATATAAAGAGTTAAAAAAAGATCTAAATGATGCTTAGTGTCTAAAATCAAACGATATGGTCCAATGGCTTCAACTGAAGCTTTGACTCTATTTCACATGAAGATAAATTTTTCATTTGGCTTTATGATTTGGGTCGTAAGAAATCCCTGCATCACATTTGAAACATGAGTGGTACAACTAGAATTAATCCACTAAGTATTATAAGGAACTTCAGTCAAATTTGATTCGAAACATACAAAAGTACTAGACTTACCTTTCTTTTCAAACCAAGCCTTATGTTTCAGGCAATCTTTCTGATAGTGTCCACGCTTGTGACAGAAATGACATCTATCATTCTTTGGCTCCTTCTTTTGGATTTGGACAAATGACACATTAAGCTTTATGTGTCCTTTATTGCCCTTTGGATTCTTCTTTCCTTATTTTCTTTTAAAATCTGATTGACCCATGAGATTAATTGAATGAATTCCTTATTTCTTATGCGTTGATTCCTCCTAAATAAGCATACTCTGTAATTCAGTCACATTACATTTATCCTTAATAATATTATAATTAATTTAGAATGGTCCATATTCATGAGACAATGAGTTTAAAATAAATTATACAAGGAAGCTTTCACTCACTTTCATTTCCATGGTATTCAATCTTGCTGTTATATTAGTCATTTCAGTAATATGCTCATATATAGTATGAGAATCATCAAATTTCATGGTAGTTAGCATACCCATTAATGTCCTAGCACGTGACTTATCACAAACTCAGATTGAGATATATTTTTCACAGACTTCATAAATTCCTTAGCACTATCAGCTTTTGGAATGGTTGGTTTAATAATGTTCGCTATAGTCATTCGCATAAACATTGGGCTTAGTTTGTTTGATCTTTCCCAAGCTTCATTAAAAGATCTTTATTCAACACTGCTTGTATCAATAAGAGCAGTAAGCTTATCATTAAGTAGTGCAAAATTCAGATCCAAAACTCCTAAATAAAACTTAATTTGTTCACTCCATTCAGAATAATTAAGCTCATTGAACTTTACAATAGATGAAGCTTGCGAATGAAAAATTACAGAATTAGAAGCTATAAAAAAATAAAATATAATACTCTCATATATTAATGATTTGAATATTAAATTCAAAATAATATAAAATAGATTTAAATAACATTCAGTTAATCAATAAAATACACATTGCCCTTTGGGTGATACTACAATGTATAATAATAATCATAATTGATGCTTAAATTAAAATTCTCATAATTGATAATTATACATACTTCAATTAAATATATTTGTTATCTTTGGATATACTAAATATATTTAATTAAGTATGATAATTTATCATATTTATATCCAACAGTACAAAATGACTGATCAACCTTTGGGTGATCTTTAAATATTTTATAACTATTGAATTTTAATTATTCATGATGATAAAAATTTATAAAATCGTCATATCATTTTGTTAATAGCATCACATACTCATGAGTAATTAAATATTATTTAAACTGATATTTATGAAAATTTTCTAGTTCGATCATTTAGGTGATTAACAAACTATGCTTGATATAAACATCAAATTAAATAATTACGATGATAATTATTTCAAATAAATGAAATACATAAAAAAAAATTACTTAATGTATATAATTCTTTATATAACAGTAAACTAAATTTAATAATTTTTACTTTTAATTTATATACATATAATTTTATATGAGACATTTATATAAAAAATTATAGAAAGCATTATAATTATAAAACTCATATCATTCTTTAATTGCATGTAAGGACAACATATTATTAAAAGTAAAAACGGATTTTCATCATTAGATTTCATATGACAAATCCATTCATAATGAAACTAATAGCATAAAATATTTCGAAAAATAACGTATAAACACAATTAATTTGTCATGAATAAATGGTGACAATATATGATTCGATAATTAATGCGTTAATTAAAATCGATAACAAATCATATGAATTCGATTTCAGTAGAAAGAACCGTGGAAGAAAGTTAAGAAAAATTTCAACAGAAAATCATAAGTTCTCAATCATGCTCTGATACCACATTAAGATTAAGTTTTGTAACTCTTGCAAGAAATCACACATGAAAAATAAGTTCGCTAACTCTTTCAAGAACTCACACATGAATTATGTAAAAGAAATTGAAACGAAAAATATGAATTTACATAAATCTTAAATTCACAAGATCTTAAACAAGATGATTTTCACAAGATTTTAATCGAAAGAAAATATACCTTGATTCAAATTGAATTCGATAAATTCCAAACTTTGGTTTCTCCCTCTTTTCTCTTTTACTTTCTTCTTTCTTTATGAGTTCATTTCCTATGGAACAAACTAACTCCCGTAATAAGAGAGAGAGGACTGGTAGTTATTTCCTACGGAATAGTTACAATAACCGTTCATATGAGTTATTTGATCAAACGGTCCATAAACGATTGATCAAATTATCTCTTCTTGACCAATATGATTTAAATATAAATAATTAAATTCTTAATTAATTAAATATATGGGCCACTTAATGATTTATATAATTAAATATATATGCTTAAATAATTATTGCGAGGTCTCGCATAATTATTATATTTAATTATTCTAACACTCCTTCTTTCTTACATGAGCCCTTCAAAAACGAAAGGAAAAACCCGAGAGATTTTGAATCATCAATCTGTCATTTACTAAGAACCCTTTCCTTGCATACGTTGGAGGTAAGGCTCACGTTGGTTCTTATTCCAGCTGCTTTTGTTTTCATTTTTTTTATGCATACACATATCAAGAGGTGGTAAGCAAATCTTGCTTGAGAATGGCTTTGAGTTTGGAGCTTCACGTACACACCGTTTTGCCAAACTTCAGTAAAAAAAAAAAAAAGAAAGAAAAAAAGCTGAAGTATTTTTGTCCCGTTTTGCTTTTCAGATTTGTTAATCCTGTTCTACTTTTTAAATCGACGAGGGCTTCTTTGACTCTTCTAAGAATGCGCACCAGATGTTCGATCATTTGCTAACCATACAAATATATTTTTGGTAGCATCCCCAACTTAACCTTCAAGCATATGTATTAGAAATTTTTTACTTGAATCTTCATCAAAGATTGAAATTAGAGAAGCGCATCAGGGCAGAGGACTAGGCTAAACAGAAGGATGAAATACAGATTTTTAATTTTATGTTTTGTTCATTGAATCTTATTTCAAAGCAAGTTTCTTGAGGTGCTGGAGCATCCGCTGTTTTATTCAAGGTTAGGGAAGAAAAGCATGAATAGAGTGATCGTAGCTTCAATTTAGACATGCAGAATAAGATGTATAAGTTTATCAAAAATAGAATTTGAGTATATGGTCCGACCAAAAAGATGCATCAGCTTATCAATTATAGAATATGTAGTATATGATCCTGGCATGGATATTGCTACACTGGAAACTTACACCAATGCACTTAAGTCTGTGAAACCATCGATGAAGTTATAAAGATCAGCAATATCATAGGTGATGCTTAAGATGGTTGGATCTATCTCCTTCAGTTTTCTCTCATAGAGTCCGCAGATTCCGTCCATGGGTTGGCTGAGTGGATCGATCATAGGTGTTGCATGTTGAATTGTTGATGCCTTGTGCTAGTATAAATGATGTTTGAAATATTGATGTCACAGGGGCGACCAGCCTTAATTTTCAGGGGGGGCAAACTTATAAGTAAAAATGTAGAGATTTTTTTTTCATAAATATCTTTATAATCAAAATTTGTTCCTGTGGGGCTGCCCCTCGACCCCTATTAGTTCATATCCTTGATCGTTGTACACTTCGCAGATATGTCGAGGGTCCAAGAGGGCAGCGCCCCCTTGCGGGGGTTTCCGGGAGCAGCGCCCCTGGAACAAATTTTGGTTGTAAGGATATTTTTGGATTTTCTTTACTATTTCTCTTGGTATTTGATTCATCGTTCCCTAACAATAACATCTCTACATAATATGTTTAATTATGTTGGGGCAATTGCCTAAAGACTATAGTATTTTAAAACTTTTAGGGGGGGCAATTGCCTAAAAACCCTTATAATAAACACTAAAAAATAACTAAAAGGGAAAAATTTACCTAAAGAATCATATAATAAATTTTTATTTTATTTTTTCAAGGGGGGGCAATTGCCCCCCCTCGGCTTATAGTGGATCCGACCATGATTGATGAGGGAGCTAAAGATGAAAATTCTGTAAATTTTAATCCGGGTATGTTGCAGTTTTTTGTCATTAACATGAATTTGAGTTGACTGTGCTTTTGAATGAAACAAAGATAATAGTAACTTGCATATACATTGATCTTATACAACACACATGTACATTAATCATGGAATTCCATTCTCACAAATACTCATCACTGTTGTTATTTAATTTAGATTTGGAATTTAAATTGTTGCTAAACAAGGTTTGCCGAGAAAAATCTGTGTCCATGCCTTACCTGTTGTTATTTAATTTAGATTTGGAATTCATCTTGTATCAACTTGACTAGAGAACATCTACTACGTTTGAATTTCATCTTGTATTAACTTCCTAGAGAACATATATTCTACAATTTAGAGATTGATATTTTTATCTAAGCTTTCTTAGCTTACTGATTGTGCAATAAGATGGAAACCATACTTGTATGATGTACTGTAGCATCATTTTCTATCCCTGATTTTCATATTGTCATCATTTTCTATACTGAAATCTCTTCTCAGTGAATACACTCTTCCAAACTTATCTTGGGAAGTTCGTTGCATAGAATCTTATTACACCCTTCCAATTGCTTAGCACGACAATTTTTTAGCATTATATATATATATTTAATTTATTCTATCATTTAGCAGCGGTTTTAACATTTGTTAAAAGCACTACTAAAGCCTTTCTACAGTAGCACTCATAAAAACGCTGTCAAAACATTTCCAGCGAATGCAAATACAGCGGATTTGCAGTGATTTCTAAACCGCTGCAAATAAATTAGCAGGTGTTTAAATCACTGCAGTAGGTCTTAAAAAATGCTTCGAAAGCCTGATTTATTAGTAGTAATTCATCATTGTGGCTTTTCGCTAAATAAATCAATACAAGTTTTTCATCGGTAAACCTATCAGTATCTTAAACAATATTATCAATGTAGATTTGGTCGACAAAACACCAACAAAGAAATTTCAAAAAATGGAACTTATCACATTATTGAAAGAATTTTTGTTACGATAATACGATATATCATTATTATGATGGAAATTTTGTCGATAACCCGGGTCAAGAATAATAGCCGGTAGGGCCTATATTTTACAATTATGTAATAATTTGTAACCAAAAAAAAAAAAAATCATCAACAATATATGGCATAACTATCAGCTGTAATATTTAAATAATTGCACAATAAAATAGGAAAAAAAAGCAAAGAATTATATTTAAAAAACAAATAAAATCATTTAAAAACATAATAGCAAATATAACAAAGAAGAGCATGTCATAGCTTATCCCACATTGCATCCAACTGGTCCTGGAGTTTCTCAGTTAGCACACTGACTTGGGCTCGTAACTATCTCTTTTAAATCTTCTGGTTATGATGGCATGCAACTAGCTGTATATGATGGTGGTGAAGATATCACAGGCTTTATTTGGAATGATTTTTTTATTACTTTTTAAAGCAGAGTTTTAGTAAAAAAATTTTTATTTTTTAACTAAAACTCTGTTTTAAAAAATAATAAAAAAATCGTCCCAATTTGAGAAGGCTTTTTTACTGCTTCTTGAAGCAGTTTTTTTGTATAAAAATTTTTAGCTTGAGAAAATTTTTAACTAAAAAGCTATTTGAGAAAACAATAAAAAGCCGCCCCCAAACAAAGCCTTGAGCCAATTTTCTTGTACTAGAAAACTGTTTAAAAAAACAATAAGATAATCGTCCCAGACGAAGCCTTAGTTCTGTACAATCTATCCTTTTTCAATCCAATAGTCTATGTTCACAAATCAACATTTGATTGTTTGGAAGCACTTCCTTCTGTGGATTTCTTAAGAAGAAATAAATTTAGAAATTTATATATATATATGCAAATCTTATAGATTTATTTACTTCAATAATCTCAATATTTTATTTAATAAAAAAGCTTATCATGTTACTAAAAAAGATATGCAATTAGTATGTGTTTACTTAATTAATAATTATTAATATGATTATTTAATAAATAATTAAAAATATGCTGCAATCTAAATGCATTGCATGAAGAGAAGAGCTATCATTAAACACAAACAATATAAATAAACAGCAATGTAAATAATGGTATATGTTTTAAAGCTCTTGTCTAATAATTTCTACCTACAAAACTCATTCCACTTGAAATATAGTTATAACTAAGAATAGCCAAATTCACTTAGATAATTTTCCCAATAGGCATAAATGGGCAAATGATAAATAAATATTATTATAAATTATTTCGAACATGAAAATAAAATTGGAGAAGTTTTCTATTAGGTTCAAGATTTGATGGTTGATCCATACACTTCTTTGATGAGAGTTGTTTGTAGTATATAACTTTTCATTTAAATTATAAAGTAAATATATTTGTTCATCTCTTATACTTTCATTCCATCATTAATATCTATATCCAAACTCTCTCGCCTCAATTCAAATGAATTCTATACTAATTAAGATTTTGGTTTTCTTTTTCTTAGGATACCGTAATTTGGTCTCCTACTACACAGTTATTAAAACTAATTCTAACCTCTAAATCAACTCCCGTGTTATTCATATTCAAAGCCCACTGCATCACAGATATCACTTATTTGTGAATTTACTCTCGACTAAGAGAAAATACTCAGCCAACATGATAAACTACTCCTCTAATTCACGCTTAACTATTGTCACTCCCTTTTTTAATTTATGCTCTTGAAAGGCTATTCATTCTTCATTAATGTCACATTCAAGTATGCCTTAGACATCAAATTTCATTTAATTCAAAATTTGATCTCTAAGGTGCATCAATCAACATCAATAATATGTACTACACAAATTTATCTATAAATATAGTTAAATATTCAAGTGACATTTGCTAAATATGCATCTTTATGGTACTATCTTAAGCAAAAGTCAATGTTAGGCACCAAATGTCTGAATTTAACTTTTCAAAGCAACTCAATTTATATTCATTCAATTCTTACAAAACACTAAATTAATTGAAGTTGAAAAAACAACATTAGAAGGAAGAGAAGTTGCACTTGAGTGATAGCTATGGCCCAAGCATGAGGGAAAGTTCTATGAGGCTAGTAGCACTGAAGATGGGGACATGTAAGAGAAAGATACAATTGAGAGTGAGAGAGAGAGAGATAGATAGATAGATAGATAGAAAGACAAGGAGGAAGGAGAGGGTAAGAATATGACTTAAGTGAGAGAAATATGAGGGAGACGGAGAGAGGAGGAGAAAGATACGACAAGAAGGCAGTCGGTGAGAGGTAGGTAGGGATAATGAGCAAAGGAGAGGAGTAGTAGCAAGGCGCGGGGCTACGACATCTTAAGTAATTGGAAAAGGTAAGCGGTGGAATGTGTCAAGATGGGAGGGTATTTTAATTAAATATTTAGTTACAATAAATTGATGGATTTTTTATCATAAATTCTTATGATAAAAAATTTGTCAATATATTTTAATATTCTATTATAGATAGTACGACAAAAAAATCATCACAATATTCGTTGTAAATTTTATGATGGAAACTCTTCATCATAAATTATATTTATTCTTGTAGTGATTTCTACCTCACATCTCATGAAAATTTATTAACTATGGATAAGATTATTTAAATATGTTCATACTATCAATTAAAATGATATATATATAAAATTCCTTGGTGTGCATGGGTGTGAATAAATAATTCAACCCAATAATCTAACTCGAGCTCAACTCAAAAAATTTGGGCTTGGGTTGACCCATTGCTTCTGAAAACTTTTGCAAAACTGTTCTGTAATATGAGAAATAATTATAATATTTAATTTGATCACCAAAATATTAAAAAAAATACTAGTGGCAAAGCTAAAAAAATAATCATTAAAAAAAACGAACGGAAAAGCCACTCTAACGAGAGCTGGGTTTTTTTTTTTGGGACATTTAGGCCAATTAAGACAAACTCACACACACAACGCATACATAAATAGGTGTCTTCACGTGAAGAAAAATTATTAGTTGCGTATAAAAAAAAGTAGGTGTCTTCACGTGATTAGAGTCCAGATGAAAAATTATATCCGAATTCCGCACATAATAATCTCTCCACATTTAATTATATGCTCTTACTTTTATGAATGACACTTGCTTGGTGATTAGAAATTTCATCTACACTAATTTTATCGAGAAGAAAATGGGCAGTGACCTGATTCCCCTTAATGCTGATTGTACAAAATGCATCTTTAAAGTTGATCACTATGATATCCTTAGCATAGAGTATAAGTTCACTTGGTGAAATGACTAATCTCAATTCCTAATTCGATTTAGATTCGATTAGGCTCATTTTTATGCATTTTTGTTGCTAATGTTAAATTCGTTTATTTCATGCGCTCTAACTATTCTTTTGTAGTGATTTTTATAATTCTCAGCTTCTCCAGTGACATTGATTGATTTTTGAAAATATTTGGATAATAGATGGGCACTTTTTTAGCTACTACATAGTTCTTGACCTAATTATATTTGGGAAAGCTCGTCTTTAACATATGTTAAAAGTTCAGGTATCCTAGTAAGTTATCAATTAGACCTTCAGCTCCATGGTCTTTGCATCCCGCAACTTACTAGTTTACGAGTAGTTCTAGATTCTTTCTCCGTTGGATACTAACACTCTTGATCAAGCTGAATTCTTAGGCTACTAATATCAAGAATGAGTCATCTGAACTTTACAAAATTGAGGCAAATTGGGTAATTGATTATATCACGATAAAGATGTCTTGAAGTTTCTTTATAGGAAAATCTAAAAGAGAAAAAATTGTAATGGAATAAGGGAACTTCAAACCCCTTTGGGCCTCACTTTTCTTCTATCTTAATAATTTTACTACATCTTTCTTCTCTTTGCCCAACAACTCCAATCATGCTTCTTCTTTAAAGTTGTCTCTTAATAACCCCCTCTCTGGCCATTTGATGACTTTTGATAATAGTAATGATAATTTCACTACCTCTAAGCGAGAGTGGTCACTATCTAAGGAGCAGCCTCCACTACCGCCTGCAGCCTGTACAGAAACAGAAAGGTTGATCTCCACCGTTCAGCCTCAACAAACCACCAAAGCTCACTACCGTTAGATGAATTATCTGAGACTTATAAAAACACTGGTATTCACTGTTGCTAAAGGAAGGTTTTGGGAAAAGACAATGAATATACAGGCGCTTGAGAGAAAAGGTATGAATACTCTGCTATCATGAATCTCTACAGTTTTACATGGTATCAGAGAACCTGTAGCTTCACAGCATCTGATGGACAGCACGGCTTCCTCTTCATCCCAACAAATCATGACGTCAGAGACAAACAAGGAAACTGCTACATATGCAGTTTCTCCTCAACTCAAGTATGTGATGGCAAATATCAAAAGTATTATACATACTCCCTTGTCTGCTGAGAATTATCCAATATGGCGTGCTCAGGTACTCAAAATTTTCCGAGCAAATGGTTATGAGGGTTGGTTAGATGGATCTACCACTTGCCCCAGTAAATTTATTACTGGAACTGATGGATTACCTGCGCCTAATCCACATTATACCCAATGGATGCATACAGATCAAAACCTAGCTGCTTCGTTATATTCTGTTATTTCAGATTCTCTCCTGCCCTACATTCTTAATCTAGAAACGTGCTCAAGCATATGGTCGACCATTGATAAGCGTCTACAATCCACAAACAGGTCACGGATTATGCAACTCAAAAATGAGTTGCATCATATTACCATGAAGAATATGACCATGTCTCAATACTTAGCCCTTATCAAATCTAAAGTGGATGCAATCAATGCTGCAGGCAGCTCGTTAGACGTCGAGGATGTCATCCTCTACACCTTGAATGGTCTGCCATCCTCATATCATGCTTTCAAAATTGCAATCCGCACCAAATTGCAACCCCTCAGCCTTGATGACTTATACTCGTTATTATGTAGTGAAGAAATTACTATGGCTGCAGAAGAACTTCAAGATAGTCATATCTCTGAAGTTTTTGAAACTCAAACCGCGTTATATGCAGCTAGAGGTAGAGGTCGTGGCCGATGGTCGGCTGATCGTGGTCGTTCTTCTTCACGCGGACGCTTTTCATCTGATCGTGGAGGACGATCAAGAGGAACCTCTATATCCTGTCAAATCTGCCTCAAGAGAGGCCATAATGCTGCTCAATGCTGGTATCACACTTATTTAAATTACAGACCGTCCCCACAACATTTTACTGCGCTGACAGCTTCAACTCATTCTCCTCCTCCGACTGAATGGTTTTTAGACAGTGGTGCCTCATCTCATTTAACCTCTGATCCATCACAGATTCAATCTCCTTCAGAATACTTTAGCTCTCAATCCATAACTGTTGGTAATGGACAATCCTTACCAATTGTGGCTCAAGGTCAAGGCATTCTCCCAACGCCTACGAGTAAGCTTTTTCTTAAACCTCTATTCTATGTACCTCAACTCACTCACAACTTGCTGTCTATTCATCAATTAACCACTAACAACAATTGTTCTGTGTCCTTCCTTCCCCATGGCTTCTATATCAAGGATCTGGCAACCAATCGTCTTCTCCTTCAAGGTCGCAGCCATAACGGCCTCTATCCGATCCAGTCCGAGCTCCTCTCCGATCCCTGTCTTTTGTGATAATATCTCTGCAATCTCCCTTGCTCACAACCCAGTATTTCATGCACGGACCAAGCATATCGAAATTGATCAGCATTTCATTCGGGAATGTGTTAATAATGGCACAGTTATCATCCATCATCTTTCTATAAATGATCAAATTGCAGATATATTTACAAAACCTCTCTCCAATTCCAAATTCTACGATTTAAGGGACAAATTGACGCTTCAAAACTTGAAGATCAATTTACGGGGGCCTGATAATAGTAATGATAATTTCACTACCTCTAAGCGAGAGTGGTCACTGTCTAAGGAGCAGCCTCCACTACCGCCTGTAGCCTGTACAGAAACAGAAAGGTTGATCTCCACCGTTCAGCCTCAACAAACCACCAAAGCTCACTACCGTTAGATGAATTATCTGAGACTTATTAAAACACTGGTATTCACTGTTGCTAAAAGAAGGTTTTGGGAAAAGACAATGAATGTACAGGCGCTTGAGAGAAAAGGTATGAATACTCTGCTATCGTGAATCTCTACAGTTTTACAACTTTGTTATGTTTGAATGAAACTATTCCTATGATAATCAATTCTCTGAAAAAATTTCTTCCTCGTCTCAATGAGCAATGGTAGAACTAGGGAGAGGTTGGAATTGGCTCCTACTCCTTAGGTTAGAGAAAAATATTACATTGCATATATAATATAAACTATTTACACTTGAATTATCTTACAATATGTATATCATATAATCTTTCTCCCCTTAAATTTGGGGTAACTCCGTTCACCCCCATTCAATTGAAATCATAGTTCTACAAATGCAGATGGTTTACTTCTGAATTTTTTTTGCCTCCCGTTGGGCAATGGTGAGTGTGGGAAAAATAAAGTACAAATTTTTAAATTTTATTTTTACAATCAAATAATTCATACAGAATTATATATCATCTTGAAAGATATAAATAATATTAATTATATAATGAAGGTTTTAAAAAATATCTATGTTTTTAGATTTTTTTTCTACTTCATATGAATATGATATGATTTATTTTATTTTTGGTGCTTAATCCTCATAAATGCAAGTCTTTATATTTAATTATATCTCAAAAAATATATTTTTTAATACTCTCAATTAAAATAAGGATAAATATTTTCAAATTTTCAAATTTTTAGATAAAAGATGTTGTTTTAGAATTTCAAATAAGGCTGGTTCAGATTTAAACCGTTCTTCTCTTGCTTTGTTCATTAATATGTTGCAGGGGAAGATAATTATACAACGTTTTCTTCATTAAGCCCAATTCAAGCTTTTATCTGCAGCCCCCCCTTTTTTTTTTCTTTGTGGGGGGGTGGAATGGGGGTATCTAACCGCTACCACCCCTTAGGAGGCGCTTAACGGTGTAACTAATCCCTCGGCTAAACTAGAAGAAGCACACACCCTAGTGACCTCCTCACCCACACTTAATTAGACTCCACTTAAGAGGCGTTCCCAACCGTACTCGCCCACCAACCAAGCTAAGTAATGGTGGGTCAGGCCGGTTTTTCAGAGCTATTATTTATCCCATGATTTTGAGTAGATTTCTCGTTCAATTCTTTTGCTTTTTATAAAGAAAAATTTTATAATGTATAAATACTTAGCAGTTCATTATTTGTTTAGGTTTCGTTTGGGACAGTTTTTTTATTGCTTTTTAAATTATCTTTTTAGTATAAAAATTTTAATATTTTTATACAAGAAAGTTGCTATAAGAAATAATAAGAAAACCGTCCTAAAAGAAGCCTTAATTTCATTCACCTAATTATTTCTTTTTTTTTAAATTAATGGAATTAGGCAATACCCTCACTATTCTCCAAAAAGCAAAAAAAAAAAAAAGGAAATTGGTTTTCAACATCGTAGAAAAATATACTTACGCTGTTGGAAAGTGTTGACAAGTCTACAATATTCTAATCTACCTCCCACGCACTAACTAACAAGAAAAACTCTGTCAAGTTATTAAGAGTCGGGCTTTAATTTCACTCAATATATTAGTTAATTAATATATTGGTTGTTAATTATGAATCCATTTCAATTATTTAACAAGTTAAGAAATAAACATTATTTATGTTTGATTTTTTTACTGAGCTTAATATGATCAAAATAAGAAAAATAGTTCAATTGAAATTATCAAATGTATCAATAGTTTATTTTATTAAATACTATAATTGTAATGCATGAAAAAAATTATTTGTCACTTTCATATATATATATATATATATGAACATTTGATTCTAACAATGAGATCGACAATAATATTTCATCCTCGTTAAATAATAAATTTATTAGCAAGTTGTCAAGTATTAAATAAACATGTGATCTAAAAATATTACCTAACAAATAGTTTAGGTATTTAATAATCTTATTGTTTTTCATGTTAGGTTTATGCAATTGCCCAAGTAATTCCTTTTCATGTAGTTTTAGATGATACTTATTCCTAAGAATCTCAATCATTTCAATTCAAGTTCCTATGCATTCTTTTTCCCATTTGCAAAAAAAATTGGTCTAATAAGTCTAAACACTACCTAATAGTTTCATTTGAGTAAATAGGACTATCTAAAAAACCATTCATTGCATCAAAATATAAAAAATATATAAACATATATATATATATATATATATATATATATATATATATATATATATATATATATATATATATTTGGTTGAGCAAATCCAAGCATTTCTTAGAGTTATGAACCCCCATTAACGGTAAGTTGCGACATTTGAAAGATGGTTATCTTCACTGCGAGCGAGCTCTCGTAATTGCTTATGTAATTTCTTCCAAATGTTATGCTTTCGATCCTCTTCGAATGAGTAAAGTTGAGAGCCGTAGAGCTCTACCTCATACGAAGCAACAGCACAACAAAATAGAGAAAATGAAAAGATTTCTAATGCAGGCCGCTAATAGAAAAGGTAGCAGGAGAAACCTGCAAAGAACCATAAACAGAGAAGCTTAAAAGAAACTAAGAACATAGGTGGCTCTTGCCCTAAAACAGAAAATTTAATTAAAGTATATGATAAGTTGCCTCTTCTACATACTTGTTTCCTATATATATTTTCCCATTCTTTTTCCTAATATCTGATAACTTGCTTTTACTAATAAAAATGCAACAAACAAAAAGGAGGTAGTTGTACTATGATAATAAATTTAGTATGTAGAAGTGGAGAATGCAAAATAACGGTATGTTGTGTTGGGCCTCAACGTGCACTGCATCAATCCTCCCCTCCATCGAAAGAGCTCGACACCGATGAGCTGATTGTAATTGGGGACGCATCGGGAGGGTGGTATGGCCAAACATCGGAAATATTGAAAGTAGGAGATGTCTTGTGGCTAGTTGGTAAATCGACAATATCGGCATTGTCATTAATTTTTACAATGATCGGAACAGGACCAAGCTTTCGGCAGTTAAGCTTGGTGTAGATACCTGGAGGGAAACGTTCGCGATGCATGTGCACCATGACAATATCGCCAACATTAAATAGTGTCTGTCAACGTTGAAGATCTGCTAAAGCTTTATATTTTGGGTTTGCTTTGGTGAGTTGTTGGTGAACATCTGCAAGCATTTGTGAGTATTGATTTGTGAAGTTTGTGGAAGTCCCGGGCTTGCATTTAGGTAGCATAGTAACATCCAAAGCAAGGTTAGGTTGCTTAGCATAAACAATCTGAAGGGGTGCTTACCAGTGAAGCGGTTCACCATAGAATTGTACGTGAATTCAGTGGTGCTCAACATGTCCTCCCATTATTTAGGATAGTCTTGTACTAAACATCGAAACATGCTGCCCAATGTGTGATTGACCACTTCGGTTTGTCCATCAGATTTTGGATGGTAGGCTGAACTAAGACAAAAATCGGTACTCAAGCGTTTCCACAATTCACGCCAAAAATGACTTATGAATTTGACATCCCTGTTAGAGGGGAGACTCCGGGGCACACAATGTAACCAGACAATTTGATTAAAAAAAAAAAGACGAGCAATGTAAAGAGAGTTTGAAGTTTTCTTATAGAGAGGAAGTGTACCAGTTTGGAGAAGCGATCGATGACGACCATGATCGAAACGTTTCCTTTTTTTTCGGGGTAGACCAAGAACAAGTCCAAGCTGAGGTATTCCCATATAGAGTCAGGAATCGGTAATGGTAAATAAAGACTAGTATTTTTGGCACCCCCTTTGTAGCTTTGGCAGATGGAGCAACGGTCGACAAAGAGAAAAACGTCAAGGCGGAGGCGGGGCCAATAGAATCTATAGTTCAACTGAGCCAGGGACTTGTCACGACTGGTATGAGCGGCGAGAGCTCCATAGTGTGCTTCAAGGATTATGTGTTGTCACCAGGAGGACATGGGAATGCAAAGCAAATTATGATGAAAAAGGAAGCCATAGCGAATAGAATAACTTGAGACACTTTCGACTTGGTTGCATTGATTCCAAATTTCAAAAAAATCCAGGTCAATGGCGAAAAGCTCCTTGAGGCATGTTAAGCCGAAAAATTCAGTCTGTAGCTGAGTCAATATAACCACCTTCCTTTTGAGTGCATCAGCTACCTTATTGTGCTGATCGGATTAATGTTTGAGAACAAAAGAAAATTTTTTGAGGAAGGAGACTCAACGAGCATGCATCTTATTAATGTGCTTTTGGCTATTAATGAATTGAAGTGCTTGGTTATCTATGCAAATAATGAACTCTTGGTGTACAAGTAGTGTTCCCATTATTTAAGAGCACGAACGATGGCATACAACTCCTATTCATAGGCTAACCATCGTTGGCATGACTGGCAAAGCTTCTCGCTGAAGTAAGCAACTCTCGTCCATCTCGGGATAATATAACACCAATGCCTATAGATGACGCATCTATTTCTACCATGAGGAGCTTATCAAAGCTAGGAATGGTGAGAATGGGAACGGACATCAGGTTGTTCTTGATAGAATCAAAACTGCATTGTTGTTGATCACCCCAATGGAAGGTTTTTAATTTCAAGGAATCAGTAATAGAGAATTGCGATGAATCCCTTAATGAACTTATGATAAAAGTTTGCTAGTCCATGGAAACTACAAACTTCAATGAAGGAGCTCGGTCTGGGCCAATTGAGAATTGCAGTGACTTTCTTTGTATTCATCTAGACACCATCCTTGGAAACGACAAAACCAAGGAACTGAACTTGAGATGTAGCAAGTTCACATTTGGTGATATTAAGAAACAACTTATTTTTCGATAAAAGTTCAAAGAGCTGTCTGAAGTGATAGCTATGTTGCTCCAAGGTGTCACTGTATACCAAAATATCATCAAAATATGCAATACAGAATTTGCCCCAAATAGATTTGAGTAGATCATGCATCATTCTCATAAAAGTTGAAGGCGCATTGCATAATCCAAATGGCATAACTCTCTACTCATAGAGTCCAAATAGGGTTTTAAAAGCTATTTTCCATTCATCACCAAGACGGATTCAAATTTGGTGGTAGCCATTGCATAGATCAAACTTGGAAAACACAGACAAGTCGACCAACTTATCAAGTAGTTCGTCAATTTGGGTCACAGGAAAACAGTATTTGACAGTGATTTTGTTTATAGCTCTACTGTCTACACATAGGTGCCACTCATTGTTCTTATTAGGTACAAGCAAGGTTGGGATAGTGCATGGGCTGATACTTTCTTGGATGAGATGTTTACTCAATAGATCCTCAATGATTGATTGTAAAATTTGTTGTTCCTTGGGGTTGAGCCTATAATGAGGAAGGTTTAATAAGGTAGCATTAGGTATGTGGTCAATTTGATGTTAAATATTTTGTAAGGGTAGGAGGGCAACCGGAAGTTCTTAAGGGAAGATGGCACTGAAGTCTACCAGCAATTTTTAGATTTCGTTAAGAATGGGGCGTTGTTGTGAGTTAGCGAGATCAGTGACCACTAGCGCTCACATTGGAGCAGAATATCACCAAGTGAGAAATAAATTTGGGTCCGATACAAATTGCATAACTGCCGAAGATGATGTGCTGGGAGTTCGTAGCTTATTCTTACAGGGGCCAGGTAACAATTGGAGGCTTTTGCCTTTCCACTCTAAGGAATAAGCATTAGCTCGGCCATCATAAGTAACACCTGCATCGAATTGGCATGGGCGGCCTAAAATTAGATGGCATACGTCCAAGTCCAAAATATCACACAATACGTCACATAGATACTGTCGTCCAATTGAGAAGGTCACCTGGAAAATATCTATAATCTGAATTTCAATGCCCCTTTTAACCTAACTGATCTTGTACGGCTGCAAATTCTTTGTGGTTTTAAGCTGAAGGGCATGACCAACTAACTGAGAAATGATATTTTCTGTGCAACCCTTGTCAATTAAAAAGTCGCAAACCTTGCCACTAACAGTGCACCAGATCTTAAATATGGCATTACGCTATGAGGCATTGGAATGTTGAGGTGCTATCAACAATTTCTCAATGAGGCAAATCAACGATTCACCTTTATCACCTTCAACATCCTCAACTTATAGTTCGTCCTCATCATTTGGATGAACCAAAGTGTCACCATCCTCAGTTTCCAATAATTGTAGCTGCTATCATTAGGGGCATTCATTAGATTTGTGGTCAGGTTGGAAACAGCGAAAACATTTAAGACAAGTGGGTTTGGCATAGGGGTTATTCTGAGCTGGAGCTTTGAACTTGGATTGGGGTTTGTTCTTAAGAGTTTGTTCAACTTGCTTAGACAGTGGGGTGGTCTGTGAAGGAGATGGTGTGATATTAGTAGATTTTAAAATAGTTGAGCTTCCTTTTGGAGGGTCTTGCGAAGTGTCCGGAGGCTTTCGACGAGGATATTGAAAATGTGGAGACCAGTTTTATTGCATTTCATCTTTCAAAGAGAAATTGATTGCTTGAGAGAGACCATACGAAATTCAGTTTCAATTTGTCTTGAATATTGTATTTGAGTCCTCCAATATAACTAGCTACCAATTGATTCATTGGCTCATTACGATTATTCCGTGCTCTGAGTCGATGAAATTCTTTCGTATAGTCATTTACAAATTGATTACCTTGAACACGTTGTTGGTACCTCATGTATAAAATCTGTTTATAATCTGTTTGTAAGAATTGAGCACGCGGGAGTTACTTCATTCGTGTCCAACTGTACATAAGGCCCCTTTGCTTCTTGTTGCCGCGTCTGTAGTAGCTAAGTCCACCATACGCTAGCTCCACTTCTCAAGCGGCAGGCTACATATTTTACTTATTTTGTGAATTCAATTTCCATGTAATCAAAAAAATTCTCAATAGCCTTCTCCTAATCCAAGTAATCCTCTATGTGTAAATACCCATCAAAGAAGGGAATATCCACCTTGACCTTGAATTAAGCTTGGCCCCTATAAGGTATTGGATGTCGTCGGCATCTTTGGGTGCTAGCATTATAATCAATACCTTCATTATCTTCCTTGTAATCTATCAGGTCCACTTCTCGTTGCATTTGAGAGTCATCCTCCGAGTCAAATACTTCCTAAATAGGTTGGGGGTTTCGACGCCATTAACAGTCAAGGCCTAAGCCACGCCGGCCACCTGGAACTTTGGTCGGTGCCTGATCTTGACAAGGTTGATGGGGTGCGGTCCTTGCACGGTTGATATTGAACTCATGGCACATTTCAATAGAAAGGTGTTTTACATCGGTCGACAATGCTTCCAATTGTCGTATGATGTTAGCCTGGATTGCCCATAGCGTTTCAAGGCTCCGAACTTCGTCGGTGGCCAATTATTTACCTTTGTCCGTCATCATGCCAAATCGGCTCTAATACCAACCAGATGCAGCCCACTGATCGGAAAGGTAGCAGGAGAAACCTGCAATGAACTAGAAACAGAGAAGCCTAACAGAAACTAAGAACAGAGGCGGCTCTTGCACCAAAACAGAAAATTCTATTGAAGTATATGATAAGTTGCCTCTTCTACATACTTGTTTCCTATATATATTTTCCCATTGTTTTTCCTAATATATGATTACTTGCTTTTACTAATAATAATGCAACAAATAAAAAGGAGATAATAGTACTATGATAACAGATTTAGTATGGTAGAAGTAGAAAATGCAAAATAACAATATGTTGTGCTGGGCCTTAACGTACACTGCATCACTTTCGAAAATAAGGGAGGAAGAATGACAATGGTTCCCACGATAATGGAGGAAGAAACGTTGGGTTATCGTCGGCTTTGCTCTCTCGTCGTCCGTGAAATCTTTTTTTGCTCGATCAGCACGATTATCCTTTTCACGTAAAATGAGCTGCAAAGGGAGTTTCTAATATATTAAGATTTTACTTTACATGATATCAAATCAAACACCAAAAAATTTAAAAAGTATTGTATTTAATATACTTTATATGAACCTTACTTCCAACCAAACAGCCTCTAAATAAAAACCTATTTAAATGATCCAAGAAAATTAATTTTTATTTTAAATCCGTTAAAATTCAAACGAACTTCTGCCATCAGAACTGCCTAATTTATTTAATAACATTGTAGACAAAAAAATAAAAAATAAAAATCCGCACAGAAGCGTAGTCCAATTTTTGGGTGGCCGAAAAGTCAAAGCTTATCGTTTGGAAATTTTGCAGCGGTTTAGCTTTTCACGGACCCCTTTGACCGGTTCTTGTTTTGCGGGTCCCCATTCTTCTTTTACCCCCTGTCGTGATTTTGACCGGCGTTCGCGAGTTGGAATGAGACACGGGGATTTTGGAGTCCGTTTTCCGTGTATTAGGTGTGACCGGGAGAAAAAAACTTTCGATCAAGAGTAGGCCTTGCAATTGCTTTGTTAAAAATTTTTAATCTCCTACTGTAGTAACTAAAATTTTAAAAGACTCAAACATTTATATATATGAACATATAAATTTAGAAATAAAGATGGCCATTAATATGAAAAAGTTTTTCAGAAATATTATGAAAAAAATATGAGAAATTTATGCTTAGTTTGAAACAGCTTTTGGTTATTTTTTAAAGCAATTTTTTAGTACAAAAATTTTTAATTGTTGAGTACAAAAACTTCTTATTGAACTAAAAAATTTCGTACTAAAAAACTACTTTAGAAAGTAGTGAGAAAGCTATCACAATTGAAACCTTAGAGTTCGTTTGGGACGGTTGAAGCTTTTTTATAGGTAATTATAAAATTATTGTGACAAAAATAACTTTTTAAAAAATTATTGTAGAAATCAGCTTTCCATCATATAAATATTTTGAAAGTTACAAAAAAAAATAGTTGTCAAATAAAAATTATAATTATAGTCCAAAAAATAAAGCAATGAAAAAGTTATTTCAAACAAAGTTGCGATTAGATTGTTATTGTATGGATTCAAGTGATTCATACTTCTAAACACTTTTATGGAAAAAATAATAAATGATTAACTCGATTGAATAATCACATTGATATATTTTGATGATAAAATAATTAAAAAGAAAAAAAATAATTAGGATATCCTTAGAAAAGTATAGTTATAATGAATTTTAAGATTGTTCATGAATTTATTTTAAAAAGAGTGCAATAAAAGAGCAAATTAATAATCATGCATTACATTTGCATTCTTCTCCAAATAAATCTAATAATTATAAACAAATTCTCTCCCAAGTTTTATCAAGGTATCCTGACAAACTTTTCTTCGGTTGAAATATTTTCTCCAATATCATTTCATTTTCTAAGTCAATGTCACTATATCCTCTTTAATATCAATCTATTTTTTCAACATCAATTAGTGCACTGTTGAATAGGCACAAATGACCAAATTTAGTATACATATAAGAAATATCTTAAACTGGACAAATCAAAATATATCCAAATCTACTTAATCAATCGAGCAGAACATTAACCTACCCCTAGCCCAACACAAATATTTGCTTGTGCTTGTGGTGGGATCTCTTCTCCTATTGGTTATGTTTTGGTGGCGTGGGGTTGTCGGCTGTGTTAGGCTGGGGGTGGTCTCTTCTCCTGTTTGGCTGGTCTAGTCTTGTGGTGTTGTTGGGCTGGAGGTGGTTGTGTTTTCTGCTTTTAGCTGTATTGTCTTTGATTCTGTTTATTGGCTGGTGGCTTGTTGTCTGCTGACTCTGTGTTGCTGGTGGACTGTTGGGTGGTTGGTGACTTGTTCTTTTTGCCTTCTCCTTTTGTCTTTTCTTTGTTGTTTCAATTCTTGCAGATTGTGTTTGTTGGACCTTTTCGAGGTGTTGGCATTGGTTTCTTCTTGATACCCCGGCTCTCCATGTGATCCTAACTTTTGGTTTATTGTCTTTTCTTTTGCTTGATTATTGTAATTAGATTGAATAAAAGGCTCATAGGTTTTGCTTTAAATGATATATTTTTAGAGGACTTTAAATTCATTAAAGACTTGTAACATTTCTTTTCATTAATGCATAACCCCTACTAGTGGGTTTTATCCAAAAAAAATTCTTGATGATATTATCAAGTAACAAATAGAGTGATTAACAACGAAATATGTCAACTTCTAAGATTAAAACTAACAAATCATGTATTTTTGTTATATGGTTCAATATTTCAAAATAAATAACAAATCAAGGTACACTTTGAAGGCTGTATGATTATGAAACAATATCTTAATAATAAGAAACTTAAGCAAATAACTATGTCCTTATAAAGTAAAATATGCACAAGAGAATAAATTTCAATTGATATAGTACATTAATTCCAGCCTGTGAGGATATCAATAAGCTTCTTTGAAACCTCTCTCCCTCCTCCCTCCTCCCTCCATTTATAATATATGTACCACACTACTAGCACAATTTAGTACATATAAAAAGCATTGGAGGTTGGATCTGTGAATAATTCTTTGCTTTTGAGCATGACATCTTAATTTCAAGTCATATTATTTTTAAATATGTAATGATTCATGCGAAGGATTTAGGTTTTGAAAAAACTTTTTTACTATTTTATTTTTCAGACTTTAATTACACTTTCTATTTGTCATCATTTTTTCATAGCATTCAAGAAATTTTTATGCTAGAAAATAGCTTTCAAATAAGTTATTTTCTCTACAACAGTTTTACAATCACTTCTATAAAATACTACAATCATCCCAAATGAATACTTAGCCAGCATCAATCTATGCAGAAATTTTGATTAATAAGGATCTGCTAAATTGAGGGATGTTTTTAAAAATACACATCACATTTAAAAAAAGTCTTAATTTTATTGGAGAGCAAAATTTGAGGAGACTCAATTGTTTCGTGAGAGTTAAAAGATTATTTTAGAAAGAGAAAGGAAAATAATAAAAAATACGGCTTCTGATTTGATTGGTATAGGAACTTCTCTTCATACTGATAGCTCCATTCTTTCTACTGATCGGCATGAGATACATGTGACTATTTTTAAATTGAAAGTGAAGACCATCAAAGAGAGAATAACCAAAAGGGCATATATAAATTTAATATATATTTTTGATATATCATAAAAAATTTATCTTGATCGGGCACAAATCTTGAAGCAAGATTAAGTTGAAAGCTTCCGAAATTAAATCAGAGACCATCTGAATTCTGATTTCAGTAAACTTATAGTTGAACTGAACATCTCAAAAATACGAACCCAACGATACCAAATTCGACTCAATCCGAGCCCAAATGAGTCCAAATCAAAGACCCAAAGCGCATTTGGAAGGTTCAAATCATAATCTAAATTACCAAACGGCTTCCAAACTTGGCATGCTTATAATCGAATCGAGCGGCTCGACGATACGAATCCAACAAGCCCAAGATCACTAAATTCTAATATCATTAAGGCATCCAAATGACCATTAAACGGTCCACAATCAAGGGGATCAATATCGGCCGTCCATTCAAATAACTCCCATTTTGACCTTGATCCTCCACATATTTACAAGCCATGCCACTCTTAAAAAACTATAAATAGCCCCCATTCTTCTCATGAGAGGAGGAGAAAAAGAGAAGAAGGAAGGAGAAGGAAAGAATTTGGAAACAGACTTACCGTCGACCACCATCGGAGTTCTTGCCGACCACCGTCGGACTTCCGCCCGTTTGCCGACCACTGCCAGAGTTCTTCCCGACCACCGTCTTCCGCCCGTTTTCCAACCATAGCCAGAGTTCTTCCCGACTGTCGTTGGACTTCCGCTAGTCCGCCGACCACCGCCGGAGTCCTTTCCGACCATCATCAGACTTCTGCCCGTTTGCCGACCACCATTGGAGTTCTTCCTGACTGCCGTAGGACTTCCGCTAGTCCGTCGACCACTGCCAGAGTTCTTCCCGACCACCATCAAACTTTGGCCCGTTCGTCGACCACCGCCGGAGTTCTTCCCGACCATTGTTGGGCTTCCGCCTGTTCATCGACCATCACCAGAGTTCTTCCCGACCACCGACGGACTTCCGCCAGTCTGCTGACCACCAACGAAGTTTCTTACCAACCACTGCCGGTCCTTCGAACCTCCTTCTCTCGTCGACTACGGTCCTTCCGACCACCGTCACCCGCTGACTATGGTCCTTTAGACCACCGTCGCCCGCCGACTACAGTCCTTCCGACCACCGTTGCCCAACTACGGTCCTTCCGACCACCATCGTCTATCGACTACGGCACTCCTACCTACCAAATAAAATCTTAATATTGATTATTTCAGTTCCTACCATGCAATACACTTTATATAATGTGTATGTGCTATATCATGCCAAGGCCTTCCCCCAAGGAAGGGTCTCATTTACAATCGATTGCAAACAATAGTGGATTCATTCAAACTGGGCCAAGCCTCGTGGTTTTTTCCCCTTTTTAGGGGTTTACACGTAAAAACTTTCATGTCTCTTATGAACGCTACACCCTCTCTTTTATCTGATTGTGTACAGGATCTTCGTACAAAGCTAATACATTAAAATTTATATTTCTCTATCGCCGCGAATTTTCAGGACGTAATAATTTTGAATACCATTTTAATTTTATATATATATATGAACGAACAATAAATTTTAATCTCCGCTGCTTTATTTATTTTTGATGATTTCGATAAAAAATATTGAAATTTGATCATAATTATTGAAATAAGTGATACAATAATAATCACATAAATTATTAAAACAGCTTGAAACAATAAAATTCAGTGGAAACAATCAAATTTTGATCGAATAAAATTGTAATATATCATTATTGTTTATTTTGATTTTTATCAAAATATCATATTTCTACATCATTTTAATATTTTAAATTTAAAATAAAATAAACTAGAATAAAAATTAAGCATCAAAATCATCAAATCTATCAAAATAAACGAAATCTACAAGGCCCTATACTTTAAAAAATATATCAGGATGAAATGTATAGATTGGATATAAAAATTTGTTAATTTGTATTAGATACATCATGAAAAAATCCACTTGATTAACATGAATCTCGGTGCATATTTAATTGGAAAACATTTAAAATTAAATTTTGGATCATCTGAACTTCAATTTCATTAAATTTAGTATCGAATCGAGGGTCTTAATGAGACAAATCCATCAACCTCAAAAGTGATCTAATCTGTATCCAAATAAGCCTAAAACTAATACTTAAGGGTAATTGAAAATTTTAATATATTAATTAGATGAATAAATGACCTCCAAATCTTGCATGCTTGTAATCAATTTAGTGTCTCAATTAGGCAAATCCAATGTGTTCAAGATCACTTAATTTTGATATCATTAAGGCACTTTAATGTGGAAAGAATGCTGAATCGAATCAATATCAATCATCCAATGAAGCGTTTCAGGTTTTTTCTATATTTACAAGATATGCAACTTTCAAAAATATATGAATACGCATTCACTCTTTATATGAGTGGAACCGTTGAACTGAGATTTAAGATTGCTCCCAAATTGGAAGAATATTGGAGCTCCACTAGAGAACTACCACATGACCTATTGTTGTAGGACCATTGCTAGATTGACCATCGATCTTTGTGTAGGATCGCTGTTGGTGAATCATCGTTGTTAAAGGGCCACCTCCCCGACCGCAATCATTGGACCACTATCATCACCACATTACAATGATCGAAACATTGTCGTTATCGTTGTTAAAGGGCCACCACAGCATTATCACTATTATTGGGCCACCAACGTCATTGGATCATCTTTGTCAAATAGCTATCGCCCAATCACTATCATTAAACTGCCACCATCAGATTGCTTTTTTCTCAACCATTACTGTCTGACAACATTCATTGGATCATGACTATCACAAGACCACCAGCATTAAACTATCATCATCTAACCATTGTCTTTCGAACACTCTTGTTGAATTACCACCACTTGACCATTGTAAAATTTATTTTAATTTTTAAGTAAAATTTTTTATATCACTTGTGTTTTTTTTTTCTTTTTTTTATTTACCTACTTATGTATGAGATTTTCATACAAAATTAGAATATACAACTCTATTGCTGTATTGTTATGAATTTTTTAGTATACAATAATATAAAAATTATTATTATTTATTATATTTTAAATTATACTTATCACTTATCAGTATAAATTCAAAGTATTTGAAGATGGAAGTTATCCTGACGAAATAGACTGAAATTGATTAAAAAAACAAAGCCGGATACGACAGTGATGCGCACTTAGGGGAAACAAGTAGGTGGAAGATGGTGACCAGGTGCGCCCTTTGGCTGCCTTCTTCTATGCGGGGTAGCTTTTGAAACGGGCCAGCGACAAAAGTGTGCTGGAGAATGAATGAAGAGTCCCGATGCTTAACACGTGGAGTTTTGCGTGGTTCCTTTGATCTCCCACCGCCGGCCCCTCGAGGAAGCTTCTCATGCAAAGAACCCGACGCCAGCTCTAGAAGATAGCGGAGAAGACAAAGAAACTTCAGAAAACGACTCGTCTTCTCCTTTTAAATTTCTACAACTTCCCCAAATCTCGGCCGCCTAAAAGATGTGGAGTTTCTCCTTAGTCATCTCAGTTAATAAACTTTAGTAGTACTCATCGATTGTTTGGAGCGGGTAATGGAAGAGGGGGGATTCGGTGGCGGAGGAGTGTTAGATGTGAAGCTTTGGTCGGGGTGTTGCCATTGGATTCTTATGATCTTGTTTGGTTTCTACTGCTGGGGCTGGGAGTTTCTGACTGCTCTACTTCTGTTCTCGAGCCTTTGATTAGTAAAAGAGAGTTTTTTTCTTCTTTCTTTCTTTCTTTCTTTCTTTCTTTCTTTTTTTGGTTGGTCGCTTTGTTGTTGGTGAATGGTGATGGGATCGAAAGGGAAAAAGCTGGAAGAAGGTGGAGGGAGGAGCGTGGGTTTGCCGGCGCCGTTTCTGACGAAGACTTATCAGATGGTGGAGGATGGGGAGACGGAGGATGTGATATCGTGGGGGGAGAAAGGAGTTTCCTTTGTTGTGTGGAAGCCTGTTGAGTTTGCCAGAGACCTGCTTCCAGTTCACTTCAAGCACAACAATTTCTCCTCCTTCGTTCGCCAGCTTAACACATATGTAAGTCCCCTCGCTCACTCGCTCTCTCTCTCTCAAAAAGAAATTTTAAAAGCTTTAAAAATAATAATAATATGAACAAATTTTGTCTTAATAAATAAAAATTTAGCCATCATATCTCTTGAGTCAAACGAACTCATGATCTTACTCAAATTCAATCTTTTTTTTTTTTTTACATGGCTAATTAAGTAAAACTCATACAGACCTCTTAATCGATAGTCAAAGCTCCCAATCAATAAATCAAGATGAGCTGCATTTAACTTAGTTAATAACTTAGTGAACCAATGAGCCACTCATTTGATGAGCTAAAAAAATAAAATTTGAACTAATTCTAGTCGGTTAATTTGTGAGATGGCTCGTTTGAAAAAATTTATTATTAAATAAACTAAAAATATATTAAATTTAATAATTTATGTATAAGATTGTTAACATATTTAAAATATATATATATATATATTCAAGTGATTTATAATTATTCTTCCTTAAATTCTCTCTTTTTATTTTTATTAAATTCTCTCTTTTTATTTTATTATAATATTTGCTTAAATTAAATTTATTTTCTCTATTTCATAAGAAGGATGAGCTGATTTGAATTCGTGTGCTAAAATTCAATTGATTAATCAAACACATGATTAAATTAACGATGGCTCGAGCCCTTCTTTTTCCATTGCGGTTAGGTGAGGGGTCATCGTCTTCTCTGCAAGTTGGACGCCTGACGCCACAGCGTGCACGGCGTTTCTTTGCTGCTTTGCGTTAAAATTTTGACGATTATTACATTTATTAATTAAAGTATTAATCTCTAAAGCAGAAATGGTTATCCTAAGTATTGCGTAAGAAAATCTTAATCTTTTTTGGGGTGGGGATATTTATGTGAATTAAGGCAAACACACACATCACATATATTTGACTTAAATCTAAAATCTCTTAGTTGATAGTCAAAGCTCTCAATCAACAGATCAAAATGAGTTGCGCTCTTATTCCTTTCAAAAGTGGGACAAAAAAAAAAAAAAAATTTTTGTTTGATGAAATATTATTTGGAGCAATAGAATTTATGTATGTTATTCAATTTAATATTAATTAATTTTTTATTTTAATTTGAGTCTTGCTTAGAATGTTCTTGATTTTTTTAGGGAGAAATATTATTAATTAATTTTATGTTGAGATTTATATTTATATTTTTTATTTTTAAAAAATATAAATAAATATAAATTTCTTATATGTAGAAATTCTTTTTATAGGATTTTGTCATCATGCTGAGTTGGCCTAAGGAAATTAGGTACAAACTTAAATCATAAGAGGTTGTTAAGTTTTGTCTTTTACATATTGTCAGCATATTAAATTTTTTTGGAGGTGTGGATGAGGTAATAAATCATTATATTTTTTTGTTTATTTTATATATTTTTATTAATTTTATTTTTATATTATATTTCACTAAAAATTTATACTAATCTATTATTTTCTTGGATCCGTCGCACATTCTCCTTTTCTTATAAAAATTACCATTCTCCTACTTTTATTTTTCATATTGATATTCAATATCATACTGATAATTGAAATCTATAATACAAGAAATTATATTTAATAGAATTTTATTAATTTTTTTATAATTTAAAAATAAATAATTTGAAGGTATATGGAAGCTCTCCCAATATATTTATCGATTAAAGTCATCAAATATATGTAAACTTACTTTGATTAATCATTTTTTTAATTTCATATCATTAAAGCAAATCTGTACAATTTGAAAATGTAATTATCATTTCACGAAATTTTTTAAAGTTTTGTTAAAATTATTTACATCAATGATTTTAATGATATAAAATATTAAAACGTTCATTATACATTTAAATTTCATAACATTAAAATATAAATGAGAGAAAATTATGAGAATAATAAAATAATGATATATAATTATCCTTTTTGAGGAATTTTTTTCATCTCTTTTATATATTTTGAATAAAAAATTTTGTATTACACTAATCTCATTATACATATTTATTTTATGATTTTATCTATGACTTGTGACTTTAAATTTTTTTTAACTTTTTTTAATATTAAATATGAAGCATAAATTTAATGTGCTTCAAATTTAATTTTCAAAATTTAATAATATTTTTTATCAAATCTATTAAATTAACTAGCAACTCACTTACAATTTGTTTGAGATTCTAAAATATTTTATAAAAATGATTATGAAGTTGTTGAAGAAAAAATAATTTTTAAAAAACTATTATATATATATATATATATAGATTTCTTAAAGGTACTATGCATTAGCAACTATGACTTTAAACATCGGCTTGCTACTTCAAAAAATTTTATAAAGCTGCGTACAAAATAATAATTAAATAGAACTGTAGATTGATTAAAAAGTAAAATAATAAAAAAATTATCCCAAACAAACCTTTAATATAATAATTTCTTACTATATAATTCTCTATCTTATTATATTTATATATTTCTTTAATTTTCTTTTATATGCATATAATATTATTAGCTTGGCAGGGTAGACGAGTTTGGAATGCCTACAACTTTGACCATTGATTTGTTTGGATAATGGTTAGTAATATCATTGTATATTAATTTATCACAGTGTTGGACATATGGAGTACGCATGTTCACATTGCAATTGGGTTGCAATTTGATATTTCTATTCAATGCAGCTTATTTTGAACTATGGATTGAGAGTTTTGACTATCAATTAAAAGATTTTGAGTTCGAGTCTTACGTAGATGATATGTATATGAATTTGCCTTAATTAATCTAAATATCCTCCATATATATATTAAATATAAATATTGCAATCCAATAGTTTTCACATGGAAGCCATTCATTATTTTACTTATCATATTTAGTTTATTAAAATATATGTTTAAAAAATGATAAATTTATTAGATTATATTATTTTTTGGGAGAATTAGAAATATAATTAAGATTTTTAATTCTGAGAGAATTTTCAATAAATTTAAAATATTTATTTAAGTTTTAAACATAAAAGGTTGAAAATAAAATATTTTTCTCTTTTAAAGATATAGTTTATTAACTCATATATTATATTAATCTTAAATTTTTAAATTCAAAATTGGCCTCACATTTTTTTGTCTTTATTTTAAAAAATTTAGAGAAATATATAGTTGATTTATTTTTTCACTTGTTCTTATTTAGGTTCTTAAAAATAAATTTCAGGTGCTTTCAATTTTTTTAAAATATGAACTGCTAAAAACTTATAATTATAAGATGAAAAATGTCATTTAAATATGATTAAAATTTAAGAGTATGCATGACTTCACTTTCTATTTTGTTAAAAATATTGTTATTAAAAGCACACAAAATAATTTACAATTATTTTGATAGTTTTAAAGATATTAACTCCAAATCGCATCGCATCTGTTAGCTCCGTATTCTTCATCAATAAACTTTATTCGAAGGTCAAATTGACGCTTCCCTTATCGCATGAAGCTCACTTTGGTCTATTAATTGGGAGTTTTGACCAAGTAAGAGGTTTTGATTCGAGCCTTACGTATGTGATGTATGTATGAATTTGATATAATTGACCTAAATATCCAAAAAGAAAAAGCTTCGCTCATTGCCAATAAACCCAAAGCTAAAGTTGAAAGCATCTTACTTTGATCCCAACACCTCCATGCTCATTGTCATCATCCTCTTTTTAATCACAAAATAATCTAAATAAAAATATTTGTTTATCAAAGGTATCATATATATTTTTATTGTACATTAAAATAAAAATAATCCCAAATGGCCACTTAGTACTTAATTATACTTTTAAATATTACGTAAACTAAAAAGTAATCATCCGTGTTTAACCAAAGCAGGGTTTCCGCAAGGTGGTGGCTGATCGGTGGGAGTTCGCCAACGACAATTTCCGGCGAGGGGAGCAAACGCTCCTCTCCTTCATTCGCCGTCGAAAATCCTCATCCAACAGACAACCTCCTCGATCTTCTAACTCCGGTCAGCACTCCGCCGAGATCCACAGCTCTTCCTCCGCCTCCTCGCCACCGCCGCCGTCGCCACAACTTCTGAATCTCTCCAGCGAAAACGAGAAGCTTCGGAGAGAGAACAAAATCCTGAACACAGAGCTTGCGCAGGCAAAGCGGCACTGCGATGAGCTCCTCGGTTTTCTTTCCAAGTACGTCGATGTCGGCCAGCTAGACCTCGGCCTTCTAAGAAATAGGTCAGTAGAGCTCGACGAAGGGGAAGAAGTAGTTAGCGAGGAGGCGGAGGAGGAGGATGAAGCGGAGAAAGAGACTTCTTTGAAGCTATTTGGTGTTGTTCTCAAGGTTAACGTGAGCTGCGATGAGGTTCAGAGATCTACAAAGAGGCGGCGTTGCCAAGGCGGCGGCGGAGGCAGGATGCCAGTGGTCAGAGCGTCGTGGGCTGATGTTTCCTCTCCGGTGGGCGGAAGTAGTAACGTCAGCCAGAGAAGTTAGCTAGATAGCCTTATGAGGGGAAAAATCGTTTCAGAATCTCCTCAGGCAGTACAGACAGCGCATCAAAATCATTTGATTGCGCGATATATAGGAAAACAAACATAATTTAAATTTAATTAGTGTGAACTTATGATTATTCTATTTGTTTTGAGAGGATCTTAACTCCCAAGCAATACATAATTCTACCTAAGTATCTTTAAGACGTGAAACACACGTGATAATTTCTCCTATTGTCAATAGGAAAAATTTTCTTATTGTACAGAAAGCAAAGTAGATGAGGTATATAGGGCGAATTACGTTTAGTTACTCTGAAAATGGAGAGAAGAAATCAAGATGTTGGATTTCTTCTTTGTATCTAATTATTTTATGTAATTAGTACAAAAAGAATACCTGCTTAAGCGAGCAAAGACTTGAATTTTCTGTTGATTTTTTGTTTATATTTATGAACCTGGTTTGACTATAACCAAGTATGTAAGAAAGCGTATACGTTTCATGATCGATAGTGAAGAAAACAGTGAATTAAACAAACTGAAAATTCATTCGGGAAAATAGGAAGCTCAATGATGTGCAAAAACCAAGTGCCTAAGGAGGGAGGCAAAGGAGCTAGACATGTTTCCAGTGTGGAAGAGGAAGACAGAACAGATAGAAAGTCATAACAAGAGCTTATGAATTCGAATTCAAAGTGCATAGCAGAGCACCTTAGACTTTCAGATTTTAGAGCAGAAGGTGAATTTTTAGAGTACATATAGAGAGAGCAATTCCTAAACATGCTGAAGTTTTCCTATGGTTTTGCTTTAGCCGGTTGAGAATTTAGAGTTTTTGAAGATGACAGGCTTGATTCATGTTAATTCAATATGAATCATTCTTAAATCGACTTAAATTTGTCTTAAGTTAGATATCAAAATCTTAGAATCTCAGATAAAACGGATCAAGGAGGGTTTAGTATTGAATTAACATGATTGGAGCTCTAGATTGGTAGCTCAAGCTTCTTGTTCTTAAGGTATATCTCCCAACCTCCTGATTCTAATTCAGTTTAAAATGGTTGCCTTAATTATCTGGAATTGCTTGCTTTAGCTTAAGATTGTGGGTGGAAGACGTAGCTTGTTTGATTTGATTTTCTTTGCTTTGTTTTTGGATTGTGCTCCTTCTCTCAGTTACATCATATGAAATTTGGTTCTTGGAATGCCAGAGGCTCAGGGCATAAGATTAAGAGCAAAATTGTTGAAGATGGTATCTCTCTGTTGAACTTCAGAACATTTGGTTACATGAAAGTTAATATTTGGTCTTCATCTGTTGTGGATATATTTGTGAAAATTTTCTTAATTCCTGGAGCACCTGGTTTGATTGGGTTCTTCATTTAGTATTATTTTTTAATGGGATTCCAATTTATTAACGCTTGTTTACTTCTCTATTGATATATTTTCTATTTCATTTCAACTAAATTCAATTTTGAAATGAAATTCGTTCTGCAAGGACAAAGTGGAAGTAGCCCTGTGTTCTGTTATAAATTATTGCAAATTAGTTTATTATTTGTGTTATTAAAACTGAAACGGTTGTATTAGTGAAAAGGTGTCATTATTGTGTTGGTATGGTTTTTAGTTTTTTTTTTTTTAACTTTTGCTATACGTGAAAGTAAGTGTGAGAAGAAAAAAACTGAATCTTTTGGTTCTTTGTATTTTACCTTTTGTTTTTAGAATTTTTCTGTTCGTGGAAGCTTATTAAGAAAATTTTATTTTCTCTAATTTCTCCAACATTGTGGTATCAGAGCCCGGTTTCGATTGAAGTGGGCGTCAAATTTCTGGATTGAAGCAAAGTTCTAGAAGATTTTGTGTATTCTTCTAAAAACAAGGTGTGTGATTCTCATTTAAGTATTTTGAGAAATTTTTCATGGCAACAAGCACTACTTCTCAACCTTTGATTCCCATCTTCAATGGTGAAAAGTATGAGTTTTGGAGTATCAATATGAAGACTTTGTTCAAGTCACAAGATTTATATGATCTTGTGGTGAATGGTGTGCAAAGTGGAGAAGATGAAGGGCGAAATAATGATAATAAGAAGAAGGATTCAAAGGCTTTGTTTTTCATTCAACAAGCTATGTATGATAGTACATTTTCAAGAATTTTTATGGCAGAGACATCAAAAGAAGTTTGGGATATTTTGGAGAAAGAATTTCAAAGTTCAATAAGAGTAAAGACAATAAAGGTGCAATCTGTACGACGTAACTTTGAAACTATGAATATGAATGAAGGAGAAGGTCTTCAAAATTATCTCTCTCGAGTATCAACAGCTATGAACAAAATGCAATCATTTGGAAAGCAAATATCTGATGAGAAGGTAGTCTCAAAAGTTCTAAGGAGTCTTCCTTCAAATTTTGAACATGTGGTGGTTGTTATTGAAGAATCCAAAAATCTTGCTGTGTATTCTTTTGATGAAATGATGAGTTCATTGATGGTTCAAGAGGAGAGAATAAACATAAGAGAATTGAATACAGTTGAGAAGACATTTCAAGTGAAGGAAACTTCAACTAGTGGTAGCAAAGAAGGAGTTTGTGGTAGAGGAGCAGGAAGTGCTTAAAGAGGAAGAGGGGGTCGTGGTGCTTTTCGTGAAAGAAAAACTTATGGAGATAAAAGATCAAGTGGAGGTCAAAAGCAATGATATTATTGCAAGAAGTTTAGTCATATTGAGAGAAACTGTTAGAACAACAAAGGAATCAAAAAAGTAATGACAAAGTGTAGTGTGATTTTTGTAAGAAGTTTGGACATTCAGAAGACATATATTGGTTCAAACAAAAATAAGCCAATGTTGCAGAGAAGATAACATATCAAAATAATCTATTTATGACATATTTTCAAGGTGATTGTGATAATTCAGAAATTTAGTTACATGATAGTGATTGTTCTAATCACATGACTGGAATGAAGTCTTTTTTCAAATAGATTGATATGTCAAAGAAATCAAAAATCAGATTTGGTGACTATAATGGAATTTGTGAAGCTTGTATTATGGGAAAGCAAGCTAGAAAGTCTTTTCCATATGAAAAATCATGGAGAGCAAGAAGATGTTTGAAGTTAATTCATGCATATTTGTATCACCCAATGAATACTTCGTCTAATGGAGGGTGTAAATATTTTCTTCTATTTGTTGATGATTACAGTAAAATGAATTAGGTGTGCTTTTTGAAGCATAAATCAGAAGCCTTTAAAAATTTATGCTTTTTAAAGCATTGGTGAAAATCAAAGTGGCAAGAATATTAAAATTCTACGCACATATAGAGGTGGAGAATTTACATCAAATGACTTTGATAAATTTTGTGAGAAGTATGGAATCTTCAAACAATTAACTACTCCTAATACACCACAGCAAAATGGGACTGTGAAAAGGAAGAATAGAACTGTTGTAGAGATGGCAAGAAGTACGTTGAAGATGAAGAATTTACCAAATACATTTTGGGTTAAGGCTGTTGCAACTACTATTTATATTTTGATTATTTCTCTAATAAAGACTGTTCAAAATATTACTCCTTATAAAGCATGGAATGGTAGAAAGCCTGTTGTCAGTCATTTGAAAGTATTTGGAAGTATTGCATATGCATTAGAGGATGGTCATAATAGAAGCAAGTTGAATAGCAAATCTAGAAAGTTGATATTCATTGGCTACAACATTCAATCAAAGGCATATAGATTGTTTGATCCATAGTCTATGAAAATCATTATCAGTAGAGATATTATTTTTGATGAAGATGGTATGTGGGATTGGAGTGAATCTATAATTCATGATAAAGGAAAAGCAGTAGTTGAATTTGAGGAGAATCATCAAATTGATATCACTAACAATCAAGAAGTTAGTGATGGTTTGTCATCTAATTCATCCCTTTCAAGTCCAAGATTAGTAGATTAAAATACATCTGAAGAGAGGCATCATAGAAAGATGAGATTTTTACATGAGTTATTGTTGCAATTCAGGATTTCTAGCTTGTGATTTTGATGATAACAAATATTATTGATTGAGATTTTATTTTTTCTAGCATATATATTAGATATTATTTTTGTCTGTGCACACTAACATCTCAAGATTGATCAAGACTCAAGTTTGGGTCGAATAAGATGTCATTCAAAAGAGTCTGTAATTTTCACTTTCTTTTATTTTCTATTTATTGAGTCTGGCCATGTAAGAGTATATGCAAAATTGGCGATCATGCACACATACATAGGGGAGTGAGGAAATTTTGAGATGAAATTTTTTTTGAACTAATCGTGCCGTATGATTACGATCGTACGGTACCATCAATTATACGAAAAAGAGGGTTAACAGCTAATTGAGTCATTAATGCTAATGAATTAATTGTACTGTATGATTTGTTTTCATTTATAAACTCTAGTTTCTAGATAAATAAAGAATTTTTAAAATTAAATTTTGAACTAATCATACTGTATGATATTTAAAATCTTACTTAAATTATCTCTTGTGATTAGTCAATTAAATCAAGGTTTAATAAATATGGCTAATCGTACTGCACGATCAAGATCGTACCTTAAGATTAACAGAGACAAAATTCAATCGGCCCAAAGATCGTATTGACAAAAATCTTGATTTTTGAAGTAATTATAGAGTACGATATACATAGCGTACTGTACGAAATGTTGATGTTACACTGATCATATTGTACATGTGAATTATACCAGGCGATCGACAGAGATCATTTTCAATCATCCTCATAATCGTCCTGTATGAACAAAGTGAAAGTAAACTAATCGTACTGTACGAACTTACGATCATATTGTGCGATATATTTGCTGAATTTGAATAGTTCATCTAAACGATTGTTTCATCATACTAGACGAGTCCTATTTTTGAACTGATCATACTGTATAAACCCAAATTATACTATATGAACAGAGACAGTTAAAATAAAAATTTGGGATTTTTGAAGCCTTGTACTTAAGCATCTTATTGAAGTCTTTTTGTAAATGACTTTTGGCTGTTGAAGAAACTCTAAGGGAGAATTTCTTGAGAGAGCTTTGGGCTTAAAGAGGAAGTAGGTGAGGTTGTGTGTGAAGAAGAAGGAGCGTGAGGGGTATTCATATAGTTGCTCCAGGCAAGCTTGCACCCAACTTTCTCCTATGGCCCTGGTGAGTTCTTGAAGTTGCTCTTGAGAGAGAAGCTTCAAAGTTAGGGTCTAGGATTCTCTGCCTTCACCAGGAGGGTGAAAAATGATTGACGATTCTCTATCATCATCAGGAGGGTGAGAAAGATTCTTTCAATTCTCTACCTTCACCAGGAGGTTGAAAAAGGATTGAAGGTTTGCTGTCGTCACTAGAAGGGTGACAAAGCTTGCGGTTCTCCGTCGCACCCGGTATGGTGGAAGTAATTCTTATAAGGTCTTATCTGCCTTACTATTGGGGCAAAATAAGAGTCACTATAATGTTAGTGCAATATCCGAAGAGGAGGGCTCCAAGGAGTGGACGTAGGTCAAGATTGACTGAACCACTATAAAATTTTTGATGTGCTCTTTCTTATTTATTTTTACTTTTCTACATTTTTATTTTTGCACTTTAAATTTCTTTCATGAATTTCATCTTTTATTGCAAGCTGTAGTTAGATTAATTCATGATTAGAAAAAGATAAATTTCATATTTTGATCAATTTATTTGTGCCTCAAAATGAAAAATATTTTAAATTTTGAATTGCTTTTGTATGTGTTAAGTTACTCATTTAGATTTGTTTTCAAAAATTGTTATCTAGCATAAAATGAAAAGAAAGTTTTCGTTGCAGTATTTTTTAAAAGTACAAATCCACCCCCCTCTTGGTGCATATAGGGATAGTTCACCGAGGTCTTACAACCTCCCCAAATTTTTAGTTATATGATTGTACATTTGCTATTATTGTTACATAACCACTATGTTATAAAGATGCTTGTGGAAAAGAAGAATGGGAAAAAGCTATGAAAGAGGAGATTCAAAGTATTGAGAAGAATAATGCTTGGGAGCTTGTTGATATGCCACAAGGAAAAGATCCAAATGGTGTAAAGTGGATTTACAAGGTGAAGTATAATTCAGATGGAAGCATCAAAAAATATAAAGTAAGGCTTGTTGTCAAAGGTTATGCACAAAAATATAGTACTGATTTCTATGAAACATTTTCTCCTATTGCTAGATTTAAAAATGTTAGATTATTGCTTGCATTAGCTGCAGAAATAAAGTGGAATGTTTTTCAATTTGATGTTAAATATATATTTTTGAATGATAATTTAAAAGAAGACATATATTGATCAACCATGAGGTTTCATTATTAAAGGCAAAGAGGATAAAGTTTATAAATTCAGGAAGGCACTTTATGGGCTTAAACAGGCACCAAGAGTATGATATTGGAGGCTTGATTCATACTTCATAAAAAAGGTAAACCCGACAGAAGTTTTAGACTTGCCCTAGCTCCCGTTTGGGCTCCCGCCTCTTCTTGGGCTCCTTCCGGGGCACTCGCCGCTCGGCCGGCTGGGGCTTTCGCTCGTCGGTGCTCCAGGAAAGTTTTTTATTTCCTCGTTCTCATTTCATGTGATATTTTTGTTCTTCGTTTTGATTTTGTCGGTGCATCCATTTTTCCTCTCTGGAATTGGGGGGAAGCGGTTGTGCGATCCTGGTTTTTTTGGAGGGATCGTTCAAATCTCGGTCTTTTCTTGAGGCTTTTGCTGGCTCCTCCTCTGATGGTCATTTTCCTGACCTCAAACCTTCCTCTTTTCACGGTTTACCTTCGCTGTGGATTTCGGAGGATGAAATCAAGGCCCCAGCGCTGCCTTTTCAATTTTCCTTAATTGGTTTTTTTCCTTCTAAGAGGCCTTCTCTGGACTCTATCCATAGGTTTTTCTTCTCCCTGAAGCTTTCGGGTGAGGTTTCTGTAACTTTACTTGATCAGACGCATGTCTTGATCAAATTGAGCAATGACCTTGATTACTATCGAATTTTCTGTCATCGTTCCTACTTAGTTCAGAACTGTTATATGAAGTTAACCAGGTAGTCTCCTCTAGTTGATGTTGGTGTTGAGTCGCCTGTGATCCCTATCTGGATCTCCTTCCCTAATCTCCGTCCTCACTTGTTCTCCTCCCGTATCCTTTTTAGTTTGGGATCGATTTTTGGTCGGCCGCTGAAGGTTGATTCGGCTACTTCCGTGGGCTCCAGACCGTCTACAGCTCGTGTGCTTATTGAGCTTGATATCACAAAATCTTATCCTGATAAAGTTTGGTTGGGTCTTGAGAACCTTGGTTATATTCAGCATATGTCTATGGAAACTTTTCCTGTCTTTTGTGCGTCGTGTACATGTATATGGCATTTGAGTGGTGAGTGCCGTCCTCTTCAGCCTGCTCCGCCAATCGCCTCTCCTATTTCTCCTAGCCCGTTAAATGTGGATGTTTGCGGCGTCGGCGATAAGGTGGATAATTCAATTTCTTGTGATGTGATTAACAGAGCTCAAATTTTGTGTCCCGAGATTGGGAATGTTGTAATATGTGACAATACTATTACTAATGATGTTGATGAAGTTATTAATATTGTTTCTAATATGTCTAAGGATTTGGCTTTGAACCCTGCTGTTGTTGTGGCTCCTAAGCCTGATTTGGCATTAGGTCGTATGCTGGCATCTGAATTACCTGATGCTTCTTTCACTAGTGCTGAGGCTCTGCTTGCCCGGGATAACCAGTCACCTATTTTGGTGGGGATACTACTCCTGTGGGCTATAATAACGGAACTGTTCTTAATTTGGCTGGTGATGATGTCGTGCCCGTTGTCCTCGTGTCTGAGTCGTTGAATGCTGTTAATTGTTGCTTGAACTTGATGGTTTCTCCTTCTAGTGGGAAGGATAAGGAGAAGTTGAGAGATGATTCTACTGAGGATTTGGCTTTGAATCATGTGCCTGAGGGATAGCTCATGAGTAATTCTTTGGTTGATTGTGATGTGGTCCCTAATGTTTCTTCTCCTACTACTCAGTTGGGTGGACATCTTGTTGAGATCCCAGTTAATTTAATCTCTTCTAATGCTTTGGTTGCCCATGTGGGAGAAGGACGGGAGGATAGTGTTAAATTGCAAACTGATTGGCTTATATGCTCTTATCCCTCATCTTTTGAGGGAGAAGATGTGGAAGTTTTAGCTCAGAAAGGTTTTTTGCGTGATGACCATTTTTGGGCGGGTAAACGTCCAAAGCGAAAATACAAAAAATAGCCCTGTTCTTGTGTGCTTGGTGACTGCCTTGTTGGTGATTCTGTGTCTTTTCCTATGTGGCTTCTTGGTGCCTTGTATGGTTATTTTGTTTTGTTGGCCAGCGAATATTGCTAGTTTCGTTTGGGCGATGATGTGGCTCGACCTCATCACTCTCTATCTATGGCTAGTTGGCAACCTTTGGTGGTGGTTCTTCTTAGCGGTGCTGACGGTTGGTTGGCTTTTTGGTGGATTGTTGCACATTCACTCCTCTGGATGGTCCATGCCTGGATGTAGAGTGGTTGGTAGTCTTTGCCAATACTGAGCCTGGTGGCTTTTAGGTACCTTCTTTTCTTCTTGATTGATCCTTCCTTTTGTAACTGTCTCTTGTTTCCGATCTTTCTGCTGTGTTGGCCCTTGCTGTACTTCTTTTTGTCTTCTTGGAATAAAATTCTTTTTCTTGCAAATAAAAATAAAAATAAATAAAAATAAAATAAAAAAATACTTCATAAAAGAAGGGATTTTATAGAAGTGAAAGTGAGTCTACTTTGTATTGTTGGCTAAAAATGGTGATTTGCTTATTATTTGTGTTTATGTTGATGATATTATTTATTCTAGATCTTCTAATGTGTTGATTGAAAAGTTTAAGGCAAATATGATGAAAGAATTTGATTTTATATATTTGGAGTTGATGCACTATTTTTTAGGCTTACAAATTATTCAAGCAGATGATGGAAATTATATATATCAAAAAAGATATGCATTGGAGTTACTAAAGAAGTATAATATGCTGACTTGCAAAACTTTTTCAACACCCATGAATACAAATGAAAAGTTAGTTCAGAGCGATGGTATAAGTAAAGCCAACAAGAAAGTATTTAGAGAAATTGCCTTATATATTTGACACATACTAGGCCTAATATTATGTACTAAGTCAATCTTATTTCAAGTTTCATGCACAATCATTCTGTACATCATCTTACAGCAGCCAAACACATTCTTCGCTACATTCGGGAGACAACCAATTATGGGATTTGGTACAAATCAGTTTCTAACTTTAATTTAGTTAGTTTTACTGATAGTGATTGGAAAAGTTCCAAAGAAGATATGAAGAGCACAAGTGGATTTATATTCAATCTTAGGTCTGGAGCAACATCCTGGAGCACAAAGAAGCAAGCAAGTACTGCATTGTCATATTCAGAAGCTGAATATATTACAGCTTCATCAATAGCATGTCAAGCAATTTAGATAAGAAGAATATTAGAAGATTTTTAGCAACCTCAATTAAAGGTGACAGACATAATAAATCCCCAATATCTATGACGAAGAATCTAGTGTTTCATGGTAGATCGAAGCATATAGAACACCAACATCATTTTGTAAGAGAAGTTGTAGCAAAAGGAACTATTGCAATCAAGTATTATTCTACTGAAGATCAAGTTGCTGATGGATTCACAAAAGCTCTCAATTTTCAAAAATTTGACAGATTCCAATCAAATCTTGGTGTAGGAATTTTACATTAAGGGGTTGTGTTTTAAATTAATGCAAAATTAGTTTATTATTTGTGTTATTAAAACTGAAACAGATGTATTAGTGAAAGGTGTCATTATTGTGTCAGTATGGTTTTTAGTTATTTTTTAAAAACTTTTGATGTACGTAAAAGAAAGTGTAAGAAGAAAAAAATTGAATCTTTTGGTTCTCTGTATTATACCTTTATTTTTAGAGTTTTCCTATTCGTGGAAGCTTATTAAGAAAATTTTGTTTTCTCCAATTTCTCCAACATGTTCAATGTATTATATGCATGGTTTTGAAACTAAGATCAAAATGGCCAACCAATCAATGGGATCGTGAACCTAACTGACACAGGAGCTTGGAGCTATAGACAGAGTCCAGTTTTATTTGTTTTCCTCTGTTTTGTTTGTCGTCCAATTTTTGGGTTATGATGTAATACGCTCGTTTTGTATACCTTTTTATTTCCTGTAGCGTAAGTTGCTTATAAATAGGTTTCCAAGACTTGTATAGGACAACTTTTTGGTATTTTGAAATAATAACCTGATGGGTGTTTAGAGTTCCAAGAACTCTGTTTTCTTGTTCGGAGATTTGATTCTCTGTTTGGAGATCATCTTCTTGGCCAGCTTTGTCTCTGGAGTTGAGCATAGCTCCCGTTCAGTTTGTGTTCACTGTTAAGCATACCGTTCCGGTATTATTTGGTATCAGAGCTCAACAGCACGATGCCGCCTCATTGTAATCCACATCGTCCAGTGCAAGGTGTGGTGATCGAAGATCTGCAAAGGGAGATACATAGATTGCAACAAAGATTAGAAATGTATGAACAACGTGATGCAGCAGAACAACAAGAAGAAGGGGAAGGTGTGAATCCGTTTTATCAAGCTTCGTCCAGTGGCGAAGATGGAGCACCAAGACATCTTGGACGTGCAAGAAGGACCAACCGTGATGATGGGGGAATCAAAGTCGATTTACCCGACTTTGATGGAAGACTAGATCTAGATGAATTCATAAATTGGATTCATACGGTTGACAGAATTCTGGAATACAAGGACGTTCATCCTGATCGCATAGTCAAATTGGTAGCCATTAAATTGAAAAAGAGTGCATCATTATGGTGGGAGAACTTAAAACGAACAAGATTACATGAAGGCCGCAACAAGATTGTGAGCTGGGCAAAAATGAAGAAAGAACTCCAAAGAAAATATTTGCCAGAATAGTATAAGCAGGAACTCTTCTTGAAATTACACTGATTTCAGCAAAATCAGTTAACTGTGGAAGAATATGTCGCGGAGTTCGAAACAACTGTCACTCAAATGTGATCTAGTAGAACCTATGGAGAACATTATCGTAAGGTTCTTAGAAGGATTACAACCTGTCATTAGTCATGTGGTACAATTACAGACTTATTGGACCTTTTAAGATTTTGTTAATCTATCTCTTAAGGTAGAAAAATAGCTTAATCGTTCCAAGAAATGGCAAAACCAAGGGGTATGTAAAGATGCAAACAAAGAGCGTAACCTTGGCAAGAATGAAGCCAGCTCCAGTGGCTATTCCCTTGGCAACCTGAAAGCCACAGAAACTGTTCGAATGATCTAAAAACCAGCCAACGACACAGGTTATCCAGCTAGGAAATGCTTTAAGTGTCACGGCTTTGGACATATCGCATTCAACTGTCCAAATCGACGTGTAATTATGCTTGTAGAAGAGGCTGAAGTGGGAGTGCCAGACATCACTATAGAAGAATTGAAGTACCAAGAGGCCCTGGACTCACCAACGCCTACCATTATTCCAGTCGATGGAGGACAAATGTTGGTAATTCGGCGTTTGTTGAATACGCACAAGGAAGATTCAATACAAAGGCACAATCTCTTCAGAATGAGATGTGCATTGCAAGGAAAAATTTGTAACGTGATTATTGATAGTGGGAGCTGCGAGAATGTAGTTTCAAATTTGATGGTTGACAAATTGAAATTAAAAATTGAGGAGCATTCCAATCCTTATCAATTGTCGTGGATTCAAAAAGAGAGCGTAGTCAAAGTTACATAAAGGTGCTTGGTGAATTTCTCCATCGAACAATATCAAGATCAAATTTGGTGTGACGTTGTGACCATGGATGCGTGTCATTTGCTTTTAGGGAGGCCGTGGCAATTTGATTGTCAAACTATACATGACGGAACCAATAACACCTATACCTTCACATTTCGTGATGCTCAAATGATGTTAATGCTGTTAGAAGATGATCACAAAATAACGCACACAGAAGAAATATTGGTGAGCTACTCCCAATGCCGTAGGGCCATCCAAGAAGCCCATATAGTATACTTATTATTGCTGGAAGAAATACAACAGTTTAAAGAAATTAGTAACCAGAAATTCTGAAGCTTTTGGAAGAGTTCCAAGATGTTTTTCCCAAAGACATCCCAGCTGGATTGCCTCCCTTGCGTGCTATTCAACATGAAATTGAGCTGTTGCCAGGAGCTACTCTTCCAAACATGCCACCGTACCGACTTCGACCGGATGAACATGAGCAATTGCACCAGCAATTGGAGGGATTACTAGCCAAAGGATTCGTTAGACCTAGTGTAAGCCCTTGCGGCGTTCCTGCATTGTTGGTTCCAAAGAAGGATGGTTCCTATCAGATGTGCATTGATAGCCGATCGATCATTAAGATCACTCTCCGGTACTGATTTCCACTTCCTCGCATAGATGATCTCTTCGATCAGCTACATGGTGCTAAACTATTTTCAAAAATTGATCTATGAAGTGGTTATCATCAAATCCATTTGCGAGCTGGAGACGAATGGAAGACTGCTTTCAAAATTCGAGACAGATTATATGAGTAGACAGCAATACCATTTGGATTGTCTAATGCTCCTAGCACGTTCATGTAGCTTATGAACCAAGTGTTTCAACCTTTTTTATGTAAGTTCATAGTTATTTATTTTGACGATATATTGATTTATAGTACGAGCTTGGTTGAGCACTTACAACATCTCCGCATGGTGCTTGAGGTTCTAAGGGAATAGAGACTATTTGCTCATACAGAAAAATGCAGATTTTTGGATATGAAAGTTGAATTTTTGGGCTTTGTAGTTTTGGGTAAAGGAATTGCAGCCGGTCCAAAAAAAATTGAGGCAATTGTGAATTGGCCAACTCCACACTCATTGACCGAGGTTAGGAGATTTCATGGGCTTGCTTCCTTTTACATGAGGTTCATCCAAAATTTTAGCTCATTAGCAGCTCCACTTACAGAACTATTAAAATGTGAAATGTTTTGTTAGAATAGAAGTGCTCAAGGAAGTTTTGAGTGGCTGAAAGAAGCTATGACAGCAGCACCAGTATTAATTCTTCCAGATTTTAGCAAGGTATTTGAAGTTGAGTGCGACGCTTCTAATGTTCGTATAGGAGCTGTCTTGAGTTAAGAAAGATATCCCATCGCCTTCTTCAGTGAAAAACTTAATGAAGCTCGTCAAAAGTACTCAACTTACGACAAAGAATTTTATTCGATAGTCCGCGCTTTACATCATTGGAACCATTACCTACTCGCCAAAGACTTCGTATTGTTTACTGATCATGAAGCCCTGCAGTTCCTCAACACTCAAAAGAAACTCAAAGGCCGACATACTGCTTGGTCTGAGTTTTTAACCACCTTTAATTTTGTTCTAAAGCATAAAGCGGGAATGCTTAATCAAGTGGCGGATGCTCTTAGCCGATGTCATCAATTACTACAAATTATACAAACCAAAGTTGCTCGATTGGAAGTACTGAAGGAGATATACCCAACTAATGAAGACTTCAACAATATCTGGGCTAATGCCAGGTACAACCCTATAAGCTTTTTCATATTAAAGATGGTTATCTATTTTTTGGAAAATATCTGTGCATTCCTAGAGGTTCAACAAGAAAAGCCATTATAGCTGAATGTCATGATGGAGGAATGGTTAGACATTTTGGGCGAGACAAAACCTTGGCCTTAGTTCAAGAAAAATTTTATTGGCCACTATTGTTTAGAGATGTGGGAAGGTATGTCAAGAGCTGACGCATTTGCAGCATAACAAAAACTCCAATAACCAATGCAGGACTCTACACTCCATTGCCTATTCCGCAAGCTCTTTGGGAGGATGTGAGTGTTGATTTTGCGTTGGGATTGCCTCGCACCCAACGTAACAAAGATTCGATCATGGTAGTCGTAGACCGATTCTCGAAGATGGCTCATTTCGTAGCTTGTCATAAGATCATGGATGCGAGCCACATTGCTGATCTTTACATCAGAGAAATAGTGCGTTTGCATGGAATCCCTAAAACTATTACTTCCGATCGAGATGTTAAATTCATGAGCTATTTTTGGAAAACCTTATGGTGAAAATTGCGAACTCATCTTTAATTTAGTTCAGCTGCACATCCGCAAACTGACGGACAAACAGAGGTTGTTAATCGGAGCCTAGGGAACTTATTGAGATTTTTTATAGGTAAAAATCTCAAATAGTGGGATCTTATTCTCGCACAAGTCAAATTTGCCTTCAACCGTTCCGTGAATCAGTCTACAAAGCATAGCCCATTCGAAATTGTGTATGGCCGAAACCCTCTGACACCTTTGGATTTAGTTCCTGTGGTGCCACCTTCCTCTTTCAGTCCAGACAGCGAACAAAGAGGTATAGAACTTCAAAAATTGCATCAGCAAGTACAAAAAGAAATTGCCAAACATAATGAGCGTTATCAGATTCAAACAAACAAACACAGGAAGAAAATTATATTCAATGAAGGAGATTTAGTGTAGATTAGATTAAGGAAAGAGCGCTTTCCTCCTAGATCTTTTAGCAAATTAAAACCACGAGCGAATGGACCTTTTCGCATCATTAAGAAGATTAATGATAATGCATACCAAATAGATTTGCCAGGGAACTACAATATATCTGCTATTTTTAATGTCACGGATTTGACGCCACACTATGAAGTCGAGGAATCTGCTACCCCGGCTGAATGACGCAGGAGCTTGGAGCTACAGACGGAGTCCAGTTTGATTTGTTTTCCTCTATTTTGTTTGTTGTCCAATTTTTGGGTTATGATGTAATACGCTCGTTTTGTAGACCTTTTTATTTCATGTAGCGTAAGTTGCTTATAAATAGGTTTCCAAGACTTGTATAGGACAGCTTTTTGGTATTTTGAAATAATAACCCGATGCGTGTTTAGAGTTCCAAGAACTCTATTTTCTTGTTCGGAGATTTGATTCTCTGTTTGGAGATCATCTTCTTGGCCAGCTTTGTGTCTGGAGTTGAGCGTAGCTCTCGTTCAGTTTGTGTTCACTGTTAAGCATACCGAGCCGGTATCACTAACACTGAATAAGTGGGGAGCTCGACGACTCCTCGTCGATGATCTGGTGACCACAACCGAGCACAACTCCAAGAACTCCTTGGGAAGAAACAATTACTTAAATACACTTCAAGATATAGAAATGAAACAAAGCACAACTAAATCTTATTAATCATCCCCTATTATAAGTATTAGCTATATATTTATAGACAAATGTAGCAACATAATAGGCTACACCCAACATTAGGAATATTACACATATATAGCTATACTAACTACCATATGGAATTAATCTTGCATGAAGTTATGAGGATTAAGCAGCTTAACTTCGGTGTCATTCTATCAAGGTAGGAGGAACTTCAGGCTCGTAGTAAGATGTCTGATTGGTCACAATAAGGATGCGAGTTTGGTTGACTAAATTGGTCTGGATAGGCCCACCCAATGTCAATATGTCTACCAATCTTTAATCTCTCAAGGGTAGCATAAGTAGATGGAATACTTATGATATTGAAAGCATCTGGGGCCATCTATATTTCTTTCAACCATCTAGAGAAGAAGATAAGAACTTCAAGATCCAACCCATTGAAGAGATCTTCACTTGTAATTTTTTATCAATGATGGTGAGCGTAATTGTTGTCTTGTTCGAAACATTGTGAGTGAATAGTTCTGGATGGACATTTGGCTTGCTCTTATCATCATTATTCATAGGTGTATCAACATCAAGCACTCCACCGAACATGTCATCCTCATACACGTTATACACAGGCTCAACATAGATAGGCAGAGATGATGATTCTAGCAACAGATCTTTAACCCCATGGAAGATTGATTTGATCGGGTGACGCCGGACAGGATGGGGGGTGACACAGCGACGAATACAATACACGAGCTACAGGAACTCATAGCCCATGCATAACCCAAGAACTCCTTGTTGGGATGGGATCACCACCTGAAATCCTTCAGGATACAGAAACCCAAAACAATAGAGTAAAACTCAAATATTATTCATATCTCCAATTCCCCCTTATTACAAGCATTCCTACCTATTTATAGAGAAAGGTAGCAACATATTAGGCTACACACAACATAAGCAAGTGCTAATCCTATGTAGCCATACAAATAACTAAATTGAATTAAACTATCCTGAAGTTATCATATTTAAGTGGTTCAGCTCTGGCGTCATTCTACCGAGGTAAGAGAAACTTTAAACTTGTAAAAAGATGTCAGGATGGCTGCCATAAGGAGGCGGGTTTGGTTGGCTAAACCGGTCTGGATATTCTACCCGGTGTTAATTTGCTTACCAATCTTCAATTTCTCAAGAGCAAATGAAATACTTGTGATTGAAAAAGCATATTCATCTATTAGATCATCACCAATATAAACAGGCAACACGTCCTTGCAGTATGTGAATCCAAGAGACTTTAACAGGAACTCCATGGCCCTCGCTTTGTCCCATTTAATAATGGGGTGAATCTCTAGCACCTTTCGTCTTAGAGTTAGTTATAGCTTTGGGTACTCTTTTAACACCGATTTAACTTGATCGGCTAAAGCTCTCCATCTTTGTCATCCACACATCTAAAGTGGACCGACACATAGAACTTATTGTTCTCCACCTTGAGTTCAGTAACAAAGTAACACCCCAGCCATCATGAACACATTCAAATGCAGAAATCATGGCATCAACATTTCCAGAGCATTTGACTCCACCATTATTCTTTTCTGCAATGACCTCTTGAATTGGCTTGCTCTTATCATCATTATTCACAAGTGTATCAACACCAAGCACTCCGCCAAACATGTCATCCTCATACACGTCATACACTGGCTCATCCTAGAGAGGCAAAGATGACGATTTCAGCAGCAGATCTTCAAATTCTTCGAAGTTGAACTCGATCGAGCGTGGGGTGGAATACTGACAAGGTTACTCTTCAAACACATCTTCATGGGTAGAAGAGATCTGCTCATTTGAGATGCCCTCATCGTTGTCATCGGTTTGTAAGGATTTAGTTGGAACAAAGGATCTTGAATCTGTCATGGGAGCATACTTTCCCCATAATCAGACGCCATTAAAGTCCTGGACAAGGGGGCTCAAGTCTTTCCTTCCTTCCATCCTCGACAATCATCATTTGAGTTGAATAATTTCTATTTGAAGATCTTTGATTTCTGCTTCTTGAATTGTTTATTGATGATTCTGGCGAGATGACATCTTGACAGACTATTCTGGGCTGGATAGAATGTCTTTTTTGAGGCCTCTTGATACCACTTAACTCGGACAAGAGGAATTCTTCCAGATGAAAACAACTTCCGTAAGAATCACCACAATTAAGTAATGCATTGGCATCTGCCAGCCGGTGTCTTGATCTTGTGCTGTCAGGTCAATGGCCACTGAGCCACTATAATCAAAGGCGGGCACCTATTTTGCAACAAGATAGCAAAAAATTTGATAGCCTTGTTGATATTGGCGGTGGCTACACCTAGACAGCTACAGATGCTGTGGAGAGGAAAATGGTTATCGTTTAGGAGTAAGTGGAAGAATTCTTGTCACTTTCTTGATTTTTTTTAACGGCATCTAACTTCACCTGAATGAGCCAAGGTAGGAAGAAAAATTGAAAGACTTGAAGATCCTCCTAGGAGGAAATCAGCCACCTCTTGGATCTTTGTCCAAGATATAGAAAACAAAATAAGAAGAGCCTGTCAGTTCTATAATTGAGGCCCATTCGCCACCAAAGCTGTTCTGCCACCGAGGCTGATTCGCCACCGAAGATGGGTTGCCTCCAAAGCCACTTTGCCACTAAAGATGGGTCAGGATCGAAGTCGCTTCGCCACCGAAGATCAGCGAGGTCGATAATTCTTCACCAAGGATCAAGGCAGCACTCTGATGGCTTCTTCCTGCACAGGAAACGGATGGCTTCTTCCGGCGACGGTCAAGAATGCCAGTCCTGTTGGAATCAGGCAGCTCAAATAACCCCAGACATGCTTCTTGGCCAGGTCTTCAACCTTCTTTACCAGGCTTCACCACTGAATCAACAACTGCTCTAATTCTAACAAGCTGTTGTTTGCAAGAGAGAAAGAACGGCCAATGGCAACATTAGTGGCACTATGCCCTTCTTAGAATAAGAATTGTATCTTGTTCTGAACACCATAGGACTCAATTCCTTCTGTCCCGTAAAAGCCAACAACTAAGGAAGAAAGGTGCTCAAGATTCGCCCCATTATTAAATGGGACAAATGTAGGGCCATGGAGTTCCTGTTAAAGTCTCTTGGATTTGCAAACTGCAAGAATGTGTTGCCTATTTATATTGGTGATGATTTAATAGATGAAGATGCTTTCTTAATCACAAGTATTTCATATGCTCTTGAGAAATTGAAGATTAGTAAGCAAATTGACACCGAGTGGAAATATTCATACTGGTTTAGCCAATCAAACCCACCTCTTTATGGTGGCCAACCAGACATCTTCCTATGAGCCAGAAGTTCCTCCTACCCCGGTAGTATGATGCTGGAGCTAAGTCGTTGATCAGGTTAAACTTCAGAGCAATTTAATTTCATATGACATTTTGTATGGCTATATAGGAGTAGTGCTTCCTTTTGTTGTGTGTAGCCTAATAGGTTGCTTTAATTGTTTATATATACATATAGACATCAATTGTTAGGCAGATTTTTAGAGAATAATGAAAATAAAGGCTTTTGCCTTATTATTTTAAATTTCTGTATCCTAAGATTTGATCTTAGGTGGTGGGTTCTTTTTCTAAGAAGTACTTGGATTCTTGCTTGGCCACGATCACTGGATCATCAACGTGGATTCGTTGTGCCCCCTCCGGTCCGGTGTCATTTGGTAAAATAAATTTCTCAAGAACTGTATCTTGTTCAGAACAACATGCTACTAAGGAAGGCTTACAGGGTGGCCCTTCAAATACTTCTCATAGGAAGAAGGAAGTCGATCAAAATTATGTAGACCAATCTTGATTTCTCCATCATCTCAGAATCCTTGTTTGACTCTAGCAGAAACTCACCTTCTTCTATCCTCATCATTCAAAAAATCTTGGTAAAATAGATTAACATCTTCTTCTTAACAATCTGTTGCTTCTCGTTGTTCAACTCATGTTTGTCATTGAGGTAGTTGTTTAATTTGGGGCCGATATAATTTCTTGTTTTGGACTTCCAGCCAAGATTAAGGATTGTTACTTTTCTTGGTGATTGGAATGGCATGGACAATAGAAAGAAATGGTTGAGGTGCTATGGAGCAAGGCTCTTACTTGGGGCAATTGTTTGGAACATCGTGAATGGGCTGGTTGAAACATTCAGGGGCACTATCGGCTAATGCCACGTGTAGTAATGGATGCGGGCAACTAGGTCGCACGTGAAGATGAAGTGGGCCGAAGACAGGGTGTGTGGGAAGTGGATGTTCACCTATCACGCGTGTAGACGGACTGACTTGGGGCACCACTCGCGCGGGACACGCGAGACTCACGGGGCTTGCGGGATGCTATTTTGGAGCATTGGAATTGCGGAGCTAGGCAGTTTGACTTTGAAAATTAGGATGTCAGATGCACATGGGGGCGAGCTTTCTTGAATCACCATTTCCCATGGCCTTCCTTTGATCGAATCTTACGAAACATTACTATAGTAGTGCAATCTTCCGCTGCATATCTCCAAGCGCTTCTTGAATTAGTTGTTGGGGTTTTCTTCAAGGCAGCATCTTGCCAGATCTGATACCAAATGACACTAGATAAGAGAGGAGCTCGATGATTCCTCATCGACGATCCGGTGATCGCAACCGAGCACAACTCCAAGAACTCCTTCTTGGGAAGAAACAACCACCTGCATACACTTCAAGATACATAAATGAAGTAAAGCATAACTTAAATCTTGTTAATCATCCCCTATTACATTAGCTATATATTTATAGACAAATGTAGCAACATAATAGGTTACACCCAACATAAGAAATATTATACATATATAGCTATACTAAGTATCATATATAATTAATCTAGCCTGAAATTGTCATGATTAAGCAGCTCAGCTATGGTGTCAGAACTAGTCATCTAATTAGTCTAGTTCATGTTTAATTTGGATTGACAAAGAGTTGAGTTAAAATTGTGTGAACTAATCTTGCTGAACTGAATGTTAAAGAATAGAATTAATAGTTCTTCACTTGTTTTAGTTTGAAGAATATTTGCTAAGAGATTCATCATGATGCATTTGAATCTTTTATTATTGTAAATTGGTTGAGAAATATCATTGTTTAAAACATTATACTATTTAAAAGCAAATAATATTTTGATTTGCATGATTTGGTTATTTTAATGACACATTAGTCTCGTCAGATAGAACTCCTAAAAACTTTAGGCTTTCTTCTATTATATTTCTTGGTCTATTTTGTCACTTTAATCTTATTGATATCCCCCTTGCTAGAAAACTTTATAGTTTGTCTATTCTTTAGGAAAACTTTAATAAGCTTCATCAGTTGTTCATCATTTCCCCAATTGTGGTCTGTCAACCTACGGCAGCCTACTATTTGTATTCGTTCTTTCTTTTCCTAAATCTCATATATTAAGATTTAACTGTGGGCTCCAAAAAATTTTGCACCCCAGCCTCTCTGCGCAAGCTCCTTTTTTAATGTGACTGTGGAGAGTTTTAATAAGCTTAGGTTCCATATGAATTTTCAAAAGTTAGATTGGGTTTTATATAAAACACTACCCAGAGATTTGACCCTTATTTTGTGAGGACTTTATAATCTAAGTTTTGATTTTCTATAGGCACAAGCCCCTATAGTTAATTACCCCTCTCGATAACGAGACAGAACTTTCAATTGAGGCTAGTCATAAGATATGCACTGAGTATCTATATAATAACAACAACAATAGGATTTAACTTTGATATTGAAATTTAGAGTTTATGACTTAAAATTTATCACCATATACTTAAAACTGGTGATGGGGGAATGAAGACGAGCCTAATCAAGATCCCATGTTTTCGTCGTCCTGGGATGTCATAGTCCCTGATCTACTTAGTTAGAGGAGGTAGTCAACCCAACCTGATAAAAGGCACCTTATCAGTAGCCATGGATTGCTTCATCCAAAAATAATAGCACAGGAATGAAGACAGCTACAACACAAGGTGATATGGCTACCGTGAGCATTAATGCAAATGTACAGAGAAAAGGGAAAATCATCTCAGAACTTTTTATTGATGTAAAGCCTTTCATACATGACCATTGTGTAATACAATGTGTATATAAATAGGTGTATTTATATCTAGCTTTACACCTGTATGCTTATGATTCATTTGATTTTTTATGAATGAACGGTAGGATGCATTTAGGTAGTTATTGCTATATCTTTGTCAAAGGTAGTGGACTGTGCTCCTTTCACTCCCCCGTAAGTTAATGATTCATGTTGAACTGTCAATTTGAATATGAGTGTATGAAACCTTTTGGTTGATAGAGGTTTAGTGAGTATATCAGCCACTTGATCAATTATGCTGATTGGAGCAATCTATATGGTTTTGGCTTGAATATGATCCCGAATGTAGTGGTGATCAATTTCTATTTGCTTGGTTCTTGCATGGAACACAGGGTTATTTGTAAGGGCAATGGCAGACATGTTATCGTAATAAATGGTGGTCGGTTAAGGTAGAGAGATGTTAAAGTCTGTCAAGAGTCATTTGAGCCAGAGAATGTCGGTCGTGGCAGTTGCTAGGCCCAATATTTAGCTTCGGTAAAAGAGTGAGCCACTGTGTGTTGTTTCTTAACACTCCAGGAGATGAGTGTATGTCCAAGAAAGGAGCAATATCCTGATGTGGATTGACGAGAATGTGTGTCACCTGCCTAGTCGGCATCAGAGAAATTGGTTAGTTGCATGGGATCGGTCCATATAGGTAGGCCATAAGAGGTGGTTCCTTGTAGATAGCGCAGGAGATGTTTGAGTTGTTGATACTGTGGAGGTTGAGGATTGTGCATGGATTAATAGAGAAGATTGATGGAGAAGGAAATGTCGGGTCGGGTTATGGTAAGGTATTGAAGTGAGCCTGTTAGTTGACGATATGTGTGAGGGTCAGAGAGTATTGGATCGGTGAATGTAGTTGTGATTGGTTTTGTGGATGTCAAGTTGGAAAGTGGATTGCAGTGGTGTAGGCCAGCTTGATGTAGGATAGACATAGTATAAGAGGTCTGAGACAAGAAGTAGAAGTTGGAGCATTGTTTGATTTGAATTCCAAGGAATGTGTGGGTTGAGCCTAGATTTTTCATGGTGAACTTCTGGCCGAGAGTTTTAATTAGAGAGGATAGAGCTAGTTGATGATTTTTGGTAAGCAAGATGTCGTCGACATAGATGAGAAGATAGATTTGAATATTGTTCTTGAAGAAGATAAGTAGAGAGTGATCGGCTTGGCTATGAGTGAAACTGAGAGATAAAAGGTAAGTGAAAAATGTGTTGAACCATTATCTAGGGGCCCATTTGAGACCGTAGAGTGCCTTGTGGAGTAAACATATGTGGTGCGGATAGGAGGGGTCTTTGAATCCATGGGGCTGCTTCATATAGATGGTCTTAGTGAGATCACCAGGAAGAAAGGCGTTTGCCACGTTGAGTTGATGTATGGCCCATTTGTGATTGATAACAATGGTAAGAACAATATGAATTGATGGTATTTTGGCAACTGGGCTAAAGTTTTCATTGTAGTCTATGCCCGGTTCTTGATGATGGCCCTGAGCAACTAAGCGAGCCATGTGGCGAGCAATAGTACCTTTGGAGTGGTATTTGGCACAATAAGTCCATTTGCAGCTAAGGGGTTCAAGGTTTGGAGGGGATGGAATGAGTGTTTAGGTTCCTTTCTCTTGTAGGGCTAAGAATTTAGTGGTCATTGCTTCTCGCCAGTGGAGATGTTTTGCTGCTTCCAGCATAGGTATGAAGGAAACTACAGCACAGGGTGCTATGGCTGTCGTGAGCATTAGCGCAAATGTACAGAGAAAAGGGAAAATCATCTCAGAACTTTCTATTGATGTAAAACCTTTCGTACATGACCATTGTGTAATACAATGTGTGTAGAAAGAGGTGTATTTGTATCTAGCTTTACACGTGTATGCTTATGTTTCATTTGATTTGTTATAAATGAATGATAGGATACATTTAGGTAGTTGTTGTCGTATCTTTGTCAGAGGTAGTGGATAGTGCTCCTCTTACCATCCTCATTGATCCTCTTTACTCAACACGCAAACTTCGTATCTCACATGTCAAGATCATGACAGATGTCACGGTTATGCCTAGAAGCTCCTTAAAACAATCAGAGGTTAGAGAAGAAGAAGAACAAGAATGGAGAGCAGGAAATTCATTTTCTCAACCATGTCTTCCAAGGTAACAGTAAAATGTTTAAATACATAGGTGCTTAAATAAATCATTACTGTAGCACAATTACTTAGGCATTTATGGCTGTGATTAAATCTATGATAAGAAATAAAGGGTGATGATGGTTCTATGGAGAGGAGATGCAAACAAATAATTGAGAGGCTGAAGCCCCGCTTTATTTCATTAACACTTCCTCGCAAGCCGATGATGTTGGAAAAATGGTTATCTTGGTTCAAAGATGACCAAACCAAGAGGCAAGAGACTTTTCGCTATGATATATGCAATTTACTCTTGGTAGTCAATGTGATGAATCACTATATTTGATACAATCTTGAATGAAGCAGTAATCAACTTTAATGTGTTTGGTACGAGTATGAAGAATTTGATTGTTCACAAGTGCTAATGCTGAGATATTATGACAATAAAGAGATGTTGGTGGAGTAATAGAAACACCAAATTGGTTTTACAACCGGCCTAGCCAAATAATATTAGTTGCTACAGTAACAGTCCGAATTTCAAGATGTTGCAAATTTTGAAGTTATTGATAGTATAAGTATCATTTTCTATCAACAATATTGCATCAACATGCATGAGATTAGTGCTGTGATTGTTAATCAATAATAATGAATCTGTAGAAGTTTGTATAAACCCGAGATGTTATGAGTGAGAAGTCAGCTTAGCAATCCATTGATGATGTGCATGTTTCAATCCATGGGTGACTTTGTTAAGGCGAGGCACATAATGGGGGTGTTGTGTGTCCTGAAACCCCAACAAGAGAAGTGGCTGGAAATAAGTTTATAAGATGATAAGAAGCTACAGTCGAACCAAATTATGGCATTGGTTACTGTTGTTGATGGAACAAGACCAAGTGGAAGAGTATATGAAGAGGTTTGTGGAGGTGAGAAATAGGAGAAATTATTCTGTGCGGACACCGGACGGTTCTTCCCGTCCGGTACCGCTTAGGTACCGAGCGGTACCGAGCGCGGTACCGAGTGCAGTACATTTTTGAGGTGACATGGCGCATTTTTATTGGTCTCCGGACACCGGTCTCTGGACACATCCGGTGTCCGCACAGAATAATTCGCCAAGAAGTAGGGTTCAGTGGAGACAATTGTGAATATATTTTCATGAAAAAGTACATGCCTCAAGATGGTAGTTTCATGTAGAGTAAGATAGATGGTAGCAGTGATAGTCTTTGTTAAAATAACTAAGGCTTCGTTTGGGACGATTTTCTTACTGTTTCTTAAAGCAGTTTTTTATTATAAAAATTTTAATTTTATACTAAAAAGTTATCTTAAAAGACAGTAATAAAGCCGTCCCAAATAAAGCCTAAAGCTAAGAAAGTCATAATTAGCTGATTTTGGGGAAAACTTGTGTGAGGAGAGAAGTGGAAACCAAAGATAATGCAGACACCCGAAGATTTAAGGCGTGCATTGCTTGGTTTATTTTTTAACAAAAGCTGAACAGGAGAAATAGAATTAGTTGCAGAGGCAAGGAGACAATTATTTAAATATATTTTTGTTAGAACAGCATCTGAAGGATGTAGGTAAGTGAGCTTGCAATTAGGAGAGTACTAGCTTTCTCAATTAAGTGATGATATTTTTGTTCAGGTATAGCAGTTTGTTCAAGAGTATAGAGACAGCTAAATTGATGAATTATTCAAGTAAAGTTATGCCAATTTTATGAGTTGTAGGAACATTCTCCTCCTCCCTCAATGCGTAAAATTGAAGAGGCTTATTGAATTGTCGTTCAATTTTAAAATGCTAACATTTTGTTAGTGTCTTCATGTCAGGTGTATAAGTTTTCACAATTTTGAAAAGTTGAAATTTAGTCTTATAAGTTAACCAATTAAATTTATGATCTATTTAAGAATTAAATTATTATTTGAATTATATGACATCTCAATTAAATTTATATGAAATTAAATATTGTGTAGAAGCTAAGTCTTTATTTTATTTTATTTTAATGATGATCTGACAACAACAACAACAACAACATCAAGTCTTTATCCCACTACGTGGGGTCGGCTACATAAATCCTTTTTCTCTATTGTGTCCTGTTAAAAGTCAAATTCTCGTTTAAATCTAAAAAAGAAAGATCATTTCTAATATTTTCTAACCAACAACATCAAGATCAAATTTTCATTTAATGATGATCTGAAATGAAATAAATACATTTAAAATATAAAAAGGTCGTGGTCCACAGTTTTAGCGGTTAAGTTCTTATTTTTCTCACTTCTCATCTATAGTGAAAAAAGAGGTCTCTCGCCTCTTTGAAGAACACCGCTTCAAGCATGCAAGACCAAAAATCTCGATTCTATATTTCAATGACAATAGATATCAAAAGTGTGTCTGAATCTATTGAAATACAAAATTGAGATTTTCAATCTTTCACACAACTTTTTTTAAAAATATTATACTAAAAAGCTACTTTTTACAATAAGTTTTTAAAAAAATTATTATAATTTTATAATCACTTTTATAAAAAATTATAAGAAAATTTTATTATAATTTTATAATCACTTTTATAAAAAATTGCAGTCGAACTAAACAAACTTTTAATCTAATAATAGCAGTTGTGTTTAGCACTTTACCCCACTTTTTTATTCTCTCTCTCTCCATGACAACGGTGCTATCCTTACTAATTTTCCAACATAGTTTGCGATTAGGGCTTAATTTTCAAAGTAAATAAATAACCACTGCAGTAATGATTTGTCAACAATTTTAAATGCCGTCTTTTTTTAGCTGTTAAAAAAATTAAAATAGTGTTTTACAACATGTGACGGATAGTGATCCGTCATCAAATTTCCTATTGCAATAAATTTCTTGGAGAGTTTTTGACCTTTTGAAACACAGAGTGTAATTCCTTCAGAAGAATGTTGTGCGAATCGTGCCGACTGAAATTTCTATAACCTCCAAATAGATTATTATTTTCTACGTTGGATATGGAATGGCATTCGCAAAATATTAAATTTATTTTTAAAAAAAATATAACACATGCAAAATCAATCAAAATTTACATTTACTTGATTCATATTAAACCTAAAAGACATCATTATCAAAAAATTCTAATCTTAAATCAACAAACAAACTAGAATGGCGCTCTGCGGCGTCATTTTAGAAGCTGTTTGGTTGACATTAAAATAAATACAGTGTAAAATAAATGCAGAGTAAAGTAAATATTTTGAGGTTGTTTGGTTATCTATTAAGTGAATGTAGGAGAATTATTTTTTCTATTTGGTAGGGTGTATACAGAGTAAAATAAAGTCATGAGTATATTCTGACACACCTTGCTGCTTTAGGTTCCCGCATAGAGTGGCTAAATCAACTAGATCACAAACGTTGTGTTGCTCAGAAGTAGAAAGGCATACCTCGGAGTAAAGGGCTACAACAATTTGTAAGGCCTCCGCATGATTGTCGATCCCACCAGCCACAAATGAGTACGTCTAGACCGTTCCATGTGTGCCATCCTCCAAGCCATGAAGCAGCATCTTAGCATCCCTTATCAAATGCAAAGGGATGCAAACCAGATGCTTGTGCGAGGAAAACTTTCGAGTGGCGTGATGTGATTTCACAGGCAGAAGGCAACAGAGGTGGAGGATTCCACTCTCGGGTACCTTGACAATAGTTCCTGTCGGATGAGGAAGAAACAAAGATGTGTTCCACGGGCTGCTCTCTCTCATCCACATAATTTTTTTTTTGCTCGGTTTTGAGCGGGTTCGTTTTCAGGGACGGAACCAACCAAGGAGGCAACGCCCCCTGGCGGGGTTCGGTCACGGGGTCAAGAAGCAACACCCCTGGAACAAATTTTGATTTACTATTTCTCTTTGTATTTGGTTCATCATTCTCTAACAATAACACATATACACAATGTATTTTATTATATTGGGGGCAATTGTCTAAAGACGATAATATTTTAAAACTTTAGGGGGGACAATTACATAAAAACCCCCAAAGGGATTCCGCCCCTGTAATCATTTTACATGGAAAAAAACTAACACATGGAGTTACGAGTACATCAGGAATTTACTTCACTTTACTCTGTGACCAACCAAGCACAAAAAAGTAAAAAAGTAAAGCATTCACTACGCTTTGCATTCACTTTTTCTCTAACTAAACAACCCCTTAATTTATTTAAAATTATTAAATTAAATATTAACATTTTCATTAATTAAATCGCCATGTGATATCTTGATATAATTTTTTATAATGATTAGCCTATAAATTATTTGATTTATTTTGAGACAAAATTGTTCTTTCATAACATGAAAAAAAAATTATATTATGATATATTTAAAAGCTATTAAATTTACTTTGAGATTAGTACAATACTAATCCCAAAATAAATTTAATAATTCTTAAATTCTTTAGATGATTTATATCAGAAAAGTCGGATATATAGACTTTTAATCTAAAGTCTGTCAAGTACTTTAAAAAATTACACCATAAATAGTCGTGCAAAGACAGCTAATTAAGTAGGTTGTTAGATTGTGATTAATAAAATAAATCTTTGATTAAATTTTGACAAAGCGCTCAATGATTTGTACTTTGCTGGATAGATTACAGTAGTTGGGCAGGCGGGGGAGGAAGGCGGTCTTCCAATGAGGCGCCGGCCGTAGCCATAAGCTCAATCGAAAGCAACAGCCCAAAGCGCCAAGGCCATGGAAAATTATTCTGTGTGGATACTGAATGTCGTTCAGAGCCTAATAAAAATGCATCACGTCACCCTCTACTCGGTACCGTGCTCGGTACCGCGCTCGGTACACTCGGTACTGTGCTCGGTACCGCGCTCGATACCGCTGATGTGACGCATTTTAATTTATCTCCGAACATAGAGCTGCGTTCGATGTCCTCACAAAATAATCTCTCCAAGGCCAGGCAGTGACACAGCACAGTTCCAACTAACGACAGTTTTGTGGTCTCGCTCATCTCATTGGAACGCACTAATTGTTCCCTCCCATTCATCAACCATTGATAATGACAATGCCAATTTAATTATTTAATTATTTATTTGGAATAGTGAGGGCAAGGCCCATTTCATTGCTATAAGAAATTTAGTAATGGCCGGATGAAGATGGCCATATCAATAGTGAAAAAGTCTAATTTTCCTAATTAAAAAATAATAATAATTGCCATGCCTTGATGCAAAATATTTCAGAATTTAGTGTCACATTAAGATCAGCATAATTTATAAAATTATATACAATACTAATCTCATTCTAAATTCAAAATTTTTATATTTTATCTAATATATTTTAGATTAAAATATTCTCATGTCATTATTTTGTTCTTTCTTAATTATGATAGAGGCATCGAGTTGTCAAATTAATCCTAACCTCGAGGAGATTTTCAGGAGAGAAAAGAAAGGTGGAGAGCTCCAAAGGAGCCCCAATCAATGAGAAACATGTTAAAACATAAAAAAATTAACTAACTTAGAGTTTGTTTGGGATAACTTTTTAGCTGTTTTATTTTTCAAACAGCAATCATAATTTTGTTTGGCTATTGCTTTTTCAGAAATTTCTTTGATTAAAAATTGGTTTTTACAACCAAATAGGAAAAATTGTATTCCTCACTGTGGGCCTCTGAAAGGATGCCACTCGCGGGGGTTAGAACGCAAATGGTACGATCGCACTATCCCGTATGATAAAATAGGCGTCGACCTTCACGCTCTACACGAATAGGCCAATGGTAGAGCAGATATAGTATAAATACGATTATCCATGGAGAATAATGACTTTCATCTACACATCTCGATGGATAATAATATACATAACTAGAAAGTCACAAGATTTCCTCCACTAAATACATCAATTTGAATGAGATTTATTTGATGTTGGTGTCGATTTGCCACAGGCGCAAGCCCCGTGATTAATTACATCGTAGGTCTTAACTTAAACAAACTCTCGATTAAGAATGAGAGAAAGAAGGAAAAGGAAGGAAAGAAGAAGATAGAAAAAGGGGAAAGAAGAAAAGAAGGAAGAAGGAAGAAGAAGAAGAAGAAGATAGAGGTGGAAGAGGAAAAGCAATAAGAAGAAGAAGAAGAAGATAGAGGTGGAAGAGGAAAAGCAATAAGAAGAAGAAGAAGAAGAGTAGGAAGAAGAAGAGAAGTAGGAAGAAGGAAGTATACCCGTGCGATTTGACTCAATTTGAGTTCCATTTGAACGTTGTTTCGACTCAAATTGGTCGACTCAAATTGGGCTCAACGAGGGTTAATTAACTCAATTGAATATGCTCGAGGGGAAAGTGCGCGAAAAACATGATCAACACTTATAATAATTTTACAATCAACTTTATAAAAAAATATAGCCATCCCAAATAGATGATAAGTTGATTTTACAAATTCTTACGAACTTTTACATTACTTTGAGTTTGAGTTTTTCTATCAGATATATAAATGTTTAACACGATATTTAAGGAGGGGTTATATTATAATTTTTATAATATTACTGAAAATTATTACTAAAACTAATATTTTGAACTCCAATATTTATAGCCGCATTTTTTTTGATAACCATCACTACTGCTTGTGAATAAATTTTTTAGCAAAATATATCATAAAAGTGTGGCTAAATAGTTATCTTTATTATTGTTGCGTCCTAGAATATTCATGACGACAGAGAAATATAAAATTTAACGTCTTAGCTTTGTACGAAGATCCAACATGTAATCAGATAAGAGAGATAGTGTAACATTCATAAGAGACATCAAGATTTTTAAGTAGAAAATCTTAAAAAGGGGAAAGATCGCACGTCCTAGCCTAGTTTTAATGAATCCACTAATATTTGCAGTTGATTACAAATGAGGCCCTTTATTAGAAGAAAAGCATTGGCTTGATATAACAAATATACATCATATAGAGTGTGTTGCATGGTGAAAATAGGAAAAATCACTGTTGACGTGTTCGTTTGGTCGGAAGGACCATAGTCAGTGGGCGACGGAGGTCGGAAAGAACATTGTCTGGCAACGGAGGCCGAAAGGACTGTAGTCGGCAGGCGACGGAGGTCAGAAGGATCATCGTATAGCGATGGAGGTTGAAAGGACCGTAGTTGGCGGGCAACGAAGGTCAGAAGGACCATAGTCGGTGGGCGACGAAATCATAAAGACCGTTATCTGGCGACGGGGGTTTGAAGAACCATAGTCAGCGGGTGATGGAGGTCGGAAAGACCGTTGTTTCGCGACGAAGGTCGGAAGGACTATTGACGGGCGGAAGTCTGGCGTCATGTAGAAATCCGGCGACGAGCGAAAGTCCGGCATCGGGTAGAAGTTCGACAACATGCAGAAGTCTGGAAATGGGTGGAAGTTCTGGGTCGGGTAAAAGTTCGACGAAAGTCCGGGGACTGGTAGAAGTCCGACGACTAGCGGACGTTCGACGTCTTGTAGAAATCCAGTGATAAGAGGAAGTCTGACGTCAGTCGGTGGCCTGGAGGTGGTTGATGAGGAGTTTGGTGGCAAGAGAACTCTTCCTTCTCTTCTTGCTTGGTCCCCTTCTTCCTCCCCCCCCCCCACTCACCCAATGAGAAATGAGGGGTCTATTTATAATTTTTCTGAGAGTGACATTACCTATAAATAAGAGAAAGATCAATGATAAATTGGGAATTGTTTGAATGGATGGCTGATGTTGAAACTCTTGATCGTAGACCGTTTATTTGGTATTTGAATGTCTAAAAGATATCAGAATTTGATGATCTTGGGCTCGTTGGATTCATCTCATCGAGCCGCTTGATTCGACTTTAAACATGTCACGTTTGAAAACTGTTTGGTAATCCAAATTATAGATTGAACCTTCCAAATGCACTTCGGGTCTTCGATTTAGACTTATTTGAGCTCGGATTGAGTCGAATTTCATGTCATTGGGTTCGTATTTCTGAGATGTTTAGTTCGACTATAAGTTTGCTGAAATCAAAGTTCAGATGGTCTCCGGTTTAATTTTTGAAGTTTCTAACTTTATTTTGCCTCGAGATTTGTGCCCGATCAAAATAATTTTTTGATTATATATCAATTATAAATGTTGTGGGCTAGAATATATGCAGCGATAAAGTTATAAATTTACGTCTTAGTGTTGCATGGATATCAAACTCACATATAAAGAACACAAAATTTTTTACATGGAAAACTCAGGAAAGGGGAAAAACCATGGGGCCTAGCCCAGTTGAAATTAATTACACTAGAATTTGAGTTACGCACAACGGGCTGACTCGTCCTTGAGGGTGATCATATTACAAATGTCATCCATATAGTTATAGTCTAGTGCCAAATGGCGATGAAAGTTCAGTGTCACTTAGAAATTCGGGCGTCAGTTGGTAGAACTTCAGCGTTTGTCGGTGGTCCGGCGGAACTCCGGCCATTAAGTGGTGGTCTAGCGGAACTCCAGGCTTCAGAAGGTGGTCCTGTGAAACTCCGAGCATCATGCGGTGTTCCGACGGAACTCTGGGCGTCAAGTGGTGGTCCAGTGGAACTCCGGGCGTCAGGTGGTGATTTGACGGAACTCCGGGCATCAGATGGTGATCTGACGGAACTTCGGGCCTCAGGTGGTGATCCGGAGGAACTCAGGGTGCCAGACGATGGTCCAGCGGAACTCAGGGCCTCAGGTGGTGGTCCAGTTGAACTCCAGGCCTCAAGTGAGTCTGGTGGAACTCTGGGCCTCAGGTGGTGGTTTAGCGGGTCTTAGGGCGTCAGGCGGTGGTCCGGTGGAACTCAGAGCCTCAGGTGGTGGTCCGGTGGAACTCTGGAGCTCAGGTGGTGGTCAGGTGGGACTCAGGGTATCAGACAGTGGTCTAGCAAAACTTAGGGCCTCAGGTGGTGGTCCGGCGGAGCTCAAGGCGTTAGGCAGTGGTCCGGCAGAACTTAGGGCCTAAGGTGGTTGTCTGGTGGAACTCCGGGCCTCAAATGGTTGTCCAGTGGAACTTCGGGCCTCAGGTGGTGGTCCGGTGGGACTTAGGGCTTCAAGCGGTGGTCTGGTGAAACTCAGCGCCTCAGGCGGTGGTCGGCAAAACTCAGGGCCTCAGGTGGTTGTCCAGTGGAACTCCGGTCCTCAGGTGGTGGTCCGACGAAACTCAGGCCGTAAGGCGATGGCCCGGCGGAACTCAAGGCCTCAAGTGGTGGTCTGGCAGAACTCAGGGCATCAGCCGGTGGTCTGGTGGAACTCAGGGCGCCAGGATGTGGTCTAGTGGAACTCCGGGCCTCAGGTGGTGGTCTGGCAGAACTTAGGACGTCAGGCGATGGTCCGGCGAAACTCCGACGGTGGTCGAGGAGGCAAGGAAGCAAGAGCGATCTCCGATCTCTCTCTTTTTTTCTTAGGATCAGGGGTCCCTTTTCATGGGAAAGGAGAGATCTATTTATAGATTTTTTAGAGTGACATGGCCCGTAAATAGAAGGAAGATCAAGGGTAAATGGGGAGTGGTTTGGATGGGCGGCCGATGTTGAATCTCTTGATCGTGGACCGTTCGCTAGACATTTGAAGGTCTTAGTGATGTTGGAATTCCATGATCTTGGGCTCGTTGGATTCGTCTCGTCGAGCCGCTCGATCCGACTATAAGCATGTTATGTTCGGAAACCGTTTGGTAATCCAAATTGTGGTTTGAACCTTCCAACGATGTTTCGGGCCCTTGATTTGGACCCATTTGGGCTCGGATTGAGTCAAATTTTGTGTCGTGGGTTCGTATTTTCGAGACGTTCAATTCGACTATAAGTTTGTTGAAATCGGAATTCGGATCTTAATTTCAGAAGTTTTCAACTTGATTTTTCCTCGAGATTCACGCCCGATCAAGATAATTTTTCGTCGATGTATCAATAAATAATTTTGTTACACAAAGATTATTTATAATAAAAAGATAGTAGTAAATATAGAAGAAAATGTTATCAGAAAATAATTTTCATATAATTTTCAAAAAAAAAAACTAACGAGTACTTATAGCCAAATTATTTTTCACAGGAAAATATATTTTTATAATTTAAACTCTAATAAGTAATATCACTAATTAATGAGCTAAAATCTAAGATAAATAGCACTCTTTAAGATAACAATATCACGTATAAAATACTTCTGATCAAACAGGCAGTACAGAATCATATTGCATTAGTTAGATCCAAATAATTCTTACATTATATTCGAGAGGGTTACAAGAAAGAAAAGTGGACACTGTATTGCCACCTTCCCCCTCCAATTTTACAAGCATTGAAGCGCAGGAATTCTTACTCATAAGATTAAGAAAAAAAAAACCAAAAATTAGTCGTGCGTGCGTGCGTGCGTGCAACGGTGCGAGTTTTGCTGCACGGCTGCTCGTCGGCATTTCATCAAACACCTTGAAGTGACTGTTCGGCAATGCCGTTGGCGTGCTCGGTGCTCCAAAGGCGCACCTGGAGGCCGTGCTTAGGAATGGGGAATGGACTGTACTCCACCTCACTGTGAGATCCCACCACCTCAAACCTGCATCAATGGAACTACACTTTAGGCTTTTGCAAAAATTTAAGTAAGAAAAAGGCTACAGGAAAAGCTGGCTTGTAGAGTTGAAGCATTCAAATATGAGGCTATTAGCACATTTTCGTTGTAGATCGAGGATTTTTTTAATGATTCATTTAATGTCATGTGGATAGAAAATATGGCTTAAAAATAGTAAAAAGTTGTCACAAACAAACGAAGCCTATAAATTCTCATAAAAAACGCACCTATATTTGGTGACCAATTGGTGGATGAAGACCAACATCTCAATTTTGGCGAGCTCGTTCCCTGGGCATGAATGAACGCCATTTCCGAAAGGCAAGAAGGTATTTGGCTTGGGAGACGCCTGTAATAAGAACTAATTATTAGTACTGTTTCGCCATTAATAACATCGAAAGCTAAATATACATAGATTGGTACATGATCAACTTGGGCAGGCCTCTTGAAATGAATAGCGGCTAGACATAAATGAATGGAAAGACGACACCTTAATTACCTTAAATCTTGAAGGATTGAACTTGTGTGGATCTGGAAAATACTCCGAGTTGTGATGAATATTCCTGAACAGAGGCATCACTTTCCAGCCCTTGGGAATTAGATATCCTACATGCCATGATATTCGAGAGGGTTAAGATGACAATCTTATAATCTAATTAATACATTATTAGTAGTTCTGAACTACAGTGTAATAATATTTAAAATGCATATTACAAACTAATTAAATAATTTTAATCAAAATAAACATTGACTCAAACTTTGAAGTCTTAAAGTCTGGTTGGAATGACTGTAGTTGGGGGTGTAAGTGATGAGTTCAATAAGAATGAAATAACTAGCTCAATAAGATTAGGCAGATACTTAACTTGATTGGACTCTAACTGTAATGTTTTGTATAGGTGATAGTCAAGGGTGAAACCAACCTTAAATTTTAGGAGGGGCAAACGTAAGCTTCGCAGATATATCGGAGGTCTAAGGGGTCAACGCCCCCTGGTGGGGTTTTACCTAAAACCCCTGTGGGGGTTTCCAAGGGCAGCGCCCCTGCGAGGTTGGCAGATATATCGAGGTCAAGGGGCAGCGCCCCCAGAACAAATCTTATTTACTAAAAAATAAAATGATGAATTTTATTCATTATTTGGTGGAGGCAATTGCCCAAAGCCCATAGTACTTTAAAAGTTTTAGGAGGGGGGGAGGCAATTGCCTAAAAATTCTTATAATAAAGATTAAAAAATAGATGGAGAGTGACAAATTACTAAAAATTAATTACAAATTAGCCCCTGATAATTATATATATTAATTATTATTATTACCTTTATACTCCACATCAGCCACAGCTTCCCTGTAAGTGAAGGAGATGATGCTCGCCATCCTCAAGCTCTCGGATAAGACCTAGAAAGAAGAAAGTACACATCACTTTCCTTTGAGCCACTGAAGAGCACGCAAGAAGGAGACGAAAGATGAGGAGCTATTTGCTCCAAGGAATATTAATATTCTCACGTACTCTTTGAGTAAAAGGCATCTTCCTCGTATGGGCCCATTGCAATTGCTGGCTTCCACATCCATTACACGTATAAATAGTCATCTGTTCGGCCTGCAATTCAAAAGAAAAAACTATCATTAACATTTATAATAGATTTTTGTGTAAATATGAGAAAATGGATAATCAGACCAAAAAAATTAAATATTAGAAAAAAAAAAAAAAAAGCAGAGAACATATAATAACTGAGGTTTTTTTATTTAACATTTTATGTAGATCTAAAAAATATTAGGATGTTTTTTTTTTAAGAATAGAAATTTAAATATTTCCTAACTTTGATAAAACTTATAGGAAGATGTTTTCACTTAATTTTTTCTGTTAAAATATTATTTCTGATCAAATATTTTTCTTTTTTATATTAAAATTATTAGAATATCGATCGTATAATATTTTTCTTCTAATAGAGGCTCAAATGAGTAAAATTAATGGTGTGCAAAGAAATTGATAAATCCAAAAATTAAGAAAAAACATAAAAATTGATTTATTTTGATTTCGATTTTATCAGATTTTTTTTTTGTTTATCTAAACAAGCTTATTTAGTTTGATTTATGCTTAAAATGAAATTTTTTAACATCAAGAAAACCAAATTAAACTGATTGAGTATTATATAAATATATATATATATATAATTTTAGAGCCCTTTTTTATTTATTTCTCTAGAATCTTATAAATATTTTAATTAATGATCCATCAATTTAAAATAAAAAATTAAATTAATTCAAAATAAATCTTTAAAATCTTTTTAAAACCAAAACAAATCATATTAGCCAAACCAAAAATCAAACCCAAATGAAATCAAACATATCAATTTGATTTAGGTTTTGTTTGAGATGACTTTCTACTACTTCTTAAAGCAGCTTTTTAACACAAAAATTAAAATTTTTATACTAGAAAGCTTTTTTAACAAGCAATAAGAAAGTCGTCCCAAACAAAACCTTAAAGTCTATTTGGGATGACTGCATCGTTTTATATAATTAGTTGTGATGTTGTTGTGCAGAAATATAAACCAACTTAATTATTTATTTTGCAAAAAATAATTTTTAATCATAAAAATTTTTGAAAAATAATGATAAAGCAGGAAGAAGTAATAGCCCAACCAAATTATTGTTATTATTTAAAAAACAAAATAGCGAGAAAGTTATCCCAAACGGATTCTTATTTTAATTAAGTTGATTTTATTTATCGTAATAATGGTTCGATTTTGGTTTCTGATTTATTTATTATTTTTTTAAGTACAGAGTTATTTGAAAACAAGCTAATTGAATTATGCACACCCTTAAATACAATGCATCTCATGTCAATAAATAAAGGCTAATCATGTAGCACAAACTTGCACATACATGCTAGTAGATCGAAGCAATTCTCTTATAGTCCATTTGAAGAGGTTTCAGCTTTTGATAAAAATGATTGTAATAATATAACTTCTGATAAAATTTACTCTGAAATTTTATTTTTTCTGAAAAAATAAAACATCAAATTTCTTATCATCATCATATTCTAATATATCTAAAGTTTTGTTTGAGACAACTTTCTAAATTTATTTTCGAGTGTATAATTTTTTTAGTTTAAAAAATTTTTATACTAAAAATTGATTCAAAAAATAGTAAGAAAGCTATTCCAAATAAAGTATAATTCTCAAAAATAATTTTTCATCATTAATTTTTTTTTAATATCAGCAAAAAAAACAGTAACATATAGCAACTATTTAAGAAGAAAATAATGAAAAGTTATCCCAAATACATCCTTAATCTCTCTACCTTTACTGCCTCAAGAAGCTTTGGATCATCGTGGAGGTACTTGACCATCCACGTAATAACACTTGCAGTTGTGTCCTGTGCTGCATATAGAACACCAAAAATGTTATCAGAGATCTGATTGTCGCTTAGCCGCTCACCCTTGTCGTTCTTCCACTCCAAAAAGCACGACAGTAGATCTTTCTCCATTGTCTTATGTTCTCTTCTCTCCTCCATTATCTCGCTCAGTATCTCTGCAAGTCTTTTCCTCGCCTGAATGCATGGAAGAAAATTCCAATGCAGAACAAGTTAACTGACAGTACTGGATATGAAAACTAGCTACATAGTCATAACGTCTGCACGTAGTACCTTAATGGCGTTGCTGTAAGCAGTCCCGGGAATGTTGGTGGCGAAAGAATTATAACCCTTGTCAACAATGAAGTAGTTTCTTTTTATCTCATTCTTCCTCTGCTTGCTCAAATGCTCGCCAAAGATTATGAGGATGCCAACATCAAAAGACATCTGCAGAATGCGTACCAGTTAGTCCAGAAATCAATACGGAGTGATGCAATAATGACATAATTAAGCAATAGGATGACAAATGTGTGTTTCTGACAGAATTTATGTGATAAATTTTTTTTTTTTTTTTATGACAAGGAACCGTTAGCTGCCATCCTCGGACTTGCCGAGAGCACTTGGCTGTCGTAAACTCCGGTCAACCTAGACGGGCTACCCACATCCATTAGAACTCATGGCCGACGTGTCTTGGATCCCCCTGAAGGAGGCGCTGCCGCCCGAAGGAATCAAACCCGGTATGGGGGGTATCCACCCATGCTCGACCACCAACGGAGCTAAGCATCGGCGGGCTAAAATTCTTATTTTAAGAAATTTCTCTTTAAAAATTTTATCAGGAACTCCTTTTTCGCCCTTTGTTTTACATCGACATATGTGCAGATACATTTTTATCATTAACAGAAGCTTATATTTCAAAGAATGCACAAATCGTAAATGTTTATTTGCTTAAAATAATCAATTTACATTCTCTAATTAAAAAAAAATCCGATTTGCAATACTAAGATAAACATTATGAATGGAGATTTTTGCACAAATATAGCATATATTTTCATGCAGGCCAAATGGTTTTCTTTTACTCTGAAATTCTACAAAAATTCTTCTTATAAATATTTTATCATAAATTTCTTAAGGAAATTCTTTGTAGAATCTAAGTATTTGCACTTCAATGTGTAAGATTAAGAGCTCCATTTCACTGTAAATTTAAGTGGAGCTCTTATAGAAACAATTAACAAACCTCCTTCATAGCATGGAAGGTACTGAGCATATGACCATCCCAGGAGCGGAGCGTGGCGGAGGCGATGGCATCGATATCCGGCACGAGGCGACGGATGGATTCCGGCGAGAGGGAACTCTGCACGAGCTTCCTGACAATCGCGTGGTAGCCTCCCTGGTGAAAAAAGAGCGCCCATGGCCCAATCAACCTCTCCTTGCTGCGCGGGTAAGTCGGCTTAAAAAGCTGAGCTTTGCTCACAAGCACAAACCTCGCCGCCTCTGGACTTGCCAGCATAACGCACGGGCAACCCAGCAAATGCGTCTTGAAGATCTCACCATACCTGAATTAATTCCAAAGCCAATTTTAATACTTTAATTACTTAATCATTTATTAGGTTCATTTCTGTAGCGGACCAACCTTTCCTGCCTAGAGGGGAAGAAGATGTTGGGGTCCTGAGAAAACAGCTGGAAGGTCTCGCCGATGTAGGGCCAGCCCATGGAGCCTGGTGGCAGGGGAAGCTTCCCTTGCAGACTCCTGTTGTTATTGCTCTGCTTCCTCATCAGTAGATAGAAGAGTATGGAGAGGATGAGAAGAAAAGTGTGCATTAGACTGTAAACTATATCCATAATTTTCTTTTAAATCCTATCTTCTTCTCCTGTCTGGTTTTAGGAATAATGAATGAGCAAGGCAGGTTCGTGAATGTCAGGGGATGGAGAAGGGAAGGAGCAAGATGACGGCTTTTTATAGAAGAAATGTACGCCATGGATGGGGATTTATTATGTACTGTGTTGCTTTGAAATATGACGTTAAACATCGTTTAATTTCACTATTCTTATAGAAATATAATTAATTAGCTTGCAAAGTAAAATTGTAGACTCTATTCGTTCAGTCTCTGGAAAATTCTACTTCGTAATTGGTAACGGCGATGTCGCAGTCAGAGCGAATCACACATTTTGTTTCCATATCTAGAAAGCGTTTCTTCGATCTCATGCTGAAATCTTTTTCGAGTTTTCCATTTCTTTTTAGAGGAGAAATGAATCCCAAACAGTTGTCGAAATAAGGCGTGGAAATTTGAGAAGTGATGAATAAGTGGCAGGTTATAAATTAAGCAAATCAATAATGCATATGGCTAGGGGTGTCAAAATTGGGTTTCGGGTCCGATTCACGTAGAATTCGGAATTGATCCGGGCTCAAACGGGTTGACCCTAACCCGACCCGGTAGAAAAATGGGTCGGAAATCCGAACCCGGATCCGACCCGGCGGGTTGCCGGGTTGGCCCGACCCGACACGGGAAGGCGGGGCAGAGGCGAGCGGTGGAGCGGGCTGGCTGCAGCGGGCGAGAGGACGCCGGCAGGTGCGCGCGGGGCGGAGCGCGGACACGTGGGCGAGCGGGCAACAGCGCTGGCGAGCGGGCAGCCGCAGGGCAGCGCAGGCGCGCGGGCAGCGGGCAGTGAGCGCGAGCACACGGGCAGCAGGGCAGCGCGGGCGCGCGGGCAGCGGGTCTTTAACGTGACTGAAAATTTCATTATTGTTAAATAAATTTGATTATTATTATATATTTCTTAAATTATCATTAATTTTAAATTAAAAATAAAATCGAGTCTTCTTTTTTAACGTGACTGAAAATTTCAACTTCAACTACAAAAATTTTAGTCATTATTATTCTTAATGATTGCACGTATAAAAGAAGCGAGAAAAATCTAAAAATATTTGATAAAAGGACAGCTCTATTCACGCTTATATTAATAAAAAAATTTACCTGATTTTAATTTATTATCAATGCTAAAATAAAAATAGCTTTATAAACTATATAAAATAAATTAAAATATTCGATTTTCTTATTTAGTGATGGATTTTTTCAGGCCACGCAAGTGTGTCGGTGGTTGTAGCAGCGCGAGGGGGGAGGTAAGTCTAGTATAATGTACTACATTAAATGGTCCCCACTGCTGTAGTGGCGTCCAGCTGACCACCGTGCGAGGATGCAGGCCCCACCGGATCCGAAGTGCGTGGCTTGCTATCAATGGATAGGGTAAACATGGCCCCACCAGCGTAGCTCATTTTTTTTTTTTTTTTTTTGGGAAGCCAAATTTAAGTCACCCTGGACATCACCTTCAGTTTGATTAATTAATCAAATTCAAGTAAGTTTGAGCTTAATTTTATAAAATTGAGTTAAACTCACAAATTCATATTTAAATAGTTTTTATAGAATAAAAATTAAATGAAAAACAATAAAAAATTACTTATTATATATATATATATATATTGCAAGTGCATTTAGTATTAAAATTATTGAAAAGAGCGGGCGCACAAGCTGTCGAGTTGAGTCAGGAGTGAATCAAATTTGACATGTTAGCTCATCAATTTGGCTAAGGAGCAACTTATCAAGTCAAGCTCAAGTTGGCTTGTGAGTCTGTTTGACTCACTCACACCTCTAATAGCATAATTTGTTGTAACGTTAAAAAAAATAAGCTAAAGTCATTAGACACCCATTTCGACATATATAATTATCTAATGAGCTCAAAATTGACTTGTTAGCCTATCGGTACATGAGCCATTAATCAAATCAAATTTAAACTGGCTAACAAGTCTATTCAGTTACACCCTAGGATTGGCATAATTTGCTACCAAAATCTGATTTCAAAGTTTCCGTGCCGTAAAAAAATAGGCTAAAGTCATTAGCAACCCAATGAGATCATGCGTGCGGCTCGCTCGTTGAGCAAAGTCTTTCCTCCCACTCGGCTCACATTCGAGTCCCCTAATTGCCCCCAAAAAAAGTTAACAACCCAAATTTGAAAAATGTTATTGTCCCCTCGGCCATTCTCTCTATCATTCTCGTCTCACAAAGTCAGAAATTTGAGGGAAAAAAAATCAAATCTTAAACGTGCCATATAAACTCACCATTGACTTCAAATAGATTTATCATTTGTATTTCTGTGTGTGAAACTGTGAATACTTAAGAATGATTTTATAAAAAAGATGCGAAACATAAGAAATTGAAATTGAGGTGTTCTCTTTTGTCTGGGTCGGTTGTACGAAGACAGCGGCTCCGGAAATTTTCCGAAGTGGTGGGGCTGGGCGGCCGCCATCGACATCGCGGCCAGCTGGCGGGGAGTTCGCGAGTCACGATCCGGTTGGTCGGTGCGCTGGTCGACATTTTGGGTGCCGTTGAGGACGGTAGTAGGAGAATCCGTCCAGAGCTGTAGCGGATCTAATGGGTGCCGTCCACGACCACCGGCACGGCAGCACGGGACGCCGGGACCAGCTCGCAAGGGAAACTGCGTCGAACATTTGGCGGGCCTGAAATTATTTTGTACGGACACCAGACATAGCTAAAGTCCGGAGCCCAATGAAAATGTGTCACATCACCTGGTACTTCATATGGCTCTGTTCGGTATCCGCACAGAATAATTTTCCCTCCATGATGAACTTCCTGTTCTTTCTTTGACTCTACTGACCTGGAGATATAAGAGCGTGATTAGTGAGAGATTTGATTTTATTCGGGATAATTTTCTTCTGCATTCTGAAGCAATTTTTTAGTACAAAAATTATAATATAAGAAAGTTTTGTACAAAGAAGCTGTTTTAAAAAATTGTAAGGAAGCCATCCCAAACGAAGCCTTGGTGGTGGTGGATGCAGCTGCTTGCCTTCTATAATTAGTGTGTCCTTGGCCAGGGTGCAACATTTTATGAAGATATTTGAAAATTTGTTGTGCCGAAAGTAAATTTTTTGAAAGTTGTTGTAGAAAATTAATTTCTAGAAAAAAATATAAAAATAATGAAAAAGTCATAGCTAAATAAAAATTATGATTGCAACATAGAAAATAAAACATTAAGAAAATTGTCCCACACAAGCTTAATTGACCGTTGGCTGAGCAAGATTTGTCAAAGTTGTCATGCGAATCATCCCGCAGAAGAAATTTTCAGTATCATTGATTGGAATAGAGATATAGGGTAAAAATATAGAGATAAGTGTGGTAGTCATCAAACAAATGATTCAGAGCTAAGTGGAGAAGCAACAAAGTGTACAGTAATGAACTTTAGCATTGTTGCGAATAGACTTTTTTATCACAGAATGTGAATGTTAACCCAAAAAAACACATCACTGCATGGAAGAAAGAAGATCGAAGAGAGAAAAGAGAAGGGGTATTTGAAGAGAAAAGAGAAAGGGTATTAGAATAGTCTTCAGATAATCTCCATTTAGCTGTCCTTAAACTTTTTATTTTTAGATCTCTTGGGAGGATTGTTGTGAATAATTTTCTTAGAAAATTGATTCCTTTAAACATGAATTTTGACTCATTTAACTTGAACATTTTCAGAATTGCAATCAGTTGATTCAATCTCTGTTTCAGTCAAAATGAATGTTTCGATGAACAAATCAAATGACAAAGTATTATGTTTGGAATTGAAATGGATCTAAATTAAGCACTAAAAATATAATTATAAAATTCACAACACTTCTTAAGAGATCAAACAATCTTCAAATCTTATGTGCTTACAATCAAAATGAGCATTTTGTGACATAAATTCAATTAGTCTAATATTGTTTAATTTTGTTGTTATTAAGGCACTTAATGCTTAAAGAATGGTCTATAATTAAGGGCATCAATCTGAACCGTCTGATAGAGTGCTCGAGATTTTAGTTAAAGTAATTAAAATGGCACTCTGAATATCTATAAATATGCCCTTACTTTTTACATGAAAGTAGTGAGACCAAAGAATTGGCTTGGCTTAAAGATCTTGAGTTGGAGAGAGCTCTGTCCTATAATCAATATTGATGATCACCATCATCCAATTATAATCGCCCAACTACCGTTGCTAAACCAGCATCGTATAACTATCAGCACTTGATCACAGATATATCGAGAGTCCAAGGGGACAATGCCCCGGAACAAAATTTGGTTGTATGGGTATTATAGGAATTTCGTTTGTTTTTCGGTACCCTATTTTTATCCTATAAATATGTTGTAAAATGCTTAGGATTTAAAAGCTGTTTTTGTACTCCGACTCTTCTCTGTACCTTCTCCCCCGTGATTTTTCCCATATTTGGGTTTTCCACGTAAATCCCTTGTGTTCATTTGTATTTTGCAGATCGTAATTTATTATTTCTCTTTGTGTTTGATTCATCATTCTTGTTGCGGACTCAAATATACGCGGCGATAGATTTTAATTTTCCGTCTCAGCGTTGTACGTATATCCAGCACACAAACAGAATCGAAATAGTAACACCAAGATTTTTACGTGGAAAACCCTGGAAAGGGAAAAAACCACGGGGCCACGCCCAGTTGAAAAGAGTTCCACTAGTGTTGTTTGAAGTACACGAGGCTGATTCGTCCTTTAAATTCAGGACGATCAGATTACAATGAGTATCAGTTACAAGGACAAGCAGAATTTCGGCGTCACTTGAATGTCCGGCAGAATTCCGGCGTCACTCGGAAAGAAGTCCGGCGCCACTCGGGCGTCGGGTAGAATTCCGGCGTCGGGCAGAATTCCGACGTTGCTCCCGTGTCGGGCAGAGCTCTGGCGTCCCTCGGACGCTTGGTGGTGCTTCCGGCAGTGTTCCGGCGGAGTTCCGGCGGTGTTCCGGCGGAGTTCCGGCGGTGGTCGAGGAGGAGTTGTTCCCTCCTAGGCTTCTCTTCTCTTCTTCTTCTCTTCTTCTCTTCTTGGCTTAGGTCCCTTCTTAAGAGAAATGAGGGGCTATTTATAGTTTTTCTGGAGTGGCATAGCCCGTAAATATGTGAGGGATCAGGGGCAAATAGGGAGTGATCCGGATGAACGGCCGATATTGAATCCCTTGATCGTGAACCGTTTATCAAGCATTTGAAGGTCTTAATGATATCAGAATTCTACGATCTTGGGCTCGTTGGATTCGTCTCGTCGAGCCGCTCGATTCGATTATAAGCTCGCCAAAATCGGAGACCGTTTGGTAACTCAAATAGCTGTTTGATGCTTCCAACAGCGCTTCGGGTACTTGATTTGGACTCACTTGGGCTCGGATTGAGTTGAATTTGGTGTCGTTGGATTCGTATTTCCGAGACGCTCAGTTCGAATATAAGTTTGCTGAAATCGGAGTTTAAATGGTCTCCGAAATAATTTTTGAAGTTTCCAACTTGAGTTTTTCCTCGAGATTCGTGCCCGATCAAGATTATTTTTCGATGACGTATCAGTTGTCCCCCTATTTTTGAACGTCAAAGCTCCAAGAGTCCAAAAATATATGTGTCGGCTTTTCACTTTGGCAAAATCGCAAAAATTTACGTTCCAAGAATTAAATGTTTACTCGAACTTGATCATAGAGGCCCCGTTGAGCTCCGAAAGTGTCAAAATTGAGTCCGGAACGTCGAAAAACGTGTCCGGGGACCCCAAAAACGTCGAATTTGGACCGTCCGGGTCCAAAATCGGAGCCCGGGAACGGGTAGGCGGCCGAACCGGCCGGCCGCCGCCGCAGCCGCCGCCGGCGGCACAGAACCGCGCCGGAGCGCCTGCGGCCCGCGCTGGGCCCGCCCGCGGCCCGACCCTGGGCCCGCCAGCGGCCTGCCTGGGCCTGCGCGGTTTGGCAGGCCGCGCCCTTTCGCCGTGCCGCTTGGCCGGCGGTTAGGGAAACCGCCGGCCGGTTTTTATAAAAAAATTTTTTTTTTTTTAAATGTGGTGGGGCCCGAAAAATTTGAAAAATTTCAGGGAATTTAATAGAATTTTGGAATCCTCCCCTCCTTAAAGAAAACTATAAATAGACCCCCTAGGGTCTAATAGAAACTCGCCCCTTCTTCCCTTCTTCCTCTGGCTTTCTAGCTTTTGGCATTCTGAGGCTTTCCGCCATTTTTAAGTAGGTGACTTTCCCTACTTGACTTGGCGCCCCTCTTTTTGCGCAGAAGTTAGCGGCTTTCTCCCTTCCTCCCTCCGTTCTTCCTCCCTTTTTCTTCCTACTTCGGAGGCTTTCCGCAGTCTTTCGTAGGTGATTTTTCCTACTTAGATCTGCGCCCCTCTTTAGTGAAGGAAGCAAAAATGGGTGATCTCGCCTCCTCTAAAGTTCCTTCAGAAGACCGTCCTGCGCAACAGTCTGAAGTTCCAAAGAGGGCCCAAAAGGCGCCGAAGGCTGACGATGTGATTTCCACCGTCACTGAGGACTCCTTCATCTCATTTAGGAAAAAGTTTCATTTTTCTAATGATTTGGTGATGAAGGTGCCGGCCAGAACTAATCGTGCCTGCTTTCCTCCCCCTGGATACGTGACGGTGTATGAATTTAGTCTGCGAGCGGGACTACGATTTCCTCCTTCCTCCGAACTGATCGACATTCTGACGCTTTGTGGGGTATGCTTGTCTCAATTTTCCTACAGAGCAATGTCGATCGTGATGGGCCTGATCGTGTTTTTCAGAGACCGCGGAGTGGTACTTTCCTCAGAGTGCCTTTCTCGGATGGGGCGTCTCTTTAGAGATGAGCAGGGACGCATTTCATTCAGGTCCAAGTGGTTGGATATCCGCACTCGAGACCCCTTGAAAGGTTGGATCAGCAACTTCTTTTATGTGCAGAATGATTGGGGTCTTCAGGAGAAGTGGGGGAAGTTGAAAGAGCTACCTGTCCCCCTTCACATCGGAGCAGAAGATTTGCTGAGGATACTCAAACTCCCTGATTTGGATGCTCTACACTATGAGGTGCGTTACTTGAGTAGATATGTAGATGAGGAGTACTTGTTCAAGGTTGGATTATCTACTCTAGCAGGGAGATCACATGCTCAAATGTTGAAGAAGTCTGCTAGAGTTCCAGAAGTGGTCCCCCAAAAGAACCACTCCAAGCGACCAGGGAGCGAGGAAGGTTTGCAGGCGTCGAGGAAGAAGAGGGCAGATGAAGTTTTGACAGTTGTTAGCAAAGGTCCCCGAGCTTCTCCATCCAAGTCATATATTCCAGAGGATATGTTAAACCATCAGTGCATCGGCCGCCGGCGGGCTGAGGAGTTGGTGAGTTCTCCTTCACTTCTTCTCCTTTTTTACATTTCTTAAGGGATATATTTCTGATATTTTTCTTTTCTCAGTATTCTGATTTCAAGCTTGAGATGACCAAGACTCTGAACGATTGGAACAAAGAGTTTGTGAAGGTTAAATACCTTCAGGGGGAGTACAAGAAGAAATATGACAGTAAAGTGAAGGAGATGAAGGTGGTGGAGGATCAGCTTGAGGGGTGTAGAACTGAGTTGGCGAACAAGATTACTTCAGTCTCTTCTCAGAATGAACGGATGGATCGTCTGCATATAGAGTTGGTGGAGGCACAAGCGATGATCAAGCAGCAGGAAAAGGCTCAGCAAGTCCTTGAGGCTGAGAATGAGAGGCTTCAGAGTGTACAGTCCGAGAAGGAGGCCCAGCAGTTGCCGTCAGCAGTTATTGAAGAGTTCAAGAAATCTTATGCTTTCAAGATCATTATTGAGGATCACATTCAGGAGGCTCGCAGTCATATTTATGATGTGGAGGTGAAGGCCTTGGAGGCAGAGTGCGCATAGGATGGCTTCATCAGGGGCTTCATGAAGGGTGTTCGGACAGTACATCGCAAGACTGGAGCAGAGATCGAGGGACTGACTCCCAGCCAGGCTTCTAGTGATGCTTCTTCGGACTCTGGTGGAGAAGAGCTGGAGAGTGAGTTGCAGCGAGCTTTTGCCTTGGAGGAGGACGAGGATGATGTTGAGATTCTATAGGGTGTCTTTGATGTAGTTTTGTATCTCTTTGTTTTCTTTCTAGTGCTTGTATATATGCTCGATGTTGATGTTTCTATCTGGTGTACTTGATGTTCAGTGATATATAAAGATGTTGTTGATGTTCTTTTCTCACATGCAAATGAAATTTACTTAGTTTTACTTCAGTTTGGACTTTAGTGAGCTCTCTTTTGACTTGAACAAATGTGAGGCATTCCTTTTCTTTAAAGATTTTGACCTATCCGGGGTTATTAGCGAAAGCATTTGCTCGATACCCTTAACATGTCCGAAAAAAGGTCAGATCAACTCCCTTTGGGATTGATCATCAAATGATTTTGATATTCAAGATATCCTCCTAGGATACTTGACCTATCCGAGGTTGTTAGTCAAAGTATTTGCTTGATGACATTAACCTGTGCGAAAGAGGTCGGATCAAATCCCCCTGGGATTGATCATTCAGTGATTGAGATACAATATAGATTGTGTACTTCTAGAATCACAGAAAAAGAGTTTGGAGAGAAGAAACATTAGCACGACAAAGTGAATATCATATTGCTTCGTAATATGAGATAGCAGTTCCCTAGAATAACTTAGGGATACAAGAAAAAAGTTCTTCTATAATCAACACATAAGGGATGTACGAAAAACTTTATAATATGACTACAGGAGAAGATAAAATATAAGACAAACATAACACATAGACAGATAGCAGTATCAACTCCTACTGATAATATTTACGAAGATTGCCCACGTTCTAAGTTCGGGGAAGCATTTTTCCACCAGCATCCTTCAGTTTGAAGGTTCCAGGCTTGACCATAGCCGCTACCAAATAAGGACCTTCCCAGAGGGGGGAGAGCTTATTTCACTGAGGGCCTTTTACAGCGGCTTCAATGCTTCGTAATACTAAGTCCCCAATAGTGATAGGGCGAGGTTTCACCCTTCGATTGTAGTGACGGGCAACTCTTTGGTGGTATGCAGCGGTTCTGAGTGAGGCTTCATCTCTTACTTCTGGGAGGAGATCCAAATTTGCTCTAAGCTTCTCCTCGTTACTTTTGAAGTCGAAAGTCTGAACTCTGTGGCTAGGAACTCTGATATCAACCGGTATGACTACTTCTGTACCAAAGCAAAGGTTATATGGGGTTTCTCCTGTAGGAGTTCTAGCGGTGGTCCGATAAGCCCAGAGGACATTGGGGAGTTCTTCAGCCCATTGCCCCCCAGCCTTTCCTAGACGTGTCTTCAGCCCTTTCAGGATTGTTCGGTTTGTAACCTATGTTTACCCATTAGTTTGAGGATGGGCAACAGCTGTGTGAATGAGCTGAATGTGAAAATCCCTACAAAAAGATGTAAAGATCTTCCCGGTGAATTGTGTCCCGTTATCAGTGATGATTTTTGCGGGAATGCCAAAACGACATATTATGTTCTTCCATAAAAATTGCTTGGCATTTGCTTCAGTAATCTTCGCCAAAGGTTCTGCCTCCACCCATTTGGTGAAGTAATCTACAGCCAAAATAATGAATTTTTGCTGTCCAGTCGCTATGGGAAAAGGTCCCATTATATCAATCCCCCATTGGGCAAAAGGCCAGGGGCTTTGAAGGGATGCAAGCTCCAGAGCGGGTGTATGAGTGAGGTTAGAATGCAGTTGACAGTTTTCACACTTTCGTGTGAATTCAAGTGCATCCTGTTTCATTGTAGGCCAATAGAATCCCTGTCTCATGATCTTGTAAGCTAACGCTCTTCCTCCCAGATGTTCTCCACATACTCCTAAATGAACTTCCCGAAGCACGTAATCAGCTTCTGATGGTGGGAGACACTTGAGGTACGGCCCAATGAAGGAGCGCTTATACAACTCGTTACTGATAATGGTGAAATTTGCAGCTCGTCTCCGAAGTCGTATTGCAGCTATAAGATCTTCGGGTAGTACCCCATCTTTCAGAAAAGACAAGATGGGTTCGATCCAAGACATCTCTCTTGGCTCGTCAATTGACTGTATGACCCATGGACCCTGAATGCTTGGAAAGTGGATTTCCTCGATACATCTTCTCTTATAGATGTCCCCCGTTGTTGATGTAGCAAGTTTAGAAAGAGCGTCTGCTCTTACATTTTATTCTCGGAGGATATGTATGATTTGATGCTCCTCTATACGGGCTAAGAGTAGCCTTACAATGCTACAATATTGAGCCAATTATGGGTTGTGAATATCAAAATCCCCCTCCACCTGAGAGGCGACTAGTTGGGAATCAGTGTGGGCTATTAGGTTCTGGACTTCATAGTCAATTGCTAGTCTTAACCCAGCAACAAGGGCCTCGTATTCTGCTATGTTGTTGGTTGCCGGGAACTTGAGTCGAAGCCCGTACTCAAGGGTAACCTTCTGTGGAGAGATTAATAAAATTCCAGCCCCAGCCCCAGAACTCCCTGAAGCTCCATCGACGTACAACATCCAGCATGGAGAAGAAGGTGAAGCACTCGGTTGTACATCAGATACTGGAACGGTGCATTCAACTGCGAAATCTGCTAGTGCTTGAGATTTAATATCAGGTCTAGGCAAGTAGTGGATATCAAATTCTCCGAGTTCTACAGACCACTTAACAAGCCTGCCTGATGCTTCTAGCTTTTGCAGAATGCTTTTTAGCGGCAGATTCGTGTAAACTCCAATTGAATGGGCTTGAAAGTAAGGGCGTAGTTTTCTGGCGGAATAAACTAATGCCAATGCTGTCTTATCTGCCAAAGGGTAACGTCCCTCTACTTCAGATAAAATCTTACTAACATAGTAGATAGGACGTTGTATAGCATTTTCTTCTCGGACCAGAACTGAACTAATGGCTTGGATAGATACAGCCATATACAAATACAATCTCTCTCCTCGTATTGGTTTAGAAAGTAGTGGCGGGGATGTCAAATACTTTCGCAATTGTTCAAAGGCTTCTTGACATTCATCTGTCCATTGAAACCCGGAGCTACGAGCACCTCTAAGTATCTTGAAGAAGGGCAGATATTTGTCTCCTGAACGTGCCAGGAAACGAGATAGTGCCGCAATTCTCCCATTCAGCCTTTAGACCTCCTTGATGTTCTTTGGCGGCACCATGTCTCTTAGTGCCTTAATCTTCTCCGGATTGGCTTCGATTCCTCTATGGGTTACCATAAACTCTAAAAACTTTCTAGAAACGACTCCAAAAGCACATTTAGCGGGGTTGAGTCGCATATTGTAATGCCTTAACAAGTGGAAACATTGTTTCAGGTCAGAGATATGTTGGATTTTTTCCAGACTTTTTACCAACATATCGTCTACGTACACCTCCATAGTACGTCCAATAAGGCTTTTGAAAACTTTATTTATGAGACGCTGATAAGTTGCTCCAGCATTTTTGAGCCCGAAGGGCATCACCCGGTAGCAGTACAATCCTTTGTCTGTTTGAAAAGCTGTTGCTTCTTCATCAGCAGGATTCATTTTTATTTGGTTGTAGCCGGAGTAGGCATCCATAAAGCTCAACATCTGATGACCAGAGGTGGTATCAACTAATTGATCGATGCGAGGGAGCAGGAAACTATCCTTTGGGCAAGCTTTATTGAGATCAGTGTAATCTATACACATTCTCCAAGCTCCACTTCCCTTCCGTACCATGACAACATTTGCTAACCAAGTAGGATAGTGCACCTCTCGTATGAATCCAGCTTCTAAAAGCTTATCTACTTCTTGTTCAATTGCTTACTGCCGATCTGGTGCAAAGTTTCTCTTCTTCTGGATAATCGATTTACATGTTGGATTGACTTTGAGGGAGTGAACGATCACTTCGGGGTCAATTCCAGGCATATCTGCTGGACTCCATGCAAAAATATCCTGATTTTTTCGTAGAAAAGCTGTAAAGTTTTTCTTCTCATCATCTGAGAGCAGTGATCCAATTCGCACTGTCTTTGAAGGATGCTCTTCAGAGATAGATACAGTAGTAAGGTCTTCCACAGGGAAAGCTCTCTGAGGAATATCTTTGCTCCGTAGATCAAAGTCCTCGATGCTCAGGGTAATCGTCGGACGAGACTTGATCTGCCTAAGATAGCAGGTCTGTGCTATTTGTTGATCTCCGCATACTACACCGACTCCTGATGGGGTATGGAACTTCAGCTTGAGGTGAGGAATAGATGCGATGATCCAAAAAATTGACTGGAGCAGTCTCCCGAAGATGGCGTTATAAGCTGACTCTGACTTTACCACGATGAATTGAATGGAGTGTGTACTCTGTCGAGGAAATTCTCCAAGGACTACCGGGAGACTGATTATTCCTTCTGCTTGTACAGGTCGATTATCAAATCCATATAAAGGACCTGCAGCAGGTTGAAGTTTTTCTCTTGAGAGACCCATATTGAGGAAAGTAGAGTAGAATAGGACATCTACAGAGCTTCCGTTGTTCACAAGAATTCTTTTGACATTGTAACACGGGTCACCAATGCCTGCGTTTATGACAAGCGGATCTTGATGGGGGGTTTTTACTCCTTCCAAGTCGGAATCATTGAACGTGATGGAATGATCGATACGAGCCTTTTTTGGAGTTGGATTTTCTTCCACATTTAGAAAGACTTGGTCGGATAGTAAGGGGCCTCCTGCGATTGTTTCAATTTCGCCAACCGTTATCCGGTTATTCACTGGCTATCTTTGTGGTTGATTCTGCCCCCCAGTGGGACGAGTTTCTTCTCGGGTAGGTGGATTCCCAATAAACTGTCGAAGATAGCCCTGACGGATGAGTCTTTCAATCTCCTCCTTAAGTTGCCTACAGGATTCAGTAGTGTGGCCACGACTACGATGAAAGTGGCAGTACTGATCTTGGTTTCCTGTATTCGGCTTCAAAGGATGCGGCCACTTCACTTTGTCCTGATCTTGAATCGCCATCAACACATTTGCTCGAGATGTGTTGAGCGGAGTGTACTCCTTCTCCCGTCGGGGTTCTCGTCGTGGCAGTGGGGGTTTAGGATGTAGATTGCTCTTCCCTTGCTTTTTTTGTTGTGATGATGAATTATCCATTTCGGGTGCTCCCTTGCGCTTTCCAGTGGGTTGCTCGTACTATTTTCTGTGAGCGTTTATTGCCTCATCTGCTGATATATGTGCTTCCACACGATGGATCAGATCGGCATATGAGTGAACAGTATCGCGCATGAGTGCCGAATAGAAGGGGCCAGGACGAAGTCCTCCAAGAAAGACCCCTCTGAGCAATTCTGGGTATACTCCTGGGATTTGTCGAGCCTCGATAGAAAACCGCTGAAAGTACTCTTTCAATGATTCTCCCTCATTCTGACGAATCCCAGAAAGGTGAGAAGAATCCTTAGCAATTCTTCGGTTGGCTACGAACTGTTCGACAAATACTTTGGCCAATTTGACAAATGTGGGGATCGTTCTGGCTGGGAGTGAATAGAACCATGTTCGAGCTTGTCCTTTAAGAGTAGCAGGGAAAACCTGGCAAAGGAGTGCATCTGAAGCTCGTTGAATATGCATGATGGTCCTGTAATGGTCGATGTGCTCGTACGGGTCGGATGTCCCATCGTAGGATTCAATGCTTGGCAGCTTAAAGCCAGCCGGAATAGGGTGTTGAAGAATGGCTTCTTCCAGGGGTGACGACTCCTGGAAGTCCCACTGACGAAGAGGTTGCCTTATGCCTCCTGTAGGGAATTCCTCCCGGACTAATCGTCGCAGTTCGTGGCGTAGGGCATTGCGAGGGAGCTCGGCAATGTGAGGGTGGGCTAGCTCCTCAGTGAGGTCTTGAGGAAGGCGAGATTGCTGACTTGCGTGTGGAGGATGGGTAGAACTTGCTGTATCAGCCAGCTCGTTCTCTTGACGTGACTGCGAACGCCTCCTGGGTGGAGGAAGAGGATTCTCAGCCTGAAGATGTTCAATCTGAACAGCTTCGACACTGGGTGGATCTCGAGGGAGAAGAATCTCCTCTTGAGGTGCTAGGGTCGGCTGTCGAGTCTCTCGTAAGAGTTGTAGGATCTCGTTTTGAGATTCTTCCATCTTTCGAATTCTCTCTTCTAGGGAGGGTCCCGAGGTCCCCTCTCCAGGTGCGTTTTACCCCCCGGGGTATAAAGAGGCAGATATCGGATGTCTATGATTCATAGACTGATTTCTGGATTGATGAGAATGAGAGCGGGAGGCTCCTATGAGGCGACTGCTACGCCTGTTGACCATCGTAGCAATACTTGAAGTTGTGGGATAAGTTTCTCACAGACGGCGCCAAACTGTTGCGGACTCAAATATACGCGGCGATAGATTTTAATTTTCCGTCTCAGCGTTGTACGTATATCCAGCACACAAACAGAATCGAAATAGTAACACCAAGATTTTTACGTGGAAAACCCTGGAAAGGGAAAAAACCACGGGGCCACGCCCAGTTGAAAAGAGTTCCACTAGTGTTGTTTGAAGTACACGAGGCTGATTCGTCCTTTAAATTCAGGACGATCAGATTACAATGAGTATCAGTTACAAGGACAAGCAGAATTTCGGCGTCACTTGAATGTCCGGCAGAATTCCGGCGTCACTCGGAAAGAAGTCCGGCGCCACTCGGGCGTCGGGTAGAATTCCGGCGTCGGGCAGAATTCCGACGTTGCTCCCGTGTCGGGCAGAGCTCTGGCGTCCCTCGGACGCCTGGTGGTGCTTCCGGCAGTGTTCCGGCGGTGTTCCGGCGGAGTTCCGGCGGTGGTCGAGGAGGAGCTATTCCCTCCTAGGCTTCTCTTCTCTTCTTCTTCTCTTCTTGGCTTAGGTCCCTTCTTAAGAGAAATGAGGGGCTATTTATAGTTTTTCTGGAGTGGCATAGCCCGTAAATATGTGAGGGATCAGGGGCAAATAGGGAGTGATCCGGATGAACGGCCGATATTGAATCCCTTGATCGTGAACCGTTTATCAAGCATTTGAAGGTCTTAATGATATCAGAATTCTACGATCTTGGGCTCGTTGGATTCGTCTCATTGAGCCGCTCGATTCGACTATAAGCTCGCCAAAATCGGAGACCGTTTGGTAACTCAAATAGCTGTTTGATGCTTCCAACAGCGCTTCGGGTACTTGATTTGGACTCACTTGGGCTCGGATTGAGTTGAATTTGGTGTCGTTGGATTCGTATTTCCGAGACGCTCAGTTCGACTATAAGTTTGCTGAAATCGGAGTTTAAATGGTCTCCGAAATAATTTTTGAAATTTCCAACTTGAGTTTTTACTCGAGATTCGTGCCCGATCAAAATTATTTTTCGATGACGTATCAATTCTTAACATTTACATTGGTTCATTAAAGTTGGTAAGTTGACAACAAAAATCCAGACGAGACAGATCACTTGCAAAGAATATTAATTTCTTGTAAACAAAGGAGATTCGTCAACGAAGGATGCTATCAGCATGACTAGAGAGTTTCTCGACTAGTTTTAAACTCTTTTAAGGCATAAGTGTGATAAGACAAAGCAAGGTTCATTGTTCAAGTAGAACTACTCCATCTAAGTGGAGATCATAAAGTCATGGAGAGCAACAGGTTTGGCAGAGTTTAACGTCACAAAGAGACTTCTGCAATTTCTCAAATTTTTCCATACTCTGCCTTAATGTTTAAGGCCAGGAAATTCTCATTTGGACTTTTTTCAACTTTTATGCTATATTTTTTGTTTGGTAGGGTCTTACTTTTAGGGAGGATTCCTTTATTGAAATCTTGTGAGAACTCTGCTGTACTTATGCAGAAATTTGTGCTGAAATATTGCCAAAACTCCGGAGATACTCTAAAAGGCCTAATGCTCTTCAAACTTAGACAAATTACACACGTGGAGGCTAATTAGTCAACCAACCAACCTTAAACATTTTATGATCTGCCTACTTTCAAATTCAAAGGCTGGCGATGAGTTGGTCTCCTGATCTGCATATATCTTGGAAAACTATTAAATTTGAACGCCGCATGTGGAGCTACTTATGGATCAATTAATCAAAGCACACAACTACGTATATACTAGCTTAATTTATACTCTAATAACCTCAATATTTCCCATTCACGTTTGTGTATTCAAATATACTAGAATACATAACTAGTACACTATTGTGTATTCTGTTAGGATTCAATGGCGACGAAAACTTATTTTATAGCCTCCAAAAGACATGTCAAATCATCGAGAAGAATTATCGGAAGCATACTTGAATCCATTGAATTGCAGAAACAAGGTCTTCGATCTTCCACGTTTGAAGCGGTGTTCTCCTAGAGAGTGAGAGACCCCTTCTTTTCACTCAAGATGGGAAGTGTGGGAAATGCGAACTCCTCCGCTTAAACTGTGGACCACGATCTCTTTATACTTAAAACATATTTATTTTTATCTCAGCCCATCATTAAAATAAAAATAAATACTTGACTTCTACACAATAATTAATTCCATACAAAAATTAATTGAGATTTCACATAAGCCAAATAATAATTTAATACTTAATAGATCATGAATTTAATTAGCTTAATTTTAGATAGCATCTAATGTATAATACTTTACTTATATGTATAAATAAATGGACCAACATATAAAAATTTCCCAACATATTCGATATATTCACACATAGCTCTACTAAAAATTGTCGGGCTTCATAATTTCTCCGCATTGTGAATTGTGATATCTTTTATCAACAAGCATCGAAAACACCTACAATTTTAGAGACTACTAAATAGCAATTTGTAGATCCAATCTCTCTTATTTCTTATTCATTTCATGAAATTCTTTCAATATTTTGGAGATAGAAATTTTATTTATTTATACTTTATTGACAGGGAAAACTCGACATTCATATTAGATTCATAGTTTTTTTTTTTCATTCTAAATTTCTCATCTGAAAAAAGAAAATTCTATTTCACTTATCTACTGACAAGCTCAGTTTATCCTATACCAAGGTGACTATATGCATCTTCTCCTAATCCACAGAAAAATTGGGCAAATTTTTAAAAGGATCATCATTGATATATAAATTAAGAGAATGATCATCTAAAAAATAAAATTTAAAAAGGATCATACACGTAATCAGAAATTATGTTTTTATATATAAAATGCAATTATAAATTTCTTTTTTTCATTAAAACGCATTTCAAAATTGTGTCTTATATGCAAAGGAAAATTTTTTTGGTTTATTACCGGCGAGAAAGAGAGACGGGAGAGACAAGGGAAAAGAGAAAGTGGGAGAGAGAGACAAGAGAGAGATAAAAGATGGTCGAGAGAGACGAGAAAGAGAGACTGTAGGGAGAGAAAAGAAGGGGGAGAGAGCGAAATTTAATCATTTAACTTTAAATTTTGTAAACTTATATTTTTAATATTTAATCTAATTTTAATTAATTATAAATTTTTAAGTAACTTTTGAATTATATTTTAAATACGTAATAAAATTAATTTGAAATATTATAACTATTATGTTTATTTTAAGACATATAGTTTTTAATTAACTTAAATATAATTATAATTTAAAACTAATTTATTAATTATAACTATAATATTTAAATTTAATAATTATCACTATTAAATTTTTAAAATTTTTCAAATTTTAAGGTTATAAAAAATATATATTAAATTTTTTTCAAACTTTAAAGTTATAAAAAATATATATTAAAAATGTAATAGTTATAATTATTAAATATAAAATATAAAATATAAAAATTTATATATAACTATTAAATATATTTAATATTTAATATTTAATAATTATAACTATTAAAATTTTAATATATATATTAATAACTTTAAAATTTTAAAATTTAATATTTAATAATTATAAGTTTATAACTAATAAAATTCCTCTCACTCCGTTTTCCCTCTCCCGTTTTTCTCTCTGGTCTCTCTCTCCCCCCTTCTCTCTTTCCCGTCTCTCTACCACCTTTTACCTCCGTCTTGTCTCTCTCTCCCCCACTTTTTCTTTGGCCTTTTGTTTGACCTTGTCTCTGTGGTCTCTCTCTTTCTCATCAGTAATAAAACAAAAAAAAATTCTTTGCATATAAATAGCAATTTTGAAATATGTGTTAATGAAAAACGCAATAACAAAATGCATTTTAACAGAAAAATTAATTCATAATTGTGTTTTATATAAAAACGTAATTTCTGATTGCACGTATGATCCTTTTTAAATTTTATTTTTTAGATAATCCCTCTCCTAAACGATAATCCTTTTAAAAATTTACCCTAGAAACGACATTCTCTACTCAACTAGATCATGACTAGTTCTCCCCCATTCATGCCCGGTTTGTTTGTCCGTTCTTAGTGCTTTTTTCTTTTCAAAACGGTATAATTTTTTTTCTTTTTCGTTGTTTGAATGTGACGCATGCAGGGGCGAAACCCCTTAGAGGTCAGGGGGGGCAATAGCCCCCCCCTCAAAAAATTAAAAAAAAAATGATTATATGATTTTTTAGATAAATTTATCCTTCTTTATTCATTTTTTAGTCTTTATTCCAAGAGTTTTTAGGCAATTGCCCCCTCTAAAAGTTTTAAAATATTATAGTATTTAAGTAATTGCTCCCAACAAATAGTAAAGAGAATTCATCATTGAATTCCAAAAATATTCTTCAAACGAAAATTCATCGAACCTCGCCAGGGGGCGCTGCCCCATTGGACCCCCGACCTATATGCCTTATAAATTTGCCCCCCTGAAAATTAAGGCTGGTTCCACCCCTGGACGCATGCATTTTCAAAAACTCTATTTCTTTATTGTTTTGAGAAGCGTTATGATATTAACTTTTTCATTTAAAACCTACATTTTTAAAACAAAAAAGCTAAATAAATGAAACGAAGCCTCATTGTAACGACCATATCGTGCTTTCTAGTTTCTATATTCCACTCCAGTCATTATGTAATAAAATTTATTACTGGACTTCGAATAATCAAAGAGATTAGCCTATAACTGTATATTTAATTGCCATAGCAGTTATGTCATTGTAAATTAACAAGGCAACAATAATACAGTTGACGGGACAAGAAGACATTGCAATCAAATAGTACAGAATGGAGTCACAGGTCACAATAATGGATGGAAGAGCAGGCCAGCTTCCTGATTCTGATGGGATCGATACACTGTAGCGGACGAGAACCTGTACAATTCCAAGTAGAAGAAAGGCTAGAAATGATTTTGAACCTTACCTTTTTTTGAGAAATTAATGTGTTGAGTTCCGACGTAGAGTTACGTTCAAATTTCAATGATAGTTTAATACATGAATTGAATATATATGTACTATATAATTATATACACAGTGTGTACACAGTTATATACACTATGTACACACCCACATGTCACGCACTCTTTGGAGTCCGGACGTAACTCTATGTCCGGACGTCCAGAAACCGCACGTAACTCTATGTCCTGCCATTTTTTTAGACATATTTGATCACAAAATTAGACTTCATTTGGGATGACTTTCTTGCTGCTTTCTAAAACAGCTTTCTAATACAAAAATTTATAATTCAAAAAATTTTTATATTAAAAAGTTACTTTAAAAAATAGTAAGAAAGCCGTCCCAAATGAAAGCCTTAGCCATAAAATTTGGTTAATGATTGCATTAATTGAAATTTTAGGTTGGCACCGACCATTGGATTGTGACCGCCCATTGGATTTGGTTTCACGTTCAAAATCTTTTTCCTTCTTCAATAAGCAATTTTAATTGCATGTGATTTTTTTTTTTGTCTGTTTGGTTTTTGAACTTTCACGTTATGTGTTGAGCTATTTAGGCTTAGATTCTAGAAATGGCTTTGGCGTTCTAAAAGGTCTCGAGAACTTTCTAGAATATTGATCAGAAATAGTAGATTATACCCACTTATAGTTGAAGCAACTAAAGACTTACAGAAGCAAAAAATTTTACGAATTTCTCGATCTCATATGGATCATTGGTTTGATACAACTTATTAAGGGGCATTAATTCATCATTAAAATAGATAAATGTATGGTCGACATATTACTTGTCAAATTTATTTTCGACTCAAAAACTTAATCCAATGGATGATTAAGAGGTAATTCACGCACAGAACTAATGGATTGGACGTATATTGATACATTGAACACATTTTGAATCCTTATAAATACAAAACCATCACAATAGAATACTAAAATTAGTAAAATTATTTACCAATCATGTATACTAAATATCTACAAGTATGGAAATTTTAATTAGGTTTGTTGCGGGCTAGTATATTCGTCATGGTAAAGTAAGAGAATTTTTCATCATAATGATGCACGGATATCTAGCACAGAAACAGATAGTTGAGAGAGCAAAGAAACACCATAAATTTTTTACGTGGAAAACTCAAAAAGGGAAAAACCACGATGTCTTGCTTAAGTAAAAAGATTGTACTATATTTATGCAGGTTACAAAGATTGACTCGTTTCTTAGCATGGATCAGAGACGGTGAAATTACAATAGTTTGAGGAATTGGTCACACTTCATATGGGTACTCGAGAGTTGTAACGACTGTAATCAGATGATATAGGTTGAAAATATGGTGGCAACGACTAGAAGGACTAGAAGAGGTTGGTAGCCCGACAAAGATTCGATGGCGATCAGCGGCAGAGCGGAGGTCCAGCAACAGTTAGTGATCTGACGAAGGTCCGATGGCGGTAGGTGGTTTTGCAGCAATTGCCGACCTGGCGCAAATTGGATAGAGATTGGCAAACTAGCAGTTGGCTGTTGGGCGAAGGTTCAACGGTGTCGACGGCAGGGTGGTGGTCCGACGATGGTCGGGCAGAAGTTTGGTGGAGATTGTCTCGTTGGGTGGTGGTCTAGCGGCCGACGGTGATCCGACGACTGTCAGGCGGAAGTCTGATGGAGATTGACGAGCAGGCGGTGGTCTGGCGGTGATTGGTGGATGGGCGGTGGTCTGGCTCTAGTCGGGAGGAAGTCTGGTGGAGATCGGTGGTTAGGTGGTGGTCCGATGATGATCAGGTGGAAGTCCAACATACGGGCAGAGTTTCGGCTACTGTGGTGCTGGGGTAGAACTATAGGATCTTTAGAGTCTCAAAGTTCTCTCCAATCTCTACCCAAAGGTCTCTCTCATGGAGAGAGTGTGGGTCTATTTATAAATTTTAAAACCCATACTAAGTCTCTCGATCATGGAGGATTTTCAAGCATGTATGTGCCTTGATGATGTCGGACTTGAGCGATTTTGGGCTCACTGGATTTATCTCGTCGAACCGCTTGATTTGACTATAAGCACGTCATATTTAGAGATCATTTGGTCATCCAACTAATACTTTGAACCTTTCAAATATGCTTTTGTCCTTTGATTTGGACCCATTTGAGCTTGGATTGGACCGATTTTGATGTCATTGTGTTCGTTTCCTTAAGATGTTCAATTTGACTATAAATTTATTGAAATCAAAGTTCGGATGGTCCCAAATTTAATTTACGAAGTTTCCAACTAAGATAAGCTCAAGATTCGTGCTCAATCAAAGCAATTTTTAATGACATATCAAGGTTAGTGATACAAATAAATTAATTATATGCATTCAATTGATTGTCTCAATTATATTAACATACTATTAATCAACAATCTCAATTTATGACAATCTACAAATGCACTATGATTTACAATAAAGAGCTGAGCTTATATATAAGTGAGATGATGACATAATAACAGAATTTAATTTTTAATAATCATATATTAACAAAAATTAATCAAATTAATGAAATAGAAAAAAATGATATAACAACAAAATAATTTTTATTAACAAAAAAAACTAACAGATATAATTTATAAAAAAAACCGACAAACAAACAAATTTTAGGATCTTACTCATATCCAATCTACAGTTGAGTGATAATATATTGATTTGATTGAATTAAAAACTCTCTCTCTCTCTCTCTCTCTCTCTCTCTCTCCATGTGCTACATTAGTCAAAGAGTAGCTTAAAATACGCCGAATGAACAAAATTAGAGAAAATTTCTATTTTATTTTTAGCTTCTTCTCCTTCTTTGTTATCTCCTCTAAGCTTTTTTTTTTTTAATTTTTATTTTGAAATTGGTATCCACCCGCTGCCACTCTTGAGAGGGCGTTTGGCTGCATGACTTATCCATAATATGACTAATCCTCGACTAATCTAGAGGAGACATTCACCCCATAAACCTCTTGGTCCGCACTTAATTGAGCCCTACTTAAAAGACACTGCCGCTTGAAAAGAATCAAATCTAAGTTGGAGAGTTTTCAACCGTACTCATCTACCAACCACGATAAACAACGGTGGGGTGGGTTTATCTGCTCTAAGCTCATTGCGCCACTAATAACAAGAGAATTTGGCTGAATTCTGTGGCTTCTCCGTCAGAGCCCTTCTGCGATCTCTCTTCAATCGACACGTAACAGGCAAGAAACGCAATTTTCTATGAGAGGATGATAGCGATGATGGAGATATGGTCCGTATGGAGGCCATGTTAGCCTAATGAGGCAGACCTAAAAAGCCTACATCTAATTCGCTCGGTGACACAATGATCAATTTTAGCTTCTTTCAGATTCTGCAGCTGATCGGATAGGACAAGCTTATATCTGTTAGAAAGTATGATGATCACTTTTTTTATTGTTTCATGATGCTATTTGATTGATTTATATTGATATGTTGATAGAAAAATAAGAAAAAGAGTGTAGTAAAATAATATAAACATATAATAGAATTATAAATATTATAATAATTTAAGTTATATATGATAATTAAAAATGTAATAATATTCATATTTGTCACCCACTCAGATGTGGCTGTAAAAAATATTATGAGTTTGTCTAACAAAAAATGAAGATGCTGAAGTGAATATGACTTTGTAAATAAGTTTGCATTCTTGAGAAAAAAGCGATGCTTTAAAAATCGGGTTGAATCGGCCAGTTTAACCAATTGAACTGCAAACCAGTCAGCCATCAATTTAGCATAAAACCGCTATCGAATCATTTGAACCGATGGTTTGACCGTCGAACCGTCAAACCAGTCACAATTTTGAATAATCGGGCAGATCATTTGAAAAATAATTTAAGCCGTTCAGATCAAATTGGATGGCCTAAAATTAACTAAGGTAAAACTTATACTTATATAAAATGAAAAAAAATAAATAAAAGCCCCATTTATCTCATATTTATTTTATTTTCAGAGCTTCACCAATTACAGATATAAACTATGAGATTTTAAGAGAAATTTCGATTTCATCTCTCAAATTATGACTACAAAGAGGTCAATTACTCAAAATAATAATATATTTATTTTTAAATTTATTGAATTCATTTGTTATATTTTTTAATTGCTTCATATTATGATTCTATTCAATTTTTGTTATATTTTTTAATTGCTTCATATAAATGATTCTATCATTATTATAATATTTAAATATAATAAATGTTTATTATATCATCCGATTCAACCCCGGTCGAACCATAGAACCGTTAATCTCTCCTTCCGGTTTGTTGTTTGGTCGAAATTTCAAAGCCTTGGAAAAAAGAAAAACAGGCTCATTTTGTTAAATGCAATGATCACAATTCAAATAGTTGACCCTATTGTGCAATTCAAAGCGGAAAATAGAAAAATCACAATCAAACACAATCAGCATAATGCGATTTAGTAAAGAATTGCCTACGTCCACGAGAAGGGGATGATTTATTTATTCTGCTTAATGGAAGAAATATGATTACAATGCTCACTTTATATAACAGCAACCCAATACCCTAAACCCTAAACTTAATATAGAAACTCCTAATCAATATAATAATTAGAGTTCCTAATTATGACCCTATTTTGGAAAGCAAAAAAAAAAAGGTTTCCATAACAGACCCTTCATTACATTTCTTCGAGCATTCACAACCAACTCTGCAACAACTTCTACACCAACCTTCTTTTCAACATACAATTGCTCAGTGATGGCGTACTTCTTGCACATTTCTCTCATGTATGCCTCAATGTAAACCAAAGGCTCTGTAATTGCTACTACAATGAACAAATTGCACTGAAAAAGCTATTACTGCACCTATATTATAGTAAGAGTATATTATAGTAATAAATATTATACAAAAAATGTAAATCATTTGGAATATCTATGACTAAAATAAATAATAATAATCATCAAAATTAACAATCCTAAATGATATTACATTATTTAAACTAACATTGCCAAATGCATTGCATTTCATAAATAATATTGCTACAAATAACTGTCTCGATAATATTAAAGGCCAATAAATAGAGCAAATTGAAGAATATCAGAAACTGCCAGTTCTATAGAATATAAAACAGCACCTCAATATGAACTCTCCTATGTTTATTCATCGAAATGCAGAACTTTTTAACGAAAAAACAGTGAAAAAAATAGAATTTATATCTTTTCTCTGCAATCAATAGAGAAGGAATGCTAATTCAGATTGAGATATAGCAGGGCATAAAAAAGCCAGGCCTGTAGCTTTATTGTGCAAATAAAAGTTTCAGGGTGAAACTATACATTGATTTATGATAAATAAATGTTATACTTTACCGAAGAGTAGAAATCGTATGGTAAAATACTATGAGCAAGAATATAATGGTGGTGCTAGCGTCCAAAATCCCAAATCCTATGCACCGTTTGAATTAGGTTTCTTCTGAAAAAGCTGTCAGCTAAGTATGTGATACACATCATATCACTTCCAACTTCTAGATTTGCAAATTAAAGCTGAAGCATAGAGGTTGAAATCCAATACTCAATCAACAGAAGTGTATTTTCGAATCACACCTATGATCCTCTCTTTATCTCTGGTTGCAAATGCTTCCAAAAGAACCCCACCTTTGTAGAACTGAAATAGAGGCACTGTCTGCAGAAGTTGCAACACAATCAATAAAAATAAACAGTACCGAACAGTCAACAAGATTTTCAGTTTTTTAAAGGTAGCCTAATTCAGTGTGATGGTTTTGGAGTCTCATTTAAGAACAAGATGATTCTAGAAGAAGTGCGAAGCAATTTAATTTGTCTTAAGGTCTTGTTGAGCTAGATTGAAAATGATAATAATAAATCCTAATTATTTAAGTTAGTTTTTGCTGAGTTCACTTAACCTTAAAAGCATGGCGTAATTCTAGGGGGGGGGGGGAGTGTTAGGAATAAAAAAAACTTGAAAGGTGATGTTTAGCAAGCAAGCTCACTATTTATTAATATATCTCTAACCAATTTGGTCCACAAACAATCAATAATATATATCAAGTATGATGTGTAGTATGAAAATATCATGTAATTTGATTTCATATCATGTCTCTTTCCAACTGATTATATTTTATAACTCAAAAGAGTTGTCAACATACTTTCAAAGCTTTTTGCATAATTGCAATTGAAAGAATATAATTTTAACATAGAATTTCAAATAAGAAAATAACAATAATTAAAGTCTAGTAAAAAAAACATGTTTTAATCAAATGCTCATGAAACACTTTAGTTGCTAATCCCTTATTGAGTGGGTCCACAATAATGAAGTTTATATTGATATTTTTAATAAGCGCCTAAAGACTCTGAGCCCTTCCCTTAAAACAAGAAACTTAAAACAAGAAACTTTATATCAAGATATTTTAATTTTAATAAGTTTCTGTATTTCTTATAATATAGCTCGATGACTTTATTATCACAATTTATCTTTAATGTTCTCTCAATACTATGAACCATAGGCAACCAATGATAAAATTTTGAGCCATATTCTTTAATTTAAAGCATCATAGACATCATAGACAGCTACACATCCTAAAGTTGATGTTTTACACTCTTCTATAACATAGCTCCTCAAGCTAATATGAGTGTATAACCTGAAATGGATCTTATAATATCGAGAGAACCTTCTAAGTCAGTTGGAATGCCATGATTTCTAAAAAATCAGATCTCCAATAAGTGAGCATCAAATATGTTGTCCTTTATAAATATTGGATAACATATTTAATTATTTTTCAATAATCCATTCATTAGTTACTTGGATATCTATCGAGTATTCTCACATGTATGCAATATTAGATTGCTTACGAAGTTGAGCAAATATGAGACTCGCTATTGCTGATGAACATCAGAGTATTTTCCACCTCTTTCTTCTCAAATTTGCCCCTTGGGAATTCAAGCAAATAGAATTTTATCACTATTAACAATAGGTGTATCTCCCAATGCACAATCTTTCATCCCAAATCTATTCAACATTTTTTTGATATATGCTACAAGCCAAATAATGCATTTCCAAGATCCTTTCATTTCAACAAAGAAATATCCTAATTTCAAGCAAGAGAACTATATCGCTAATTGCTAATATAATATCATTGACATATAACATCAATAGAACAAATTTACTCTGATTGATCTTTTGATAAGTATATTGACCAATAAGAACTATAATGATTTTAGAAGTCTTCCAATGAAATCGGAAGAAAAATCTCTTTATAATAAATATCTTTGAAATCTTTTATGACAAGATGCGCCTTATCCCTTTTGACATTGCCATGTGAATTGCATTTGATTATGAAAATCCATATAAAATTAATTAGTTTAGCTTCTTTAAGCAATTCTACAAGATCCCAATTATCATTGTCATCAACTGATTTCATCTCATCGTTCCTAGCCTTTATCCATTTGTGGGAGCTTACACTTTTTTTTTTACTTGACTGAAAGATATTAGATTATCGTCCTGTCCCTTACAATACTCAACTTCTTGGAGATAGATGATAAAAAAATTTGTAATCTTCATTCTAATCTTCATAATGGATCTTCTTAAGGACACTTCCAATTGAGATTGTCATCCCTCATGAATAACAGTTAGTTCTTCAGCATGAGTAAAAAGTAATTCAAGAGTGTCTTGATTATCTGGATTGGCACCTTAAATAATGTCAAACATAATTCTTTGATCATTTTTAAATGCAAATGTAAGAATGGTAACACACTCTTCAAAAATAAAATATCCGAGTTCATCACTCCCAACATATTAAACATCCTTAATAAATTGGCATTGTCCATATCTATGGGCTCCGAAGATTTGCGGCCCGGCCTCTCCTGCTCTTGAGGGAGTTTTAACGGATTAAGTTCCAGGGTAAATTTTCAGAAGGTATATTGGGTTTGTAGATAAGACACTACCCAGAAATTTCGCCCTCATTTTGTTAGGACTTTATGATCTAAGTTCTGGTTTCCTATAGATGCAAGCCCCTATAATTAATTACCCCTCCTGATCACGAGAGAGAATGTTCGATTAAGGCTAGTCGTCAATGAATACGTCGTACCCGTAGATACGCGATATCCGGCATATAGTACATCATTGGTTTGGTGTTTGAGAATTTGATATTTAAAATTGAAATTTCACAATCTTGCACTTAAAGCGGATGGTGGGGGAATGGATGATGGACTCTATCAAGATCCCATGGTTCCGTCATCCAGGGCCATCGTGGTCCTTGGTCTACTTAGTCAGAGGAGGTAGTCGACCCAACCTGATAGAAGGATCCTTGTCGGCAGCCATAGGTTGCGTCGTCCAAGGGTACCTTGTAGACTTGGGGTGAATATTTATCTAAGGGGACAAATTTGAATCCACCTTAACTCACAAAGGGCTTTGTGCCCTATTGATTATATCCTATTAATTCATATCTCAAGGATTTAATGCCATTGGGGAGTTTACGAGCTCTGGCCATGACTGTAATTTAGTGGTGCCATTTGGCGGAAAACCACCTGGTTCAGAGGGCCTGGTCATAACCGTTTACCTACGATGCCATTTGGCGGCAAAACCGTCGGTTAGAAGACACGTGCTATATCCTTACTGGCAGGAGGCTGTTTGAGAACGAATCCTAGTGATATTCTCGACCAAACATTAGTTCTTTGTGAGCTGAAGTGATTTTCAAACTTGTCCACCTCGACAAATTGTTAAGGGTGGATGAATTTTGCTTTAGTCATTTTGATGATTGATTTCGATTTTAAATATTTTGAATTTAATATTTTCTTAGAGTTTGAATTTCATGAACATTTGGGTGGTATTTTGAAATATTTGGAGTCCCCTCCGGTTGAGATTAACATTCAACACAGCCATCATTGGGGTATTTATGGGCAATTAAATTTTATTGATTGAATCTTGTCGACTTTGCCAACCTGTCAAAATAGGATCGGGTTCGTTGTCGGCGTTATATTTTTGTTGGTGAATTCTCCTGGTTATCTATCTTGAAGGCCTAATATAAACGTATTGAAACAAATATCTCGGTCGATGCCATGACTGTATATTTGTTTGATAGTTCGAGCCGTGTCGACTCTTATTTACTCACAATTTAATGTTTGACCCACGCATCATCCCTGGATATTACGTGTGTACCCATAACACACTCGTCGGGGCCCATACGATTATTTAGAGGGCATTTTGTAATTACTTGTTGAACCTTGTCAACTCTGTCTACTTGCTAACAGATGATCGGGTTCATTATGAGTTTTATGCCTTTATCTGTGGATTTTCCTATTATCGGCCTTGAAGGCTTAACATGAACATATGAAACAAATATTCCGGTCGATACCACGACCGTATATTTGTTTGATGGTTCGAACCATGTCAACTCCTATCTACCCGCATAGAATGATTGGGCTCGAACTTGGGTTCATCATTTGACCCACGCAGCATCTCTAGACGTCACGTGTGTACATGTAACACGCTCATTGGAGCCCATGTGGGTGTGTGATTGCATATGTATTTTCTTGTGTTGGTGTGTATACATATTCTAGTGCATGTGTGGGGGAATTTTTGGAATATTTTAGCTGTGCGGGCAACTGTCATTTGAGGGTACGCGATGCTCCATCTGCGGGCTTGTAGATGCCTTCTGTCCGCTTTTATACATGCTGCGGATCCGATGGTATAACGTATCACTATGGTCATTTGCCCGTTTCATACAAGTAGACTATCGTACACTACTTATTGCCTTCTGCAAGTAGATTATTGTGCACTAATGAATCTCCTGCTACAGCTGATAGATAACTACATTCACTACAGTTCTCTTGTACTCGCTCACATATAGCCTATTGTATGCACAACGAGTTTCATATGGCATCTCGTAGGTATTTGCATTTAATGTTCTCACTTTACATTTTACTTGTGGACAACACAGTAGGTGTACAACGGGTCTTCTACAGCAGCTCGCAGGAGCTTGCATTTATCATAGTCCTTCTATATTTGCTCGTAGACAACATGTAGTGTATATAACAGGTCTTCAACAAGGGCCCATGGGTACTTGCATTTGATGCATATCATCTGGTGTTTTCTTGTAGATGGCGTGTTGGGTATATGACGGATATTTTACGACTTATAGAAGTTGGCATTTGTTGCATATTATCCGTCTCTACTTGCAAGCAATTAAAGTACTTGCTAGATATTTACTTACTATTAGCTGTAGGAACAATCTAGCATCTACTACATGTCGTTCGTTGTTTCTCATAGACAGGCTACAATACATATAATGAACCCTTCTATAGCTACTCGTGAACAGGTTGTAGTGTCTTTCATCATCCATAACCTTCATCAGTGTTTGCAGATGGATATGGCAGGGACTACAGTGTCTCTTTGCATGATTGACATGAAGACTGTCGTCAATTTCAACTTTGTTGCTTGTAGGTTTGGATGCATTTGTTTGTGTCTTGACATTGATAATAGAACATTGTCGCATTCATTGTACGTTGAATCCTTCTGTTAATAGAAGATAGATGTGTTCGCTTGCGACTAATTTATGAATATCCTCAGTATTCATTACATGTTGCTTACATACATTTGTCTCATAACTATTGTAGACTGTAAGGATACCCTAGCATTTGCTGCATGCTTTTGTATATGCCTGTAGAGCATATCATCAATTGCATTAAATCATTATGTTCGTTGTACACTGATCTCTTTCCCTTGCAAGGTATCGGCACGGTTACTTGCATGTTGACTTCTATTGATTGTGGGAGGGACACATTTTGATTTCAACTTGATATTTCTTTAATGAATTAGTGCACTCATAAAATTTTTTTCCTTTGTGGTGTTTGCAAATTGATGTAGTGGAAAGGTCACCACATTTGTTGCATGTCTTCTATATTTACTCATGAACTTGCTATTGCTTCCATTACAATCTTCTTGCATATATTTGTAGGATGACAGTCAGCGCTGTTTTCTATAGGCAAGTTAGCATACTTGTCTGCAAACCAATTGGCCTTTGATGGCAAAGAGGTCGCTTTCCTTCTTTACGACCTTCTCATTCAGTTTGTAGACGCATTGCATTCCTTTATATTTGCTCACTTTGCCGATCTATTGCTTATGTGTGAGTTATGATGAATATTACAAGTCTTTTATCATCCTGGGCAATAACTTGTAGCTTGCATGGTGAACTTACATTGTTGATATTTGCTTGCAATTGCCCGAATGCTGTGGGTTCATTAATCTTGTTGTCGTTTACAGTCATTCATGAACATTCACAAGTTTCATGTAGCTGCTTGTAACTGAACCGTTGCATGTATAGTAGGTTCATGTTCTTGCTTGTAGGCGTATTATTCTGTTCATCACAAGTCTTCACCATGTGCTTGTATGTGAATGGTCATGATCATTACATATACCTTGTAGTCACTTACAAGTAGATTGATGTGCATATTATAAGTCTCTTATTCATTGATTTTTATTTGAACATTAGGGCCATTAATTAACATTTGCATTTTAATGTGAGTGTGCATTCATTAATCAAAAGTCCGGTTCACTGCATTATTCATTTGAGTTCTAGTTCAAGTTCAAGTTCAAGTATAATTCGTTGTTGATCATTCAAGTCAAATTCCTTGTTGTTTATTTGAGTACAAGTTCCATGTATTCAATTCAATCTTTAAGTTCATGCTTGGCTCAAGTTCCCTGTGGTTCATTCAAATTCAAGTCCCCTGTATTTTGTTCAAGTTCAGGTCCTTAGTTTACTGGAATTTTCGGCAACCTCCCGGCATCTCCCCCGTTTAGGAGAAACTACAGGAGTCTTAGTCTGCCCGCCACACCAAGAAAACGTGTACGATCAATGTCGGGTGACGCCACGGCTATGGTCTTCATCCCCACCACGCCAAAAAAGACGTGTATGGGTCTTCAAAGGTACATGTTTGAAATACGCAATTCTTTCACCTGCCACGCTATATGAGCAGGTACTTAGAAATGTCCCCACCACGCTACGAGAGCGTGTACAGGGCCTACCTGCCTCGCCGTAGACTTCGCACCGGATTCCTTTCCCACCACGCTAGAGAAAAGCGTATATAGGCGGTTTTCCGGTGCGCCGCGAAGGCCGAAGATAGGTTTTTGAAGTTTAGAACTTTATACCTGCGCGACGAGGTGTCTACGACTGTGATGGAAATACACACAACACATATTTTTTCTCTTTTTTTTTCTTTTTCTTTTTCTTCCTTTTTTTTGAATCATACACATGCATTTTTTTAATGATAACGGTAATGATATTAATATTAATATTAAATACTAACATTAATATTAGTAACTAACAGCAGTAGTTAATAGTAATGTTTATTGCTACCAATAATAGTGGAAGGGATTTGAGGGGATACCTATTCTCTATTTAGAGAAAAGTAGCTTTGGTTGCTATTTGGGATGATAACACCTGAGTGTGCTGTGGAGAAGAGTTATGTGAGAGGAAAGCTTTTAAGTGGATTGAAGTGGCCTAATTATTATTAGGTAGAAATAGGAAGTTACTGTGTTCTTCAAACAACAGTGAGGAATTCGAGTGAGGAAAAATCGGTACAGGGTGAAACTTGCGGCCTGGAGCGGGCATGAGGCTAGGTCGGAGGGAGCAAGTCGACAGGAAGGAGAAATGTCAGGTCCAGGCCTGTGGCTAGAGGGGCTAAATGTAGCCGGAGCAGGAGGATCGACGGGGTTGAGGTCGGCGGCTAGATGAGTTTGGAAGTGGGAGCTGCTTGGGAACAAGTATGGGGGTCAGATAGCTTTGGATCGGCTGTAGCAAGGAGATGAAGGCGGGTGGAGGTGGATTGAGATTTAGAACAGGAAAGGTGGCTGGTCGAGTGAGGTTTGATCACGAGATGGACTCAATGGGTGAGGGGTTGGCTCTGGAGTTCGCGATCTGGAGCTTGTGCGTGGAAGAGACGTCGAAGAGAATCGAAAGGAAGAAGCTTCGAATGCTCTCGTGTGCGTAGAAAAAGGCTTGAGTTTAGACTGGGAAGAAGAACGGGAATCAGAAGGCTTGCGAGCTGTGGGAGTTCGTATGAGCGTAGAGGAAGAAAGGCTGAAGGCTTCATTTGCCTTCGTTTTTAACGACGTGCGTGGACACTCGACCGAGGCAAGGGATGGGCTGCTGACATTCGGCGTCGTTCGCAGACTGGGGACACAACACTGTAGCGAATGATAGAACTTTTTGCGGGATTTGCGTACAGGTATGGCAGATGTGTAATGATTTCAGCAATTTTTTTATCTTTCTTGTTTTTTGTTACAGAGGTCAACAATATCAAAAAAGGATGTGCTATAGAAATAATAACATTTGAAGCCTCTTCAACCATTTCAAGTGTGAACTCCAAAAATTCGTGCCCCAGCCTCTTCGCGGACCCCCTTTCTTTCTTTTTCGGGTCGTCGAGGAGAGTTTTAACATTTAAGTTCCAAGGCAAATTTTCAGAAGGCAGATTAAGTTTCGAATAAAACATTACCCAGAGATTTCGCCCTCATTTTGCAAGAACTTTATGATCTGAGTTCAAGTTTCCTATAGGCGTAAGACTAGTTGTCAAACAGATACATAGTAGCTGATGTATAGTAGCAGCAGAATTTAGGTGTTTGGAAATTTAATATTAAAAATTAAAAAGTTACCACCTTGCACTTAAACCGGATGGTGGGGGAATGATGATAGACCCGATTAAGATCTTATGATTTTGTCGTCCTGGGTCATCATGATCCCTAATCTACTTAGTCAAAGGAGGTAGTCGACCGAACCTGACATAATGATCCTTATCGACAGCCATTGGTTGCTTCGTCCAAGGATATCTTGTAGACCTAAGAAGAGTATTTGTCTAAGGGGACAAATCTGAATCCACCTTAGCTAATAGAGGGCTTTGTGCCCTGACGATTATATCCTATTAATTCATATCTTAAGAATTTAAAGCCATTGGAGAGCATGCGGGCTCTGACCATGACCGTAATTTAGTTGTGCCATTTAGCGGCAAAACCACCCAGTTCAGATGGTCTCGATCATAATTGTTTACCTGTGGTGTCATTTAGCGATGAAACCCACGATGTGGTGTCATGTGGCGGCGAAACCACTTGTTAGATTATATGTGTCACGTCCTTACTGGCAAAAGACTATTTGAGAATGAATCATAGTGATATTCTTGACTAGATATTGGCTCTTTGTGAGCTAAAGTTATTTTTAAATTTGTCCACCTCAGCAATTGTTGCGGAGGATGGATAGATTTTACTCTAAGTGTTTGATAAATAATTTTAATTTTAAATGTTTTAAATTCTAGTATTTTTAGAATTTTGAATTTTTATAGGCACTAGGCAGACTTTTTAAATATTTGTGATCCCCTCCGGTTGAGATATCCTGCCAACATGGCCATCATCAGGGTATTTATAAGTATTTTTATTTTATTGGTTGAACTTTGTCGACTCTGTCAACTTGCCGACAGAGGATCGGGTTCAAATCTAAATTCATTTCTTAACCCGTGCAGCATCCTCAGACATCACATGTGTGTACACAACATGCTCATCGAGGCCCATGCAGGTATATGTCTTTGCATGTATTTTGCATAATGTGTTTGTATAGTATTTGCATGTATACAGTACAACGGGTACTCGTGACATATTTACATGTTAACATACTCGCGTATGTGCTTATGTATTTACATGCATGCATGTATGTTGGCATATGTATTTGAATTTTTGCATGATGCTTGATATATGATGCAGCGATTTAAAGCACCAGCATGACATATGGTGTATTTGCATAATATGCATGTATGAAGTATTTTGCATTGCATGTTGTTTAGTCATGCTCGCATGATATTTTGCATGTTGCACAGCAGTTTACTATAGTGGCATATGATATGCATATATGATGCATGTTGCATATTGATAAGATGCGCCGTGTATTTGACATGTTGGGTGACATGCTCGCACAATGTCCTGCATGTTGCGATGCATATATATATAACACATTGGCATGTAAGTGCAATGCACTACTGTAGTACAATATATCTTGCAATGTTGAATGACATGCTTGAATAATATTTTCTGCCTATTGTAATGCATGTGGACAGGCATTTTAAAATATTTGGCACTAATTAATTGTGTGGGCAACTATCATTTGAATATGCACAACATTCTATTTAGAAGCTTATAGACGCCTTCTGTCTGCTTGTATGAGTATTACAGATCCGATGGCGTGGCATTGCGCTGTAGGTCATTTGCTGCTTCATGCAGATAGATTGTCGTGCACTAACGAGTCTTCTGCAGGCATTCATAGATAATTACATTCGCTGTAATTCTTTTGCATTTACTATAATCCTTCTGCATTTTTTTGCTTGTGGATGGCATGTAGCACACATGACGAGCCTCCTGGAACAACTTGTAGGTTTTTGCGTTTGTTACACGTCATCAATGTTTGCTTGCAGAGGACCAATCCATTTGTCGACCATTGTCTGGTTGTTGACTGCAAGGGTATAGTAGCATATATTGTATGTTGTTGATTATCATCGCTGTGCGTACGACAAATCTCTCGCCATTTCCAATGAGCATATACATTTGCCATGATCTTCTGTACCATGCTTGTAGAAGATCCACCAGGCCGATACATTTATTATCATTGTTTGTAGATAGGATCGTTGTATGCATCACTATCTTATTTATGCATGCCGATCAACAACTTGCTATATTAGCTTGCATGTCTTTCATCGTCACTTGTGAACAATCTGTCGAACACGTATTAAGAGTCCTTCGTGGCCCACAGGTGATCGTTGCTTATGGCTGTATAGTGACATTGATTTTTTAGTGAAGGTCTAGTGCTCTTGCTCTTTGATGAACTGTGACGCTTTCACTACAAACCTCCTCTTCTACATGTAAGCGAGGTGTTGTATGCATGATAGATCTCTTATAATGATTCATAAGAGATTGTATGTATTACAAATTTATTATCCTCCGCTTGCAGGTAGTGTGCCACATACATTGCATTTCTCTTAACTACGTATGTAGGGAACTTATTATATTCACAGTTTATCAATCACCATTACTGCTTGTTAGTATTTGTATGCTCTGTTCACAAGCACATTCCTGCATGTCTGTCGTTGAGCGGTTGTTGACTGTAAGGGTGCTATGATATTCACTGCCTCTTGCTACAACAACTTCAAGGGTGTTTGTATGTATTGCAACTATGTTTCCTTTACCCGCGGATGATATGTTGTGTGTATATATGTGTTCACATAGGACCCATCACACTTGTAGCATACCCATCATCATTGCTAGTAGGCGGGTTGCCACATTTGTCTGCATTGATTACAGGGATGATGCAACATTCACTATGTATTGTTTGTATATGTTTGCAGGCAGGGTTATTATTCGCAAGCCAGTTTGTGTCATGTCAACATTCCTTGCTTGTTTGATTCAATATATTTGCATATATATTGGTGTTGACTATAGGGCGTTACTATATTTGTTGCTTGTTGCATGTTAATGCACTTATGTGAGTTATTTTCATTTTACAAATTACAATTTTTTTGTTTTAGGCATTAGGTCTGGTTCCCTGTTGTTCGATTCAAGTCTGGTTCCCATGTGGTTCATTTTTGTTCAGATTAGCTCTCATGTAATTTTGGTTCAAATCAGATCCTCTGTTTACTGAAAAATTCGATAACCTCCAGGCATCACCCTCATTTGGGGAAAAATTGGGCAGCTGGGCCTTCCCACCATGCTAAAAAAGCGTGTATGATAGATGTCGAGCGACACCACGGTCGTGGTTTTTAATCTCACCACGCTAAGAAAAGCGTGAATGGGTCTTCGAGGTACCTGTTTCAAATGCACAGTTTTTCCCCGCCGGCACTGAAGCACGCACAAAGTACTTAGAAGTTGTCCCCGCAATGCTAAGAAAAGCGTGTATAGGGCCCCACCCACCTCAACGCAAGCTTCACACCGGGTTCACTCCCATCACGCTAAGAAAAGCATGTATGGGTGATTTTTTGATGCATTGCGAGAGCCAAGGACGGGATTTGAAACATTATACCCTGTGAGGGATGACGACGATGCTGTCAAGGGCACGCGGATCAAGGATGACGATGAAACCGTGCACACATGTATTTTTTCCTCTTCTTTTTCTTTTTTTAAAGACTTTCTTTTCTCTTTTTTTTTTCTTTATATATATATATATATGTGTGTGTGTGTGTAAAAATAATAATAATTACCATAATAACTATCATAATAATTATAATGACTATTATTAATGTTAAAATGAATTTAACAGAAAGAAAGAAGTTACCTTCTTGTGAGGGAAATCGACACAGGGATTGGATAGAAGAGGAATAGAATGAATAAGGTAGGGCTCTGTTGAGTGGATCGAAGGTGGAGGAAGGGAGGATGGCTAAAGGCTTGCGGCTAGAGGGAAATCGGGTAGAAGAGACTGGACTCGGCACAGCTTGTGTGAGTGGATTGATTGCGTTCGGCATAGTGGGAAAGAAGTAGGTGGAGATCGGGATGCTTGACGTGAGCTGGCGCTTCGGTTGGGCTTGGAGATTGGGACGAGATAAAGGTGAAAGCTGGAGTTCAGTTGCTAGGTCAAGTGCTCAGATCGGATCAGATCAGGAGCAGAAGTCGGGTTCGACGGGCGCAGAGGTAAGCTCAAGCGGCTTGCAGGGTGAGGAGCGGCTAAGGTTAGACGAGTGGAGGAGGCAGGATCTGACGGAGGTGGAATCGTTCGTGGACTTGGGTTCGGTGGTCTGCTGTGAGGGAGATCGAAAGGTTGAGGGAAGATTGGAGTTTGGCTGCAGGTGGCTCAGTTGTTGCGGCTCTGAAGCGGGATCAGACAAAGCAGAGGGAAGGTTGGATAGGAAGTAGGGATTTCAACAAGGAAGAGAATCAGAGTTGTGGTCTTCGGCAGTGGGAGAGATCGACGTGTGCGGGAGAAATGTCGTGTGCGGGAAAGAAGAAGAGCCGAAGGCAAATTTGCGTGTGCTTTGTCTGAAACGACACTGAATGTACAGGGCATGGCCACTGTAGCAAACGACGGAATTTGAGCAGATAATGATTTTTTTTATTTTTTATTTTTTTTGAATTTATTGTAAGGTCAACATCAAGTACCCAACAAAGTAGCATCTTGGAGTTCTTCTATCTAGTCTTCTTCCATTAAGCTTATATAGCCAAGGCTCAATTGGACAACCCCAAACACATAGATGCTTATTAATAGGACTCTTTCTAGTCCGTAGCTCAAATGGATTTTTTTATTATTGCTTGGCTCATAACTCAATAAAAGATATAGTCTTTAGGGCTTCTTTCAAAAATGAGTACGATGAAGATGAATGATTTATCATACTTCTAATGATATCCTTTAGTATTCAATTCCGTCTTTCAATTATACCAATTTAGCTTGGATCCTCCAACATGATGTATTGAGAAACAATGTCATATTTAGGGGTGTCAATATTGGACCCGATCCGAAAACCCGACCTAAAAATTTCGGGTTTGGGTTGACCAGAACCCGAAATGGGTCGGGTTCGGGTTCAACAATTTTACCAGTTTCAAAAATCGGGTCGGGTTCGGGTTGACCTGTTGACCCAAAATTGATCCGTTTTTGACCCGAAAACCCGTTTTTGACCCGGCAACCCGAGATTGACACGTTTTTGGACCCGAAAACTAGCAGTTTTTTGTTGGCACTGGGTCATTCGGGTCGGGTCGGGTTGACTCGGACCCGAAGCGGGTCGGGTTCAGGTCCAGAAAATTGACCCATTTGCAAAAACGGGTCAGGTTCGGGTTGACCCGAATAGTGTTGGGTCAGTTTCAGGTTCAACCCGAACCCGACCCGTGACCCGAAATTGACACCCCTAGTCATATTCTACTAAATATTTTGCAAAAGTTCTTGGAAGCTGTTCATCTAGTATGTAATATCTACCATAATATTCACCATCAAGGCTAGCTTGACGACTTTGATTTTCTTACTAAGTTGATTTTCAAATATAATATAATTAATCAGCGATTGGAAGCTTTGTAATAATTAAGGCAATATATCTTAATGTATTAAACAAGTTATCTTCTACATATTGATAATAAGATTTGACTGGGGGGTTGAGTGTGGAAATCCATGTTGCTTTCGTAGAGTTTGAGACTCGGTGAAGCCACTTATAATTGTGAATTTTTTCCTTGAAGTGGCAATCGCCATCATGTGGCAACTTGCATGACGTGGCAATTTATATACATGGCAGTCTACATCACATATAGTACTCTGTGTCATGTGGTATCCTAAGTCACGTGGCAGACTACATCATGTGGCAGCCAACATATTCTTTGCCCCCATCAATGGATGTGGGGGAGATTATCTAATATAGTAATTGATATGGCAAGTTCAATTGGGGACTTGCCACCATACTTATCAATAAAAAATAGTGCACTATATCTCATAAGTCTCTTGGAACCATTGCGCATGGTGATAGTATCATGCATGCTATTTTAAATTAGTGCAAATCATAACAAATATTAATAATTTATTAATAATTTAAGAAATACTAGAAAATATCCTAAAAGTTTAAAAAAATCAATATCACATGATATAATATAAGATTATTTTAACATATCTAAATGTTAATAAAAGATAATCATGTCAAAAAATCAACCATCACTGCAAAGAAAATAATTAAATTTGGAAATAAATCGACCATGATTATAGCAATACATAATATTAGGAAGAGATGCTAAACTTTAAAGGTTAGGCATAAAGCATGATATAAAAACTATGTTTAGAAGTCCCATATTCATCAAAATATGAACTAGTCATATCAACAAAAATCAATATTGTTAAAAATTAAAAATAGTCTCACTCCACCATTATAATCTTCTTCAACAATGCCATCATTTTCACATCATGTGCAAGTATTTTAGGCCTAGAAGAAGATGCATGTTATTTTTCTTCAGATCTACATGAATAATGCAGATCATCTTACAAACATCACTAGCTCTTGAAATGTTGCTCCAATCAAAACAATTTTAAAAAAATAACGCAAGCTATTTGCATTATGTGCATTGCACATAAAGTGCGTGCAATTTTATTCATATATGCCTTCCTATGCAATGACGCAATAGGTGTGCGTCACAATGCTACAAGCTAAGCACGCTCTATTTATACTACTGACACGTATCCTTTCTGCATCAATATTGTCACCTTATGATATGGCAAGTTTTCAAAAAAAAAAAAGTCAACATATGAGTCATTCATTGATAAATACTTTTGAGGAAGAGTTCATCCTTCTAATATGAAAGAGGAAGTTCATCCTAAAAATTTTGCCATCAAATTAGACTTTGCTGAATTTATTTTCCTTATCAAGAACTTAAGATAATAGGTGCCAAAAAAGTTACCTTAATGCGCAATCTTTCAGCAACCTCGGATTGTTCATCATATTCATCAAGTACCTAAGATGCACAGGAAATCATAACAGCAAGGTTTAATAATGTTAGTGTTGTTGTAAAAAACTAGTATAAAGTTTACATGACAAAATAATTGCGTATATAAGGTTAAAAATTAAGACTTAGTATTAAATTGAACTTTCTCAAAAGCTAGTGTTGTTCAACTTTAGGTACGTCAGTCATTCATCATTGTCAGCATCATTAGCCTATCTTAACTATTTGGTGTCGGTTGTATAAATTATTCTCTTTTTTTTGTTGTTGGCACTTGTCTGAGGTGTTAAATCTATCATTCAAAAAATATTTTAAATAACATGTATCCATGCAATAATCTATCAAACCCTTCTGCACTCTAATCCCCAAACACTTATTTTATATCTCATATAATGAGTACATTTTTTATCCTTCATATTTCAAATTCAAATGACCTAAGTCTATTTTCACTCACCTTATTTTTAATAGATGTCACTCTAATATTTGTCCAAATTATAATAGAATAATAATAAGACTCTATGGCCACCCTACCTATAAGGCAATGTAGTAAGTCCCAATTTTTAGGCCTCCCCATCACTAGAGTCATAAATCTCATTTCAAAGCTCAATCCTCCACATATGAGGGTAAAGTAGAGAAGACCCATAACTCAATAATATCGAAAGCTTGTTCCAGTATAAATGAAAAATAAAGTCAAAATGTTAAGCAAATAACTTTTCAAAGGCCAATCATCTCGACATATAGGAGTAGAGTAGATATAGCTCATGGCTCAATAACAGTCCAAAACCTGATCCTCTATGTAAAGGGTAGAGTCGCAAGTCCCATCCCTCAACAACTCCTTAAAGCCTAATCCTCAACATGCAAAGGGTATAATTGATAGGGTTAGCTTAATAATTCTCTAAGGGCTAATCCCCTACATTACATAATTAAAATATGCAAATAAAAAAAGAATTTCCATGTTGACTCTAAGTGAAGGGCAAAGTACTAAAGATTGCCAACACCAATAAATAAAAAAAGAAAACATATAAGCAAAATATAAATATGAAAAACAACCACACCAATTCGTGCAAGTATTCAATTTGATGGCTCAATTTACATGCCAACATGCTTAATCCTAAAGATCAAATCAAGGAAATCAATTCTAGCACTTAGAGATATATTTTTTGAATTGCCCAAATATAACTCAAATTATACCCGATCATTGATCCAACATAAATAAACTAAGATAATTTTGCTCCAAACTCCCACCCCTAAGATGGGCAGAATTATTGCAAATCATAATGGGAGAGGTTCCCAATGAAATATATAATTCCCACAATAAATCAAGTCATGTTGTGTCTTCACCAATATGATGAGCGCAATTAATATATATATATATATATTATATCATAACCGGAGTTACCAAAATAATAGAATCTCCCCACTACAAATTAATTAAAGAAGTTGAAAACTCCAATCCCCCAATGATGGACAAGGTTACCAAAAGAAAATAAATAAAGGGGTCAATATCCACATGAATCTCAAATACTTAAAATGTAAAACTCTCAAGGGTAAGTCTCTTCAATCAGTCAAAAATTCTTCAACAACCGAAAAAAAAAAAATTCCAAAGCTCACAAAGCCTCAACAAGCTGAGCTAAAAAAGTGAAAGAATTTTGAGTTCTTCAACCTCGGGATGAATGGGATAACAATGGTTGAGCTCTCAAATTTTCTAACATTCTTCCTCACCAACAAGCCAAAAGATGATGGCGCGAGATAGTTCTAGCACCCGAGTTGGACTTCCAAAGCTTCTCTAGTTCAAAAAGCCCAAGCAATACAAACCAAGGAAGACATCCAGCCAGTAAAAAAAATTATGATTTGACCAAAAATATTAGCCTAATCGATTCTTAAATCTAATTCGGGATTCTTATATCAATGATGTGTTCATTTATCAGAAAATCATAACTAGAGGAGTTCATTGTATAAATCAGGCTCCAAACCACAATGAAAATACACTTCAAGCCTTACCTTGTTGATTAGTTTGATAATAAGAATATTATAACTGGAGGGGTTCCTTACAAAAGTCAAGCTCCCAATTAAAAAGAAAACATTTTGAGCCATATCCCCAATGACAAGTACAATTATTGTCAATCATAATTTTAAAAAAAAAACTCATCATATAAATACCTTTTAAATTCAAAGATAAATGTATTCCAGGCTCTCTTCCCCTATGATGATCACATTCATTGCAAATAATATCCTCATCATAAAAATATCATCTCAAATTTAAAGGAAAATACATTTTAGGCTCTTTTTTTCAGTGATGGGCATAATCATTAAAAATCATAAGAGGAGGAAATTTAATCTAAATTCATCCCTAAGAGATAGAAAAAATATATTTAAATAAAAAAAGTAAGCAACAATTCACATGCTTTGCACTTAACACAACCCACAACCATCCTTTGCATTAATTTGTCAAGGTTACTAAATTTATGTTTGATAAAGATTACAACAACAACAACATCAAATCTTTATCCCACTACGTGGGGTTGGCTACATGAATCTTTTTTCTCCATTGTATCTTGTTAAGAGTCAAATTCTCATTTAAATCTAATAAAGAAATGTCATTTCTAATATTTTCTAACCAAGTCTTTCTAGGTCTACATCTGCCTTTCTTAACATAGGCCAAATCTAATACATCTACTCTCCTAACAGCATCATTGGAAGGCCATCGTTTTACATGACCAAACCATCTAAGACAACTCTCTCTAATCTTATCTATCACTGGAGCTACTCCAAGTCTCCAACCTTTTCATAGATGAGAGTAAATCCACTCATCCACCTGAGCATCCTCATCTCAGCAACGCTTAACTTAATATTATGTTTCTCTTTTAATGGCCAACATTCTGCACCATAAAGCATTGCAGGTCTCACCACCATCTTATAAAATTTTCCCTTAAATTTGAGTGGTACTTTTCTATCACACAACAAAACCTAAGCATTCCTCCACTTCAACCATCCAACTTGAATTCTACTAATAATATCCCCATCTATTTCACCATCACTCTGAACAATAGACCCAAGATATCTAAAACGAGTACACTTATTAATGACCTGATCGCTCAAAGTCACAAACCCCGCACTAGATCTATTACTACTAAAATTACACTCCATTTATTCGGTTTTAGATCTACTCAAATGATAACCTTTAGACTCTAAGGTTGACCTCCATAATTCGAGTTTACCTTCAACTCCCTCTCTACTCTTATCAACAAGAAGAATATCATCAGTAAAAAGCATACACTATGGTATATCCTCTTGCAAATGTCTATTAAGATCATCCATGACTAAAGCAAAAAGATAAGGGCTTAAGGTTGATCCTTGATGTAATCCAACTGAAATAGAAACCTGCACGCATATCTCTAATGACTTGAATATAAGCATTATTAACCCCTTTCACATGCTTTGCACTTAACGCAACCACACAACAACCCTTCGCATTAATTTTTCAAGGTTACTAAATTTATGTTTGATAAAGCTTACAACAACAACATCAACATCAAGCCTTTATCCCACTATATGTGGTCGGCTACATGAATCATTTTTCTCTATTGTGTCTTGTATGATAAAGCTTACAAAGAATCAAAATCATATCAAATGTATCTATAAGATCACACTTCAAAATCTATGTAATTTCCATGCTTGCGCCACAACTACTCTCAGGCATATCATAACTACTCTCAGGTATATCATAACCACCTACAGGAATTGCATTGTAGCTACCTTCAAGTACATTATAGCCCTCACCTATAAAATTTGCTCCATAGCTACAATTGACTATGCCACAATTACCTTTAAGAACATCGCAAGACTTGCTTGTAAGACTTGTGCCATTAGCTACCTCCAAATATGTTGGAGCCCTCCACATCTATGACTTGCACTAGAACTACCTCTGCATTCATGGAAACACTCATTAATAAGACTTGTCTCATAGCTACCTCTAAATATGTCATAACCCTTTTTTGTCATCTTTATAGAGTATAGACTGGTGTAACTACTTTTAAATACATTGCAACCATCGATCACTCAACATCTTTATTGCCTATTGACTTGTGTCACATCTACATTCAGACATGCACGCACCATCACATCATTGAAACAACAACGATGAACGTAGCACTGTACACTATGATGCATATACATGGTGTAAGAACCGGTCCAACCAGTTCAATTGAACCGGCCAGTCCTATTTAATAAGCAGCACGAACACAGATCGAAGGAGAAGACGACGAGCGGGCGAAGCCGGCCAGACCAAACGCGTGTGTGAGCACTCTTGGACAAGTCGGATCGAGTGAACGGATGCGTGCGATAGTGAAAAGTAATGACTCCTTATCAGAGATATTTTCATTTCGCTCATCTAGTGAAAACAAAATGCGTGAGAAGCTCTGTGCCGAGAGGAAACCGTGCCGAGAGGAAGAAGAAGGAGAAGGAATGTAGGTTTTCAACTTTATTCATTGTTATGCAAAATTCTACCGTGATTTAAGTCTAAGAAAAGATAAATTTCTTTGAAGGTAAAAGAAGAAAGTCTGAAGGAGAGAGAAAAAAACTTGGGTTTGGAAATTTTTTCATTTCTAACGATAAAGTTTAAGTGATTTTAATTTCTTATTTTCTTTCTTTCCTTTCAAATTGAGAGAAGGAAATTTATATAATTTTATTTCTCTAATTGAAGGAATAAAATATTATTGTCGTAGGAAGAATCTAATTATTGTAAGCCTCGATTTGATAGTGAAGGAAGGAAAGATTTAGTGAAAGAAGAAAACATTCCTTGAGGTAATTAATTTAGGAATATTAATTTTTAATTATATTAGAATTAGTTAGAATTATAAATATTGATTTGACAAATAAAAAGTATTCAGTATTGCATAGTATAAGATGATGTTCTATGCATTTGAAGTTGTCCTTAAAAATGTTAAATCAATTCACTATTATCTTCAGGATATTTAATTTTGTAAAGCTGTTTAGCAGTAATTAATGCAAATGAATGTTATTTGAATAGTGAAATATTTCATAGTTGAGCTGAGACGAGTATTGGATGTCTAGTTCAAAAAATTGAGGATTTGGAAGGATCTAAAAGTAATCAAGTGGGTAATTACAGTTGTTTATAACAATTACATTATTTTATTTCAATTGCAATTCTAAATGTAGTACTTACCTATTTGTTTATTTATTTATATTTGAATGCTATTATGTTCAAGATGATAAAAATTTTAAATTAGAATGTATATGTATATGTGAGATGAGCATATATCAAATTAAAGTACATGTAAGGGAAAAAGGAAGTAAATTTATAAGAGTGAAAGGTAAATTAAAAAGTGTATATATTATTTAAACAACATGTAAAGAATAATTAAATGAACAAAATAACTTATAATATGTAAATAAAAGTATAAATAAAAAGGAAAAGATGCATGCATGGAAATATAGGAGTTCACCTCTTTATGGTACTGGCTGGGGACGCAACGTATCCATGCACGTTAAATGAAAATAGTTGTAGCTTTATTGATACATTTAGACGGTGCTCCTGTACTAAATAAAAAAGGGAAAAGGAATAACTAGAAAATAAAAAATGAATAAATTTGAAATGAAAAAGGAATATGCTAATTGACAAAAATATAGTAAGAATTTATATCATATGAAATGAAAATGATTTATATGTATATATTTATATTCATTGTAAAAGAAAGTCAAATGAATATGATTATTTTATGTATGTACAAGTGTTATGCCACAAGTTATAATTATCGACTAAGTTTACTATAAAAACTCCACATGTAAATTTTCACGTAAATTTTTGATAAATAGAAATAGTTGAAAGAGATAAATATGTCTACAGAAGAAAACGATTGAATGAAAATAGATAAACTCTGATTTATGTATATGTTCAAATTTGTAATTTTGTTAGTGGCTCTTCAGTTTTATAAGGATGTCTGTTGTTAACTATTCATATATTTGAAAGAAATGAATTAATCGTCCAACCGTCCGATCCCGCCTTGTTAATTTGAGTATTCAGATTAGGTCATGACAAAAGTGGTATCAGAGCCCAAATAGGATATGAATCATATTAAAAGAGCTATTAGGTTGATTATTAACTTTAATAAAGTTAACCTGATATAAAATCATGAAATTTTATAAGATATCATTTTACTTTATTTCAGGACTCAGAATGACCCTAAAGAAGATGTTGAAAGAATAGTACCAAATATTGATGTTCATCCTGATGCACTGACACAAATGATGACAGCAATGACTCAACTAATTTTGGATTCAAGAAATCAACCATTAAGAAGTGGTACTAGCAGTAGCAATAGCACGGCGATGGATAAACATTTAAAGCTATTCCAGGATATGAGACCACCATTGTTTAAAGGTGTAGAGAGACCAATTGAGGCAGAGAATTAGTTACAACGGATCGAGAAAATGTTAGAGGGGATGTTTTGTCCAGAGGAAAAAAAAGATTTCATTGGCAACATTTGTACTTGATGGTGAGGCTGAAATGAGGTGGAAGGGTCAGCACCAAGATAGATTTGAAGGAATACCTAGCATTCAAATCAAATGGAATGAATTTACTCAGGTGTTCAGAGACTATTTGTGCCTCTTTATGCGAGGAGACAAATGCAAGATAAATATCTAAAACTAGTACAAGGAGACAAATCTATTATACAGTATGAAGAAAAATTCAATACTTTATCCAAATATGCTCCTTAATTAGTTCATACTGCAAAAGAAAAATGTCATCAATTTTTATCTAAATTAAAATATACTATTAGACAGTCTCTTGTTCCTTTAGGGATTGAAGATTATTCTGTATTGGTGGAGAGAGTTAGAAGGGTGGAAATGGAAATACAAAATACCTAAAGGAGACGTGAATTTCAAAAGAGAAAGAATGTTGATATTATGGGAGCTTCCCAAGATTCTCACAGTAGATCAATTTCACAATATGGGAAGTCTAGTTGGAAGAAGGCAAATCCAGTAATAATGAAAGTTAGATGAGCTTGAATATCTATAGCAAATGTAGAAAATAGTACAAGGGAAAATGTCTTTCTAGGACAAACATTTGCTTTTAGTGTCATCAACCTGGACATATAGCCAGAATTGCCCTACTCTGGGGCAAAGACCATCAGGAGAATCAAGGATGAATACGGGAACCTCTCAAAGAAATGTTGGCAAACCGAGGATGATTGAATCAGTTGCTTCCACTCCAAGGCCAAGTCAAAGTTGACCAAATACTTAGCCTAGATTATATTCTTTATCTAAATAAGATGCTAAGGACTCACCTGAAGTGATTAAAGATATGTGAGAATTTTATTTAATTGCATGATTAAACAAGTAATCAAATAATACAAACATAATTAGAGAACGAATAATATATATATATATATATATATATATATATATATATATATATATATATGTTAATTCCTATAAAATTTTATAGGTATGATAACAGTTCAAGAAAAATCTATATAAATTTTCTTTGATACAGGAGCTTCACATTCCTTCATCTCAAAGAAATTTGTAAAAATATTTGGGTTGACTATTTATGAAGTACCCATAATTTTAGAAGTATTGATGTGAAATGAGTACAAAATCAATGTTAATAGTTTATGTCAAGTTGATTTCAAAATAAATGAGAGGAAAATTGAAGCAATCTTAAATGTGTTATCATTGCATGAATTTGATTTGAACTTGAGAATTGATTGGTTATCAAATTACTTTGTAATCATAAACTGCAATAAGAAGATTGTTAAATTTAAATTTTCAAGTGAAAAAAGAATATAAATTTTATGGAGATAGAGGAATTACTTCATTGGTGATAACTTATATGAAAGCTTCCAAATTTCTATCCAAGGGATATCAAGATTTTCTTGCTCAAGTAAGAGATACAACTAAAGAAGTTAAAGAGTTGAAAGATATACCTGTAATAAAAAAATATCCAGAGGTATTTCTAGATGACTTGTAAGAATTACCACCTGAAAGAGAGGTAAAATTCACTATCGGTCTATTATCGGGTTCAGAACCAATAGCAAAAGCACTTTACAAAATGACAGTTAACGAATTGCAGGAGCTAAAAATTCAGGATTTATCAGGCCAAGTTCCTCGCCTTAGGGAGCTCTAGTGTTATTTATCAAAAAGAATGAGGAGAGATTCAGAATGTGATTTTGATTACAATGAATTAAATAAGCTAACTGTTAAAAATAAATACCCATTGCCTAAAATCGATGACTTATTTGATCAGCTTGAGAGAGCTACAATTTTCTCTAAAATTGACTTGCATTTTGGATATCATCAGTTGCACATTAAGGAGGAGGATATTGCTAAAATTGCTTTCAGAACAAAATATGACCATTATGAATTTATAGTAATGTCATTTGGAGTGACGAATGCTCCAACTATATTTATGGATCTAATTAATAGAATTTTCAAACCCTTTTTGGATATATTTGCGATCGTGTTTATAGATGACATTTTGGTTTATTCAAGAGATGAAGAAAGTCATTCAAATCATCTGCATGCAGTATTGAAAGCACTAAAGAGAAAAGTTATATGCCAAATTTTCAAAATATGAATTCTAATTGAAAAGTGTAAATATTTTTAGGCATATGATTAGTGGTGAAGGTATTTTTATGGATCAGAATAAAATCAAAGCAATTGCAGAATGGCTAAGGTCGACTACAGTTTTAAAAGTGAAAAGTTTTCTGGGTCTTGCTGGTTATGACATGAGATTTATGGAGAGATTCTCTCAGATTGTAATGTCGTTATTCAGATTAACTCGGAAGGCAGTAAAATTTGAATGAAATAATTAGTGTGAATAAGCTTTTCAGAAGTTAAAAAATTGCTTAATTACAGCTCCAATACCAACAATTCTTTCAGGAATATAAGAATTTCAAATTTTCTGTGATGCTTCGTTAAGGGGACTTGGATGTGTTTTAATGCAACATGATAAAATAGTGGGATATGCTTCAAGACACCTAAAAGTTCATGAAAGAAATTATCCTACTTATGATTTGGAATTAGCAGCTGTGATTTTTGTACTTAAAATTCGGAGGCATTACTTATATGGGATTAAGTGTGAAGTTTTCATAAATCATAAAAGCTTTAAATACATATTTAATCAGAAAGAGCTTAATCTAATGCAGAGGCAATGGTTGGAGTTTATCAAAGATTATGATTTGGATATACAGTATCATCCTAGAAAGGCTAATGTAGGTGTAGATGTATCAAGCAGAAAGCCTTTTGGATGTGCAAATTAATTGATTACCCAACAGGAACATTTAATTAAAGATATAAAAAAATTGTAAGTTTTAATGGTCAATAAGAAAAATACGAGAGTTATGTTATTAAATTAATTAGTGATTCAATCCACCTTGAAGGATAGAATATATAATTCATTATCCCAAGATATAAGTTTCCAAGAAATCATAAAAGAAAGTCCAGGCGGGGTAGTTGAAAATTTTTGTACTGAATTATGAAAAACTGTTGAAATATAAAGGAAATGTTTGTATTCCAAATGTTAATAATTTAAGGGAAGAGATATTGCAGGAAGCTTACCTCTATGGTTATGAAATTCATCCAGAAAGTAATAAAATATATCAAGAACTTGGAAGATTATTTTGGTGGCCATGATTAAAAAGAAATGTTGCAGAATTTGTGATAAAATGTATTCTCTATCAAATGATTAAAACTGAACATCAAAAGTCTGATGATCAATTGCAACCTTTATCGATACCTTAGTGAAAATGTGATAAAATTATAATAGATTTTGTAATTGGATTGCCCAAATAAAAAAAGAGTCGGGATGCCATTTGAGTTATTGTAGATCGATTAACAAATCTGCTCATTTCTTACCAATCAAACAAATAGATTTAGTGAAAAAATTAGTAAAGATATATGTTGATGAAATTAGAAAATTGCATGGAATTCCAAAATCAATAGCCTCTGATAAAGATGCCTGATTTACTTCTAGATTGTGAAAAAAGATTCAAGAAGTCTTGGGTATCATATTAACTTTCAGCATTGCATTTCACTATCAGATGGATAGGCAATCAAAAAGAATAATTCAGACTTTGGAGGATTTACTTTGATTATGTGTCTTGGATTTTGATGAAAATTGAGAGATCCATTTACCTTTAATTGAATTTACATATAATAACTGTTTTCAATCCAGCATTAGAATGATATTGCATGAAGCTCTCTATGGAAGGAAGTGTGGAACAACTTTGTGTTGAGCAGAAATAGGTGAAAGAAAAATACTTGGTATTTAATTAGTGGATGATGCTACTAACAAGATTAGATTGATCAGAGATAGACTAAAAGCAGTGCAGGATAGGCAACGAAATGATGCAAAGCAGAGGCCAATTGAATTTGAAATTAGTGAATTTATTTTTATTAAAGTCCGTCCAATGAAAGATGTACAGTATTTTGGAAAAATAGAAAAATTGAGAATTCAATACATATGCAAGGAATTCATAATATTTTTCATCTATCTATGCTTCGGAAATACATATCAGATGAGTTAAAGAGAATTCAGCCAAAATCAATTGAACTATAACCTAATTTGAAATATGTTAAAGAGCCTAAAAGAATATTAAAATATGATCTAAAACAACCGAGGAATCATGAAATACCATTTGTAAAGATTTTATGAAAGCATGGAACGGAAAGAGATACCACCTAAGATAATGAATCAGAAATGAGAGCTCATTACCCTCATCTATTTAACTAAGGTATGTCTATTTATTCTTGCTGTTAAATTTTGAGGATAAAATTTTTTTATGGAGTGGAGATTGTAAGAACCGGTCCAGCCGGTTCAATTGAATCGGCCAGCCCGATTTAATAAGCCGCGCCAACATAGATTGAATAAGCAGACGATGAGCGGGCAAAGCTGGCCAGACCGAATGCATGCGTAAGCACTCCTGGACGAGTCGGATCTCGTGATCGAGTGAACGGACACGTGCAGGAGTGAAAAATAATGACTCCTTATAGGAGATATTTTCGTTTCGCTCACTCTAGTGAAAGCAAAACGCATGAGATGCTCTGTGCTGAGAGAAAACCATGCCGAGAGGAAGAAGGAGAAGGAAGGTAGGTTTTCAATTTTATTCATTTTTATGCAAAATTCTATCATGATTTAAGTCTAAAAAGATAAATGCCTTTGAAGGTAAAAGAAGAAAGTCTGAAGTAGAAAGAGAAAAAACTTGGGTTTGAAAATTTCTTCATTTCTAACAAAGTGCAAGTGATTTTAATTTCTTATTTTCTTTCTTTCCTATTCAAATTGAGAGAAGAAAATTTATACAATTTTATTTCTTTAATTGAAGGAATAAATATTATTGTCAAAGGAATAATCCAATTATTGTAAGCTTCGATTTGACAGTGAAAGAAGGAAAGATTTATTGAAAGAAGGAAAAATTCCTTGAGGTGATTAATTTAGGAATATTAATTTTTAATTATATTAGAATTAGTTAGAATTATAAATATTGATTTAATAAATAAGAAGTATTCAATATTGCATAGTATAAGATGATGTTTCATGCATTTGAAGTTATCTTTAAAGATGTTAAATCAATTCAATGTTATTTTGATGACATTTAATTTTGTGAGACTGTTTAACAGTAATTAATGCAAATGAATGTTATTTGAATAATGAAAGATTTTCACAGTTGAGCTGAGACGAGTATTGGAGGTCTAGTTCAAAGAATTGAAGATTTGAAAAGATCTGAAAGTAATCAAGTGGGTAATTATAGTTGTTTATGATAATTATATTATTTTATTTCTGTTGCAACTCTAAAGGTAGTATTTTGTCTATTTATTTATTTATTTATATTTGAATGCTATTAAGTTTAAAGAATTGAAGAAAATGAAAATTTGAAATTAGAATGTAAATGTATATATGAAATATGCATATATCAAATTCAAGTACATGTGAGAAAAAGGAAGTGAATTGAAAAGTGTGAAAGGGAAATAAAAAAGCATATTTATTATTTAAACTACACGTAAATAATAATTAAATGAATAAAATAACTTATAATATATAAATGAAAGTATAAATGAAAAGAAAAAAATTTATGCATGCAAATATAGGAGTTCACCCCCTTATGATATTGGTTGGGGATGCAATTTACTCATGCACGTTAAATGAAAATGAAAATAATTGTACACTTATTAGTACATTTAGACAGTGCTCATGTACTAAATGAAAAAAGAAAAATGAATAACTAGAAAATGAAAAATGAATAAATGTTAAATGAAAAAGGAATATGCTAATTGATAAAAATATAATAAGGATTTATATCATATGAAATGAAAATGATTTATATGTATATATTTATACTCATTATTAAAAAAAGTCAAATGAATATGAGTTTTTTATGTATGCACAGCTGCTATGCTACAAGTTGTAATTATCTACTGAGTTTATTATGTAAACTCACCTGTTAAATTAAACTTTCACGTAAATTTTCTAATAAATAGAAATGGCTGAAAGAGAAGAATATGTCTACAGAAGAATGCAATCGAATGAAAATAAGTAAACTCTGATTTATGTATATGTTCAAATTTATAATTCTGTTAGTGGTTCTTCAATTTAATGAGGGATATTAGTTGTTAACTATTTATGTATTTGAAAGAAATAAATTAACAGTCCGACCGTCCATTCCCGCCTTGTTAATTCAAGTATTTGAAACGGGTTGTGACACAGCCACGGCAATATGGACACGACACAACACGAAACACGTTAATTATTGAAAATATAAGACACAAATATGGGTTGGACACGGTATTATATTTTTTATATATTAAAAATGATGTATAAAATTTGAATAAGTAAAATATTAAGAATAATTGAGAAATAATAAATTATTTAACTAGAATTTGCACTTAAAATGATTAATATTATTATGTCGAGAGTCGAACGCTAAAATTGTGTTAGGTATCAAAAGAAAAGACAACAATGCTCTCGACAGTCGTGCATGGGTATTGTGTAATGGGCATCAGACATTGATGTCAAGACGGCATCGATCTTAAGATGATGTCTGTCGTCGATGTTAAGACAACATTGGACAAAGATGACATGTCGAGATGGCACAAGGGCGTGATTATGGGTGTAGAAATTGCTAGCATCTAGCTTCATTGTCAACACAACATTAGACTTTGATTTTGAAATGGTTTTGAAATACTGATGTTGTGATGACATTGGACGTCGATATTGAGATGATTTTAAGCATCGTTGTGAAACCCTCGTCGTAACCTTCTAGAGAAAAATGAAAATGAGAATGTTCAGGAAATAAGGTATTGAGTAAGGGCAATTGATTTGGGGCTTTCGAGAGAAAATAAGAAATTTAATTTTTATTTTTTTACTAAATAAAAATTTGAGATGCAATAAATTATATTAAAAAAATATTTTCTAAAATATTTTAGACACGCATGTTTAATTTATTTTTAATACTTAGACACATATTTGGCGTGTCCTACTGATATGCTTCTTAATTCATATCAACAAGGGGAAGATACCTTTTGAGTAGGTGTAGACTCCAAGAGAATAAGAGGGAAAATAAGAGAGACTAAAGAGATAGAAAAACAAAAATTATTCATTCCATATCAATTGATTACAATAGGGCCTATTTATACTACTTGGGTAGATCAAATTTATAAGATAGACATGATCTACCTAATACATGACTTAAATAAAATAAAATAGATAGACTTGGTCTACCATACTAAAAAGGCCAAAATAAAGTAAAGCTAATTACATATATGTAGACCACTTTTTCTATGCTACTAATCTTGACAATTTTGGAATTCTTCTTCTTCTTTGGTAGACTCTAATGTTGGTAGCCTATTCTTCACATCTGATATATGGATCTAATATCATATGATGTCTTACACTCCCACTGCCATGAAAAACAACCTTGCCCTCAAGGTTGAGAAAAGGAAAAAATGAAGAGAGGGGAAGAAATTCAAGGTGACTGTCAATAATAGTTTGATGAAGATTTTTTTTAGGATGGATTCTAACTTGCTAAGAAGCAGAACAAAAATGAAGATTGAAAAAAAATGCTCTACGTAATTCATTCTAGTGTTCACAACTTATAGCTACTTGGGTATCTTCATTAGTGAAACCTGAATGTGCATAATTCATTTTTAAGCTATTTGTACTAGTTTACTTAAAGAGGCAATCTATCCATATAATAGACACATCATATAAGTCTGATTTGTTAGTCATCAAATGAAAATTTTAGGAAAACTATACATATATATTTTAAGTTTTCTTCATCTTCTCTTTTTCTTGGTATTAGTTATAGTGTATACATTAGAAAACATATATTTATTTTAGCAAATTTTTGCTTATATGAATTGTTTCTTATTGCAGCATTTATTAGCCATATACATGACTTCATTAGAGTATTCATACGAAACTTATAGTTAACTATGAGAATTAACGTCTTTTAAAGATGTGACCATGAGACATATTGAATTCCAACCAAGTTATAAGGTACTGATTATAGGAATGCTAAAAATTGTCCTATATGAATGCACTGAAATAAACAACTAAAAAAAAGTGGAACAATAAAAAGTCATACTGTAACTTGAGATGAATGCTTTCTAGTTGGAAATCTTAGAAACTTTTGGTATTAGTACAAGTTCAATATATTTCATTTCACTTCAAATCATAAATCATCAATCAATACATTGAATTCTTCTCTCTTTTCATCTCCTTCTCCTGATTCACATATAATATATCATTTGTGCAAGTCTAAGACTTTGATGTTAGTCTTATTTTTGAAGTTGCTACTGATGCAGGACTAAGCGACATAAGTCATATAACTAGAGATTTATGCTAAGATAATATCAAAGACAGCAAAATAAACGTCATGAAATATTAACAATAAGAAAATTTGAACTATTAGATCATGTGATAGTAAGAAACTAACAAGTAAAGGATAAACATTAAAAATAGGTGAATCAATTTAGACTAGCTAACATGGGTTATCATAAGTCCAACATTTAATTAAGAGATTAGTCACTAGAGTTTCTGATTGCTCAAATTTAAGTAGGGTTTGGCGGATTAATCAACACATATAAGATGATGCTACTATAGATGAAATGAGAAGACCAACATTTAGTTAGATGAAGAACAAAGAGAAGGTTTGATACTTAGCTCATGAATAGGAGGAATGGAGTCCTTGATGAAATGCCGGCAAATTTATCCTTGGCTTGCCCTTGAAACCCTTGCTTTTTGTTGAATCGATGTCCTTGTTGCTTTAGAAGAAGCTAAGTTTCCTTGGAAATGTAGAATAGTGAAGGGAAAATAAAGTTTTAGCTATATGAGGATATGGAAGTGGAGAACTCAGCTTGGGAGGTGAAGAGGTGGGGTTGATTTCTTGGGAAAGAGAGAGGGCTGATGTGGCTTGCTTGGGAAGGGAAGTAGTTGGCTTGGGATATGAAAAATTCAAAGTAGTTGCTTTGGGAAGAGAGAGAATTTAATGTAGCTTACTTGGGAAGAAAACTAGTTGGCTTGGGAAAAGGAAAAGTTAAAGTGATTGCTTTGGGAAGAGAGAGAATTTAATGTAACTTGCTTGGGAAGGGAACTAGTTGGCTTAGGAAAAGGAAAATTTAAAGTGGTTGCTTTGGGAAGAGAGAGAATTTAATGTAGCTTGCTTGGGAAGGGAACTAGTTGGTTTAAGAAAAGGTGGGAAGGGAAGTAGTTGGTTTGGGAAAAGGAAAAGTTAAAGTGATTGCTTTGGGAAGAGAGAAAAGTTAAAGCTGTTATGGGTTCCCAAAGGTCATAATTAATTAAGATAAATGCTCAATTCTCAATTAATGTGAATTAATTACAAAATTGGGAAGCCCAAGGGTCTAGGGTGTTGGGGAGAAGGTGGAGGCGAGTAGAGTGGGAGGGAGGGAGGTGGTGGTGGGTTGAGGGTAGCAGGTTGCTGCAGTGGTGGGGGTTGTTTGGATGGCTAGGGAAGGAGAAGAAGAGATAGAGAGGGAGATGATATCAACCAAGAGCTCACATGCTGTTGGGTATTTCTTTGCTTTTCTCCAAAGGACTTCACACACAAACTCAACTCACCAAGAGAAGAAGAAATATATAACCATAAATTTTATATCAAATATTCATCATCCTTACAAGAGAACAATGGGTCATATATATAGGCACAAAAACATGAAAGGAATAAAAGACAAGAAGGCCCTTGACCAAACAACACAAAAGCTCCCTCAATAGAGGGTAAAACTATAATAAAATAAATAACACCACATAAATTTCCTACAACATATAAAAACTAAAAATATAAAGACTCAATCAAGGCTGTAGATCTCCGGCCTCTACAATGATAAACCCTCCAAGCTCTGATGTCCCCATCAACTACTGAAGACAAAATCTTGTCCAAAATTAATGGTGGATACCAAATATGCATACAACATAACAACAACATCAAGTCTTTATCCCACTACGTGGGGTCGGCTACATAAATCCTTTTTCTCCATTGTGTCCTGTTAAAAGTCAAATTCTTGTTTAAATCTAATAAAGAAAGATCATTTCTAATATTTTCTAACCAAGTCTTTTTAGGTCTACCTCTACCTTTCTTAACGTAAGTCAAATCTAAGACCTCTACTTTCCTAACCGGGTCATCGGGAGGCCGCCGTTTTATGTGACCAAACCATCTAAGGCGACTCTCTCTAATCTTATCTTCCACTGGAGCTACTCCAACCTTTTCACGAATATGCTCACTTTGTATCCTATCTCTAAGGGTAAAACCACTCATCCACCTGAGCATCCTCATCTCTGCAACACTTAACTTAGAATTATGCTTCTCTTTTAATGGCCAACATTCGGCACCATAAAGCATTGCAGGTCTTACCACCATCTTATAGAATTCTTCCTTAAGTTTGAGGGGTACTTTTCTATCACACAATAAGCCCAATGCATTCCTCCATTTCAACCATCCAACTTGGATTCTGCTGATAATATCCCCATCTATTTCACCATCACTCTGAACAATAGATCCAAGATATTTAAAACGTGTACTCTTATTAATGACTTGATCGCCCAAAGTCACAATCCCCTCACTTGGTCTATTATTACTAAAATAACACTCCATATATTCCATTTTAGATCTACTCAAGCGGAAACCTTTAGACTCTAAGGTTGACCTCCACAATTCTAGTTTACCTTCAACTCCCTCTCTAGTCTTATCAACAAGAAGAATATCATCAGCAAAAAGCATACACCAAGGTACATCCTCTTGTAAATGTCTAGTGAGAACATCCATGACTAAAGCAAAAAGATACGGGCTTAAGGCTGATCCTTGATGTAATCCAACTGAAATAGGGAAATACTTGGTCAAACCACCTTGTGTTTGAACACAAGTAATAGCTCCTGCATACATATCTTTAATGATTTGAATATAAGCGTTATTAACTCCTTTCTTTTCAAAAACTCTCCATAGCACTTCTCTTGGAACTTTATCATATGCTTTTTCTAAATCAATAAATATCATATGTAAATCCTCCTTATTCTCTCTATATTTCTCCATCAAACCTCTTAATAAATGTATGGCTTCCATAGTAGACCTACCCGGCATGAATCCAAATTGATTTTGAGAAACATTAGTATCGCGCCGCAACCTATGCTCCATAACTCGTTCCCATAGTTTTAAAGTATGACACATTAACTTAATTCCTCCATAATTCGCACAATCTTGTGCATCACCTTTATTCTTAAAAATATGGATTAATACGCTCATTCTCCACTCATCTGACATCTTTTTAGTCTTCAAAATAATATTAAAAAGTTTAGTAAGCCAAGAAATTCCTTTTTCTCCTAAGCATTTTCACACCTCTATTGAAATATCATCAGGTCCAACAGCTTTTCCACCCTTCATTTTCTTTAAAGCCTCTCTAACTTCAGTTTTACTAAATACGCCGATAAAAATATAAATCTTTATTTTTATTTAGGGTGCTAAGATCACTACAGTCAATTTTATTTTCACATTCTTCATTAAAAAGTTTAGCAAAATATCTCATCCACCTTTCTTGAATATCATTTTCTAAAAAAAATACTTTTTGATCTTCATCCTTAATACACTTCACTTGAACTAAATCCTTACTACTCCTATCTCTTTGTTTGGCTAACTTATACATATATCTTTCTCCATCCTTAGTATATAATCTATTATATAAATCACTAAAAGCTAAACTCTTTGCATTGCATATTGCTTTCTTAGATTTCTTACGTGCCTCTTTATATATTTTTCAATTATCAGAATTTTTACAATTAAACTAATTTTTATAACAAATTTTCTTATTTTTAATCTTTTCTTGCACATTTGGATTCCACCACCAACTATTTTTACTATTAGGAGCTTTTCCCTTTGAAACTCCAAGCACATCTTTTGCAATATTCTTAATATCACTAGCCACTTTTTCCCACATAACATTAGCATCATCATGCACAGACAAAATCTTAAGATCTAAAATCTTACTCTCAAAAATATTTTTATTAATATTCTTTAAATACTCCCACCTAATCCTAGAATATCGTTTTACTTTATTTTTTATTTTCTGCCCTATTATCTTCAAGTCCAAAACTAATAAACGATGCTGGGTATATAAATTTTCACTCAGAATAACTTTACAATCTTTGCAATCTAAACGATCTACTTTTCTTATAAGAAAATAATCAATCTGAGTTGTGCTATATCCATTTTTATAAGTAATGAGATGCTCATTCTTTTTCTTAAAAAAAGATAGTAGCAATTAAAAAATCATAAGCAAAACAAAAATCTAATATGGACTTACCACCTTCATTTGTCGTTCCAAACTCATGGCCATCATGAATGCTTTTAAAATCATCTACCTCTCTACCAACATGTCCATTTAAATCTTCTCAAATAAAAACACTTTCTTCAAGAGGTATCTTCTGTATTAATTCTTCTAAGTCATTGTAAAATTTTAATTTTGAATCCATATCGAAACCCACTTGAGGAGCATAAGCACTTATAATGTTAACAATCTTAACATCAACAGCAATCTTTAAAGCTATAATTCTATCTCCAATTCTATTAATATTTATAGCATTATCCTTCAAACTCTTATCTAAAATCACGCCTACACCATTTCTAGTACACCTTCTACCCGAATACCAAAGTTTAAATCCTAAACTATCAATCTCCGTAGCCTTCTCTCAAACCCATTTAGCTTCCTGAATGCACAGAATATTTATCTTCCTATGAATCATAATATCTATTAATTCCATTAATTTTCCTGTAAGGGAACCTATATTCCAAGTTCCTATCCTAATTTTAGTTTCGTGAAACACTCAATCCCCCATTGACTTTCGTATCATTTTAGAGTGGAACACTTAGGGTCCACAGTAAGCCCAATGCGTCACTTGTAGTATATTAAAAACTCAAATTTTGTTCACCTCTGATGTGAGACTAATAGAGCTTACTTATGATTTTATTGCTCCACTTTTAAAAGTAACTAAATGCTCCCCTAGCTATTTAAAATATGTGTTTTCCATTGCAAAGTAATATGCTATTTTGAAATCAAGTATAACTTCTCAAGTCACGTTTCATATCCCCTATTCCATACCCAATATGAATCCTCTCATAAGAAATTTCACTATAACTTATATGCCCATCAAGTCACCTACGTAATCAGTGGCGGAGTCAGAAAATTTTTTCAGCAGAGGGCCTAAATTTATTTTGATAAACTTTCCCTCAACATTTTCATCCAAGCTTGGACCAGCATAGGCAGTTTTAAAGCTAAAATAAAAATAAACAAGTACTAGCCATAATTAATTTGTCCAAATTTACAAATCATTTATAAATAAGATAAATACCAATTATGGTATATTAAAATTTAAAAAACAAAGTTATTATTCAGACTTTTTTGAGATTCTGTATTTATTTTCAACTTCTATAACATTTATTTGTTTATAAAATGTATGATACTAATAACTGGACTGATTTGATTTTGAGATTAACATAGAAATGTAAAAGAAGCTCACAATTACCATCTACTAGAATTTGCTATACTTTTTTATATCTTTTTATAGATTGGTATGTGATGCTGTGAATATTGCTTGGTTCACCATCATGCTATTGATTGGACTGTTGGATCTATAGGTAGGCTTCAACATAGCATTCTTTATTGATCGGTGGACATAACTATTTAGTAGTTTTCATGCAAGCCATGAAGTCCCTACGATTGCCTACCCTATATGTCCAGACTTTTTTTTTTCTTTATTTTAAATCCTCAATTAGGCACTATCATTTGTAAATCGGATAAATAACGATTATGGTATATTAAAATTTAAAAAACAAAGTTATTATTCAAACTTTTTTGAGATTCTGCATTTATTTTCAACTTCTATAATATTTATTTATTTATAAAATGTATGATACTAATAACTGGACTGATTTGATTTTAAGATCAACATAGACAAGTGAAAGAAGCTCACAGTTATCATCTACTAGGATTTGTTATCATCTACTAGGATTTGCTACACTTTTTTATATATTTTTATAGATTGGTATGCGATGCCATGAATATTGCTTGGTTCACCGCCATGCTGTTGATTGGACTATTGGATCTATAAGTAGGCTTCAACATAGCATTCTTTATTGACCGGTGGCCATAAATATTTAGTAGTTTTCATGCAAGCCATGAAGTCCCTACGATTGCCTACCCCATATGTCCACATTTATTTTAAATCCTCAATAAGGCACTGTATTTTTTTGAGGGGGGCACGTGCCCCACTGCAGACCCCCATTCCCCCCCCCCCCCCCCCCCCCCCCCCCCCCCCCTTCGAATCCGCTGCAGCCCATCTATCTTCCTTTGGTATAAGTTGTATAGTTCACTCATCCTTCCTAAAATTAATTTTTCAAACTTTTTTGTAATCCAATATGAAAAGAATGAGCATTAATCACATTTATATTATCTATAAGATCAATTTTTCTAAACTCACTCAAAATGGTGAAATGGCCAAGTGCTTTATTTACGTAAAGATGGAGGGCGTACAAATATTTCTCCAATAGCTTGAACGTAATTATCATTTAGTCAGAATTATGTGATATAATCAGTTTTTTTTCCTATAAAAGAGACATAACAAGCTGCAGACTGCCACATACATCATCATTGGCAATAGCATTCAGGCACCTTTGCTGGATAGCCATGCGTATTCCAATATCACAAGATTTTCTGAAAGAAATTAATTGGTTGAATATGTAGCCCTTTTCTAGTTGAAGAATACTCCAATCTATCGGCCCCCTGAAGATCTTTCTCGAAAAGGTATCACCCTAACCTATACCCGATGCTTCAGCTACTAAAGTATTCAACTTCAATTAGTACTCAAATGAACCCTAACATTAACCTTTCACCCAAATTTAATAGACATTCATACGTACTCCCCCTTCTCCACATAACTAGAAGAATCGTAGAAGTTCAACAATGGTGATAAACACGGCATAAATTTAGCAAATTTCCTATTATAACACGTTGATCACACAACCATTTTGATCATTTAAAAGGTAAAGTGACACTCACATTATGCTTGAGGAAAACCACGGAACCCTGATCATCACCTGACCCCTTGCAGAGCTTGACAAAACCCTGCTCGATATACTTGCAGCTCCCGCAGGATGTGCGATAGAAATCCACCACCACCAGAGAATTTGTCCCTTTGGCCTTCTCCAGAATCCTCGAGAACTCCTCCTCCGTCTTGAACTCCTTCACACAATCCACAGGACATAACCCGTCTTCTTCCTCGTCATCATCGCCCAAACTAGATGTCCATCCTACGTTTGTGCTGCTGCTCTCAACAGCGCGAAGGAGAAGATAACCTCTTCCTGGCTTCAGAAGCTTCACCACAGGGAAAAGTGCTTCGTGAGAAGGAAACCTAGAAGGCCAGAAGATGTGAAATCTTTGAGAACGAGAATGCTTGGGAACTTCGAGATGAGTTTGAGAGGGTATCGAGTTGGTAGGGCTGCGACTGAGAGACGAGCTCGTAGTCATGGGGACGGCAAGCGAAAAGCTGTAATTCTACATTATTGGATATCAGAGACGCTTATCAGCAAAAAAATCCCACGAGACAATAGGGACGAGTTGCATTTTAAATGATAAATTTTACTTTATATATCCTCAAAATAACGTAAGTAAAAAAAAAATTCATTTGCTATTTATTTGATTGATTCATTCATTCATTCGAACAAAACTTTCTATATATTAAAATTTGTCCCATATGGCATTCATTCATATCATTCTTCAAACCTGATTTCTTAGCAGCTAGGCGTGTGAAAGAAAAGGGGGCACATCATGGAGAGATTATTATGTGCGATATTTGAACCGTTCGGAGACGAATCCAGATGCTCTACGTCACCAGGATGCACCGGGCCTCAGGTGATGTGACGCGATGAATCCGGATGCCGCACATAATAATTGAGAGCTCGCTTGTTAGGCTTCAACATCATTTGGCGGTACATGAAAAGAAGAGTTGTCACAAAAAAGATATAGTAGGACGTCAATATGTGAAGGAAAAGAGAAGTTTGGATGAGAGTCTACTAAAGGCATTGATTGGAGCGAAAGCATATGAAGGAGGATGGGATTTTGCAACGACAACTCACCAAGGGTATTAACACAAGCCATGTTATGAAGGAGATGAAGATTTCATGAGGGGAGCTTGGGAAGGGCATCAACATGAATGACAATGTAGGAAGGAGAATAGAATTTTGATATGAGGTAGATTGAGAGCATCAATAAGAGTTATGACATGTGAAGCAAAGTAGGATTTCACAATTGTAACTTCTTGAGAGCATGACCAGAGTGGCATTGTGTGAAGGAGAATATATTTTTTATCATTAGTTTGAGCAAAGATTCAAATTCAAATCAATTCAAACAAATTTTATTGTCACGTACTTCAATAATTTTATATGGAATGAATTTTCAAATATGTTTCTCCAAAAAATAATTAACTGGCATAAGTCTATTATATCGATTATTATGAGACATATAAAATCAAATTTTTTTTACCCACAACTAATATTTATACCATATACTTAATTTTGGACAAGTCAAAATAATTATTCTATGTGATGATGGATGAAAATTTTCATCAAAGCTTGCAATTTCATGTCCCTTTTGTGCTTTTAAAAGGTCCTATCCTACACTTATTACTTAGACATTTATCCTTAAAAATGACAAATGCTACTGCTGCCAAGTAGAAATAATATCATCATATATATATAAAGAGTAAAGAGAACAAACTATATCAGAATATGTTGATGCCAGTTGCATTATGATGAAATTAGATTTCATTTGAGATAATTTTTTTTACTATTTTATTTTTTAGATCATAATTATAATTTTTATTTGATTATTAATTTTTTATTATTTTTAATATTTTTTGGGCTAGAAAGCTGCTTTCTATAGCAGCTATCAAAAAATCATTTTTTCCACAGCAATTTTATAATCATCTTTATAAAAAGTTACAGACATTTCAAATGAATCCTTATATGCAATCTATTTTGTGTTGAATTTAATGCAACATATGACATCAAGTAAGAAATGCATTTATCTCGATCTAAAATGGAGGATATCTAAACATGTCTTAATGCAATTTATGACGGGACATCCTCTCACAATTATTTGTTCTTTCAAAGAGGAGAGCTACATCTACATTAGTACTTCGAACTATCTTTGTCGCATATGGTACAAAAGCCTTTTATTATAGATAGGCACATTAATTATAAGAAGCGCTGTAAACTACATGTAAACAAGAATGTAGGGGAAGGTAGGAGAAATATAATAATAACTCTACAAAATCATAATTAAGTATAGCTAAATACTATTAAAATTTTGACGTTTTTCTTTACTGTGTTATAATACGTCACCGAAAATGGTCTTCATTGAGCACAAATCTTGACGCATATTCAACTGGGCAACTTTTAGAATTAAATTTGAAGTCGTCTGAGTTCGAATTTTAACAAGCTTATAATCAACTTGAATATCTCAGTGACACGAACCCAACGACATCAAAATTGGATCTCTGTATAAAATTTGGACACTAAATTTTATATCTCTCTACCGTTACAAATGTTCTGACATACAATAATATTATATATCTTCATTTTTTTTTTTTTGCAAAACCAAATCAACTACCATCAGCCCTTGTTTAATGCTCTACAAATGGTACAAACTTAGCACAACATAAAATAAATATTTTGTTCGGAACAGTTTTTCTATTTGGCTATTATTTTTTTGTTGCTTTTAAAAAATTTATGTTAACAAGCTCTTTTTTACTACAACTTTTAAAAAAATTATTATTTTTCATAAAAACTGTATAACCATTTTTATAAGAAAAACTTTATCAAAAATATTATTTTGCCGTGGAAGCAGAGTTTTCTCGATCAATAATATCTTCGTACAGACTAAAGAGCGACAGTTACCTTAACAAACAACGATATTCAATTCATTCCTGCACTTCAACGGCATCCGTATATACATATTTTTGTTTCAGACGGGAGGAAGTAAAAGTCAAGATAGTAAGCTGGTCCGGTGAGACTGCAAATTAATTTTTTATTTGGGATAATTTTTTTACTATTTTTTAAAGTAGTTTTTTAATATAAAAATTAAAATTTTTATACTATAAAGCTATTTTAAGAAGTAGTAAGAAAGTTGTCCCAAACAAAACCTAAGGTTCCGTTTGAGATGGCTTTTTTATTATTTTTTAACATAATTTTTTAGTAAGAAAATTTTAATTTTTGTATTAAAAAGTTATTTTAAGAATCAGAAAGGAAGCCGTCCCGAATGAAGCCTGGTACATTTTTTTCGTGCTTTTTAAAGCAAGTTTTTAATAAAAAAATTATTAAATTCAAAATTTTTATACTAAAAAATTATTTTAGAAAGCAGCAAGAGAGTTGTCACAAACGAGACTTAAATAATATGTATGACAATCTATTTATGATTTGACTCAATTAAAATTTATTCATAATGATTACTTAATTAATTAATTAATTTTAAATGTTTTTAATAAATATTTTGTTAATAAAAATGAATAAAGTTGAACATCTTAATTTTGATTTATTGATATTGATGAATAATATTATTTAAAGCTCTTGAATAAGGCTTCGTTGGGGGCGACTTTTTTATTGCTTCTAAAACGGAGTTTTAATACAAAAATTTAAATTTTTGTACTAAAACTTTGTTTTAAGAAGCAATAAAAAAACCGTCCCAAACGAAGCCTAAGTTGTTTAAAAGACTAATTAAAGCTTGATAATGTATACATTTAGGAATCAGTTACAAATTTATTTAATATGTGATTTATTTAATTAATTAAATTATTTATTTATTTATTTAGTTAATTAAAGCATTTGTTTATTTTAATAGTTCATTCAATCAAAATCTTATTTTTTAAATTCAATAAGTTATTCATTAATAAGCTCAATAAAACGTGTTCAATGCTCAGTAATAAGTCAATAAGGTTCGTTTGTTAAGTTAAAGAGTCGAGCTCAATAACCATAATTTTAAACGAATTAAGCATGAACACAACTACATGTGCTCGAATCGAGCCCAAGCTCAGTTCTAACAAACTAGCTCAAGCTCGGGCAATCTTCTATTTGGCTCAGCTCAATTCGATTCATTTGCAGTCCAAGAGTTCTGTACAATATTTTCTTTTATTTATATGTGTGAAATTTTTAACATAATGATTGAAACTTAATATATAGACTTCTTTGGTAATCTGGTAAAACTTTAAGAAAAAAACCTTCATAATATTGTAAAGGAAATTATCATTTTTTTTAAATTAATGGGTTTCATGTAAATTTTTGTCTCAAGAATTAATATATCATCAAAAATTTATCTTGATCGGGGGCACGAATCTCGAGGCAAAATAAAACGGAAAACTTTCAAAATTAAATTTGGGATCATCTGAACTCCGATTTCAACAAACTTATAGTCGAACCGAATGTCTCAAAAAAATGAACCCAATGACACCTAATTCGACTCAATTCAAGCTCAAATGAGTCCAGATTAAAGACCCGAAGCACATTTGAAAGGTTCAAACCATAATGTGGATTACCCAACGGTTTTCAAACGTGACATGCTTATAGTTGAATCGAGCGGCTCAATGATACAAATCCAACGAGCCTAAGATCGCTAAATTCTAATATCATTAAGACATTCAAATGTTTAGTAAATGGTCCACGATCAAGGGCATTAACATCAGCCGTCCATTCAAACCACTCCCAATTTATCATTGATCTTCCTCCTATTTATTGGTTATGCCACTATCAAAAAACTATAAATAGACCTCTCATTTCTCATGAGGGGGCGCCCAAGCAAGAAGAAAAGGAAGAGACTTTTTTTGCCACCAAACTCCTGCTCGACCATCGCCGAACTTCCACCTGGCCACCGACTGTCTCCGGACTTTCGCCTAGCCACCGACAGAGGTCGGACTTCTGCCCAGTTGTTGATTAATGTTGGACTTCCACCCAGCCACCGACTGACGCTGGACTTCCACCCGATCGCCGACTGACACCAAATTTCTGCTCGGTCACGGACTGATTCTGTATTTCTGTCTGACCTTCGAATTTTAACCCGACGGTTGACTATTGTACTCTGATCATCCTCAATTTCTAGGATGAATCAAACACTTGTAATTTACTCAAATACTAGTGGAATCATTTCAACTATGCGTGACCCTGTGGTTTTTCCCTTTTCGTAGGTTTTAACGTAAACATTCTTGTGTTTCCTTTTTCTTATGTTTGTGTACTGGATATCCATACAACGCTGAGATGAAAATTTCTAGCTCTATCGCCACGTATATTCAAGCCTGCAACAAGAATAATTATGAAACTATGGAGGGTTGCAAATGCATAATATTTTTGTGTATCAAGTGTTTTGGTATATTAAAATAAAATTTTCAACATTATAATTATATGTTGGTTGTATGCTCGAATATTTATGTTGGAAAAACAAATAATGTACTGTTATTGAGTAGGTATTAGATTATTATTAGGGGTGTCAATTCGGGTCAACGGGTCGGGTTTGGGTCCAACCTGAGTTGATCCGAGTGTAAACGGGTTGACCCGAACCCAACCCGTTTAGCTAAACGGGTTTGGATATACAACTCGGACCCGACCCACGCGGGTTACCGGATTGACCCGACCCGACTCGCTAACCCGAACCGGACTTAATGGGATTTCAAAAAATTTAGTTACACGATATCGATTGGATGTATTTTTTGTCTTATAGTATGCGTATTATAACCCTATTGATTGGATGTATTTTTTTAGTTAATTTAATGGTAAATATAAACGCATATCTTGATATGTATTGCTTTTTTCAAAGAAGTTTTATAATCCAAAGAAAGTTTATTAAAATTTAGACTATTTAGTTACATGGCATCAATTATTTGTATGTTTAAAAAACTCAACGAAGTTCAAATAATTTCTTAGCCATCGTTTAGAACAATTATACATCATTATTTTTTCTTTGATTTCAAAAATTTTTTTTACTAACGGGTTAGCCGGGTCAACCCGTGGGTTTTCGGGTCAACCCGAACCCGACCCGTTTTACAAACGGGTCAAAAATCCTAACCCGGACCCGACCCATTTAACAAACGGGTTGACCCAAACCCGAATTTTTTCGGGACGGGTTCGGGTCGGGTTTCGGGTCGTGTCAATTTTTGACACCCCTAATTATTATCATTAAGTTATTAGTGAGTCTTTATTTTTTCATGTAGGCTATAAATAAGCCTCCTAGGAAGAACTAGTGCAATAGGAAATAACTATGTGAAACCCATGAGCTTTGGCTCATCTGCCTCCTCCTCCTAATACTAATAGTTATAGGAACCCTCTTGTTGTGGGCTGAGAAATTTGAGGCAATAGAGTATAAAGATTTTATGTCTTAGCAATGCACAAAAATTTAGCACATAAACAGGCAATTAAGATGACAAAGAAACACCAAAAATTTTATGTGAAAAATCCTATAAAGGAAAAAGCCACAAGTTCTTGCTTAGTTGAAATGATTCTACTATTGTTTTGAATATGTTACAAAAGTAAACCCTTCCTTCAACTCGAGGACAATATGTTGAAGATCTTACCAAACTTAGGATTGGTATTCTAGAGCTCAAATGAATGATAGATTGAAAATCTGGTGGCAACACTTAGGAGAATGTTTAGCAGAGGTCTGACGCTAGTTGAAGATCTGATGATGCCCAACGATGGTGGAAGTCTAATGATGGTCGATGGTTGGGTTAGGAAGAGATTCAGTGGTGGCCAATGAACAAGCAGAAGTTCGACGACGGTTGGTGGACGGAAAGAAATCCGACGGAGGTCAACGAATAGGCAAAAATCCGACGACGGTCGATGGTCTGGAAGAAATTCGGCAGCAACCAACAAACATGTGGAAGTTCGATGGGGGTTGGTGGTTGGGAAGTAATCTGGCAGTTGGCTGAGGTAATAGAGATCTCAATTTTTCTTCTTTCTTCTTCATCCGCTATATGAAGAATGAGTGGTTTATTATAGTTTTTTTGGAGTGTCATGCCTAGTAAATATAGAGAAGATCAAGGTCATGTTTGAGTGTTCCATCGGACGACTCATGGTGATCCACTTGGTCGTGGAGCATTTATCAAGCATTTAAATACTCTAAAGATGTCAGAATTGAGTGAACTTGGGCTCGTTGAATTCTTCTCATCGAGCCGCTCGATTCAAAAGCATGCCACATTTGAATATTTTTTGGTTATACAATTAATGTTTTAAAGCTTTCAAGTAGGCTTTGATCCTTTGATTTGGGCTCATTTAGACTCAGATTGAACTAAATTTAGTGCCATTGGGTTCGTCTTCTCGAGATGTTTAATTTGACTATAAGCTAGCTGAAATCGGAGTTTGGATGATCCCGAATTTAATTATGAAAGTTTCCAGTGTTATATATAAAATTATATATAATTAATTGGATAAATGAGAGAAGGGGGGTGGGGTGGAAATTATATATAAAAACTCATTTCAGTGTCTGACGTCACGACACCCAAGTGACCTAGCACCATTGCGCTGCATACAATTCTAGAGTTATTGCACCGAGGCGCCACTCTTTGGTGCTTCTCAGTGTTGCTATGTTGGAAAGCACAATGATGCAATGCTCCATACAACTTTCCCAAGAATTTGGGAATTCATATTATTCCAAATTAGAGTTGTTACATCTCATATCTCCTATGATACATCAACATAAACTATATTCATTCATATCGGACATCTTCCTCTACTGATGACATAACATGGCACATTCGATATCCAATTATTGTTGTTGTGCTTGTCTTACTTCTTGATTTAGAAAAAACCTAAATCCCTTCGCTACATCCCAAGTTGCATGGATCTAATACTTCCATCATGGATTCGTCTTTATGTTTTATTGTAGGCTATCAATAAGCTTCTCAAGAAAAGTTAGGGCATCAAAAAGCAAATATGTGAAACCCTTTAGCTGTGGCTCATCTCCCTCCTCCCCTTAATTCTATTTATTATATGTGTCATATATTACCTTAAACCTTCCCCCTATCTACCAAAAGGTGCAAACATTTATCTAGTTACCCCTTTTCAATATAGGAGATGGAGAGTTTATTATTTCAATGTTACATGATAATCTCACAAATATAAAATAAGTGGATTGTGGCTTATAGGAGGCATAATATCTTTTCTTTTTTGGAAAAGCATGAAACATGATAATCATGAGGCTTAACTAGTTGGAATGGTTCTAATATGAAATTTAATGGTTATAATGGTTAGGAATTTAATCGCCATATTATCGGGGTTACAAGGCTTGAACATCTTGTATAATTTCAGAGAATATTGAAAAATAACGAAGAAGGTTGCTAGCATCCCTCGAAGGTGGAAGATATTATATGTTGGCTTCAATTGATGATAAATGACGACGGATGGGTAACAAAAGGCACTAGCATTGATCAACAACAATCAACAATGAATGGAATTGAAGGTAAGCACTAGAAATGTAATAACCCATATTTTAGGACAGTCAAATAAATTTTTTTAGGAATTATTATAAGTCTAAATTACAAACAGCCTTCACCATAACATAGATATTGCAGTACTTTAATTACACTAAATTTTTTTAATTTTTGGGCATTGATACAAATTCTTAAGAAATTAATATCTATCGGTACAAGTGGAGGTTTTGAGATCATCGGGTATCTATTTTATAAATTGATTTCACCAAAAAATTGTAAACATGATGGATTATTTAATGGATGTTTTTCTATAATCTTTAGAGCTCTAAATTTGATGATATAAAATAATTTATATAATATTTATATTTAAAATTAAATAATTTACATAATTATATTTATATTATGAAGATATTTATTATAAATATCTTAAGCCATTACCTTTTCTCCCTTATTATGCAGGCTAACAGAGAATGAAATTAGAGAAATAAGAAAGAAAAGTGAGGAGAGAGAAAATAAAAGTTAGGATTTTGAGGTTGTGAAGAGATTTTTGTCAGTTGATCTTGTTGGGAGATTTGCTCATCTCATTGTAAGGAACTATTATCTTATTTTTTATTTCAATAATTTTATGTATTTTATATTTTATGCATTTTAATTTAGTCAAAACTTGCAAAAATTATGACATCTTAATTTTTAAAAAACTTTCATCGCATAATTTTTGGTATGTGATAGATGTCGTTAATATGAGCATTTTGACTATAATATTATTGAATTTAACCATGAAAAATAGAAATTACTATATTTTGTATTATTTTTACTGATTGAATAACTGATATTTTTATTATAAGCATACTGTTAATATAAGCATTGGAAGTGAATGGGGGTATATGGTTGAGTAATAGCTGGTCGCTATATATTATCGTTATAGTACTGTGATAATAATATGTTTGTATATGAGGGGGCACACGTAAAGGCTGATTATTCTAACATTGGTTGGAAATTGATTAATCTGTATAGGATGGTGGGCCGATAGATTTTCTTTTAAATATTATAGTTTGGTATTATTCTTTACTAATTCACGTGATTTACTGATTAGAAGTTATAAGAAGATGACTACTTTGCCAATGGGCAAAGAGTGACTACTTTATTAATTGATCTAACAATTTACTAATACTGATATTGAAACTGATTACTAGAAAAAAATCATTTTATCCAGGATTCCTTACTTGTTTAGTGTGTTATTAGAATACTTGTTACTACTGATTCATTAATATTGTATAGTTTTATTGATATTATCTTGATTTACAGTTACTATACTGTTACTGGCGATACTGATACAGATATTATTCTTCTGATATTATTATCGATACTGTTTCTGATTCAGTGATACAAAAGTATGTGATATATGTATACTGAGCATGCGAGATACTAGATATACTAAACATGTGATTTATATACTGAACTGACACTAATCTATAATGATCTATTGAGCATGGAATGCATTGTTATTGTCACTTTTATACAATATTACTGCATTAATATGATTTCACTGTTGTATTGAAATGACCTCTATACCGATTAAGTGGGCTACTGCGTTACAAATTTCATTGTTTCTTCATTGTATTATTTTATTGATTTCTCTACCATATTGTTGTACTGCTTACGGACTCTACTAATACCTTACTGTTATCATATGTGAGTTTTATTATTTTTGTATTGATTTATGATCATGTAATACTACTGTTATGATTTGATTGCTAACATGTATATTGCTCATTTGTTGTGCTTTGAGTTTAGTTGTAGAATTTGGTTACTTGTTGGGCTCTTTAGCTCATTATATGTGGTTAAATGATTTTAGGTCGGGGCAAGGCAGCATGGGTGTGAGATTGACAAGGATCTTCAAGTTCATGTGCTTATTATTTTAGTTATTCTTTTGTACTTATGATAGAGTAATTGTTATATAGTTGTATAGAACCTGAGTAGTGAACATGATTTTTGAGAAAATGAATACTAATGCATATATTGATGTCGGCTAGATTTATATTGATAAAATAAACTAGGTAGCTATGATTGTTGTACATTAAATGATAAAATAATAATTCTTCAAAATTAAATTTTGGGGCGTTACAAGAAAATGCTTGGTGCGACTGTCGTTCTACCTAGAGGAAGACCAAGCAATTAGAAAAGGCACAAGAGAAGTCAGATTGACAACATCTCAAAGACAATAAAATGCGGTTCCAAACAACGACCGAGGCTATGAAACTCCAAGTCATAATATTTTTCACCCAAAAGTTTCCTCCCTAATGTATAGAAGTAGGGGCTAAATATAGATTTATGGATGCAACATATTGCTTATATTTTGCTAGGAGTTAATACCAAGAGACAGTTGAATTGATCTCCTAACCTTTTTTATTAATATTAAAATTGGGTGACGTTAGACTTCATAGATATATCTTATTTCCACCCATTTTGACCAAACACATAAAATTTAGAGGCCACTTGAGCCTCAAATAACTTAGAAAATTTCTATTTATATTCATCAGTATTTGATTTATGCCCATTTGAGCTCTAATCAAACAATTCTTGATATTATTAGATTCATCTTGCCGAACTGCACTAAGTAAATTATAAATTTATTGATTAAATGAACATAATATCAATTGCCAAAATTTATAATTCAAATATCTAAACATCTTCAAACCTACAAGTTAGATCACAATATATAGATTAATTTTTCAATGACACATCACTGCCTTACCCATTCTCCTAAACTTATAAAGTCTGAAACCGGGTCCTCAGTCGACTGGCAATGCTTTTCTCAATCTTTATTCCACGGACAAAGACAAAAAGCAAAGATCAAAAGAACAATTTGTTCAAGTTTAAACATATGTAAACGCAAGAATGAGACTGAAAAAGTCTTGTCCAGTGGCCCCAGAAAACTCAAGTGTATCTTATCCCCAGCTCTGTTCCATATATATATGTGAGGATAGCTTGCGAGTTCGGGCAGAAGAAAGTGGACAGACATGAGGAACTTTCACACTCAAGTTCTCCATGCCTTGGTTCCATTGCTTCTTCTCTCTGTTTTTTCACATTCAGGATTGGGACAGATTCTTTTCCAGGTAAGCAAGTTTATAATTTTCAATCACTCGAAGCTCTAACAGTTGGAGATTATGTGTAATAGAATCGTCTCCAAGCTTACTTTGGCTCGTTCGCAGGGCTTCAATTGGGAATCATGGAAGCAACAAGGAGGATGGTATAATTTATTGAAAACCCAAGTAGCAGATATTGCTGCCTCTGGGGCTACACATGTGTGGCTTCCTCCTGCTTCTCAGTCTGTTTCTGAGCAAGGTTTTGACCATCTGTTCTGGTTCTTCTTCTTTTTTTTTTCTGAATGTCTTTTGTTCGGTGCATAATTGGCTTTAAAGTGCTATTGATTCTTGAATAAGTTGGCAGAAGGATAAGTTAGGGTAAAATCAATCCATAAATTTTGAAAACTAAAATCTATGGCTGGACTTTCAATTACCCTAATTTATGTTTTGAGGATTTTCACAAAGTTTCAACTGCCTTAATTTTTTATTTAGGAGCATCATTTTTATGTTGTACGTTAGAAATTAGGAATGTAACTGTCCATAATCAAAATCAGAGTGAAATCTATCGCGATGGCGACAAAATGTAGCCATCAATCAATCTCTTTTTTTTTTGGCACTTCCTATTATATTAAATTTCACATATTTCTCAACAGAACTTGTATTCCTTCTCAGGTTATTTGCCAGGAAGGCTATATGATTTAAACGTTTCAAAATATGGTGACCAAGCAGGCCTTAAGTCCCTAATCCAAGCCTTCCATAACCAAGGTATCAAATGCATTGCTGATATTGTCATAAACCACCGAACTGCAGAGAAACAAGACTCAAGAGGCATATACTGCATCTTTGAAGGAGGGACACCAGATACTCGTCTAGACTGGGGACCTCACATGATATGTAGTGATGATACCACCTATTCTGATGGCACTGGTAACCCAGACACAGGCGCCGGTTACCCACCGGCACCTGACATCGACCACCTCAATCCCAGAGTCCAGCAAGAACTCTCAGATTGGATGAATTGGTTAAAAACTGACATTGGCTTCGACGGTTGGCGATTCGACTTTGCCAAGGGGTATTCAGCAGCCATGGCCAAGATCTATTTGGAGAGAACGGTGCCGAGCTTTGCGGTTGCAGAGATTTGGAGCTCTTTGGCTTATGATGGGGATGGGAAGCCGAGTTATAATCAAGATGGGAATAGGCAGGAGTTGGTTAATTGGGTGAATGGTGTTGGCGGGAAGGCTATGGCGTTTGATTTTACTACAAAGGGAATATTGCAAGCTGCAGTGGAAGGAGAGCTGTGGAGATTGATTGATGTTAATGGGAAAGCACCAGGGTTGATTGGGTGGTTGCCTGGAAATGCAGTTACTTTTGTTGATAATCATGATACTGGTTCTACTCAGAAGCTTTGGCCTTTCCCTTCTGATAAAGTAATGCAGGGATATGCTTATATTGTTACACATCCAGGAATTCCTTCCATTGTGAGCTTCTATCTCTTTGAATATCCGAGCAGTACATCAATAGTTGTATTCTGTTTAGTTGCAAGATTTAGCCAAGACTTTAGACTTCATTTAGAAACAACTCCAACTGTTTTATGAGCTATACTAACCCTTTTTTTTTCCTACTTCGAATAGCTACCATTAACAGCTCTTCTATTTTTGCAGTTCTATGATCATATTTTCCTGTGGGGACTGAAGGACGAGATAAGCAAGCTTGCAGCTATAAGAACCAGGAACGGGATAAACCCAAGTAGCAACCTGCGAATAATAGCTCATGACAGCGATCTATATATGGCAGCAATTGATGAGAAGATTATAGCTAAGATTGGATCAAGATATGATGTTGGGAATCTTGTTCCTTCTAATTTCAAATTAGCAACCTCTGGTAATAATTACGCTGTGTGGGAGAAAATGTAAGCAAGCATGGCCAATAATAATCTTGTATATATTGCAAGAGCAGCTAAAATAAAGGCAGCTTGTTTATTAGAATTTCTAAGTAATCAGAAGGTTTGTATGAGAAATTGTTGTGATGATTTCTAGCCAACTAATAAGGTGAATGCATCAAAGGGTGAAAAAACTCTGATTTGATAGTTACTAAGGAACTCTTTTTCAATAGAGAAATGTTCTTTATAGTAACCTGAATGGTAATTCATTGAGCAATTTCAATAAACTGATTTGAAGAAAATAAGTTGCCCTATTAGCACCGTAGCCCATTAAGCTAAAATCAAAGAAAACTCATTGTCATGGCTCCAATCAGATATTAAAAAAATAATAAAAAAAACTCGGATATATTTCTATCTTGCACATAATTTTGACTAAGACTTGAGATGCTTACGAATTGTAAAATGGATCAAAAAATGTTCTTTTTGATGCGTAATTTCTATATATACTCGATCGGCATTGTTGCACAACCAGCAATGAGTAGGTCCTAAGTGATTTTGATTCTATTGTTAGTTTTGTGTGGAATTTAATTGTGTCAATCAATGGTGTTGTACTGCTGTCTTGGACCTTAATTCCGTTGGTCGAGTTCGTCGGGAGGTTGCAGGGGGTCCTCCCCTTGCTTGGTTTCGAGTACCTTGCACCTGAAATTTTTTTCGTTCAATCATACAACGTTGTGGTGCTGTGTACTCAAGCGTTGTGGCGCTGTGTACCCGAGCATGCGGCACTGTATAGTTTTCTCGGAGACAGACTGTGATACCTCCAGATTCAACATTCAGTTCAACATGTTCTAACCAGTTTCGAAAGAGGTAATTTCTTGAATATTTGTATTTTGAACCATTATGCATGTGCTTCGGAATGTTTGGTATGCATAAGAAAGTCATCATGTGTTCTGTAGGTCTGTTTGCATGTTTGTGAAATTTAAATTTTTATCCTAGGGCGCCATAGTGCTAGATTTGGTAGCGCCTCGGTGTCAGAATCTCGGGAAGCAATAAAAAAAAAATTAGTAAGCACAGTCAAAATTGAATCACCTTACAATTAATGAGAAACAATTACACATAGAATTAAGGTATGGGCTATATTAAGTTGATGATGATGCTGCTTGCATCAGTAAACCCATTTTGATAAGATGTATATGGATATATAGTTTGATGAATGATTTTATTCTCATCACAAGATAAGTAAAATTGAGGCTACACATTTTTTGAATTTTTATCAATATGAAGTATTTTAATCATAGAAGAAAATAAAATTTATTTTCTGATGGAAGGTACATAAGAGTAAAATGAATTATAATATGGAAATCTAATGCAAATGTAGGTGTTCACAATGAGGTTTATAACTTAAACTTTAAATAAGCTAAAAAAAAAAAAATTATCATTGATCTTATAATATCACCTTGAAGGGACAACTAATTAGACCCACCTAATCATTTTGAAGTTCAAATAGAGTTGTTCATTCCAATTTAGGATAATATATTAAAGTTATTGATTCTATAAACTTAGGCAAAATCATTAACAACCAACTATGCCTTATATATATTGACAAAGCCATCATAATGAAATTTGATAGTATAAATTCATCAACTTGTATCTTATGTAATGTTAGGTTGATGGATAGCCAATTCTTATTTATATTGATCCATTGAATCATTTTCTTATTTATAACCATTTTTATCTAAGATTTTGTAGTTCATCCTTACATATCTTGGGAATAGAAACTAATAAAAAATAATGCAAGATGTTAAGAGCTAGGGTGCCATATTATCAAAGGAAATATAAGATTAAATACTAAGAAAAATGCATTATTATTTACCTTTTTTAATAGAAATATGCAAATGGATATCATATAACTTTCAAGGAGGTGGAGGTTCAATTGATTAGGACAATGTGGATGGAGGTGTTATTTTAGGAGGAAGATGATATCATAATGTGTAAATTTGTTTAGTTAGATATAAGTATATAAACTTCTAGAGGTAGAGATGAAAAACTAAAGAATATAAGGGTGAGACCTTATAAAAAGGTAGCATCTGCTATGCTATATATACAGCCTATTGTTGATTCATAATAGTAATTTCATTTGTTTAAAAAAAAAGGGCATCCTCAAATGATGCATCTGTTGTTGGCTCGAGGAATGAGGATAATGTTCGCTATCATTACAAAGATAATATACAAAGTAAAAATAACCAAAATATATAAATTAGAGCGAAAAATAATGTAACAAGCTATCAAAATAGAATCACCCTACAATTGATAAGAAACAATTATAAAAAACATCAAGGAGGGTACGAGCTAAATTAAGTTAATGATGATGCTTATATTTACTAACCCCATTTTGATTAGATGTATATGTACATGGATATAAAGTGTGATGAATGATTTCATTGTGAGCACAAAATGAGCAAAATTGAAATTACATATTTTTTAAAAAATCATCACTATAAATACTTTTAATCATAGTGCAAAATTAAAGTTTGATTTCTGATAGAAGGCATATAAGAGAGAAATGAATTTAAAACTTCACTTCAACAAATACAACTATATGACTCGAGAATGATTGTTAACAAAATTAATAAAATACTTAAACCAAAAGTATAAGAAGAGAAAGAAATCCCAAATATTACAATGAACTATCTCTAAAATGATAGTACTAGAACTTGACATATAGGAAGGAAAAGGCACCCATAACATTTATCGAGCTCACATACAATGCATTACACTCAAATTTATATAGGGATGAAGGAATAATAATAAAATCCCAATGCTTGGTTGGTGAAGGATGACCTAAATAATAATGCTAAATTTATGAAATAGTTTGATGGAAAAGAAGGTAGAAGGGGGACATCATTCATCAAGCAATAAACTTCACAAGCTTTGACATGTTCATGTCCACCAAATAATCTTCCTAACTTAGAGATCCTGAAAAACAAACAAGATGGATAAATAATTATAGAGCATTGGAAAATTTTACAGAATGAAGAGTAATTGAAAGAAATATGAAAATATATAAAATGTTTTGAGTTTCAAACAACATAGGAAAATCATGTTATTCAAACACCAACAAATTCAACCTCAATAGCTTTAAAATTTTCTTTTCCACAACAACTTCTTGATGCAATCAATTTAAGCAACAACTGATAGCCAAATGAAGCCTAAATGAGCCCTAGCTGAGGTTTTCTAGAGAGAGATTTTAATTCAGGTCTAATTTAACAAAATTCTGTCAAGTGTGTGCTTTCATAATTTTATACATTAAGACACTCTTTTAAACATTTGATCTTGTTTGAATTGGTAGCTTGTGTAACTATCCGAAATTTTGAAAATAATTGAAAATAGAAAATTTTGAATTCGTGCTTGAATTGCGCAATGGAGAGAAAGATAAATTTGGATTTTTGGTCTCTGGATCGCTTTACCGCTTTTACGAAAATTGTTCAGATCGAGGTAGGCGATTCTAATCCTATCTCTATTTTCAAAAATTTTGATTTTGACTATTTGATTCTCCCCAGAACTGATTTTATTGCATTTTTTTTTTGATTTATTGAACTTCTACAGCGTAACTTTTTATATGATATTTTTTTAATTATTCTGGTGATTTTGACTATGACATTTCTGAATTTCGCCTGATAAAATAGAAGTCATTGAATTTTCTATAATTTTTTCTGAATAGAATGGTGATGTTATTAAAAGATCATAAAAGAAATAATTATTTCAAATTAGATTCTGGGGCGTGACAACATGTCTCTCTTGTTATTATAAATTAAAGATTTTCTAGAAAGGCTAATGCCTAACCATTGAATATGTTGTGGTTGATGTGAAATCTATAAAAATTGTACTAAATAAGAAAATAAGATGTTTGAGGATATTTTGATGTAAATTTTATATCGAGATGAATTTATTGACCAACACATCATTAATCTATATACTTGTTCTAAAATAGAATGTACCAGAGTTTATAACCTAAATTTTGTTGGGCTCGAGTAAGATATGAAGCTCATGGTGCAACATATGTGGTGTAACTCTAATTATGAGAATTTTTTAAAAGATCTGTGGTGATAGCGAAGGGATTGGACATAGGGAAAGAAAGGCAAACCCCCTATGAATATTTATTATTTATACCAACATATTTATATGCATGTAATTAGGGGTTTTGTGGTTATGTGAGTCGTCACTCTCCTCTTGTATAAATTTTTTGACATAGTGAATTCTTCTCCTATGTTGATGATGTTTTACCCACCCAAAATTTTCTACTTGAATCTAATCTTTCTTTATCTATATTTTGCTGTCCATTTTTCAAAATTATTGATACAGAGAGATATTTGATAAGTAGTGTTCTCTTTATAAAAGATATATTTATAATCGGATCAAAGTTCATGAAGTTTGTAACATAGTATTTAGAGAAATAGAATCTTCTTAGGATAGTGTAATTGGCATTCATGCAATCATGCACATACGTGCCTCATCATATATACCTTTTTAGGGTGATTTAACACATAACACTCAATACTTTTGATTTATATATGTAATGCCTAAGTTAATTGTTTATTCACATAATACTTAACTTTTCAAATATTAAAAAAATTTCATTTACTCAAATGCCATTAAAATTCCATCTCCCATGTGCTTATATGCACTAGGTCCTATCTTCTTCGCTACCTTCTCACACCGCTGATCCTATCGCTTTAGTCTATATCATTGGACAGAGCTCCCACGTTCGCGATAGAGCTCACTAGGGCAAGGCATCGACGACACTAGCATAGGGAAAAAGAAGTTACGATGAAACTTGCTAAGACAAGGCATTGATAACCCCGGTGTAAGAAGCCGTGACAAAGCATGTTAGGGCAACCCATTATGGGATCGAGAAAGGAAAGCGCAACAGAGCTTGCTAGGGCAAAGATATCGATGGTGCTGATGCATACAGTCATGATGGAACTCACTAGGATAAGCTAATGGAGATAAGGTGTTAGATTATATAAATATTGAAGTTTAAGTGTTAAACATATGAATAAGAAAATTTTAAATGCTACATATACAAATTCTACTTTCTTTTAAAGTTATATAATCATTCATCCTCTAGCAAATCTTGTTAAAGAAGAGGATGGTTATATTCCCACTCAATATTAGTTTAACTTTTAATAGATGACATTTAAAACCATCAAACAAAAAAAATTTAATTTTGGTTTAGTTTTAAATTAATTTATAGTTTAAATATTACAATGCCTTCTTTTTTTTTTTTTTTTTCTTTTCAAGGTTTGACTTCTTAAGATCTGAGTACCTTCATAAAGACAAAAATATATGAAAAACTAATGGTAAAATAGAGCATTCATACAGAAAATTATTTGTAGTAGAAAAATAGTATAATAGAGTCCATTAGGTATAGCTATGTAGAGTTAATTGTGAGATTATTGCCCAAAAAAAAAGATTTTTAAAATTATTATAGGCTTTGTAAATTTTTTTCTTACAGAGTGACCAGATTCTAATGATCTGATTGTAAAATGACAAAATATTGTATTGAATATCCTCATGCGAATGATCATAATTTGTTTCAAAGCCTTTTGATTTATATTAAGAGTAATGAAATTCAGGATATCATATACATTGTTAACCTTAGTGTTATACATAATATTCTGAATTACACCAATATTAATATATATTCAGAAGTTTTGAAGCTCATTATGTTGTATCTTATAGATATCTTGATATAATTTTTTTTATATAAAAAATTTATCACAAAAGTTCTTTTAAAAAATAAATAAATGAATTGTCAAATAACAATCTATAATATTAAGCTAAAAAAATTCAAGACAAAATTCATGTCTATAATTTTTTCAGATTGAAGTCAATGTTTCATTTCAACTATAACTATGTGGCCCATCTTGCATCGCCATAGGCCCCCACCAACTACCAATGCCATCCAACACCGCCGCTGGCTCCGAACACCACCACAACCTGCTGCTGCCGAGCAGCACCACCCGCCGCCACCATCTCCGACCACCGCATAAGCAACCACCACAATCACCGGCCGCCAACTTTCACCGCCAGCCACCACCATCTCCAATGCCGGCCACCTACTCCACCATCTTTGTACTTTATATTACATTCATTTTATTTCAAACCAAATAAAAAAATAATAATCTCATGCATTCTTTTATACTCATCCAAATAACTCCAAAGTATTCCTTTTATACTACCAGTAAAAATTAATATGTTTTGACGATAAATTTTTTTCATCAGTATTTCAAATTTTTGTCTACAAAAATTATTTTTGAAAAATTATGTTTTAAACTGCAACTGAAAGATGAACTTTTAAAAGCAAAAAAAGAAAATTTTAAACTACCTCAAACAAAGCCTATAACAGACATTAAAGTTAACCCATTTTCCACTTCCCCTTTCAATTACTATTATGAGGCACACAAACACCATTTTCATGTAAAGATTACAACCTTAATTTGTTCAAGAAAATAATTACAGGCAAGAAAATACTAAAATTTGGGAGCGCCAGTGCAATCAATTTATTCTGAATCCATGGATTGAGTGGTCCACGCAGCTCGCTCTTCCCCCACCTCACGGAAAAATTTAATACAAATAAGCAAATATCTAAAATTAGATAACAGATGGCAAGAAAAAAATAGTACGATAAAACAACATTAATAAGAAAATATATATGAGCAAAGAAACAAAAGGATAAAATGAGGAGAGAATATTTAGACAGTGAAGGATTTCGGATTTCCTCTCCTCTCCTCTCCATGGCTTCTTCTCCCCTTTCTCTTCCTTCTCTATTCTAATCCTCTTGATTTCCTCACTTGCAAAATTCAACGGGCAGAGAGAAGGAGAAGAAATTATACCTGGAAAAGCATATTTGTAAGGCTTATTTCTCTTCTTTAATTGCATAAATGCCCTAACTTTCGTCGAATCAGTTGAAGAAAACATGCTCACTTTGTAATTTCTTTATTAGTTGGTAAGACATTTCTGTAAGATCCGGCAAGGAAGCACCTTTCTTCATTCACAGATTTTAAATGGTTTATAGTTAAATTGTCTGATACAGAAAGCTTGGAATCTCATTAACTTTACCACTGTAGCATTAAATATACAATTTATTCTTGTTGTTTTATGAGACAAAGGACAAAATTTGCGTTAAGGTTATCTTATTTGTGTTAAGGATTTGTTTTAAGATGATTGATATAGTGGATTCTTCTTCTCTTATAACAAACTCTATATTATTGTGTCATATTGCAATGATTGTTAAAAATAATAACATCCACTGTTGAATTTTATTTCAGAATTCAAAACAATGGAGGAAACAAAAAATCAACAAGAAAATGTCTCTATAGAGTCCTTGCCTTCTCCTTCAGCATCTTTAGATTCAAGCAAGGGAAACTCAGAAGCATTGGATGGTGTGAGAGCAACAATCGACCCTCAAAATACCAACAATGGTCTTAATACTGCTCATCAAGATTTATCAACCAACAAGCACGGTTACTGGAGAAGCCATGGGGTATGGGGTCAATCATCAGAACCAGAATTACCCAATTCTTCTACAAAACTCATTGATCCGAACAGGTCCCTTATCGACACAGCAGCCCCGTTTCAATCTGTCAAAGCTGCTGTCAATATGTTTGGAGGAAATGTAGATTGGAAAACACAGAGGGCTCTTACAAAAGAGGTAATTAGACGTTATGAAAATAAAGTCCTTGTTGAGGTGACAAATTGGCTGCATTTGTCATTCATGGCTTTTTTGAAGAGTAATTCTGCACTTGGTGCTCAAGTTTATATTTAGATTGGTGGCATATCAGCCTTTCAAAATCATATATTTAATTCACTAGTCCTTGCTTCACTCAAATGATAATTATAAAGTATAAGATATTGCATTAGAAATAATGTGTTTTAGGGTCTATTTTAGACAGTTTTCTCGTTGCTTTGCTGTTCCTTTTGGATACTGTTTTCTATAAATTTTTATGATGACAAGTTATTTTTTACAATCATAATTGCTAATGTGTGATAGCTTTAAGAAGCAACTTGTTAAAAAATATAAAATAATAATAAAAAAGAAGTAGCTTGTTGATTTTTTAAAAGTGACTACATTTATAATATCCGTAGAAATTTTAAAAAAATTTACTTTTTGCACAATAACTTCACAACTAGCTTTACGAAAGGACACAGCCATCCCAAACATATCCTAAGTTAAAAAGGAGTTATTTCTCTTGGAATATAAAGTAACCAGGTGACCTTTCTTAGATTCATCTGAAAACCATATTGTTGTCTAAAATGTTATGAAATTTCATGTTTGGGGATATATTAAGTCGAATAATTAGATGTAGAATATGAAGAGTCATATATTAATCTTTTGATGTAAAATGTCAATAGCTGTGCCATTTAAGTATATATTAGAGGAGTATGAAGCTATATTTCATGAAGTGAAGAAATAAAAATGTCACAAGTGTCCAGTACATACAGCTGCTGCGCATTACTCCAAGCATAGAAATAACAACCTAACATGTATTTTTTGACTTTAGGCTCATGTTGTAACAAACCTAACATGTAACTTTGTGGAACTTTCTTGTTGAATGTATAGAGGAACAAGAACTTTGAGCTAGAGCTTGAGAAGGCAGAGGAAGAAGTGCCTCTTTACCTAAAACAAGTTGAAGAAGCTGAAGGTGCTAAGTCAAGAGTGCTTCAAGAGCTTGAAATGACTAAGAAGCAAGTAGAAGAGCTGAAACTCGAACTTGAGAAGGCTCAGATTGAGGAGTCGCAGGCACAACAGGATTCTGAATTGGCCCAACTCCGTGTGAAAGAGATTGAACAAGGAATTGGCGATGAGGACAGTGTGGCAGCCAAGGCACTAGTTCAAGTAGCAAGAAATAGGTACTTGGAAGCAGATAATGAGCTGAAATCTTTGGAAGCTGTGCTTAATACATTGAGGAGAGAATGTGATCAGTTGATCAAAGAAAAGGATGTTGCTGCTAAGAAAGCTGAGGAGGCTGTACTGGCCTCAAAAGAGGTTGAGAAATCAGTTGAGAAGCTGACAATTGAGCTCATAAGTTCAAAGGAGGCAGTCGAGTTGGCAAATGCATCACATCTCAAAGCAGAAGAGCAAAGGCTCAATGCAACCATGGAAAGGGAGCAGGAGACGCACAATTGGGAGAAGCAGCTGAAGCAATCACAGGAGAAGCTGCAGTCTCTAGAAGAAAAGCTTTCTGTTGTGAATGATCTTAAGCTGAAGTTGGATTCGGAATCTACTCTTCTGAGCTCTCTGAAATGGGAGTTGGCTGCATATGTGGCAACAAAACTCAGCCAGGAAGCTGAAATTGTTCAAGAGGAGAAGCAAAAGTTAGCGCAGCCAGACACTGAAGAAGCAGCACTAACGGCTGCAAAGAATGAACTTGAAGAAGTGAAGGCTAGCATTCAGAAGGCGAAGGATGAAGTAAACTGCCTGAGAATTGCAGCATATTCACTCAAGTCTGAACTGGAAACAGAAACTAGCAGCTTGGCTTCCCTTAAGGAAAAGGAAAAGGTGTCAGTTATGACAATTTCTTCTCTTCAAGCCAACTTGGAAATGAACCAAGCCGAACAGGAGGAAGTTCACGCGAAGCAGAAGACATCCCATGAAGAGATGAGAGAGTTGCCATATGAGCTGTCAGACAAAACTAAGGAAGCCGATCAGGCCAAATCCAAAGCTAATTCTGCAAGCCAAATGCTAATCAGAGCCACGGAAGAGCTAGAGCTAGCTAAGGCTAGCGCAAGCACAATGGAGCTCAGGCTTCAAGCAGTATTGAAAGAGATTGAAGCTGCCAAGGCCTCTGAAAAATTGTCACTTGATGCAATCAAAGCTGTGCAGGAGAGTGAGCAGGTTATAGCAAAAACTCAAGCTGAGACCTACGAAGATGTAATGACCATTCATCTTGAAGAATACTATGCCCTTAGCAAGAGAGCTAATGAGGCTGAGAGGCTTGCAAATGAGAGGGTGATCGCGGCGGTCGACCTGATTAAGGATGCCAAAAAAACAGAATCAATGAGCAGAGAAAAGTTGGAAGCTTCTTATAAGGAGATCAAAGAGATGAAGGAGGCATTGAGAGATGCGACTGAGAAGGCTGAGAAGGCTATAGAAGGGAAGCTGAACATGGAGCAGGAACTGAGAGAATGGAGAGCTGAGAGTGAGCAGCGAAGGAAGGCCAATGAAGCTACTGCTTCTTCTAAAGGCCAGTCTATGAGCGTGCGCCACTACTGGAAGAGCTTTGATGACAGAAGAGACATAAACGGCTCAGATCCAGCTTCAATTGCTCTTCGTGTAAACTCAACTCCAAATCCAAACAGACGTTATTCAGTCAGTGAAGTGGATGCTTCTGTGACTGAGGTGAGACCAAGAAGGAAAAAATCATTCTTCCCACGAATAATCATGTTCTTGGCCAGGAAGAGGGCTCAGTCTTTGAACTGAAATTTATACTCCTTGGAACAGAAAACTGTAAAAGTTTGCTGTGTTTTTCCTGTTCCTCGAAAGGTTTTTTATATGTTAAGTTCAATTCATTCAGAAGAACACATTCAGAAGAACACATTCTGAAATCTTCTTTGCTGCGGGTTTTAGCGGGGAGAAGGAACCTACAAAAAGTAATAATGACAGTATATTTGTGCGGATTTGTTTATTACTTCGTATCTTCATGTGAATGAAATTTATACTCTTCTGATATTAATTGCAATTAATTATTTAGTTAATTAATTTTAATTAAAGTATTTACCTTTAAGTTTATTTTCTATTCATTTATTTCAGTTTTTTATTGGACTTATCTTATTCCTTGATTATCATATTAGCACACATACACGTCACCTGCTGACATGTCCAATTCTGTTATTAAGATCTGTACCTTCTTGCTTTCTTGCACCTTGGCTATCTATAAATAGCCCTGTATTCTGTATCATTAATACAACTGTTTTCCTTTATATTACGCTATGTTCTCCTCTCTCTGTTCTCCTCTTCACCGTCAGTTCATGGATCTTTCATGGTATCAGAGACACCACCTCTCGGCTCGCCGTTGCTAGCTTGCCTAGTTTCGATCGTCTCCTCCGTCAATGGCAGATCAAGATTCTGCCTCGTCCCACCCACCCACATCCAATATTCTCAACTCGTTAAATGAATTCGTTCTTCCTCCCTCCCTCAAATTCTTGATTTCTAATCTTAAGCATCTTGTTCCCATCTCACTCTCCAATGACAATTATGCTCTCTGGCGTCCTCAACTTATGCATAACTTCTCTGCTCACGGGTTTCTTGGACACCTCACCGGCGAAGCAGCTGCTCCAATCGATCTCTCCAGCTCCGAATCTCAACTTTGGCGACTAATTGATCGTAATCTGATCTCTGCGTTATTCGCCACGATCTCTCCTTCCGTCTTGCCATACGTTATTGGCTCCTCCACGGCTCATGAAGTCTGGACCACTTTAGAACGTCGTCTTCAACCTACTAATCGTTCTCGAGTTATCCAACTCAAGAACGAATTACACCACATTCAAATGCGCAATCAATCTATGCAACAATATCTCTCCTCCATAAAATCGCTCGTGGACAATATTACCGATGCTGGTTCTAAAATTGACACGGAAGACATCATACTCTACATCTTAAATGGCCTGCCCGCCACTTATAACTCTTTCAAAACCTCCATTCGCACGACCTTAACTCCCATAGACCTCGACACCCTTTATTCCCTTCTGTGCAGCGAAGAAATCAACGTGCAACACGAACAATCGCAGGAAACTAACTCCTCAGCCGCGGCCACCGTTCTTTACTCCAACAAGAACAACTCCACTCGCGGCAGAGCTTCCTCCAAGCAATACAAGGGACATCAATCTTCCCGTACACAACATTCATCGCAACCTCGTCAATCTGACAAACCCCCTCCGGCTTACAACAATCCAGAACGCCCTCTATGCCAGATCTGCGGCAAACAGGGCCATACGACACTCAACTGCTGGCACCGCTGCAATCTGAAGTATGCTCCTTCCACTTCTACACCCAGAGCTCTTCTAACACATCAGCAGCAATCAGCGTATAACGACTGGGTGCTTGACTCTGGGGCTTCTGCCCACCTCACGTCGGATCTATCCCGGCTTCAGCAACCAGCCCCTTATCAAGGTAATGACTCTGTATCAATCGCGAACGGCAGCTCTCTATCGATACAAAATGCGGGACAAGGTCTACTACCGCTCCCGGATTCTGCTCGTAAGCTCTTTCTTAATCAAATTCTGCACGTTCCATCTCTATCTCACAATTTAATCTCTATTTCTAAGCTCACTGCAGATAACAACGTCTCCATTTCATTTGATGCTAACGGCTTTGTTGTTAAGGATCTGCAGGACAGTCGTCCTCTTCTACATGGTCGTCTCCATAACGGACTATATCAGATTCCCTCTCCTCAAACGCAGATCACTAAGGCTCTCCAAGCTGCACCCAAATCCACCGTCAATTGGCATGCTCGTCTCGGGCATCCTCACCACCGCATTATGTCTACTTTAGCTGCTCAAATTCCTGTTTTACAAAAATTTTCTTCTCCTTACATTTGTACTTCTTGCAATGTAGCCAAAAGCCAAAAACTGCCTTTCAATAAAAGCATTTCTACTTCGCATAAACCTTTCTACTTAGTTCATTCCGACGTCTGGGGACCAGCTCCTACACCATCTGTAAATGGTTACAAGTACTATGTTCTGTTTATTGACGACTTCACCAGATTTTCATGGTTATACCTTATGCATTCTAAGCACGAAACTTTTACCAAATTTAAACATTTCTGCTCTCTCATTAAAAATCACTTTAACACCTACCCTCAGCATTTCCGCTCAGACGGCGGCGGTGAGTTCACTAGCAATACATTCAAGAACTTCTTACTTGATCACGGCATTACACACCAACTCAGTTGCCCTCACACTCCCGAACAAAACGGATTAGCCGAACGCAAGCACCACCATCTACTTAATACAACTCGCACTCTTCTCCACGCATCTAATCTTCCTCACATCTTCTGGGCAGAGGCGCTCTCCACAACCAACTACCTCATAAATCGTCTCCCTTCGAAATCCCTTTCACTTCAAACCCCATACCACCAACTCCATGGACATCCTCCCAAATACAATCACTTATGCACATTCGGCTGCTTATGCTTTCCGTGGCTTCAACCTTACACCTCCAACAAACTCTCCCCTCGATCTCAAGCATGCATATTTTTAGGATATTCATCTTCGCACAAGGGCTATCGTTGCCTTAACCCCCTCACAAACCGACTGTACATCTCGAGACACGTCACTTTTCACAAACACATTTTTCCCTACACCACTCAATCGTCGAACACCACTTCGTCCCCTCCCACCTCAAATATCTCTCCGTTACTTCTAATCCCCACCTCATCCATTCCCAACAACTTACCTGATCATACATCTTCACACACGGCTCAGTCCACCTCCAACAACGTTCTCCCTGACACTCAATCTCCCGACGCATTCAATCCTCCCATGGCCCCCCACTCCACTCTTCCTTCCCATCCTCCTCACCCAATGCAAACCAGATCTCGTTCTGGTATCACTCGACCCAAGCACATTTTCGATCTATCCGCCACTATCTCCACCCCAACCACTTACAATCAAGCTGCTAAGCATCCACATTGGCGTTCAGCCATGTCATCTGAATTCCTTGCTCTACAGCAACAGGGCACTTGGTCTCTTGTCCCTCCAACACTCCCATTCTTGGCAGCAAATGGACTTTCAAAATCAAAACGCTTCCAAATGGCACCATAAGTCGCTACAAAGCTCGCCTAGTGGCACAAGGCTTTGCACAACAATTCGGCATTAACTATAAAGAAACGTTCAGTCCTGTCGCCAAGATCCCCACCATCCGTCTTCTTCTCATTTTGGCCTTTCATCGCCGCTGGCCACTCATTCAAATGGACGTATCCAATGCCTTCCTTCACGGTGATCTCCAAGAAGACGTCTACATGAAGCAACCGCCAGGCTTCCTCGACAACCAGCATCCGGACTACGTCTGCAAGCTTCACAAATCCCTCTACGGTCTCAAACAAGCTCCGCGTCAGTGGTTCCAAAAATTCACCACATTTCTACAGACCTTCGGATTCACCTTCAGTCGCTCGGACCCCTCCTTATTACTCTACCACCATAACAACATTCAATTATTCATACTAATCTATGTGGACGACATTCTTCTAACAGGAAACGATCATAACACCATCCAAGCGCTCCTCAAACAGCTCCACTCCACATTCAAACTGAAGCAGATGGGCGACGTCTCTTTGTTCCTTGGCATCCAGATTCTTAAAACTCCAACAGGTCTCTTTCTACATCAACAACACTATGCTAACAACATCCTTAACATGGCAGGTTTCGCAGACTGCAAGCCAGCTCCCACACCGATGACTTCAGCAACAACTACACGAAACTCTACCACCCAACTCTATCCCGATCCTCAGCTCTACCGCAAACTGGCCGGTTCACTACAGTATCTCTCTATCACAAGGCCGGACATCGCCTTTGCAACCAACTACATTTGCCAACACATGCATGCTCCTACCATTCAGGATCATCAGGCCCTCAAAAGACTTCTTCGCTACATCAAAGGCACTTCCCACTTTGGTCTCCCGCTCACCACCGGCGATCTTCAACTCAAGACATATGTAGATGCCGATTGGGCTGCAGACTTCAAAGACAGGAAATCAATCACCGGATTTTGCTCCTTCCTCGGCCCAAATCTCATCTCCTGGTCTGTCAAAAAGCAGACCACGGTGGCCAAATCTTCCACCGAAGCCGAATATCGATCTCTTTCCTCCGCCACCTCCGACGTTCTCTGGCTCCGACGTCTCGTAATGGAACTTCAACTTCCCCAACCATCTCCTACTACCATCTACTGCGACAACACATCCGCTATCGCCCTTGCTCACAATCCGGTGTTTCACGCCCGAACAAAGCACATCGAAATAGATTACCATTTCATCAGCGGGCACATCAAATCCGGCGACATCACAGTCTCTCACATCAGCTCGTCCGATCAAATCGCCGATATACTCACAAAGCCTCTTCCCAGCTCACGGTTCCACACACTTCGTCAACAGTTAACCATCCAACCAATGGATGTTTAACGTGAGGGGGCATATTAGCACACATACACGTCACCTGCTGACATGTCCAATTCTGTTATTAAGATCTGTACCTTCTTGCTTTCTTGCACCTTGGCTATCTATAAATAGCCCTGTATTCTGTATCATTAATACAACTGTTTTCCTTTATATTACGCTATGTTCTCCTCTCTCTGTTCTCCTCTTCACCGTCAGTTCATGGATCTTTCATATCATGATTAAGTGGGCTTTATTTGCTTATTTAAATATCCCCTATCAAGGCAAATCGTGATGTGAGGTGTTATTGAGGGAAAAAAAGAAAGAGGTGCTGCTTGCAGTTCGGGTTTGAGAGGGAGAGCTTTTCTGAGAAAAACTAGAGCTTTGTCGGTGCTTGGCTTCTTGAGTGAGAAAGAGGAAGAGAGAGGTTGAAATCGATAGATTTCTGTATGTGTGAAGAAGGTGAACCCTTCTTGTTCTCCTCTAGTTTGTTCTTTTTCTCCGAGAAAGGCAATCGTACATGATTATCGATTGGTTGCCGGGTTTGTTCCGTAAGCTCTTTCTTCGGGTGTGTGAGAGCAAGGGTTTTGTAAGGAAGGAGGCTAGGGCTTGTAGTGCTGGATTCTTGTGCGAAAGAGAAGGTATGGGGAGTTGAAATCGTGGGATTTCTGAGTGTGTGGAAGAAGGTGAACCCTTCTTGCTTCTCTCTTGCGCGTTCTTCTTCTCTGAGCTTGTTCCTTTGCAGTACTATGCTATATGTTGAAATGCGGGTATATCTCTCCTATTTAGATTACGAAGATTGATATCTTACTTTGCTGCACATGATTTTGGGGCTACATCTCTTGGTTCATCTGATTTAAGTTTTTCTATTTTTTCTTGTCCTCTGGTGCTCATGGTTTGGGTATATTTTTCACTGTTAACCGATTTATCTAGCTTCTTTTCTTGTGATTAATTCTCTCCTGCTGTTCTTCATTAAAGATCTAGTTTAGATCTTTGTTGGTGGAATTAATTAGGGCTATTTAACATCTGTTTCTTGAGGCTATTTTAAAAATCTGTTTAGATCGTTTGTGGTAAAGCTTTATATATTATTTTGAAGCAAGTTTTAGATCTTTTTTCTGTTTCAACTGGAGAAGGCTGCTGTTCTAAAGATTGAGTATAATCTGTATATAATTCTCATGTCTATTTTATTCACATATTTGAATAAAAAATTATGAACGAGGTTGTTCAGTGGATGTAGAGTTCGTAAGAACTCAAACCACGTAAATTTTTTGTATACTTGTTGTTTCATTTTCTTTACAAGTGTTAATTCAAATTTTTTCTTTGGGATTACATTTTGTAAAAGCTCAATTTGCAAAAATAAGTCTTTAAAACTAAGAACAAGCTGAAAGCTGAAAAAGGTTGGGTGGTTTAATTTATTTCTTCTCTACTCAACACAGTGGTATCAGAGTTATTTGTTTTAAGAGATTATTTATAAAATGTCTTCTACAAAGTTTGATATTGAAAATTTTGATGGAAAGATTGATTTTAACATGTGGAAAATGAAGAGAAAAATGAAACTTGAAACAATATTAATTCAACAAGGGGTTGAAAGGGCTTTGTTACTTGAATCAGAATTGCATGTATCAATGTCTACTTAAGAAAAGAATAATATACAGAAAAAAGTCTTTAGTTCTATCATCTTGTGCTTAGGAAATAGAATTTATTTGAAAGAAAAGTTTTTTTTTTTGCTATAAAATGAATGAGATAAATCCATTAATGATAAGTTAGATGAATTCAATAAGCTCATCCTATATCTTGAAGACCTTGAGGCTAATATAGAGGATTAAGATAAATCTATTATTCTTTTAAATTTTTACCAAAATCTTAAAGAATTTCAAAGAAACTTTGAAATATGGAAGAGAGATTATAACAATGGGTGAAATTCAGAGTGTTCTTTCCTCTAAGATTTTGGACATGAAAACTTCTGAAACAAATCATTAAGGGGAAGGGTTATGTGTTCGTGGTAGATCTTAGGAAAAAGTAAATAATTTTAAGAAATAGAAATCTAAAAGTAGAAGCAAGTAAACTTCTAAGCAAGACTATAAAAATGTTAAATGTTGGCAATGTAATAAGACAGGTCACAAAAAAAATTTGTCCTCAAAATGTGTCAAAAGATAAATCTCAATCTCAAGAGAATGTAGTAATTGTTAGAGAAAATTATGATAGTAACAAATTCCATAGATTCTAGGCCAGATATTGGAACTCTGAGTATAAGTATATATTTCAGATCAGGTGTTGATGCTGTTAATGTTACAATATATGTTGACTCAGTTTTTGTAGGAGATTTGGACAAAAGAAGATCTACTATAGGTTATGTGTTTGTGATTTGTGATAGTCCAGTCAGTTGGAAATATCACTTGCAGTGAATTGTAGCTTTATTTTCAACAGAAGCAGAATATATTACAGTGATAGAGGATGAAAGAATCAGATTGGTTACATGATTTGCTTAGTGAAGTTGGTGTAGCGAAGCTACTAAGATCTCAATAAATGACACTCCTGCATACATGACTACAAAGATAGTTCCTCTTAGCAAATTTAGACATCGTCTAAACTTGCTAAACATATGTAAGTGGAGTTTATAGTTCGGGCAATCTTGTTATGTTTTATTCTTTTATTTTTATTCTTAATTAAGGTGGAGAATTGATATAAGTGATTTAAAATTTAAATAATTTTAATCGAAATTAATTATTTAGTTAATTAATGTTAATTAAAGTATTTACTCTAAGTTCATTTCCTATTCCTTTATTTCAGTTTTTTATTAGACTTATCTTATTCCTTGCTTATCATGATTAAGTGAGCTTTGTTTTCTTATTTAAATATCCCCTATCAAGGCAAATTGTGATGTGAGGAGTTACTGAGGGAAAAGAAAGAGGTGCTGCTTGCGGTTTGGGTTTAAGAGCGAGAGCTTTTCCGAGAAAAACTAGGGCTTGCTTGGTGCTTGGCTTCTTGAGTGAGAGAGGAAGAGAGGTGTTGAAATCGGTATGTTTCTGTGTGTGTGAAAAAAGGTGAACCTTTCTTGCTCTCTTCTAACTTGTTCTTCTTCTCTGAGAAAGGCAATCACACATGATTGTCGATTGGTCGCCGGGTTTGTGCCGTAAGCTCTTTGTTCGTGTGTGTGTGAGAGCAAGGGTTTTGCAAGGAAGGAGGCCAGGGCTTGCGGTGCTGGGTTTTTGGTGCGAAAGAGAAGGTATGGAGAGTTGAAATCATGGGATTTCTGAGTGTATGGAAGAAGGTGAACCCTTCTTATTTCTCTCTTGCGCGTTCTTCTTCTCTAAGAAAGACAATCATACGTGATTGTCAGTTGGAAGCCGGGTTTGTGCCATATGAGCTTGTCCTTTGCAATACTCTATTATATGCTAAAATGCAAGTATATCTCTCCTATTTAAATTAGGAAGATTAATATCTTACTTTGTTGCTCACGATTTTGGGGCTACGTCTCTATTTTTTCTTGTTCTCTGGTGCTAACTGTTTGGATATAATGTTCCTTGTTAACCGATTTATCTGACTTCTTTTCTTGTGATTAATTGTCTCCTGCTGTTCTTCATTAAAGATCTGGTTTAGATCTTGGTTGGTGGAATTAATTAGAGTTATTTAACATCTATTTCCTGAGGCTGTTTTAAAGATCTATTTAGATCTTTTGTGGTAAAGCTTTATCTATTGTTTAGGGTTTGTAAATAAATCTTTAAAACTACGATCAAGCTGAAAGCTAGAAAAGGTTGGAAGGTTGAATTTTTTTCTTCTCTACTCAACATCCTCTCTTCAGATTTTTCTAATGGAAGTAATTTCATTAGTTAATCGCATTTTAACTGTAATAGTCTTACAGACCGATTGGTTCTTTGATGTTAGAAGATATTTTTCTTTTGAAAATCGACGAATTTAATGGATTCGTTATTTAGTTGACATAATAAATATTAAAATTAAAACTGAACTCAAAAAAATATTTTAAAATTTCTGAAGAAATATACTGCCCGTTCTAATAATTGGGAGCTTCAGCTACTAATATAAGATCATGATTTTAAAGCTTGCATATTCGGTTGCGTGCATAAATTCATGATTAAATTTGCTAAAATTAAAAAAAAAATCTTAAAAACTGATCGTATTATGTTCACAAGCAAAATATTTGAAAACGAAATTATTATATTTTTAAAATATATTGTATATGGCCAATTTATAAAAAAGAGCCTATTTAAAGCTTAAATTAACTTAAGTAGCGGATTAACAAAAAAATTAAAAATAAATAAATACGAAACATAATTATCTGATTTTTACTTTCACTGGAAACGGTACTCTATCCACAGGTTCCGAAAAAAAATTTTCCTTAAGAAATCAATTTTCCGTAGGAATCGATTTTGTATTCACAGGTTTAAAAAAAATCATTTTTCCTTATAAATGTAAAAGAGATTTAAAAATAAAATAAAATTGATTTTACTTTTCCTAATTTTTTTTATTTACACTGTTTTGTTTATTATTTTAATTATAAATTTTTAGTATATTTTTGAAATTAAATTTATTTTTTTATAAATTTTAATTTATTATTTTAATTATAACATTTTATAATTTTTTAATTATACTTTTGAAATTAAATTTAAATTTAATTTTTTTATATATATAACTTTTAATTTTTTATAACTTTTTAGTATATTTTTTATTTTTTTAATTATAACTTTTTTTAATTTTTATTTCGATTTAATTTATATTATATATATATTCATTAATTTTTAATTAAATATTTAATTATTTTTTTATAAATAAATAACATTAAATATATCTAACTTTTTATAATTTTTATTTCAATTTAATTTATTTTTTTATAATTAAATATATCTAACTTTTAATTCAATAGGAAAAATGTTTTTTTTTATTAAAATCGGTGAATACAATACAGATTTCTAAGGAAAAAAGTTTTTTTTATTAAAACTGGTGAATGCAAAATTGGGTTTTTTTTTAATTAAAATCGGTGAATACAAAACCGGTTTCTAAGAGAAAATTTTTTTTTTTTGTTAAAAACCGGTGAATACAAAACCGGTTTCTATTGAAAGCGGTGAATAGAGTACGGGTTTCTGGTGAAAGTAGAAATCGGATAATAAAATTCCGATTTCTATTTAAGTTCCGAATTTGCTCTTTTTTAAATTTTTTTTGTTAATATGCTCCTTAAGCTAATTTAAATTTAAAATAGACTCATTTTATAAATTATCCAGTGTATATCTACCGGCAACCTTGTGACCCTTCTAATAGTATAATTTCAAATTTTGATGGCTGTTTTCATTATAAAGGTTATCAGCCATAATAATTCTTTTTTAAATAAATTAATTAAAAAAATAATATGATTATAAATTTTAGCTGTCTCAATTTTCTTATGGTTTTTTAAAATAATTTTCTAAAACAAATATTTACTTCAATTTTTTAATAAGTTGCTTTATAAAATAGTAAGAAAGTTATCCCAATCGAAATCTTAGGTTTCATTTGGGATAATTTTCTTATTGCTTTTTAAAGTACTGTTGCGATTGAAATATTTACGGCCATAGAGAAATAAAGAGCTTAATATCTTAACTTTGAACGAAGATCCAACACACATACAGATAAAGAGCTAGGGGTGTAAGAGTTATAACGTAGGCTCTAAAAATTCGTGCCCCGGCCTCCTCGTTACTTTCGGGGAAGTTTTAACGGATTAAGCTCCGGGGTAAATTTTGGGAAGGCAGATTATATTTGTAGATAAGACACTACCCAGAGATTTCGTCCTCATTTTACGAGGACTTTATGATCTGAGTTCTGGTTTCCTATAGGTGCAAGCCCCTATAGTTAATTACCCCTCCCGGTAACAAGAGAGAACTTTCGATTAAGGCTAGTCATTAATCAATATGTGTTATCTAGCATATAGTAGCAGCATTGGGTTAGGGTATTTGAGAATTGGATATTTAAAATTGAAAATTTTACCATCGTGCAATTAAAGCGGATGGTGGGGGAATGGATGATGGACTCGATCAAGATCACATGGTTCCGTAGTCCCGGACCATCGTGGTCCCTAGTCTACTTAGTTAGAGGAGGTAGTCAACACAACCTGACAGAAGGATCCTTATCGGCAGCCATGGGTTGTGCCGTCCAATGGTACATTGTAGATTTGGGGTGAATATTTATCTAAGGGGACAAATTTGAATCCGTCTTAGCTAACAGCGGGCTTTGTGCCATATCGATTATATCCTATTGATTCATATCTCAAAGATTTGATGCCATTGGGGAGCATACAGGCTCTCGCCATAACCGTAATTTAGTGGTACCATTTGGCGGCAAAACCACCCGGTTCAGAGGGTCCCGATCATAACTGTTTACCTGTGGTGTCATTTGGTGACAATACTGCCGGTTAGAGGAAATGTGCTACGTCCTTCCTGGCAGTAGACTGTTTGAAAATGAATCCTATTAATATTCTTGACCAAACATTAGCTCTTTGTGAGCTGAAGTGATATTTGCATTTGTTCGCATCGGCAAACTATTGCGGAGGGTGGATGGATTTTGTTTTAAGCGTTTTATGATTTATTTCAATTTTAAATATTTTTGAATTTTAGGATTTTGAATTTTTGGACTTTGTGGGTATTTGGGTGGCACTTTGGGTATTTAGAATTGATCCCTCTGATTGAGATCTACGTTCTACACGGCCATCCTCGGGGTGATTATGGGGAATTCCTTTTATGGGTTGAACCTTGTCGACTCTATCAACTTGCCGATAGAGGATCGGGTTCGCCACCGATTGTATGCTTTTGTTAGTAAATTTCTTTTATTATAAACTCTGAAGGCCTAATATGAACATATAAAACAGATATTTCAGTTGACATCTTGACCATATATTTGTTTGATAATTCGAGCCGTATCGACTTTTATCTATCTATATAGAAGGATTAGGCTCGAACTGGGGTTCATTTATTGACTCGTCCAGCATCCCTAGATGTCACGTGTGTACCCATAACACGCTCGTTGAGGCCCATATGGGTTTATGTTGCACGTGCATTTATTGATGTTTATGTATACAAATTGTCGTGCACATGTATTGGGGGCATTTTGGGACATTTGTAAAGACCTTCTATCCGCTTGCATGGATGTTACAAATCCGGTGGTGTGGCATCGTACTATGGTCATTTGCTCGTTTTACAGGGAGAATGTCATGCACTACCTGTCACTTTCTTCAAGTGGATTATTGTGCACTAATGAATCTCCTATAGTCACTTGAGGATGGATTGTTATTTGTGTTTACAAGCTGTTGTATCCACTTGTATGCATTTCACTATCATTCATGGACACTCACAAGTCTCCTATAGTTGCTTATGAAGGGATCGTTGTGTGTACTTGCAGGATAACTGACACCGCTTATTGGGAGGATATATTCATTGTAGTATCTTCTAGCATTGTTATGACCAATGCTATTGTATGTGATTTCGGTCTCCTATTGTTGCATATTAGTCTTCTTTGCTTGCGGACACTGTGATGCATTCGTATGAGGAAATCATTATATCCATTGTATGTCAACCCTCATTGTTCATAGAGAACTGTTATATTCCTCCATTAGTGATTGACATGAGCTACGGGTGATTTGCATTCATCGTTGATTTCTCCTTGCATGTTAACTAATAAGTGGTTGCATTCATCGTCAAATTCCCTTATGCATAATAATTAATGAGCTGCCGCATTTTCTTGGATGTGTTTCAATATTTATGGGAATTGCTGCCTGCATTTGCCAAGCTGGTTGATCTTGCCCATAGGGAGATTATTATGTTCGTAGCCTATTGCTTGTTGGCGGATGAATGTACTTGCATATTTGATATGAGTGCTACACAATAGCCATTGTCATCTGTAGTTGACTTATAAAGTGTCAAGGACTCCGCATGCTTCCTTGTCACCGGATTATTGATTCTCTTTAGTTCTTCGATGTATATGAATTATCATTGATCGCAGGCGGATTAATAAATACTTTTGCAAGCTGGTTGGCATTGGTTACAAGCAAACCATATTCATTACAACTTCCTCAAGTAGATTCTATTTGTGTATCATCGCCTTCTTTGCATGTCAACAGTCATATCCACTAATAACTCCCCCTTTTAGTATTTTCAAGCTCCTTTACATATAGGCTTGTGGGCTGATTTATATGAACACCGATTTAATATTGTTTCTATGTGAGTTAAAAGTGCTACAATACTTCCTTCGATCAAATTGCATATTCATATTACTTGTTACTTGTGAGTGAGATGTAGGAATTATCCCTATCTACCACGAGTCCTTTATTTATTCATTTTCATTTAATTAGGAATTTATTGTTTTGCAAATTAGAGTTTTATTTATGGATTATGTTATGTTCCCTTCTGTCCTTGTTCGAGTTTGTAAGTCTCTAGTGATTCATTTTTATTCAAGTTCATCTATGGTCTACTCACTCAATTTCAGTCCGCCATTGGTCTTAATTAAAATCTAAGTATAGTCCCCTGTTTTTTTTTGTTTAAGTTTAAGTTCCCTGCACTTATTCAAATAAGATCTTCTGTTCACCAAAAATTTCGGCAACCTCCCGGCGTCTCCCCTGCTTAGGGGAAACTATATGAGTCTTAGCCTGTCCGCCACATCAAAAAAGACGTGTACAATCGATGTTGGGTGACACCGCGGCCATAATCTTCACCTCCCACCACACCAAGAAAGGCGTGTATGGGTTTTCAAAGATACATGTTTGAAAATGTAGTTATTTTTCCCCGCCACACTACGAGAGCATATATATGGCTCGCCCGCCTCGTCATAAGCACCGCACCAGATTCCCTTCTCACCACGCTAATAAAAGGGTGTATAGGCATTTTTTCAGTGCGCCATGAACGTTGAAAATGGGACTTTAAGTGATTACCCGCCTTGTCGCGAACATCGTGACGAGCTTCCTCCCCCTGCGCTAAGAAAAGCGCATATATGTGGTTCCTCGTCGCACTACAAGCGTTGAAAACAGGCTCTCGGAGTTTTAGGACTGAATGGTTATACCTGTGACGTGATTGGTGATGACGGCATGTGGATCGAGGCTAGAGAAGTATATACATATTGGCAACCAATTATAGTTAAGAGAAATTAAGTATAATTAATGAAAATTCATTATAATTAACTAAAATTAATTGTAATTAATAATAATTAATATTAATTAATTATAACTAATGATAAATTAATTAAAATTAACAAAAAAAATAATTGTAATTAATGAAAATTAATTATGATTAACTTAAAATTGATTATAATTATTAATAATCAATTATAATTAATAATGATTAATTATAATTAACTTAAATTAATTGTGATTAATGCAAATTAATTATAATTACTAATAATTAACTATACTTAATAAAATTATAATTAACTTTAATTAATTACAATTAATTATGATTAACTAAAATTAATCATAATTTGGAAAATTAATTACAATGAACTTAGATTAATTATATTTGATTAGAATTAATTTAAATTAATTATACTTAAATAAAATTAATTATAATTAGTAATAATTAAGTATAATTAATGAAAATTAATTTAAATTTATTATAATTAACAAAAATTAATTATAATTAATAATAATAAACAACGAATTTATGCAAGATTTGAACTGGATTTGTGTTGATTTGCGCAGGATTTAAGAAACTTCGGTTAAACAGAGAGTTTAAATCTCTATTTTCCATGAGTTCGATTGGTTTAGGGGATTTGGTCGAAGAAGCACGCGAGAAGGAGACAGATAGCTATCTTGACGGCGAGCTAGCTCCAATCGTTACTTCTGATCGAATAGAGAATGGAAAGTCGTTGAAGAAGGTAAGGCTGCGGCTAGGTCGAAAGATGTGCGGCTGTAGGGATTCGGTTAGTAAGAGGAGGCGGGTGGGTCGCAGTAGCTAGGGCAGAGGTTGAAGATGGATGGGATTTCAAATTGAAGGGGTTAGGCATGCCTCATAAATATGAAGAATATTTAGGACAGATTTGGAGTGCTCTACCAGACGCCCCATATTGATCTCCTCGATCATAGAGTGTTTACCAAGTATTTATATGCCCAAATGATGTCAGTATTAAGTGATCTTGGGATTGTTGGATTCCTCTCGTCGAGCCGCTCGATTCGACTGTAAGCATGTTATATTTTGATATCATTTGGTCATTCAATTTAGGCTTTGAACCTTCCAAATAAGCTTTGGGCCCTCAATTTGGACTCATTTGGGCTCGGATTGGATCGATTTTGGTGTCGTTGGGTTAGTCTCTTCAAGACGTTCAGTTAGACTACAAGTTTGTTGAAATTGGAGTTTAGAAATTAAAAAAAAAAATTCTTGTTTTTATATTTTCTAACATTTTCAAATACCATGTATAAAAAACTCAAATCATGTAGATACGTTAGTATTAGTTCTGTGCGGAATCTGATTGTATTAATCAATCGGATTGTATTGTTATCATGGACCTAAATTCCAACGATCAATCTCGTTAGGGGGGTTTGTAGGTGGTCCTTCCCCTGCTTGGCTTCAAATTTGTTTGTCATACAACCATGATGTAGTGGATTGGCGAAAGAAACGGATCAGCTAGAAAGGATATAAAACAAGGAACCAACACAACCTCAAAGGCTTCAAAATATCATAATATTCATCCTCCCACCTTCTTCTTACAACCATATATATATATATATATATATATATATATATATATATATATATATATATATATATATATAAACTAGCAAGAACATTATAGAAAGCATGTAACAAACATGTAACAAATTAGATAAACTATTCCTAAGGCTTATTTAGCTAATGATGTTCCACATCATACTCCCCTCGTGTCAGAAGAGCTCGATTTTGTCGTCATTGGAGTAGTTAGCACATCATCAGGAGTGAGGTAGGTGTAACCACTCTGATCTTGAAATTGGGATATAAGCATGCCTCATATGAGCCATAGCCATAGAGTAATAAAGGATCAGATCCATCAAGCTTCGCAAGATTACTTTTTGTATAGAATTGAAATAGGGACCTCAGTAACATCTGAAGCAACAGTCCATTTCCTCTTGGTCAAATAATCAGATGACTCAGAATGTCCTAATGCCTCGATCAAGTTGACATGAATCGATAGATCATTGAAAGCTGTACCAGATAAGTTTGTCTTATCCAACAATTGATGAGCTGTTTCTGGAAAATCCACTCTACAGTAAACTGTGATCAAGCTCCAGTAAATGCTCTCGGTAGGTTCAAGACCAAGAAATTTCATATTTGAGAATACTTGAGAAGCTTCTAAAAAAGCTTCAGTTTGTTCACAATAAGTGACCAGAGCTTCATAAAGGCTAAAACCTTTACTTAAAAAAAACACACCAGCCATCTTCATTTTTTTATACTCCTCTAATGCCGCATCCACTTGGCGATTGTTACACTGCAGCATTATTGAAGCTTCACTCATCAAACAATGGGATTCAGGTACCTGTTCTTTCAAGAATTCAAGCAAAGCTTGTGCTTCTTGATATCTATGTAATGAGGTATAGCCATTAAAAATAGCTGACAAGCATTCATGATTGGGTTTGAAACCTTAAATTACAACCAGTTTCAACAATTCCACGCCTTTAATTAGGCATCCTCCCTTGACAAGAAGAGCGAACACTTAAACTTCTCCAAAATGTTACCTGCATGCCATTGACAATCTCATCAATGAGCTCATTCTTATTTCTCTTCGCAAAGACCCCCAAAGTAACCTGGTTTTCAGAATATTAAATCATTGCTCTCCTGGTCTCGCAGGCTCTTAACAAAATATCTAACATAACAGAATAGGCTAGACAATCGGGCTTAATTCCTGACCTCACCATATGATCAAATGTACGTTTGCTCTTCGCATCATAAAATGAATCTCCTGCTATTGAGAAACAAGTGCAGTGGACTTGTTCTGTCCAGTGGAATTGGAGGCCGCTGGATGAGTCGGGGTGGGTCGGATTGCACAGGAGATCATGCTAGATTGGGTTTGGATTCCGAGCATAGATTGGCAGCACGCAGGATCAGACGTGTTGAAGTCACGCGGAGCGTCAGAGACAAAATTGGTATCGCGGGATGCGGGTCGTGCTTGGGCGTCGGTCTGGTCGTGGAAGGAAGTGGAGGTGGAACCGGGGTCGGCGGAGATTGAGTGATCTTGCTTCGCAACATCCATAGGCGGGAGGCCTTCATGCAACATGCTGTAGGAATCAACTCCCACAGCCGATTTGAAGTAGTATTCATGAGAAACAAGTTCTCCTTTGGCATTTGAAGCAGTATTCACGGAGTCATCCATGAAGGCATTGTGCGAGAGGTCCATCGTCTTGAGGCTTCGGAGCTGGCCGAGCGCCAGTAGGAGCAGGTAGGGCTGCAAGTGAACCAAATGTTCGACGAGCTACTCGATGCTCGGTTCGATTAAAGCTTGTTTGTGATCGTTTAACTAACTAAACAAACAAACTTGAATAATATTTTAAATACTCGATCCTTAAATAAACAAGCTTGAACACTAATGTGTTCGGTTCATTTATGTTCACGAACAAAATCATTTAAAGTTCGTGAACAAGCTCGACATTGAACTCGATAAAAAGCTCGATTCGTGAGGCTGACTATGACATTTAGTAATTCATTAAGGAAGAAAATTCAGTAGTTCATTTTGATTGCTTAGAATGGTGGAAGGCTAACTTCATATTATTGTTTGTTCAATAGATTGTTTGCTAAATATGTTCATGAACATAGCTCGTTAAGGCTTGTTTGTTTAAAGCTCGATAAGCACTAAACGAACCAAACATGAACTAAACATGAACTCCCTTAAATTAAATGAACCAAGCATGAACACAAACAATAAAGCTCGAATCAAACACGAATTAAACTTGAACAGGCTAATGATAAACGAACTCAAACATGAACACTCACATACTCAGCTCGGCTTGGTTCGTTTGCAGCCCTAGGAGCAGGTTGGATCGTGGGAGGTGTGGTGCGGAGAGGGGGCGCGTTCAGGCTCTATCCGATCAAGTGGAGCGTGGGCAAGGCCGCGGGTTCGGAAGGCGGGGCCTGGTTCGTGTGGGAGCAGAGGAGGTTGCGAGAGGAAGTGGAAACAGAACCGCAGACGACGGAATTGGCCTGGAGCAGGGCCGGTCGCGCGTATGGGATCACGCAGACTGGTTCAGAGTCGGAACAAGCGGCGACACAAGACTAGGCATGCGGGCAGATCTAATCGGGAAATCGCATACTGGAGCGGAGAGAAGCCTCAGAAGAAAACCGCGGGATGATTGCGGACTGAGTGGTCAGCAGGGGATCGCGCCATCGGAGTGGAAGTTGGAGTGGGGCCGATTACGAGGAGAGGAGCGAAGGCACCTATATGGTTGTTGACGTTCTTTGTATTCTCTACGGAACGATCAAAATTAGACAATAAATCATTTATTCAATCAATTGATGCATCCACTTGAGCTACCCAAAGGGTTTCATGGCGTCAATCGTCGTCGACCGCCCATCTTCTTCGGTATTGATCGTTGTGAAATACCCATCTTTTTCGGCTTTGATCATTGTCGACAGTCCATCTTCTTCGGCAGTCCCTTATTATTCACAAGTTGCAGTCTCTAATACCAACTGATATAGAAGATCGACAAAAGAAATAGACCTTCTAGAAGGGATATAAAACAATGAACCAACACAAGCTCAAGGGCTTCAAAATATCATAATATTCATCCTGCCACTTTCTTACAACCATATATATATAAGCTAGCAAGAACATTCTAGAAAGCATGTAACAAACATGTAGCAAATTAGATAAACTATTCATAAGGCTTATTTAGCTAATGATGTTTCACATCAAACCGTACAACACTGCGATGCTATATAATTTTCTTGGAGAGATAGAGAATGGAGTGTTGCGGCGCTCCAAACATCGGAGGAGCTGTGCTGCTGTCAGGAAGATAGTAAATAAAGAGGGGAGCGTCGCAGTGCTCCAAACTTAACACCACGGCGCTGCAAGATAGACTAGCAGTTTTCTTGCTCGTTCTTCGTTAAGGGTAACATCCCTTGGTGGTTTGAGTGAATGGTGCAAGAGTGAAGAGGCAAGAAGAGAGCGAGATAGAAGAGAGATTTGTACTATTTCTCTCAAATTTTTATAATAAATTTTTTGGTGCGATGTGGCTCCATGATTTATTACCAGTTTCGGTTTTTCCTTATTAAATCCTGGTGTACTTTCTTTTCGTTGTCATTTTCTATTTCTTGTTTGTGTTCGCTGCGTGTTTTACTTTCCCAACAACTAGGTTTTATATGTTACTCAACAAGGCACCAAAGACCCATAGTAGTCACAAACACCATTAACTATTCTATTTTAGCAAATTTATAAGCTTTAATATCATTGATTAGGGAATGTTGATTAAATAGAAAGTGAAGTTATAGTTAATAATACGCTAATGATGAAACTCATTTCTTCTCAAAAAATTTATAACTACATCAGAAAGGTGGTTAAGCACTTCAATATTTTTACGTGAATATATTTTCTACTGAATATGAGATTAACGTAATATTCTCATATCTCTTAACACAATATGTGATTAAATTATAGCCAAATATCCTATGGCTAGCATTATTCTCCTGTCAAATACATGTAATTGTTGTAACAAAGCGTGAAAGTGCAGTGATATTCTCCTCTGATCCCTTCAAATCACATGGCTCCATCTTCCATCCATGCAAAAAAAACCATTATCTCATCTTTTAAAAACATTGATTTGGCTCTTTAATGATAAACTAACTCAGTGATTAATACGATTTATAACTTTTCTAAACCCACAGAGATCATAAACTAACTCAAAAGTACTATAGCCTTTAATGGATGATGCTTTGGGATAGAAAGTAAAAAAAATGGTGGAGACTAAGGAGAAATTGAGAATAGAAAGCTACAGGCTAATTACTTGAAGACTTGAAGTGTGAACTTCGAGCGTGAAAAATTGGATTTGTAGCAATGGACGTGGCCGAAACGTTCGTATAGAAGTGTAGTGGTGTCTAAAATAATAGAGAAGTCTCGACATAGCCGTCGTAGCCAGATGATGTCCATTGTGGCTGTTGCAAGGGAGCAATATTCTGTTTCAGTTGATAAGCAAGCTACAGTCGTTTGTATTTTTACAGACCAGGATAGCAGTGCTTTGCCCAAATAAATGCAATAGCCTATAGTATATTTGCAGTCTTGAGTATCATCAGCCCAATTTGAAGTGGAGAAGGATGACATGCAAATTTCCCTTTTAAATGAGTAGACCGTGAGTTGAAGTGCACCTTAAATAGCAGAGTATGTGTTTAAGAAGTTGGAAATGAAGTTGTAGAGGTTGATGCATATATTGGCAGATTTTGTTAACAAGCAAAATTAATGTCAGGTCTGGCGGAGGTAAGGTACTGAAATGCTCTTGCTAACTCGCGGAAGAGTGTAGGATTGTGGAAAGGTTTTTGTTATTCAGGGGTTGAAGGGAGTTTAGAAGGTAGAGGGTTGGAAAGAGGCTTGCAAGAGGACATTCCAGATTTTGTAATAGTTCCTGAATGTAGTGTTGCTGAGTTCCATCACTTGAGACATTGAAATCAATGCCAAGAAAGCAAGACGCCCAAGATTTCGTATATTGAATCTGAGCTGAAGTGTATGCAGCAACGTTGAAATATATGATTAGCTATTGCTGGTGATTAATATGTCATCAACATAAATGAATATGTAGGTACGAATGTTGTTGTAATTGTAGATCATAAGGGATGAGTCAGCGTGCTGGATTGAGACTTGTGTAGACTGAGATAAGAGGAGTAACAAACTACTGTCGAGGTGCTTATTTAATATCATAAATGGCTTTCTTGAGCAAACAAACATGATTAGGATGTTGTGGATCTTGAAAACTTTGTGGCTATGCCATATAAAGTTATAAATTGTTTCATTGAGCTCACAATAAAGAAAGACATTAGTCACATCTAATTTGCAAAATTGTCCAACTGAAATGTAAGTCAACTTTAAGAAATAATATGATAGTTGGGAATTTGGCAACCAGACTCAATGTTTCAAGATAATCTATATCATATTCTTGCTTACAGCTTTGAGCAACAAGCCTAGCTTATATCAGGCAATAGAACCATCTGAGTGATGTTTGAGCTTAAATATCCATTTACAACAAATGATATTGAAATGCGGTTGGGGTAGAACCAAAAGCCATGAGTCTTGTGATTGTAGAGCATGAAATTCATCAGACAAGGCTTTGCGCAATTCAAGGAATTTGATAGCTGATGAGTAGCAAGTCGGAGTGGGTTGTAGAGTGTGATTAAGATCAAGGATGTAGCGGGGTTTGAGAGATCTTGTTTGTAACCAAGTAACGATTGGGTGGCGAGGAGGTATAGGGGGAAGATGAGGAGGCGGAGATGGAATTTAGTGAACTTGTGGATACAAAAAAGGGAGATGTGCTAGGGGTAGGTAGGAGAGGATGAGAAGAAGAAGATAAATGCAAACCAGATGAAAAAACAAGTATCTAAGTTCAGAATATAAGGTAAAATAGTTGGTGAGATGGTAGAGAAGAGTGTAACTGTGAGATTTTGATCAATGAGGAGCCAGAGGCTGTATTGAGGATTTGATGTTGCTTGGCCAGTATCTGAAATTATGTGTTTGGGCGGACAAACAGTGGTTCCATCGAGAGAGCCGGCAAAACCATTTGTGGTAAATAGTTTGCGGACTTTCGACCGTCATGTGGGACAGTTATCAGCTAGAAGTTAAATGTGTACAATATTTTTTATATTTGAGACAAGAAATTTGAAATATGGAGAGAAACATCATTTGTGATGTTTATAACAGGTGATGGTGCTGCCTGTGTGTTGGAGGAGAAATTCGTCGACTTGGCCATGAGAATTTTAAGCAAAAGGCTATGATACCTGATGAAGTTGCTGAATCTGTCAACTGTTGTAGGGAAGAATCAACCAGAGCTTGAGAGTAGAGCAGATGATTCTGCAGATTTGTTTGCACCTGCAGAAATAAGAAAACAGAGAAAGCAGAGAAGAAATAATATGGGTAGAAATTGTGCTCGTGTCTATGTACTAATATATGTTACTGTACAAGTATATATAAGGAGAGATGACTATGGTGTAAATACAAAATTGCATTTTGGTAAGCGCCTGATCAACGGAACAGATATCAGAAGAAAGTGGCTGCATATGCGTCTGACAAGTAGCAGAAAGAATTATGTTGAAGAGTGGAAAGTTGGAGCTAGAGTTTACATGCAGCTTTCTCAATAGATACAATCCTCGTGAGAACATAGAGACAGCTAAACTATGTACGCTCATATCCTATTAGCCATTCTAATCAGCAAATCACTAACACAAGGGCAGAGCTACACTAGTGGAGTCCTCCACTGCCCCATCAACCCATAATTGATCAATTTTTAAATTTTTAATGTTAAAATAGAAAAAATAACTAATATTTTATTTATTTATTTATAGCTTATTATAAAAATTTTTAACTAAATTTTTTATTTTAAATTAAATATACAGAATAGATGTTCTCAATTATATTTTTTTTAATCATATAATTTATCTTTTTATATAAACAATTAAAAAATATATAAACTTATCAATGTTTACTCTAAATCAGATGAAAAAGAATGGATAATTTATACCCTCACAAAAGAAAAAATTTAGCTCCCCTGCCACAATCGCAACCCCACTTGATATATCAGATGGCTAAGAAGCTTATCTTGAAAACAATTATATCAGATGCTCCTCACACAAGAACTTCATTAGAAGTGCAAGAATTTTGATCATAACAACCTGACATTTGCAAAAAACTATGTTTTCTGTATATAAAAAGTAAAAGATGTTTTTTTGTACTATAATTCAACGCGCTAAATTATCATTTTTCTTAAGATAATATTTGATTGTCCAGCTATATTGATTAATGTCCTGCAACCCTGATAAACTTCTGTGTGAGCACTTCTGATACATGTTTTTTTCTGAGCTTATTAAGAATAAATTATGTCATATTACTAGCAGAAAGTCTATTTAGCCTCTCTAATGCGATATAAGAGATCAATAATTACATGCTTGAATCCACAATACAGGTAACAATACATCCTTATTAATATTTACCAATATATAAAGGGCATATGACATTTTTTCTGAGGCTTGGTTTATAAACCACAGAACAGCCAAGAAAAAAAGATTAGGACGGATAATATGCAAAAGTAGCAGCAGGAATAGATGAGAAAAGGCTCATTATAGCACACAGACATGAGAAATAAAACTTACAGAAGCTTATTTAAATAAGTTGTATTAATCCTTGCAGTTACAATGGAACAATTTACCATTAAAGAAACATGATTAAAAAAAAACTATTGAGACCCAAACGTAAAGCCCAAATGATTTGCACTTTCATCTATGGGGTACCTATAATTCTAAGATTATAATACATACTACCCTGCTATCTTCCTCTAGGATGGAACTTATGCATGGTGAACCTAAAACAATCTATTGGTCAGTACCTGTGCTTCGCAAAGGATTGCAAAAATATGCTTGTTGAATGGACCGAAGTCATAGGATAGAATAAATGCAAAGTTTGGCATTCTGTATTAGAACATGTGAAGAATATCATTCTGATGGAATACCTCTTCCGAACCAATACTGGACCTGAACTTTGTTATAATCGGACACAATCCCCAAGCTACTTTGCATGGACGAAGAATGTAGTGGAGTGGTAAGGGAGACCTTTAATCTCAGTGTGTAATCTCTATCAGAACTGCTATAATGAGTATAAATGGATGACCACCAAAGCTTCTGAAGGAGATCTAGTAATATTCATTTCCATCAGGCTTTCTACACAAACCTGAAAATTTGAAGAGAAATAAAAAAATTTTAATCAATATCCTTTCACAGCATGACAAGTTGGAAAAAAACATGTCTTGTATTTACTTCTTGAAGGTCTTTTTCCTTCCATAGCTTCTTTCTTAAACTGGCAGCTCTGGCAAAGTAGCGGGCCTTCCCATAAACAAACTCTACCAGATTTTAATGAACCAGCATGAACAGAAATGCCCTCACCAGGTTTCATCTCAACCTGGCATACTGCGCATACAAGTAGCTTGAACATGTTGCATATTGGATATACCATGTTTAACCTGCAACGCACAAAACAGAATTTTTAGAGAGCGTAATGGCTACGTATAGAAATATAGATGACAAATCCAAGTAAAGAACATGCCTTATCCTACCAACAGTTTTCACTAACTGTAGGTACAATAATAAATCTATTTTCTTTAAAAGATTAATAACCCTCACTCTTAAGTTCCATCATCATGGCCTAAATAAATATTTAATTTGATAATTTTCTTTACACTCCTATAGTATGCATAATAACCACTACTCTATGCTTTCCCCTAAAATCGCCTTATAATCTTCGCAAAAGAATTTTACTTCTCTTCTGAGAAAAGCAAATCTATTCGTGGCTTCGACCAACCATTTAAAAAATTAAAAAAAAAACTAAATTCTCATCTTGTTTCGTAAGTATATGTTCACTATTGCAAGGTTATATGCTACGACAAAAGCAAATATAGTTTCTTCATTAGCATAACCATCTCCCGTAAGCAAGAATTAATTGACGGCGTGATTCATGCTCTAAGTTTTAGATTTTTTGCCTATGACTCTGAATGTTGTTCATTAAATAAACAAACAAGACTATTAAGCATTTTTTTTATTCTTCACAATGTCATAAAAGATCGCATTGCACTTCAATTGCAGATCAAGAAAATTATTGGATTTTCAAATTGCAACGTTTGCATTGCAATTCACTAGCATTATCGAGTTCCGAAAGATATGTGGATATTCAAAATAAAATTGAATACAATCTTGCGTGAATGCTTATTGTTCTAAAGCAAAAGCATGATACTTCACATCTGAACACACTTCAAATATCAAAAGAGCAAAATCATGAGTGTCATGGAATTCATGAACTTCTTTTATCATACAAACTGATTATGATCATACATAACAACCTTATCTGTTCATAGAAAATCTCAAACAATGGATGAAGTATTCGCTCAGGAAAAGATGGCCGATACGGCACGAACCCCGCTTTCGCAAGCTTTAGATCCCATTTTCCCCGAGGTAGATTGGATTTTAAATTAACCAGATCTCCCCCGATAATCAGCATCAAGGTTTACTTAATTCTAAGGTTGCACTTCTGTTACGCCGGCCCAGGAAGGGCCGGCTGGACTGGTCCAACCTGGACCGGTCCGGTTCTACACCAGACGGCCCAGGGGCGGGCGGAACCCGGGGGGGGGCGGAAGCCCTTGTGGGCCCATGCATGGATTAAACACATTGTTTGGAGGGAAATTTTGAATAGAATGGCTGTTTAGGAACTTTGTATTTCTCCTTTGGAGTTAATTAGGTGCTTGGGAGGGAATTAGGGGGTATCTTGAATTTGAATCAGATTTTTGAGATCTAGGGTTTGTAGCGTGGGCTCTTGGCGTTGCTGGAGATTAGGAGAGTTATTCTTCCTCTTGAATTGAAGAATATTGTATCTTTTCTTTGTTTATTCATCTATTAGTGGAATACAAATCAATTGCTTGGTTTTCTCTCAGTTTTCCCTACGGTTTTCTCTGTTTTTCTTGTGTTGGCTGCTGTCCACTGCTGAAAACAGCAATTTTCTTGTTGTTTTCCTCATCCAGATTGGTAGGGTTACTTGAACTCAAGTATTTCCTATCAAATTGGTATTAGAGCATCGTCTTGGGAACATCGGCAGCTGAAATCCTGAAATTTCAGCGGATTTTTTGGACATCCGGAAGAAGATTTCTTGTGATTCTTGGGAAGAATGATGGCCGAGAAGAAGGTTAAAGTCTTGGAAGGCGAAATCGGTCAATTAAAATCAGATTTGGAGGAATTTTTTTTTTGATTTTCAAAATCAAATCACCTCCAACAATGAAAGGTTGGAAGGGAAGTTCACTGTTATGGAAGAGATGTTGAAGAAATTAATTGAGATGAAGACCAATCCGACGACATCGGAAGTAAGAGAGACCACCGACGGCCATGGCGTAGGAGGAAATCCGAACCTGTTTCGGGGGAGGAAAAATCCGGAGGTGGAGATCCTTAAGGGGGAGGATGACATGCCGCCTCTAGAACCGCTTTCTAGAGAGGAGGTGAGCCGGGGGTACGACAGAAGGGGTGCTGATTTTGTTGGAAGAAGGGAAGAAATTCACCGCAGGGGTGCTGATTTGAAGGGAGAAGAGGGGAATACAATGAAGGGTTCGGGTATAATCGTCGGAGGGACGATCGGGACACTTGAAGAGCACCTCCTCTTTGAGGAATGGGAGATTATGGAGGCTACCGGGGATACGGAGGAGATCCCAAGGTGAGGAAACTGAAGATGCCCATCTTTGAGGGTGAGGATGGACATGGTTGGATTTACAAGGTGGAACGGTATTTTGCTGTTATTGGGTTGACGGAGGAGGAGAAGCTGATGGCGACAGGTTTATGTTTGGAAGGAAAAGCATTGGCCTGGTATCAATGGCGTGACAAGAGGGAGCCTATCCGGAACTGGAGAGAGTTCAAAGAATGCTTACTAGAGCATTTCCGAGCCGATGGGGGAGGAGACTTCTATGAGCAATTCTTTGCCCTGACTCAGGAGGGGACCGTGGCGGATTACCGTGACAGGTTCGAGTATTTGGCCAGCAGATTAGATCATATCTCGGAGTCAGCTCTGGAAAGGAACATCAATCAGAATGTTGGAGCCGAGGAACCTAGGGAAGGCCATGGAGCTGACGCAGTTGGTGGAAGATCAGAAGAAATCAGAGAGGGGGGCTCTAGGAAGCTACTCAGGGGGATCGTACCGGATGACTACCAGCTTCTTACCATCAAAAGGACCAGCCCCAGGGAGTCTGAAGGAAGTGCCGAAGGAGAAAATTGGAGGAGGAGGAAATGGGGGACCTTTCAAAAAGCTGACGAAAAAGGAGATACAGGATAAGAGGGCAAATGGGTTGTGCTTCAGATGTGATGAGAAGTACATGCCGGGACATAGGTGCAATGACCGGACTCTTCAAGTTCTTCTCGTTTGTGAAGACGAGGAAGATGAAGAGGGAGGTGAGAGCAGGTCAGAAGAGGAGGAGGAGAAGTTGCATCTGGATGTGACAGAAGTCTCTCTGAACTCAGTAGTGGGATTCACTCCGAGTCACACTATGAAAGTGAAAGGAGAGATAGCTGACCGTGAGGTTGTGGTGTTGATAGATAGTGGAGCAACCCATAATTTCATTTCCACCCAGATTGTGGAGCTGCTTGGGATGGAGTTAGTGGATACAGGAGGCTATGGGGTGATGATGGGCACGGAAAAAGTGGAAATGGGTAGAGGGGTAGTGCTGAAGATTCAGGGGATCCAGGTGAGGGAGGACTTCCTTCTCTTGGAATTGGGGAGTACTGATGTCATCCTAGGGACCAACCCTAGGGAGTCTGAAGGAAGTGCCGAAGGAGAAAATTGGAGGAGGGGGAAATGGGGGACCTTTCAAAAAGCTGACAAAAAAGGAGATACAGGAGAAGAGGGCAAATGGGTTGTGCTTCAGATGTGATGCGAAGTACATGCCGGGACATGGGTGCAATGACCGGACTCTTCAGGTTCTTCTCGTTTGTGAAGACGAGGAAGATGAAGAGGGAGGTGAGAGCAGGTCAGAAGAGGAGGAGGAGAAGTTGCATCTGGATGTGACAGAAGTCTCTCTGAACTCAATTGTGGGATTCACTCCGAGTCACACTATGAAAGTGAAAGGAGAGATAGCTAACCGTGAGGTTGTGGTGTTGATAGATAGTGGAGAAACCCACAATTTCATTTCCACCCAGATTGTGGAGCTGCTTGGGATGGAGTTAGTGGATACAGGAGGCTATGGGGTGATGATGGGCACGAAAAAAGTAGAAATGGGTAGAGGGGTAAAGATCCAGGTGAGGGAGGACTTCCTTCTCTTGGAATTGGGGAGTACTGATGTCATCCTAGGGACCAGCCCCAGGGAGTCTGAAGGAAGTGCCGAAGGAGAAAATTGGAGGAGGGGGAAATGGGGGACCTTTCAAAAAGCTGACGAAAAAGGAGATACATGAGAAGAGGGCAAATGGGTTGTGCTTCAGATGTGATGCGAAGTACATGCCGGGACATAGGTGCAGTGACCGGACTCTTCAGGTTCTTCTCGTTTGTGAAGACGAGGAAGATGAAGAGGGAGGTGAGAACAGGTCAGAAGAGGAGGAGGAGAAGTTGCATCTGGATGTGACAGAAGTCTCTCTGAACTCAGTTGTGAGATTCACTCCGAGTCACACTATGAAAGTGAAAGGAGAGATAGCTAACCGTGAGGTTGTGGTGTTGATAGATAGTGGAGCAACCAACAATTTCATTTCCACACAGATTGTGGAGCTGCTTGGGATGGAGTTAGTGGATACAGGAGGCTATGGGGTGATTATGGCACAGAAAAAGTGAAATGGGTAGAGGGGTAGTGCTGAAGATTCAGGGGATCCAGGTGAGGGAGGACTTCCTTCTCTTGGAATTGGGGAGTACTGATGTCATCCTAGGGATGAAGTGGCTGCAAACCTTGGGGGAGACCAAGATCAATTGGGGTACACTAAAGATGGAACTGGTGATGGGGGAAGGAGGGTGATTCAGGGTGATGCTGGGCTGGCCAAGGCTGGGGTTTCTCTCAAATCCCTAATCAGGACCATTCAGGAGTAGGGAGGAGGCTACTTGGTGGAGTTGCACCGTCTGGAAGGGGTCAGACTAGAGGAAGAGGGCAATATTCCCTCTTCAGTGAAACCGCTCATACACCAGTTCAGTGAGGTTTTTCAACCTCCATAGGGTTTATCACCTCAGAGAGAGTTGGAGCACGCCATTACCTTGAAAGAAGGAGAGACACCGATCAGCGTCCGCCCTTACCGCTACCCATAGATTCATAAAGATGAGATTGAGAAGTTGATCCGGGAGATGCTGGAGGCGGGAATCATCAGACCAAATGTTAGTCCTTTTTCTAGTCCAGTCCTCCTGGTCAAGAAGAAGGATGGGAGTTAGAGATTCTGTGTGGATTACAGGGCTCTGAATAAAGGCACTGTACCAGACAAGCTCCCAATTCCGGTGATTGATGAGCTATTGCTTTATTCACCATCCTGAAGCTCCCAAAATCAGAGGTGGTTATCCAAACTATTAGGTTATGATTTTGAGATCCAATACAGGCCTGGTTTGGAGAATAAAGCAGCCGACGCTTTATCCAGATGTGTTTGGGAGCTTCAGGAATTAGCGGTGTCTGTTCCATTGATGGTAGATTGGGGGGCCATCAAGGAATAAAGTATGCTGAATGAAGAGTTGAGAAAGATCAGGGAGGATCTGAGGAAAGACGAGAATAGCCATCCTGGTTACTGTATCAAGAGGGAGAGACTATTGTATCAAGGGAGGTTTGTGATGCCACGAACTTCCATACATATTCCCCACTTGTTGCAGGAGTTTCATGGCAGCGCAGTTGGAGGCCATTTAGGAGTTCAGAAGACATACAGGAGACTAGCATCTGAGCTCTACTTGAAGGGGATGCATGAAGATGTTGAGGAGATGGTGGCGAGGTGTGAAGTGTGCCAGAGAAACAAATACATGGCCATGGCTCCAGGAGGACTACTACAACCCTTGACACTTCCAAACAGAGTTTGGGAGGAAGTGTCCATGGATTTCATCGACGACTTACCAAGATCAGAAGGATTTACGGTCATCATGGTGGTGGTTGATAGACTTAGCAAATATGCACACTTCATCCTCTTATGACATCCGTACACCACAGTGTCAGTAGTAGCAGCATTTATCAGGGAGGTTGTGAGACTGCATGGGATTCGTGAATCGATTGTGTCTGATCGAGACAAAGTATTCCTCAGCCAGTTTTGGAGGAAGCTGTTCAGGATGTAGGGCACTGTCCTAAAAAGAAGCACCGCCTACCATCCACAGACAGACAGGCAAACGGAGGTGGTAAACCGAAGTTTGGAGACCTATTTGAGGTGTTTTGCTTCTGAAACACCACGGTTATGGGCGAAATGGCTGCCATGGGCCGAGTATTGGTACAATACATCGTACCATTCTGCCTCTCAGATGACTCCATTTAGAGTGCTATATGGAAGGGACCCCCCACACCTAGTGCATTATGGGAGAAGAAGTACACTGGTTTCTTCAGTGGAGCAGTACCTGAAAGAAAGGGACAAGGTGCTGGAAGAATTAAAGAAACATCTGCTGAGGGCACAACAAATCATGAAGAAGCAGGCGGACTCACACAGGAGGGACATACAGTTTGAAGTGGGGGAGAAGGTGTTCCTAAAATTACAACCCTACCGACAGAGGACAGTGGAGAGGAGGAATGAGAAATTGGCACCAAGGTACTTCGGTCCCTATGAAGTTTTGGACAAGATCGGAGCAGTGGCGTACCTACTGAAGCTGCCCCCATCAACTATCATACACCCAGTTTTCCATGTGTCTCAGTTGAGGAGAGCTATAGGGGAGCATGCAGCTAGTACAGAGTTACCAGAGACACTGATTGAGGATTTGAAAGTGATATTAGAACCACTGGAGCTACGAGGTCTCAAATCAGATAAAAAGGGAGACAAAGAAGTGCTGATTGGGTGGAAAGGTCTCCCCGAGTTCGATGCGACGTGGGAGCCATTTGAAAGGATTAAAGATCAATTCTCCTCTTTTCACCTTGAGGACAAGGTGAATCTTTAGGAGGGGAGTAATGTTACGCCGGCCCAGGAAGGGCCGGCTAGACTGGTCCAACCTGGACCGATCCGGTACTACATCAGGCGGACCAAGGGCGGGCGGAACCCGGGGGGCCAGAAGCGCTTGTGGGCCCATGCATGGGTTAAACACATTGTTTGGAGGAAATTTTTGAATAGAAGGGCGGTTTAGGAACTTTGTATTTCTCCTTTGGAGTTAATTAGGTGCTTGGGAGGGAATTAGGGGGTATCTTGAATTTGAATCAGATTTTTGAGATTTAGGGTTTGTAGCGTGGGCTCTTGGCGTTGCCGGAGATTAGGAGAGTTATTCTTCCTCTCGAATTGAAGAATATTATATATTTGCTTTGTTCTATTCATCTACTAGTGGAATACAAATTAATTGCTTGGTTTTCTCTCAGTTTTCCCTACGATTTTCTCTGTTTTTCTTGTGTTGGTTGTTGTCCACTGCTGAAAACAGTAATTTTCTTGCTGTTTTCCTCATCTGGATTGGTAGGGTTACTTGAACTCAAGTATTTCCTATCAACTTCCTATGAGCGCAAGCCCTCATAGTTAATTACCTCTCCTAACGTGTAGAAAAGAACTCTCGATTAAGGATGAATCAATTTTAAATATGCAACAGATTTAAATTTTGGTTGTGGTGTATGGAGGTAAACCCGATCAAGATCCGATGGTTCCGTCGTCCTAGGTATACCGTAGGTTTCAGTTTACCAACACTAATAACCGTTGAGTGTAGTGCCCAAAGAATCTGATTAGCAGCCATGGGTTGCCTCTTCTCAGGGATCCCGAGTAAACTTAAGTGGATAAATGTAGGTTGATTTGGTTTAGGTTGGGACTTGCAGCTCCACTTGAGAGTTGCCCGTAGTTTAGATTTTGGTTAGGTCTTACAACCTTGTTTAGGAGTTGCCTGTAGTTTAGACTTTAGATTAGGTCTTACGGCTCCATTTAGGAGTTGTCTGTAGTTTAGATTTAGATTACGTCTTACAACCCCGTTTAGTAGTTGCCTGTAGTTTGGATTTGGGTCGGGGCTTATGGATGTTATTGAAAGTAGTCTATGTAGCAGGTCTTATGACTTCGTTTAGAAGTAGCCCGAATAGCGAGTCTTACGGCTTCACTTAGAAGTGGCTCGGGTTATCAGAGATGCATTATTTGTTTTGGAAAAGTTTTCCCTAGCACCCTAATTAAAGTGGGACTTACGGCCTCTATTATAGGAGGCACGAGTTATCAGGGATTTAGGGTTAAGTTACTTTTACCTAGAGATTTTTTCCTAGTGCGTTAGCTAAAGTCGTATTTATGACCTCTATTAGAAGTTGCCAGGTGAATTTAGGTTAGCGGGGTTTTAGCTTGGCAAACATAACTTTGCATTTGAGTGGGTCTTGCAACTTCTATTAGAAGTAGCCCGTGTAGTGGGTCTTACGGTCTCTATTAGAGGTGGTCCTATGTTATCAGGGATGTGTTGTTTATTCTGGAAAAAATTTCCCTAAAACCCTGATTAAAGTGGGACTTACAGCCTCTATTAGAGGTTGCCCGTATAGCGAGTCTTATGGCCTCTATTAGAGGTGGCTCATAGTTTAGATTTCGATTGGGTCTTACAGCTCCGTTTAGGAGTCGCCCGTATAGTTTGGATTTGTTGGTCCTCTTGGGAGATTGTGTGCATTAATTTAACTGAGATTTATCCTGCTTTAGCTAGTAGTTACCTATTAGGCTAGCTTTAGAGTAGTTGCATACCCTACCGCCCGACACCTGTGCTTTCTACTTTAGCTTTCAGTAGTTCTCTATGGTTTTGCTCGTAGTTTTCCTACTTCAGTAGCTTTTCTTTTTTACTTTAGTACCATTGTTTGTTCAGTAGCCTGCTTGTTTTAGTACCAGTTCTATTCTTTTCAGTACTAGTTTTGTTATGTCTGTTTTAGTACCAGCTCTGTTTCACCAATACCAGTTTTCTTTTACCAATACTAGTTTGTTTTACTAGTACCAATTTTATTTTACCAGTACCAGTTTTTTTTTTACCAGTACCCAACTGATACTTTGCTTGTTTACTTGCAGATGTTCGTAGCTAGCAGTTGCAGAAGCTAGAGCTTGCAGCTGCAAAGCTTACCAGGAGTTGGTGGGGTTTAGTTTAGGATTTTTGGAGCTTACTTTCTATTTTAAATTTTGGTTAATTTTTTAGGAGTTTGAGTTTTAGTGTGAGTTGTCTTAGGTTGATAGTGTGAAAATTGTTTTGTATTATTTTTTTTAATGCATTTTATTTCGCATTGAATTAATTGCATTAATTAATAAAATTTTAGTTTTAATTAAATAAAAGAAATTTTAATTGAAGTTTAAATTTAGTTTAAAATTAATTGCTCAACTCATTAATATTTTAAAATTATTTAATTATTTAAATTAAATTTTGGTTGCTCAATTTTAAAGATTTCAGTTTAATTAATTGTTAATTAAAAGATTTAATTTTAAATCAATTATTTCAATTAATTAGAGTTTTGATTTATTTTAATTAATTAGTAATTTAAATTTTAAATTAGGATAGTTAATTTAAAGTTTTAAATTAGAAGTTTTGAATTTAAAATGATTAATCAATTATTTAATTTCATTCACTTTTATATTATTTTATTAATCGATCGAGTTTTAATTAATTAGTTATTTAATTTTAAGTGAAATTTTAAGCTTTATTTAAACTTGTTTAAATTTGTTAATTAATATTTTAATTAATTGATTAATTAGTATCTTAATGAATTAAATTTGTTTAACTAATTGAAACTCTCCAATTTCTCTAGTTTGGTAGACACCTCGCATAATTTAGGCAACCTCCCAGTGTCCCGTACCCGCGAGGGGATGTTAGGGAGGGCACTTGCCCTTTCAGGTCCGCTCGGCGGGATCAAATCGACGGCGAGGACTTCGGGGGAGCTAATCAACCCCGATATTTGTCTTTGAACATTTGTTGGTGTTTTCCCCGGCATTTCGATGGCCTTTCAACGCCCCCACATAGTGAGGGGAGGTTGGGGAGCGCACTTGCCCTTTGGGTCCACTCAACTAGATCAGATCGACAGCCGAGGGCTTCAGGGGACATATCAAACCTGCTATACGTCTATGATTTCTTCAATCGACGATTGCGACATCTCCTTTTTTTTTAACTTATTACTATTTATTATAGTAATAGTAATAATAATAATAATAATTATTATTATTATTATATCCTCCCCTTCTCACTCACTCTTTCAAATAGCAGGGAATGGGCTCGGGCATGGGTTTGCTTGCGGGCGACGTGCAACAAAGGGAGGAGATCGGGTCGTTGGGAAGAGGGAGGTCCGGTTGGGTCGCGCGTGTATGCGGGAAGGACCGAGATCGGTTGTGTGAACGAGAGAGAGGGAGGCGGGCCGAAGTCGAGTAGTTCCCGTGTCTTATGCGGGATCGGCCGGGAGGATTGAGCGGTTGGGGTGTTGTTGAAGGCTAGCCGAGCATGCGACTGGGAGTGGACAGACAGTTGTGTTGTTTGCGTGATAGGAGGATCGGGAGCGCCAGGGGCTTCGGCTCTGGTGTTTGGTTCTGAGAGCAAGATAGTTCGAATGCTTTGGATTTTGTGAATTCCTTCGTGCCAATCAGAGAGACGAGCGGGATGGGAGTTTGTACGTGAGTGGTTGTGAGATCGTGGAGAAGTTACGTGAGTAGTGGGGTAGTGGGAACGTGGGTGATTGAGTATGGTCGGCGGTTAGAGGTCAACATGAAGATAAAATAGGTTTTGATGCTTTTGGTCGTAAATGGCACAGCTACACACAACTTCAAACGAAAGATCTGGTATCAATATATTTCATATAGAATGTACCTTTGAGCAAGTGCTGCAGAACCATCTTCAAATAATTCTTCCACTGCATACGGTCCAAAGTAGTTTCTTACTAAAAGGTGAGATGGTGAATCGTATGGCTTTTTCTGGAACATATTCTTTAAGACCCTCATCCCTTTCTTCTTTGGTTGGGAAACAAAAGGAGAGATATTTTCTGGCGGCAATAAATCAACCACTATACATGTTGTATCATCCCTGAGTCCCTTTACCAGCACAGCTTCCTGCAACCAAAAGGTGACCATTTGATTGGCACAAACAAGAACTTTTTGTTCAACTTAATGACAAAAAAATGTATTACGATGTGATTGAATATTTTGATAATCTTAAATAATAGAAAAGGGTTACTATTAATACCTTAACAATTTTGTTAGCAGCAATATCCGCTGGATGTCCACGAGAACAATTCAGAGCTGATTCGAAAGTCAAAGCATCCCACACACCATCACTAGAGATGATAAGCCGGCCTCCAGCATTTGATAGCTGTAAAAATATCATACAATCAGAGATGAACATGTCAATATCGAACATAAAGGTACATGTTGAAAGACAATGATTAAGCTAAAATGACAAGTGGATGAACTCTACCTGACAGATTGTCAACGTTAAAGGCTTCTTGTATTATGGTTAACCATAAGTGTCAGATAACTAAAAGGTGTTAGAAAAGTTATTCATAAATAGAGAATTATCAAAATTTGATTTGCAAAGTTATATCTATCTTCACAAGGTATCGCAGCATCCAAATTCTATTATTAAGTCGGATAACGGAATATTACAAAAACTCTTTATAGTTGTCAAAATTCTATTGGAATTCTACTGTTAAGGCCTCCTCAAATTATTGTGTTGTAACATGAAACTCAATAGGTAACTCTTTGTTTCATACCTTAAGTATACATTTTGAAATATTTTATAATAAAATTAATCCAAAAATTAAATCATGAAATTGATGAAACTATTGGGAATGGTACTGAAATCGTATTTTAGAACCATGTTTCCACCCACTTCCCATGAGTCGCTCACCTTCACTTGCTTCACGTGAGGAATAGGAATAATAAATTCACCAACATCCACGTCACCAATCGACCTTGAGAGACACAAGCCACCAGGCCAACACCTGAGAGGTCCAATCTGGAAACACATTTCATTAGATCAGTAGCAATAAAGTTGATAGTCAATAATAAAACAGGTTCAGAAGCTACTATGACCTGGATCCTACTTTTTAAGGAAAATGATGAAAAATGGCTCATAAGTCAGCATGTGTAATCCACCAATATTTCAAGTCCCTGCAGCTGGCATTCCAGCTATTAAATACTTGCCATCAATAATCAACCAATGCCACCCCTTGTAGTCAGAACAAAATGAAAGAGGAAGCATCATGGGGCTTTTATTTTTGCCACGTCGGAGATTTGGAAACAAAAAGTTACCAGGCTTAACCTAAATGGTCACAATAATCACCTTCCTTCAACCCAATTGCCATTAAACTCACAATTAAAGTTGGTTGACAAAACCTCTTAAGTTGTAGATCTTAATTTTTGCCCTACTAGAAAATGCAATATGTAGACTTAATTATGAGTTGACCTTCGTAATAAGGTTATTGTAGGATTAGGAAGGAGCCAAGGAGCCCCCCGCCCAAGGTTTTGAGAGCAGACTCCGAAACGTATCCAATATTTACGGTTATTTCATTAATTGCATTTTAAAAATTCATATTTCTACTAACCAAAGTTTCTCTTTATAAAGAAAGGGACTCCTCTTATGTTTATGTAAAAAAAAAATGGTACTAGGGTTGACAGACTTCAATTCTCTCCAATAAACCATAGTGAAATAAGCAACGAGCGGCAATATGACCACCATCAATTGAATGAAACTATAAAATTCTTAGGTTTTTTTCTCCATTGATCTTCTTTTCCATTTTTTTATTCTTTTTCATTCTAGGTGTTTGGAATAGGCTCCACCTATTTCCTAACAAAGCCACCATGCGTAAAGAGGTGGGCATTGGCAAGTTCCATAGACAAATGTTATAAACAGTTGAAGTGATCGACTCTTACAATTTTTGAGTTACTAATCTACAAATTTCACCTTATTTTCACAAAGAAAAAAAAAACACATGTGAGCGCACAAGGAAAAAAAATACCAAAAACCTGATATTTAGCAGTTTTCCCCTAGAAGCGTCAGCTGGTCCGATCTCCCTCTCTCTCTCTCTCTCTCTCTCTCTCTCTCTCTCTCTCTCTCTCTCTCTCTCTCTATCATTGCATCAATCATTTTCTCAAGTAAGAGCATGTGTTTAAGATGCTATTGGTGGCATTGTGTTCATGAAAAAGAAGCGGCTTCCATTTTCACCTAAACAAACGACGCAAAAGTATTTTTTTTTATATTCAGGTATTAACTAGGAATAATAATAGTAGGCCGCACCCAGCTTGTTCAGCATATTGCTTGTTTAACAATTTACAAACAAATCACCTAACAAAGTTTGATATGGGACTTCAGTTTTTGTTTTGTACTTCAAATAATCAATGAACTTCTTCCCCTTCTTTAATAGAAAAACTGGTCGAGAAAAACCCCCAATTTCATAAGAAAAAATTTTCAGTCTACCTAATCACCACAGCTAGGACAATCCATAGAGCTCTCTGTATAAGTTGACCGACAGACAAGGTACTTCAAGAAACTTTAGTTTGAGAATTTATTTGACATTAACCACACCTTCAAGCTCCCCAACCCATACATAGCCCACCCCTGTTTGTGGGTTAGACTATTTTTATTTCACCAATGTATTTTCTATAAAAGCACTTCACCAAGAACAGACAACTTCAACCCCAACGGCACACACAAACCCCACTCGTGTTGGTGGGAATCACTGCTTTTCATTTCATCAAGGCATTTCAATAAAAGCACCTCACCAAGAAGATACCACTATTCAACCTTAAATTCTAATGCATAATCATCACAATCATACAACACAATCCCAGAAGAGGTTAGGAAAAAAAATTAGCACATGTTCATTGACTAATCACTGCCGGATGATAAGATAAACAACCGTAAATGCAAAACTTAGTTTTGTTTTTATTGAGGATGAAGATTTACTGTCATAAGAATACATGCACACCTCTGCCCCACAGGCAAGATATAGTCTTCCAACCTCACCCCCACTTGCAGTAACACGCTCGACCCTGTAAGAACATACACTACAGGCTTTAGTAGAAGCTCTTACCAAAACAAATTTAATAAAATAGAAGTCGAACTCACTCCTCTTTATTTTCATCCAGCCTGTGATCTGCTGACAAAAGGTAAAGTGAACCATCGGCAGATTCAAGAATACAGCGTGAATCACCTACTGATGCTACTGTTACCGCCCACCCATCTATAATCACAAATGTAACTGTCGTTCCTGAAGGTTCAGCTGGTAAAATTATGGAAAATGATTTCAGAAATAGCATTTTGATAATCACTTGGAGTTTTGATAATATAACAAATAAAAAAAATAAGTCATTCATGTATTTCTGCAAGGACTTCAATATTTAAAAAAAAAAGAGGTATAAAATTAGGTCCCTTCCTCCGTCAAGAAGACCGCACTTATATTTGCAATACAAGAAATAACGGTTAATCCTAACTAGGCATAGCACAATTTGCACTCATGGAAGAATGCCATATTAGGGCCAAATCAACAAGTGCATCTAGCAGGAACACTATATTGACATTAGTTAGTTCTGAGTGGAATATAATTGTGTTGATCAATCGGGTTGTACTGTTACCTCGGACCTCAAATTTTGTTGGTCAAACTTGTTGGGGGGTTGCAGGGGTCCTCCCCCTGCTTGGGTTCAGGTGCAAAATATGTTGAATAGTTTTACGTACAATCATACCTGAGCGTTATAGCATTGTGTACCCGAGCACTACGATGTTGTATAGTCTGGTTGGAGACAGACAAAAAGTGAAGCGCTACGACGCTCCAGGCCTCAGTCCTGCCATTCAAACTGGAGATAGAGAGTGAACGCCGTGGCATTGCAAGTCAGGTTGGGCAATTTTGCTTCTCGTTTTTCATGTTTAACTTGAAGGGTTCCATCCCTTAGGTAGTTTTAAGCGTCTATTTGTCCATTTTGTGTAGAGAACGGAGTAAGGGAGTGAAGAGAGATAAGGAGAGAGTGAGAGAGAAGAGATTTGTACGATTTCTCCTAATTTTTCAAAGTGGATTTCTTGGCGTGATGCGGCTCCGTGGTTTTTTCCTGGTTTTGGGTTGTTCCACGTTAAATCCTGGTGTTCTTTCTTTTTTGCTGCATTTTTTTTCTTGTTTGTTTCGCAACGTGGTTCACTTCCCCAACAACATTCTTGGCACACAGGCATAATCCATTGAACAGTTAACATCTCCATATGTTGTAGGCAGCGTATCAGCATAGTTCAAATATACACATGTTTTAAGAGGCGAAGATGTGCTTAAAAAAAGACTCACAACATAAACAAAATATTTAATGCATATTCTTGTACTCAAGAAACCGCTTGGTAAATAAAGGTTTGAATTTCCAATAGTCAGTAATAGTCATACCTTTATCTTGAAAATCTTTATCTGTTTTGACAAAGCCTGCAACTAAAGCTCGAGGTAGAGCTGCTAACCATTCATCTCTAGTAAGACCTGAAGGAATGGCACACAAAATGTTGTTTAAGAGGTTCTCCTTAGCAAATATTGCCGCTGCTAATCCATTGTGACCATCAAATAGCTGCAGAAGGCAAATGCAAATGATTGTAAATGTTGACAGTGGAACGTGTATGAATTACATCATGCAAAAGTCAGAAAGAATTAGTTATACGAGTGCTACAGCTACAGTACATATGCAACTTACACATGCCTGTACTTGCAGTCAGAAAAAAAGATGCTAATTAATCAAGCAACATTTCATTAATTTGATTCAGTGACTTTTTGTAGGGCTAAGCTAATCATAACTTCTTCACGGCTATAACTAGACTCATTTCTATACTATAATTCAACATATAAGTTGCGTGAATGAAATGTTTATGGCCAGCTCCACATGTAATCAAAACCTCTAAAATTATGATATATTGGCAAAATGTGGGCAACCATACTACTCCGATAAAACAGCTGCTATAAAGCACTGTTCATAAAAGTATAAGCTTAGTCAAACAAGTCCTAGACTTGACTATACCAAGAGCAATAAGATAGCAGAGACGTTGGGCTACTTGAGAGTGTAAAACATTGGCAAATAATACACATTGATTCCATTCTAAACATACTTAAAACGGTGTAGAAATCGGTTATATTTCACATTACAATTGATATAGCTAACATTATATGATTTCTTTGCAAAAGGATAAGGAAGCGGTTTATCAATGTGCCAATCAATAGGGACGTTTTTTCCATTGATTTAACAGCCCACATATGACAGAGGAAAAAACAGATGTTCCTTTTGCCAATGTCCTGTTATAAAATGGTAAGAATTTGGAGCCAGTGCACAGCTGCCATGTTACCTCTGTTTGATTTCATCCATGCTTCAAGCAAACAGAGGAGGATTACTATACTGCAGGATCTGGGTTTGTGGATAAATAAGAGATGTTGGTGTGCTGAAGTTGTATTGTTTGGCTTTCAAATGCTCACCCCATGTGGTATGACATAACTTATCACATTAAGTATAGTGCAGAACGGAGTGATAAAGTTGCACATCAGCAAAAAACGTGGGCTTAAATCATACAGCGCTATCAAATAGGTGAAGTGCATGCTTCATCATTGTTTTGCAAAGCATGTGATGTGCTCGACTGTGACATCCCAAATCCGAAAAGACCAAGGAGAGATCACCAGAGTAAAAGTCCAAATAAAGGGCAGCTCTTGGTAGACTTCTAAGATAGCAGAGTTTGAGAATATGAGGAGGGTTAAATCTAAAATATGTGAGATATCTTTTGGTATAATTGTAGAGTTTTGTTAGAAACTCCACAATTAAATGCGTTTATGATGGAGTACTCCTAGGATGGTTGAACTTCTAAAAAGTAGCATAAAAAAAAATCATAGGGTCAACCTGCCGTGAGATAGGCTAGGCCAAAACGGACAATATTTTGCAAGGCATGAGTAAGGTTCGTACAATTGGTATCAGAGCTAGACCTCCACCAATATAATAGGTGATTCAGAGATGAACCAAGCAAAACGTGGTAGGCATGTAACATCCTAAATTCAAAAAAGATGATATGAAGAGGGCGTGGAGTGATTGCCAGGGCAGAGGCCAAATATGAGGTGGCTCTTGGTAAACTTCTAAGATGGTAAGCTTCAAGAAGAAAATGGAATAGAAATGAATAGAATCTTACATTGAAAAGGGTGAAAAAGTTATAATGCAATATAAGCAAAAGAATAGATGCATAGATGTGAGGCATGTTTTTAGTGTGATGGGTGGAGTTTCATTGAGAACCCCACATTTATGCATTCTCACAATGGTGAATCTTAGGATGGATAATCTTCTGAGAAGTACGAGGTTAAATTAATTATGAGATGAGGTGGACCAAAGTATCTCACACAATGTGAGCTAGGTCATCAGAGCATCTCTCCTTCTCAATCAAATAAGAAGGTTGGGGTTCAACCATAATCGTGCATTGTTAATCAAACCATGAGCATGTCCAACGTCCTATTGCTTACTTGAGAAAAAAATGAATATTTGTGATGAATTAAATGGACATATAAAATGTTGTAATATATGCAAGGAAAAGAGGAGAAACTATAGTTAATTTATATTGAATATGATCTTACAATAACAAATACATTTTAAGAAAACAAAAGAGTACTTAGTTACTTTTCTACCAAATTATACAAAATGCTTTCTTTTACTTGGAATAAATGAGAAATCATTGGAAGGATTGTAAAGAGGCAAATTGAACTCCTATAGTTGAACGAAACTTGATCTAGGATAGGATGACTAATGCATTAAGAAGGTTGCCATACCAGTTTAAGGGAGACCCAAAAAACACCATATATAAGGAGTCTTGTGGTTGAGCAAGGAGATACAATAAGGTTATTAAGGAAAAGGATTTTGTTTTTAACAACTGAGGCTTGCAATATAAAAGCAGCAAGCAAAAAAAAAGTCGGAATTTAGTTACCAAGGAAGAGAAATACATATTTATAAAAGAGCTAAGATAAAAGACAACATCTAAGGACCTTGAACAAATTAAATGAGTTAAAGATGAAGATAATATAATTTTAGTTAAAAATACAGACAATAAGGAAAGACGGAAATATTATTTTGATGAATTAATAAATAAGATATTTAAGGAAGAAATCTTTTTAGAAGAGCGTCATGAACAAAATTATGAGTTAGACTATCAGATTGATCCAAAAAAGTAAACGTAAGTTAGCTCTTAAGAAGACTTAAACCTAAAGCTTTAGATCTAGATCAATCTCTATTGAGAATTGGAGAATTGGTTGTGTCAGGGAGAAATTATAGCAATAAGGGTGAATAGTATGTCAAATGGTGAAAAGAAGAAATATTTTGGCACCAATATTTAAATATAAAGATGTTAAGGATTCTAATAATTATAGGGAAATCAAATTAAAAAAATATAGGCTGAGGAAAATCATAACAATACCATAAGAATTAATTTCCATTCAGTGTTAAAATATACAAAAAATAAAGAAAGGATCTTTATATAATTTCCATTCATCTTAATAAGTATATGATCAAATACCATAAGAATTAATTTGGTTTGCATTAAGGGGAAAAAATATGTCTGAGGTATGTTAAGTTTATTAGCCATGGAGAGCAATTCCAAATAGAGCATGATTATATGAATGATTAGCAATAAGTTTGTACCTTTTGTATTGGTTATGGATGTGTGTGGGCTCTGAAAATTCACGCCCCGGCCTCCCCTCTTTTGGAAGAGTTTGAACGAATTAAGTTCCGAGATAAATTTTCAGAAGGTAGATTGGGTTTCAAATAAGACACTACCCAGAGATTTCACCCTCATTTTGCGAGGACTTTAGATCTGAGTTCAGGTTTCCTATAGGCGCAAGCCCCTATATTTAATTACCCCACCCGATAACAAGAGAGAACTTTCAATTAAGGCTAGTCGTCAAACAGATACGTAGAGATACGTATTATCTGGTGTATAGTAGCAGCATGGGGTTTGGGTGTTTGAGAGTTTGATATTTAAAATTGAAAATTTACCGCCTTGCACGTAAAGCGGATGGTGGGGGAAGCGATTATGGACCCGATTAAGATCCCATGCTTCTGTCGTCCTAGGTTATCATGGTCCCTAGTCTACTCAGTCAGAGGAGGTAGTCGACCCAACCTGACAGAAGGATCCTTGTCGGCAGCCATGTATTGCTTCGTCCAATGGTACCTTGTAGACCTAAGATGAGTATTTATCTAAGGAGACAAATTTGAATCCGCCTTAGCTAACATAGGGCTTTGTGCCCTATTGATTATATCATATTGATTCATATCTTAAGGATTTAACGTCATTAGGAAACATACAGGCTATGACTGTAACCGTAATACAGTGAAGTCGCTGGACTAAGGCACTAGGTCAGAGGATCGCGATCGTAATTGTTAACCACGTGGAGCCATCTGGCCAAACCACAGGTTCTTTGCGGAGCCGTCCGGCCAAACCACTGATCAGAGGACTAATGCCACATCCTTACTGGCAGAAGACTGTTTGAGAATGGATTCTAGTGATATTCTCGACCAGACATTAACTCTTTGTGAGCTACAATGATATTTAAGTTTGTCCACCTTGGCAAAATATTACGGAGGGTGGATGGTAGTGAATTTCAATTTCAAATATTTTAAATTTTGGTATCTTTTGGAATTTGGAATTTTATGGGCATTTGAGAATTTGAGGGTATTTTGAATGCTTGTGGTCCCCTCCGGTTGAGATAAGCATTCAACACGACCATCACCGGGGTTTTTTATAGGTGATTTCACTTGTTGATTGAACTATGTCGACTCTATTTGCTTTCCAACAGAGGATCAGGTTCATCATAGGTTTTATATCTTTAATTAGTGAATTTTCCTGGTTATCGGCCTTGAAGGCCTAATATGAATGTCTCGGTCGACACCGCGACTGTACATGTATTTGATAGCTCGAGCCATGTCGACTCCTATCTGCTCGCGTAGGAGGATCAAGCTTGAAGTTAGGTTTATTGTTTGACCCGCGCAGCATCCTAAGACGTCACGCATATACAACACACTCATCGGGGCCCATGCGGATATTTAGGGGGCATTTTAAAATATTTGGCGCTGATAAGCTATACGAATGATCAACATTTGGGTGTGCACAACGCTTTATGTAGAAGCCCGTAAATGCCTTATGCCCGCTTGTATAAATGTTGCGGGTCTGGTGGCATAGCGTAGTAGCTCGTAGACGCCTTGTCTGCTTGTACGAGTGTTGCAGATTTGATGGCGTAGCACTACGTTGTAGGTCATTTGCTGCTTTATACAGGCATATTGTCATGCACTAACGAATCTCCTGCAATGGCTCGTTGATAGCTTGAATTTGATGTAGCCCTTTTGCATTCTGCTTATAGATAGGATGTATGACGGGTCTTCTACAATCATTTATAGGAAGTATGACGAATCTCATAAGGTGGTCCGCAAATATTTACATTTGTTGTGATCCTGCATTCATCATGATCTGTAGTATTTCCACTATTATTGGTTGTGTGCAAATCAGTATGCACATTAATGATTTGATGTTGACTTTTGGTTGAGCTATATTTATCAACAATCTCTTTACACATCGATCAGCAAGTTACTGTGTTCTTAGTGTTACCTTCATGTTGAAAGTGTTGTTGCATTTATTGCATTCATCCCTTCTTACATACAAGCTGATTAATAGACATCAATTGCATTTACCCCTTTCTTGTTCATTGACGTTCATTACACATTAATCTTTAATGCTTGCAAGAGACCAACGTGCTTGCTAGAAGTTTGATTGTTGTTGGTTGTATGAACATCCTGGTATTTATTGTGCGCTGCCTGCATATATCTACAAGGGACACTGTCATTTGCAGGCACATTCAGCATATTCATTTGCATATTTCTTGAGCGTATTTATGGGGAATTTATCACATTCATAGCTTGTCCACTCTCGCCACTTATAAATAGAGTGGTGTATTTATTTGCAAGCTGGTGACTATTGATTGTAAGTGGGCTACTTTCGTCATAACCTTCCCCTTTCATTTCTATCCATGTTATACTATTCATGCATGGTCGTAAGTGAATCATCGTGTCACAATCTTTTGCAATTGCCCATAGATGGCATGCTAAATATATGTCTGTATTCATAAAGGGCCTATCATATTTGTGGTATACCCAACATTGTTGTTTGCAGATGGGAACTCTGTAAGCATTGCCAGACTTCTGCTACCACCTCTTTATCTTGTAGGTTAACTATTGTATGCATGGCGAGCGTCTTATAATCGCCTGTAGGTGTCTGTATTTACAACGATTCTTTAGTTCTTGTTTGTACATAGTATATGCATTTGTATCCACATGTGATTTTCCCGCACTCACAGCACTTCAATTATTGTTATTCTCAAATAAACCACATCAGTTGTCGTTGCTAGCAAGCAAGCTAATGTGCACTTATTTGCAAATTAGCCAGCGTCGGTAAAAAGGAGGCTATCTCTTTTATAATTCTCCAGCTTTACTTGTAGGCATACTACATTGTGTGTGATGGCTAGCAAATCATCACATTCATCACGTGCCTTTTATCATCTACCTCTAGACAATTTGTTGCGCATGTTATTGATTATTCATCATGTCGCTTGATGGCTCATGACATGAGTAATTATGCTGTCATCATTGCCAGCTGGCATTTGCATTTTGATGGGTATAATTATCATGAATACATTGTAGCACTCATTAGAGGTTTCATATTGCAATAATTGGTGTCTAATGTTCTTTGTGGCGGCTTGTAGATAAACCTTTACATGTGTCATAAGCTCACACTTATGCTTATAAGCCAGTTACCTCGTTCACTACATGTCTCCTACATACACTCATGAAAGTTCATGTTCACCGCATGTTCTTGCCTCTTACTTGTAAACTAGCTAATTGAATATGACATGTCACTTTAATGTCATCATTTATAAGCAAGTTATAATATACAATGAGAGTTTGCTTATCATTTGTCTTTATTTACTCATTGATGTTCAATGAAATAAATGGGATCATTATTCATTATTTGCATTTCCAGCTTGATCGTGTATTCATTGATTTAATGTCCATTTCCTTGTTATTAGTTCACAAGTTATGTTCTCTATTCACATTGTTCAGGTCATGTTCACCGTCAATTGTTTAAGTCATGTCACTGTAAAATTCGGCAACCTCCCGGCGTCTCCCATGTTTAAGAAAAATTTCAGGAGTCTAGGCCATCCCACCACGCTACAAGAGCATGTATGGTAGGTGTCGAGCGACACCACAACCATGGACTTTAATCCCACCGCGCTACAAGAGCGCGTATGGGTCTTCGGGGTACCTGTTTGAAAATGCGCAATTGCTTTGCCCGCAAGCACTGAGGCGAGTACGGGTACTTAAAAGTATTCCCGCCACGCAACGAGAGCGTGTACAGGGCCTACCCGCCTCACCACAAGCATCGCATCGGGCTCTCTCCCACTGTGCTACAAGACCGCGTAGAGGAGGTCCTCCGGTGTGCCGCAAACGCCGAGAGCGGGATTTGAGTTCAGAATATTATACATTCGCGAGGCTCAATTTCAATGGCGGGAATGATGTCAATAGCAAGAAGATCAAAGATATTAAATTTTCCTTCTTTTATTTATTTGTTTATTTATTTAAATAATAATAATATCATTATTATTATTATTATTTATATAATAATAACATCAATATTATTATTAATACTATTATTAATAATATTATTATTATTATTAATACTATTATTAACAATAATAATATTATTAGTAGTAGTATTAATAATAATATTAACAGACTAATAGTAATAATAATAATAATAGAAAACTATTAAGCTAAATTAATACATAATAATAATAATAATAATAATAATAATAATAATAATAATAATAATAAAAAGAAACCTTCTGAAGTTCGGCTGAGGGAGGAAGAAACAGGAAGGTTGGGGTTAGGATCTGGGTTGAGGGACTGCAGCTTCAATGGGATAGGTTGAGAGGGAAGAGTAGATTCGGCTACAGAAGGAAGAGGAGGTGTTCGTTGGGGCTTCGACCAAGTAAAGAGAGTCAGAGCTTGGCCGAACAGGGTGAGAGCCAGACTCGACGTGAAGGGGAGAAGGACCTTCGAACAGAAAATCTGAGCAAGCAAGTTGTCGGGATCGGGGTTCGGCGGCTTGGATCTATGTTGGTGGAGAGGGGCTTGAAGTTCGGCCGGTTTTGGTGAGGTGGATCTCACGACTATGAGGAGGCGTTGGTGGCCGTGCAGGATCTGGAGTGTAGGGAAAAGCGAGAGTGGATCGAGGTGAGGAATCTTTGTGCTGTTCGGTTTCAATGGCTAAAGGGGCTCGGTTGCTGATTGCAAGAGTTTGCACGGCAGGGATCGGATGTGTAAGAGGCCTCGTACGTGGATTTTGACGTGTGGGAATCAAACGGCGGAGGTGTGTAGAGGCGCAGGTCTACGGCTAGGTGGAATCGACGGGCTTGTGGTCGGCTAGTTCAAGTAGAACGAACGGCTTGACAGCCTTGGGTGCAGAAGGGCAAGGGATCAAAAAGCTGTTGTGATCTGCCGTGTGGAGAGGGAGGTTTGGTCGATTTGCCAACAGGAACATAAGTGATGAGGACATCGCTCAGAAATTCCGACACGTGTACCGGCGACAGAATCGTAGATCGACGGCTGCGATTCAGAGTCTTTACTTTTGATGCATTTTAGTTATTTTATTTTACTTCTCAGTTTTTCGAGTTTACCCCTATGGGGAGTGTTTTCTTATTGTAGCCCTAAGGGCATTTGTATACTTTGCTTTTGTTAGAGGCCTTTATATTGTGGCCCTATGCTTTGTAATAGAAATGACTATTATGAATGAATTCATCTTCTTATTGTTTTGATCTCTTTGTGAGTTCTTGAAGGTGAGTGTAGTACCCGTCAACCTCTGGTGGATTCCAAGGTTCACGATTTATTGTTGTTCGTTGTCATCTCATTCACCATCCGTTTCTTCCTCTCCACCCGCCACCTCACGTTGCCGCCCTCCTCTACCCCTTCCAACCGGTGGATTCCTAAGGCACCACCACCTAGAGAGCTTCAATGGTCATGGATGGCCGATCCTGAGATCGACCACGGATTCGCCTACAACCAAGGAGAAGTTGATATTCTATTATCTCCTTTCTTTGATCCAAATTGGGAGCACAACGATTCGGTAGAAGACTACATTGATCGCATACTCTTTCAACTCACCAAGACGATTGACGAACAAAGACCAAAGGAACATTGGCTCATCGTCGGCCGAACACCTTCCTCCACTTCTCCGGCTACTTCTCCGACGAACAAGGCCTTACGCGTCACTTGTCTCGTGGTGGCATCACTTGGATTGCTTCTACCCCTTCTCCGCTAGACCTACTACAAAGTAAGAAAGAAGGAACTCGAGGTGAAAACGTCTTGATGTTACACCATGGATTCTGGTGTCATCACCATTAGTTTACTTTCTTATTTTTGTTAATTGCTTGCAAGTGCATCGTTAATCTCCATTGTAACTGTTTACTTTTACTCAATCTTTTAACAACAAATTCCAACACCCTCACTTGATGAAACATAAGTTTTCTATTAGCAAATAAAAAGTTCAAATTGTTATTAATTTCCAAATCAATTCTTGTGCAAATGTATGTTTCACATCAAGAAGCTTTCAGGATTTCGAGCGTAGAAGCAAGTTGTGTGCGAGAGAAACAGAAAAACAAACACGAAGCCTCGACTTTGTTTTAACGACAAAGTTAAGTACTCACCCGAGGTAATCTACGGTATTTACGGGAAGTGATCGTCGAGATTTCGGGGATCTAATCGGAGCTAGAGCAGGCAGATACGGGAAGTGATCGTCAGAATTTCAAAAATCATGTTGATTTGGGCGCAATTTTTATCGGGCAAAATTATGGTTGATTTTGAATAACGCTGACGTTCCGAACGGAATGGCCTAGTCCGTTTTGCGATCGGAAGTTGTTTGGGAGTTGTCGCCCTTCCATTTCCTCGATTTGCTCGTCATTGCCTCGGGATCTGCGCCGATTTCACTGCATGATTTTAATTGAATAAATTGATAATCATTTTTGGGTATTAACGACGCTCTGAACGCAACAACGAAGTCCGTTTCACGATCAGACATCATTTAGGCAACGTCTCGCGTCAACTTCGGGTGTTGATAGCCCCTTTCGACTGATCTTGTCCGATTTCATTGCGAGGGATTCCATCTGAGGCAAACTCGACGTCCTGATTGCATTGGCGCAGTCTGTTTGGCTATGTAGCACTGATACTCCATTTTATGAGGCATGTTGTATCGGACACACGTCGAATACGGATACGCCTCCGATACGGCACTGATATGTGTCGGACACGGCTATGCCGTGTCGAATTAAAATAATAGTTAAATTTGATAGGACATGCATATCAGATACGTGTGTCTTGTTAAAAAATAAAAAATGGCGTATTCGCTTGCTTAGCCCTATTCATTTCCATTACCCGCTCATTTCAGCGGCTTACTCATTTCTGCGAGCTTGAGTTTCTCCGCACGCTTTTTTGTTGTAGTCAAAGGAATGGCTCGACGACGCCAGCGCGACGAGATCTTCCACGAGCATTGAAGGTGACAGAGCGGCTCGACGATAGTAGCATTGATGGCGCAGGATCTTCCTGGCTCGACGATGCAAGCATTGAAGGCGACGGGATCCTCCTTCGTCGACGGAGCAGCTAGACGATGCAATCATTGAATCCGACGAGTACGGGAAGGTTCTTTTTCTTCGTTTTCTTCATCTTCTTCGTCGTCCTTTATGTAGAAATTTTTATTTAAGATTAGGAGTGAGGTGTTGTTTATTTGTTGTGCTTTCACTGCGATTTTACTGCGCTTTCACTGCACTTTTTCAATGGCTTATAGGATTGAGGTGTTGTTTACTCTTACAATAAAAATTTGCCCCTTGACCCCGCGACCTGACCAATCAGGTCGAACCCCGCCAGGGGGCAGCGCCCCTGGGTCCCCCGACATATTTGTCCCTTAAATAACATAGTTTTCTTATACTTTACTTTTATTAATGAATTTGGTTCATGTTTCAAATTCATGTGGTTTCAAATTTTGTGTTGATCCTTCGTAGGATAAGGAGCTCTAGTGGCGTAGGAATTGGGTCTGCTGATGGTCCATAAGAGACCAATATTGAAGATAACAAACCTTTGTGGGGTCATGTAACAAAAATAGGAAAAACATCAGAAAAGGGTGGCAATATTGCATTCAAATGCAATTACTGTAATGCCACATTTAAAGGATCATATTATATAGTGAAAGCCCATTTATTGAAGATTAGTGGTCATGGAATTAAAGTATACCCGAAGATAAGCACATCACAAGTGTCTGAATTACAAAGGAAAATCAATGAAGCTGAGCAGAGGAGTAGAAAAGAGCTTCTAAAACAGATTTCACTTCCAAGCACCCATGTTTCATATCCTTCATCATCTTCTTCAATTCGAAGTGATGATAATTGTGTGAACAAAGGGCCTTTTAGGATGGACGGATATGAACCTAAAAGAAGAAAACATGTTGTAGATAATGCTTTGGAGAAAACATTTAATTTACAAATGAGAGAGAAATTAGATGAAGAAATAGCTAGAATATTTTACTCAGCTAGACTTCCTTTTAACCTAGCAAGAAATCCACATTACAAGAATGTCTTTACCTACACATGTGATAATAATCTTGCAGGATATGTGCCACCAGGATATAATGTCATTAGAACCAAATTGTTACAAATAAAGAGAGATAATATTGAGAAGTTGCTCGAGCCTACAAGAGAAGTTTGGAAGAAAAAAGGAGTTACTTTAGTTTGTAATGGGTGGACAGATCCACAAAGAAGACCACTTATCAACTTCATGGCTGTGATAGAGAGCTATCCTATGTTTATCAAAATTGTAAACTGTGAAGGACGGCACAAGGATAAGTTCTTCATTTCTAATATAATCAAAGAAGTCATCATGATGGTGGGGCCTTCAAACATCATCCAAGTCATTACTGATAATACGTCTGTTTGTAAAGCTGCAGGTCTACTTATGGAGCAAGCCTATCCTCATATTTTCTGAACACCTTGTGCTATTCATACGCTTAATCTTGCCTTGAAGAACATTTGTGCACCTAAGAATACCGAGACAAACGAAATCACTTATAATGAATGTCATTGGATCACAGTGATTGTTGGAGATGCAATTGTTATTAGAAATTTTATTATGAATCACTCAATGAGACTCTTTATGTTCAATGATTTCTCTAATTTGAAGATGTTTGCAGTTGCTGAAACTCAATTTGTCTCAGTTAGAGTGATGTTGAGAAGATTTAAAAAATAAAAAATGCTCTTCAAGCAATGGTGATCAGTGACAAATGATCATATTATAGGGAAGATGATGTTGGAAATGCTAGGTATGTAAAGGAGAAACTTTTAGATGACTTATGATGGGATGAGATTGAATACATCTTAAATTTTATAGATCCAATTTATGAGATGTTGAGAGTTGCTGACACAGATAAGTCTTGTTTACATCTCATTTATGAGATGTGGGATTCAATGCTAGCCAAGATAAAAGAAATTATATATAGACATAAAAGGAAGGCACTTCATAAAGACTCAATGATGCGGAGCATTATGCCAAACAGAGGGGGGAATATCTTAATTCCTTGCACAGGCGGACTAAGTTACCAATTGCTGCTTTAGTTAGTTAGCGTGGATGTGCCACTCCACTTCTCATAGTACTATTTTAGTTATGCAGCATATTATTTACCTTTTTAGCTGCTTTATCATTTTAGTTTGGTGGTATTATCCATATATTGGAACCTGTAGTATTTTTATTCTCAGTTTTTACATATTACAAAGTTTTAGCTCTTGCAACCTCTGCAAGCTGGTTAATGTTTCATTGAGTTTCTGCTTTGCTTGTGCTTCTACCGGAAGATCCTACATCACTCAAGTTTTTGGGATGTTATTTATGCTATTCTAGAAGATAGGTGGAGCAAAAGTAATACACCTTTATATTGTTTGGCTCACTCACTAAATCCCAGATAAATTTCAACATTTTTTATTATTAATTCACAAATTATTGTTTAGTAATTAACTAATTATCTAAAACTATTTTCTTTTAATGTTATTTGAAGATATTCAAGTAAAGAATGACTTCAAGAGGATCCTCAACGAGTTTCCCCACAGAAAGATTTAGAAATTTCAAATATGAGGAAGACATGTTTGAAGCGTTATTTTTCAAATGAGGAGGAGAGAAGAAGTGTCAATATTGAGCTTGCTAAATTTTTTGGTTATTTAGAGGGCTTTGATGACCAAGAGTCTTTGCGTGATAGGTGGAGAATGAATCCAAAAATGTGGTGGTTAATACATGGAGCTTCAGCACCTCTACTTCAAACAATCGCCATGAAATTGTTTGGTCAAGTTTCATCTTCATCTTGTTGTGAAAGAAATTGGAGCACATACTCTTTCATCCAATCAATGAAGAGAAATAAAATTACTCCATAACAGGCTGAAGATTTAGCTTATGTGCATACAAACATTCGACTTCTATCAAACAAAACTCCAACTTATATGAAAGGAGATAACAGGATGTGGGATGTTACTGGAGATGGATTTGAATCTCTTGAGGATATAGAAATATTAGAAATTGCTAATCTTTCACTTGAAGAGCCTGAATTGGAAGCTATGATATTTATTGAAGATGATATAGAAGTTCAAAGACAAACCACTGAAGAAGTTAATCCTATCATTCCTTCTATTGAATAGTTGAAACTTCATGTGCTAGAGAATTTATATTTTTGTTTTTGTTGTTGTACTAGATATTTAATGTTTACTTTTCATTTTGATATTATAAGCTACAATGCTACAAATGATGTTGCTTTCATTTTTTTGTCATTTCAATTATTACATTTTGATTATTTTCTTAATTTTTATATATGATTTATATATTATAATGACGTATCTGCGCCGTACCCGTATCCTGTATTTTTAAGAATTGAAGTTTCGTATACGTATCGTGTCGTATCCGTATCGCTGTATCCGTATCGGTGCAACATAGTTGTTTGGCAATCGGAAGTCGTTTGACTCTTCAGTTGACGCGTCACGTCGACACTTACGTTGTTTAAATCGCCGGTTTCCATCTCTTTTTGCATTTTTTGATGTGTAGGGGTCAACAATGTGTTTACAAAAAACATTCAAGATGCGATAACTGAGTGCATGCAATGGGAAGATAACCCTTTGATCAATCTGCTCCAACTACCATCTATCATGTAAAATAGATCAGATTGAATAGCAGAAAACAAAAAGGATGCCCCAGAGGCATTCAAGCAAAAGCAGAATCGAAATTAATAAAAAAAGGCATTAAACCACTTCCGACTCAAAGCTTAAGAAAAAACTTACTTTTAGAAGCATCCTAATTAATCCTTTTGCAATAGATAAACACCATCAATCCAGCTATCAACATACAAACCGATCTAATCACCTAAATTCGACGTAGCGCGTTTGCTGGTTATCAGTCAACATCAAGTTCTGTGACGGTAACTGTATCCTCACTAGTAATGCTACATAACAAAAACCCTTGTTCACACACCAAATGGATAAAGACACGCGAAGAACTAAACCCGGCAACCCAAACTAACCATCAAGACGGTCAACAGTCAATACCTAGGGTCTGCACCATACATTCCCAAATGAATCTATGAAATTCATCATCACTGATTATTACAGCAACATATCTTTCCCTCTCATTTCTCTTAAGAGCTGAACTGGTTTCTGGTCAAAACGTCAGCTCATCTGTTCTAATTATTCTCCAAAAATTCAGTATAAATAATCGAAAAATGAGGGGGGGGGGGGGGGGGGGGGGGGGGGGGGGGGGGAGAGAGAGAGAGAGAGAGAGAGAGAGAGATTTGGCCGGTACCGCAAAGACGGAGAAGGTGGTGGCGCCATTACCGGGAACCCGCTGGCACTCGGTCTTGAGAAAAGTTAAGTCCTCGCCCTTCTTGCTCCGGCTGGCCAGACCATGAAGGATATCGGGCTTACCAATCTTCTCGCTAGTCACCTCCCGCTTGAGGAGCAGCGAGAGCGGCGGCATCATCCAATCACCTTCAACGCTGCCGGCTTGGCCAGTACCGGCTCCCACCATCGACGACATCGCCGAAACCTTACCCGTTTCTGTCCTCAGACGGCCAGATCGATCAATCGCAGAAGCCAAGTGATCTGGATTGCCTCGTTGGGACGCTCGGAACCGAAGTCATTTTGTATGCCAAACGGAAATCATGAGGAATCCTTCAGCAGCCACGCAGACTCGGATTCAATGCCGGCATGCATTTGTGGAGATTCCGAAGAAAGAGACTGAAACAATAAGAGAAGCGGAGTGGAGCGCATGAGCTAATTTAATTGATAAAATATTAAAATGACATTGGATTCCTTCAATATTTGTAAGGTCATAAAATATTAAATATAAAAATAACACCTAGCTCATTTTGGTGTGTTATTTGAGAGCTTTGTTTAAATGCTCAAATTTTTAATTATCGAGATATTATCTATTTTGATTAAGAGCTTCATAATTTTGTTTTATTGATGTAACTTTTCAGGAGGTCACCTATCCAATATTTTTCTTGGATGAATATGTTTAACCATTGAATTTCTTAATAAAATTTCAAGCATTATATCAAAAGCGACTAGATGTTTAAGAATTTAGCTTATTTTTACTTAAAGAATTTCACGCTTTGACTACGAACCAAAAAGTCTTTAATAGCAACTTGCATCTTTTTGGAACTGCTTGGTTGAATGGGGGCCTCTATTGCATCCCATTTGGGGATTCTTAACACTGTGATTGCTCCATTTACAAGACTCGCAATGTCAAATATCACCTCAAACGGCTGCTGGAATCTCCCTGCTTCCCTCCCTTCTTCTCTCCTTCATTTCATCTCCTCCATTTCTATTAGATCGATTATAGATATTGACATTTTCTGGATGGGTGTCTCTAAGCCTTCTTTTAAGCACTTTGGTCTTTACTGGACGGTGATGAGGCTATGCTCTCACCTCAACCCTAGATGGCCGTTGTTCTATATTGGAAACCATGGTTCCTTTCTCTTGATCTGCTATGTTTTTGCTCTGATCTTGCTTGTTGGATCTACTGTGTTTCGAATGAATACTTATTTACCATTGGATGGCTATTTTCCCCGGCAACCGGGTTGATCTGATCTTGGATGATTACCTTAATTTCTGGTGGGAGCTCTTTCCGGCTTTCTTAGTCCAAACCATTCATCTTTTGTCTTTCTCTTTAGTTTGATTTTACTTGTCCTTGTGGTCCAATCGGCTTGATATAGCTTTGGTTTCGATAGATTATTACGAGCGGAGTGCGGAGTCTGGATCGGAGAACCGTACGATTTTTGTGAGTGTGTATAGAAAAAGCGCAGTTATTGTTCACCACTACGCTTTTGCTGCGCACACTCACAAAAAATGTGACACAACTTCGGTCCGAACCCCGCACGTAATAATCTCTCTTTGATTTTTGTTTATAAAGTCCTTTTTTTTCCTTTGAGTTGTAATTGGGTAGCTTTTTGTACTTCTTCATTGTAGTAATGAAAGGGGAGAACAAAAGGTCACAAAATATTTAAGTATTTTAATAAAAAACTTTCAAAATAAATTAAGATGTTATTTTACTTTTATTTTTAATAAATTTATAATTAAAATAAAAGGCTCAATATGATAAAACTCATAATATCAAGAATATATTGATCCAAATATCACACTCATCAATATGGGATACAAAGAAAGGATTAGCCTCAAATCTTGAAATAATTCTCAAAAGTCAGTGTCAATTAAATATATTTTATATTGAATGAAGAAAAAATAAAAATATATATATCTAATGCATTTTGCATCTTCACAAAGCCATTTTGTTACTTATTCAAATTTTCATATTTCACAACTTATCTCTCAGTAAAACTGAAGCATAAGAAAATTTAATTAAGCTATTAAAAAAATATAACTTAATTATTAAATAATATAAGTAAATTATTAAATATATCAAGATTGTAAAAATTAGACTGGACGTCGAACCGAAAAAATAAGAGATTCATGGTTCAACAATTTGGCCGGAAATTCCAGATGATATAACAAATATTATAATTATTTGAATAAAAAATAAATAATATAATAATGATAGAATAAATATATAATGATATAAATTTGATGCTAAAAATAAATTTAGTTTATATATAAACTTATAAATGTAATATAAATTATTACTAATTTATATTAAATTTAGTATAAATTATTATTAATTTATATTATATATTTAGATAAATTTTACAATCATAAATTATATATTAAATTCACATTATAATTTTACATCTATAAACCATTCATGTTAAATTATCTATAATTTATAAATAGATAAAAATTAAATTTTAATGTATGTATATTTTTAAAATAAAAATAAAAAAGATAAATAATTAAATATAATTAATGAATAAAATAAATACTATTCTCATTATTAAAAAAAATAAAAATATATATGTTTAAAAACATCTAACTGTATTTTGAAGTAAAAAGTTTCAACTAAGTTATTTAGTCTAACATCACTTCGAAACTTTGTTTTGTTTTGTTCATATAGTTTATTTTTTTTTTAAAGTGCTAAGAGCTCCAATGGGGGTTGTGGGACCAGGTGAGTTTGTTAAGTTGGTGTTTAGATGTATTACGTAAATTTAGATTTATTATAGAATTTAAATATACTATCTTTAAATTAATTTATTAATTAAACATTTATATTAAATTAAATTATTAATTATTTAAATATGATATTAATTGAACCAGCCGATTCTTTAAAACCGATTCAACTATTGGACGGTTCACACCGATCAAATGCAAAGTCAATTTTTAATGCGAATTGAACCGGCCATATGACCGCTTCACAGTTGAACTGATCGAATCGGCCGATCCGATTTTTAAAACCCTGAAATATATGCACTACTTTTTTTATAATGATTATAACTATAAATTAAATATATATTAGTTCATCTATACTATTTAATTATTTAGATATATTTGTTTAATTGTTAATTTAAATTATCTAATATTTTAATTGTACCCATATTGCTTTGGAACATAGGTCACACCCTAAAGTGATGTGCCACTAATGATACATAGACTAAAGGTTTGGGTGATGGGACTACCTAGGATCTAAAGGCAAGAAATACAACCAATTAGAGAGATCAAGAAGAAAGTAAGGTCATATAGGGCAAGCTAATAATCCACTTAGGATCTACTATGGTAGACTAGAGAGAAAGCAAGGTCTACACAAGATGAGAGATGACTATTGGATTAGCTTAAGATTTTATTTGGGACAGCTTTTATATTTCTATCTAAAGCAGCTTTTTAGCATAAAAAATTTTAATTCAATAAATTTTTGTACTAAAAAGCTACTTTAGAAAGCATTAAGAAAGGTGTCATAAATGAAGCCTGAATCTAATAAGACGAGCTAGGATCATTCTCAGTCCATATAAGTATAATTTCAAAATGAAACATATTAATTAATTTTATTAAAAATAAATAAAAGTTGAAGGGTCAGTTAGTTGATGAGGTATGTATAAACCATCTAAAAGTAAAAACAAAATATTCACATTAAACATAAGTCAAATCAATTTAAAATAAATAGGAAAGAATTTGATTTTATTTTAAATCTACAACTGAAATTAAACTTGTATTTCAATTGTATTTTTTTTGTTTATTTTTACATCATAATGGTGCACTGTGACCAACGGAATGCTAGCTACAAGTAGTGGCCAATGGTGATCGTGATGGGTGGCGACGGTGGTAACGATAGTTATGACGATAATATTGGGTGGCGGCGGCCAACAATGACGGTAGCGGCCGGTAGCCAGTGGCAATGATAAAGAAGTCACGATATATTTAGAAATCGTTCAAATCTAATGATTTTCAAATACACCAATGTTGCACTAAATGGTACATTTCAAATACATCAAAATTTTACTCTGCATTTCTCTTACTTCAAATCAAAAGCAATATTTTCAAAACCCTTGAATATTTTACACCTCTTTCACGTCAAACCAAACAAAGCACTTAAACTAAATCAAAATATTATTCAATTTTTAAAATATTATTAATTTTTTGTTTCAAATATTATTTTTATTCATATCCTTATTCATGCAAAAAAACAAACCAAATGGTAAGAATGCCTAACCATCGATAGATTTAATGCACTAACTTCCTTTAATAATAATTAAGCATGGCTTGACTCATAGTGCATGCCTCACTCAGAATATACAATTTAATATTTATGTAATTAACTATTTTTATCTGATTGGTGAAAACAAAAAAATATTCTTAAATTATTAAAATATTTAATGATATAATGATTTGCCTTAAATTACCAAAATATTTAAAAAGTTTTTAACGAGAAATCATTATCAAAATATTTAACGAGAAATCATTATCAAAATATTTAATGATATAATTTGCCTTAAATTAATTTTCTTGAGAAAATAGGGGGATTTACTTTCATAATTATAAAACTATTAATAAGTGGTTAATATTTATGATTTAGAGATTAAGACTTCATTTAGAACGGCTATTTTAATGCTTCTTTAAATAGATTAAATTTTTTGTACTGAAAAGCTGCTTTATAATACAGTAAGAAAATGTTATAAATAAATATAAAAATTTTCGGATATTTATGCAAATTCTCCAAAAAAAATTGTTATTTTCGGAATCATATTTTTGGTTTCAACTGCGATAGACTTTTTGATAGGTTACTATTGTGATGCAGCGTAGCTCATTTTGATCTGTTGGTTGAGAGCTTTGGCTATCAATTAAAAGATTTTAGATTTGAATCTTAAGTATGTGATGTGTGTATAAATTTGTCTTAATTGACCTAAATATATTAAAAAAAAAATTGTGATGCAGCATTCTTATGGCTTGTCTCGAGCAAAAGAGGCATTTGTTTCTACAGCAAGGCTTAATGACATTCTTTTAATCATCTGTTAATGTCGCATTATTTTAATTAATTGTTTGTTTTCTTCTCTTTTTATTTATTAATTTGTTTGTATACAAAAGATCTGAAATTCTCAAGAATGAGTTGGCTTCTGACGTCCTCTTTCACTTGATGGGAGATTTTATTAAGTTGCCACTTGTGACTTTTTATTTTTATTTTTGTTTATTTTTTTTCCTTTTGCTTAATTTTTTTTTTAATTTTCTTCAAATTTTATTTTAATCTTTGTTGTTTATGTTATTAGTTGAAATAACATTTTGTTTTACTTATATGTTTATCTTCAACTGTATTCTACTGGAAAAAAAGATGCAAAGTAAAAGAAACAGTGTAAAATAAATGCAGCCTATTGAAAATATTTTTGGGTTGTACGCTGCATTGATTTTATTGAGTTATTTGGTTAAATTTTACCAAAAAAAGTTGTTCGGTTGATAACATTATAAATGCAGAATTTCACTTTTTTATGCTTGGATTGACGGTAAATATGTTTAGTGTTAAATTGGATGACAATAGAGATGGGGCTGTCGCCACTAGTTAACTAGTTCTGTGTGAAATCTGATTGTGATGATCAATCCAGTTATACTGTTATCTTGGACCTTAGTTCAATTTGTCATGCTCATTAGGGAGGTCGCGGCGGGTCCCCCCTTGCTTGTGTTCGAATGTTCTGCACAAGAAGAAGAAAAAAAAAATCCCCGGGGCAATATTCCTGAGCGTCCCGATGCTACGTACCCGAGCGCCCTAGCAATATGTTTTAGAGCACCTTAGTGCTGCAAAGATTGGTAGAAAAAATGAAATAGAGCGAAGTGCCGCAAAGCTCTAGATTTGGCTTCACAGCGCTACGGGTTGGAGCCCCGCAACATCGTCAAACGAATCAGCATTAGAGGTTTGAGCGCTGCAGAACTCCAAACTAGTGCCACAACGCTGCGAGACACATTGAATATTTTTCTGAGGGTAGCGTCCCTTTGTGTTATTTACTTGACTTTCTCTCATGTTTTGTAAGAGATAATAGTGGAAGAAAGCAGGGAGAAGCGAGAGAGGAGAGATATATACTTATTCCTCCCAATTTTCATTGTGGATTTTTTGATGTGGTGTGGCTCCGTAATTTTTTCTCGATTTCAAATTTTTCCACATTAAATCCTAGTATCATTTTATTACCGCTGCTTTTTACTTGTTTATTTCTTTGCGTGGTTTACTCTTCATCATCCCCAACACTATTAATAGGAATCAGCCAACTCTACAAGGAATTGGTGATGGCTAGCAATAGCCAGCATCAGGGGGTAGCCAACAATAGTGGCAACGAGCGATGGCAGGAGGCAACAGATATGGCTAATCACACTTAACACAAGCAATGTATTTGAAACTCATACATTGAACTCATTTTTTAGGGTTGTTTGGTTGGCTACATTCTAAGTGTAAAGTAAGCAAAGAGATTTTAGAAATTTGGAGGTTTGAACGACTACATTTCAAATGCAATGGATTTAAGGAGTACATTTCAAAATTACTCTCTAGTTCATTCATTTTATGTGTATTTGAAATTAATCCATTTTGAGCGAATCCCAAAGCTGGTAAAAGTGATGTTAGTCAGCCAATACCACTCAACAACCACTATTGCCCACCACTGCTCTTGACATCAGCTACCTCTGATCAACTATTATTTCAGATGCACTACTGTTTTCCTTTGCATTTCCTTCAACTAAATCAAATAAATAAATAAAATCATATATTTATAGTGAACTTAACTGAACAACATATACAAATTTTCAATACACTATTTTTACTTTACATTGCATTCATTTTATTTTATATTATTTATTCATCAAAGCAAACAGCCGCCAAATAGTGAATTCAAAATACATCGAAATTTTACTCCACATTTGATTTACTTCCAACCAAACATTGGATTTTAAAAAAATCTTTCGTTTAAATTACTTCACACTAAGATTACTTGTAAACTAAAATCGATGGATTTAGCCAATTTACAAATGCAGCACATGGTTGCCATTGTCATGAGTCACCATCACCTCTGCCGCCCACTATCCGCTTCTGCTACCACCTTCAGTCACCACCTCTGCCATCCATTGCCAATCGTTGTGAGCCGCCATCGTTAGCTATCGCCGCAACACTACCTTCAACCTTGCCATCACATTTTACATTGAATTCATTTTACTACAAATAAAACACGATAAAATAATCACCCAAATTCATTTTACGCTCAATCAAAAAATTCTAAAATATTTCAATGCGCTACATTTATTTTACACTATATTTATATTACTCTACAATCCGTTTTTAGCAAACAAAAAATTCCCTTAGTAACTAGAAATTCATGAAATGTTTATGCATTGATTCTACATAATAATTCTCACTAAATTTCAAAAAATATGATGATTTGTATGGCTAATTTTACTGTTAAAGTTGTGTTATAAATAGGTAATAGTAAATCTATGGAATATGGGCCTTCCGCGCAGTGGGATTTAGAGACGACCCTGTATTTCTGCAGCCTTGCATGCTACATATTCAGAAGGAGGATAATCAACCGACTACCCATTTTAACAAGAAACATCACAGCAATCTTATCAAAAATTTCTCTGGAAAAATATGGTTGAGTGCGAAAAAACACTTCACAAAAAGAATTATTCATATCAAGAGACAAACTTAACTTTTCATTTGAGAAATAACAACCTATAATTTGTTATTTCTACGATATCATTGCATAATTTTATCAGAAGACATCCTTCTTAGGTGGACCTTGCAATTAGATGAAAAATCATATGAGGATCTTATTAGCTATCATATTTCTCAAATTATCCTTATGGCAATGATGATGAATATGCTCCTTATAAAAAAGAGATTATTACGTGCAGAGATCGGACACATAGAACCGTTCGATTTTATCTTTATGAACAATAAAACACAGTGGTAAACAGTAAAAATGCAGTAAGCTGTACTTTTACTGTTCGCAAAGACAAATCGGACGATTTTCTGTGTCCGGTCTCCGCACATAATATTTTCTCTTGATAAAGGGAGAGCAATAGAGTGAAAGAGCTGCATGAAAATAATATGAATCAATTAATGCATTATAAATTGCACTATGGCTATTTGTGAGCTATTCTTTACAAAATTTATTAATTAACTATAATAAGTAACACTGTAGTTTTTGTTCATAATTATAAAGTACTATGCTGTATGCATATATTACTTGATCTAGCAATGTTACTCTTCCAGCAGTGCAAATGCAAAGGGGAAGATATACGATCTTCCTATTAGCCCTTCAAAGGGGAAGACATTTAAGAAGTTACGTTAGATGTTTCAATTCTAAAAGCTCATGACACCAATTAGAGAGTGCAAAAGACTGATCTTACTGATTAATATTTTGTATGAAAATTCTACAACTTGGAACGTTTGATGCATTTAATTGGGTTGAAAGGTCCATGCATCGCAGAAGAAAAAACATGGTTCTTGTTCAAGGATGAGATTGGTTTTATGTCCCAACCTTCAATGTTCTTTGGGACACATACATCAAAAAGAATCTGGCTAAGTACCCCATGTGGTTTGATGCTTGGAAGCTGGAAAAGATCTCTCTTATGCACATCAATCAATGAAACTACATCTCTGGTTTCATCAAACTCCATTGAGCTTGGTAATAAGAAATGGTCACTTGCGCTGATGGGAGCAGCATACCTTTTGAGGCTCTCACAGGAGCTAACAGCTGCAACGTGGGAATTGCACACCGAATCTGATGCCTTCTTACAAGAAGTTTGACGGAGTTGCCGCATTCTGGAAAATTTAAGAGATGCCTTGGCAAGCAACTCGGTCACAGCAGCTGTATATTCAGCTCTATGGTATCTGTAATGAGCTACAAAAGAGACCAGAACCAAAAGGATTTGAACATTCACTGCAAGTCTTCCTTGAAACAAAGAAATGATTTTAACTCAATTAAATCATGGATGTCCTTAAACATCTTTTTAGTTTGGTTCCATTAGTCATTCTGAGGTGATACAATCGGAGTTACGTTAAGAAATTAAAGAAAGATAATCAACAAAGCATTCCAAATTAAAAGTATTACATATAACAAAAAATAGTTCTAGGAATTCTTAGCTTTCAACTTGCTTAGACAAAGAAGAGCAATGAAGATTCACCAAACAATCTAAGTAAACGCAAAGAGAAATTGTAACGCTACAACAGCAAACAAGAATCCACGATTTAATAAAAAGAGCTTTCACCTTTGAAACCTTTCACTCAACTAGTCTAGGCTTTAGCGGAAGAAGAGTCTCCACGTTAAAATCGAGATCACTCCAAGAAAGAAGAAACCTAGGATCGTCGTTCTTAGAGAAGTAGCCGGAGTAGCGGAGTACGTTGGTCGTCCGGTGATGACCCAAGGTGTTTTGGGTTTTTGTTCGTCAATCGTCATGGAGAGTTGAAAGAGTATCCGATCCACGTAGTCTTTTACCGAATCTTCGTACTCCCAATTTAGACCAAAGAACAGAGACAATAGAATATCAACTTCTCCTTGATTGTTGTAGGCGAATCCGTGGTCGATCTCAGGATCGGCCATTCATGACCATCGAAGCTCTCTACAGAATAGTGCCTTGGGGAATCCACCGGTTGGAAGAAAAGAGAGGGGAGGAGAGATGTGGGCGGCGGCAATAGACAGAGAGGGTAGGGGCGGGTGAGGCTAGGTGAGGTTTTGGGAGAGGGAGGAGGGAATAGATCTAGAAAAACTGAAATTAATTTCAGATTTTTCTAATAGGAGGGAGGGAATTAATTTGAATTTCAAATTAATCCCATAAAGGGGCTAGGGCGGCTGATTTAGGGGTGGATTAATGGGGTATTAATTTCCATTGGGAGGGGGATTGGAGAGAGAAATTCAAGGGGAAGGGGGGCCAGCCATGTAGAGAGGGGAGAGAGGGTGCTTTGCTTTAATTAGGTGGGCCCCAAAGAGTAATTAGAGATTTAAATCAAATCTGATTTTAATCTCAGATTTAATTAAAATAGGGATGTTTCCAAATTTAAGCTTTAGGATTAGGAAAGTATTTGGGTTTCAAATTTTAAATTTGAAATCCAATTAAGTAACTTTCCTAATTGGCTAAACCTATTTTAGGAAGGTGAATAATGGCCAAAGGGATTTGATTTCAGACTTTGGGGCAAGGGGAGAGGGGTGGCCGACGGGTTGGGCTAGGGAGGGGCGGCGGCTGGGAGGAGGCCGACGGTGGAGCAGGCGGCCAGCGGCTGGGAGGGTAAGGGGCGGCGGCTTGGTGTGGGGAAAATGGTGGGCTTGGTTTGGAGAGGAGGAAGGAGGGTGAGGGTGGTGGGATGGAGGTGGCCGAAGGCTTGGGAGTCCAAGTATGCCGCCGGTTTTGGATAAGGGAGGAAGAGCCTGGCCTCAAAGTGATCCCACTCCAAATCTCACAAAGAAATCTTGGACAAGAAAGCTTAGAACTCACAAAGAGATCTATCTCCTCTAATGAACTCACTAAGAGATCATGCTAGTAGAACAAACTTTTCATTCAATAATTCATTAACCCAAATACAATAGAGAGGGGCCTTATATATAAGCCTCAAAATGATTAAAAAAACACATGACTAAAGTGCCCCTTGGGCTACAATAACAACTAGTTACCCCTAAGGGTGAAAATGGAAAAACTGAAATAACAACATACATAATTCATAAAATGCATCAAAAGTAAATGCTCTCCATCATGGTCGTCGATCTCCGATGCTTCCTCTGATAGACGCGTCGGAACCTTCTGTTGATATCCTCATCATTCTCCCCGGGTGGGAGAGAACTCGACCCTGTCAAGTAGATATCTCTGGAGCCCTCGTACAACTCTAGGAGATCTGGGTCTCGGCTCTATAGCTCGTCCCTGTCAATCCAAGTATCCTCTGTCTCTGGTGTCCCTTTCCAATGAACTAGGTATCTTCGGCGCCCACCTTCCTTTGTGGAAATGATCTCATCATCTAGTATTGCTTCAATCTTCTCCGTTATGGGTGAGTAAGGTAAATTGGGGAGTGGAGCTAGGTTGGGGATCTCACCAGGTGGGGTCACACAAGGCTGATTATGGAGTGGATTTTGGGGGTTAAATTCAGGCCCTTCAAATGCTACTAGATCTTCTATATTAAATGTAGGATTCATATTAAAACCTCTAGGGAGGTCCAGTACATAGGCATTACTATTAACCTTTGAGATTATCTTAAACGGCCCTGCGCTTCTTGCATGCAGCTTCTTTACGGAGCCAGGAGGAAAACGCTCCGGGTGGATCCGTACCATCATGAAGTCTCCAACTTTGAATTTTTTGAACCTTCTTTTGTTATCAGCAATAGTTTTATAATTGGTATTACATTGTTCAATTTTCTTTTTAATTTCTCTGTGTAACTCCTGAAGGTGAGATGCAAATGCAGATGCAGACTCAGATGTTCTACCCGTAGGACTCATGGGTACTAAATCAATGGGCTGATTGGGTTGGAACCCATACACAATCTCTGCGGGACTTAGACCAGTGGTTCTGTTGACGGAGTTGTTGTAGGCAAATTCTGCTATAGGAAGTTTAGAATCCCAATCCCTAATGTTTTCTCCTACCAATGTCCTTAAGAGGTTTCCTAGGCTCCTAACGACCTCGGTTTGTCCGTCGGTTTGAGGGTGAAAGGCTGTCGAAAACTGAAGTTTCGTTCCCACCTTATGCCATAGAGTTTTCCAAAAGTAACTTGTAAATTTAACATCCCTATCGGACACAATGGTTTTGGGCAGGCCATGGAGTCTAACTATTTCGTCAAAATAAAGTTTGGCAATTCGGGAGGCGTCAAAAATTTTGGAACAGAGGAGAAAATGGGCCATTTTTTAGAATCGGTCAACGACCACGCAAACGGAGTCATGCTTCCTAACAATCTTGGGTAAACCAAGAACGAAATCCATGCTTGCATCTTGCCAGGGGCAACTGGGTACAGGAAGAGGAGTGTAGAGTCCCGTATTTTGCTTGCGTTGCTTGGCGAGCTGGCAGGTGTGACATCTCTTTAGAAGTTTACTAACATCACGCTTAAGGCTAGGCCAATAGAAGCGGTTTTCTAGAGCAGTGATAGTCTTGGATTGTCCAAAGTGGCCAGCTAAACCTCCCGCATGTAATTCCCACACAAGATACTCGAGGAGAGAAGTTTGGGGAATGCATAGCTTTTGAGCTTTAAATAGGTAACCGCCCTCGAGTAAAAAGTCATTAATCGTACGCTCATTCCCAGAGGTCAAAATGGAATAGGTCTCACCGAAATCAGGGCAGTCCTTATAGTCTTCTTTGGCACGTTCAAACCCAGTTACCTCGGTTTGCATTTCTAGGGTCACTAACATTCGTCGGCTTAAAGCATCGGGAGCTTTGTTCTCAATCCCGGCTTTGTGTTGAATGGTGTAAGTGTACTCTTGTAAGAATTCAATCCATCTACCATGACGGGCATTGAGCTTCTTTGTGAATTTATGTACCGGAGGGCTTCGTGATCAGAAAAGATGACAAACTCTTGAGGAAGTCGGTAGTGCCTCCAGTACCTAAGGGATTGGATGATTGCGTAGAATTCTTTATCATAGGTAGAGTAGCGTTGGCGTATGTCATTGAGCTTCTCGCTGAAATATGCTATGGGATGTCCTTCTTGGGAAGGACTCCTCCAATACCTATGCCAGATGCATCACAGGATACCTCAAAAACTTTGGAAAAATCAGGAAGACGCATAACAGGTGATTCCACCATTTTTCTTTTAATCTCCTCAAAGGCCTTCCTGGCATTTACCGTGCAATGGAATTCCCCTTTCTTCAAACAATCAATTATGGGGGCTACTATCGTGCTAAAATTTCTGATGAACCTCCTATAGAAAGTGGCCAATCCATGAAAACTCCGAACATCTCTAATACTTTTGGGTTCAGGCCACTCATTAATCGCTCGAACCTTTTCGGGGTCAGCAGAAATCCCTTGAGAGGATATGATAAATCCGAGAAAAGTGACGCGGTCTGTAAGGAACATACACTTCTTAGGGTTGGCATACAATTGTTCTTTCCTCAGAACTTCACAGACTTGATTTAGGTGAGTTAAGTGTAAATCCACCGAGCTACTGTAGATTAGGATATCATCAAAATATACCACAACGAATTTTCCTAAGAAAGGTCACAAAACTTGAGTCATAACTCTCATGAATGTGCTAGGAGCGTTACTAAGGCCAAACGGCATAACCATCCACTCATACAACCCATCTTTAGTCTTGAAAGCCGTCTTCCACTCGTCCCCAGGGCGGATTCTGATTTGATGGTAGCCGCTCTTAAGATCGATCTTGGAAAAATGGGTTGCCCCGGTCATCATGTCCAACATGTCATCCAAGCGTGGTATGGGAAAACGATACTTCACAGTAATCTTATTGATGGCACGACTATCAACACACATCCTCCAGGAGCCATCCTTTTTAAGGGTTAGAAGGGCGGGGACCGAACATGGGCTTAAGCTTTCCTTTATAAACCCCTTCTCTTTAGTAGATCATTCACTTGCTCCTTTAACTTGGCGTGCTCCCCTGGGTTCATACGGTAGTGGGGAAGATTGGGTAGCGAGGCTCCGGGTACTAAGTCTATCGCCGTTGTATGTCCCTCAGAGGGGGCAGTTGGTCTGGTAGGTCTTCAGGGAAAACATCAGAAAATGTTTTAAGGAGTGGTTGGACCTCTTCAGGAATGGGTTCTCCTAATTTCTCATTTGCTTCGCGAGCCACTAGGGCGTACATGGTGGTTCCTTGGTTAATCTCGTTTTCCACATCCTTTGCAGTCAAAAGGTGTAGTCCTTTACTTTGTTTGGCAGGGGTAGGCTTGGCTTCTGTCTTTTGGGGCTTAGGTTGTGAAGGTATCAACTTGATTTTCTTCCCGTTATGCTCAAACACGCAGGTGTTAGTTCTCCCATAAATATGAACGTCGTTATCAAATAACCACGGGCGACCGAGGATAATCTGACCTACATCCATAGTCAACACATCGCACCAAATTTTCTCCTGATATCCCAGAAACTCTATAGGAATAAGGCTCCGATCTTTAATCTCTACGGTAGTCGAATTTATCCAAGCGACCTTATACGGATTTGGGTGAGGTGTCATCTTGAGGTTAAGTTTGGATATCATAGCTGAGGAGACAGCGTTGATACAACTTCCACTGTCGATGATAACTTTGCAACTCTTTTCTCCAATCTTCGTAAAGGTATGGAAAATCAAAGTTCTTCGCCAATCTTCATTGGGTTTGGGTTGGGACAAGGCGCATCTAACAACTTGCAGGCCAACAGGATCGTCCTCACCAAAGAAATCTTCTTCATCGTCCACATGATGGGTTAATTCAGTCTCCGGTTCTTCCTCTTCTTCTTCTACTTCTTCGATAATGGTGACCTTCTAGGGACTAAAGCATTGTGAGGCAATGTGCCCATATCCATGACACCTATAACACTTGGTTCCAGAAGTGGCTTTGGGAGTGTCACGCTCAGGGGTCTTTCCTTTAAGGTCGAGGCGGGATTGAGGTTAACTCGTAGTTGGTCGGTTAATCACAGGGCCAGTAGGTCGGGTTAGAGGTTGATGGGACGAGGTTCGATAAGGGCCTGAGCGGGAGTTTGGATGCCTAGAATGAGAATGGGTCTTGGACTCTTCAAGGTCGAGCACTATACTACAAGCTGCTTCTAAAGTGTCAATTCCTCTCGCGAAAAGTTCATGTCGGAGGTCCTCTCTTAAGCCAGCTCTAAACATTGAAAGGATTTGGGCTGAGGTAGTGGTTTCCTCACCACTGCAACAAATCAAGTAGTCATTAAAGGCAGAGATATAATCCTTCACGGGTCTACTTCCTTGGGTCAGTCTATTCCACTTATCTAAGAGCTTAGGGTAGTGGGAAGTGGGAAGATATTTTCTCTTGAGCTCCTGTTTCATCGTTCTCCAATCAGTGATGGGGTGTTCTCCTCGAGCTTCACGCATGTTCTCCAAGTTCGTCCAATAGTGGTTAGCTCGGCCCGTAAGTTTCATCTCCGCGAACCTAACTTTCCGTTCCTCAGAGATATTGTACCATTTGAAGTAACTATCCATTCCTTTGATTCAATCTAAGAAGATTTGAGGGTCGAGGGTACCATCGTATGAAGGAGCATCGATACGGATGTTCTTTAACAACTGAGCATCGTTATCTCTCCAAGTGGGATCAATTTCTACGGTGTCCTAATTGGGTCTAGGGTTATGACGGTAGTGATCTCGGGGATGGCCATGATCGGTCCGGTTGTCATCACCATAGGGTGAGTGTGGCCTTGAAGGGGTATAGATAGCGGGGTTCCCTATACGCTCGATGTTATCTAGTCGATCACTAGTTTGGCGCCTAAAGTCTGCTAAGTCCGTCTGGGTGTTTCGGATTTGCTGCGTAACTATTCCAAGTTAGCCCACTATGAGGTCTAGAGTTGCTTGAATATGTTCCGGGTCCATGGGTGGAAGCTAGAGGTTGCTAGGGGAAGTACCGGGGTGGTGGACAGCACTTAGACACTAGGGTAATATGCTCCTAATGCCACTAAATGTTGTTGAAATGTTGTGGACAGCAACCTACAGCAAGGGCCTAAGTTGTCTAAGCGTTATGGGTGGGTTTTAAGGTGTGGACAGCAGCTTGACACTTGCCTAAACTCTCCTAGAAGCCAAATATTGGTGCAGGAATTTTCTGGACAGCAGGTTTTATAGTTTGGCAAAGCATCCTAAGTAATTGGGGAGTTGTAGTGACAAAGACAGCACTTAGACAATGTGATATAGGGTGGCTCAATATGATGAAAACATGCAGAATTTTTCTGGACAGCAATGTAAAACAATGAATTTAATATAAGTAGGCAATGGTATGCATGCAAACGTGTTACCAAAATGATTAACTAGACTCCTAGGACTTCTAGAAAATGCAAGGCATGCTAACCATGCTCTGATACCAAATATGATGTGATACAATCGGAGTTACATTAAGAAATTAAAGAAAGAAAATCAACAAAGCATTCCAAATTAAAAGTATTACTTATAACAAAGAATAGTTCTAGGAATTCTTAGCTTTCAACTTGCTTAGGCAAAGAAGAGCAATGAAGATTAACCAAACAATCTAAGTAAACACAAAGAGAAATTGTAACGCTACAAAGGCAAACAAGAATCCACGATTTAATAAAGAGAGCTTTCACCTTTGAAACCTTTCACTCAACTAGTCTAGGATTTAGCGGAAGAAGAGTCTCCACGTTAAAATCGAGATCACTCTAAGGAAGAAGGAACCTAGGATCGTCGTTCTTGGAGAAGTAGCCGGAGTAGCGGAGTACGTTGGTCGTCCGGTGATGACCCAAGGTGTTTTGGGTTTTTGTTTGTCAATCGTCATGGAGAGTTGAAAGAGTATCCGATCCACGTAGTCTTTTACCGAATCGTCGTACTCCCAATTTAGATCAAAGAACGGAGACAATAGAATGTCAACTTCTCCTTGATTGTTGTAGGCGAATCCGTGGTCGATCTCAGGATCGGCCATTCATGACCATCGAAGCTCTCTACAGAATAGTGCCTTGGGGAATCCGCCGGTTGGAAGAAAAGAGAGGGGAGGAGAGATGTGGGCGGCGGCAATAGAGAGAGAGGGTAGGGGCGGGTGAGGCTAGGTGAGGTTTTGGGAGAGGGAGGAGGGAATAGATTTAGAAAAATTGAAATTAATTTCAGATTTTTCTAATAGGAGGGAGGGAATTAATTTGAATTTCAAATTAATCCCATAAAGGGGCTAGGGCGGCTGATTTAGGGGTGGATTAATGGGGTATTAATTGCCATTGGGAGGGGGATTGGAGAGAGAAATTCAAGGGGAAGGGGGGCCGGCCATGTAGAGAGGGGAGAGAGGGTGCTTTGCTTTAATTAGGTGGGCCCCAAAGGGTAATTAGAGATTTAAATCAAATCTGATTTTAATCTCAGATTTAATTAAAATAGAGATGTTTCCAAATTTAAGCTTTAGGATTAGGAAAGTATTTGGGTTTCAAATTTTAAATTTGAAATCCAATTAAGTAACTTTCCTAATTGGCTAAACCTATTTTAGGAAGGTGAATAATGGCCAAAGGGATTTGATTTCAGACTTTGGGGCTAGGGGAGAGGGGTGGCCGACGGGTTGGGCTAGGGAGGTGCAGCGGCTGGGAGGAGGCCGGCGGTGGAGCAGGCGGCCGGCGGCTGGGAGGGTAAGGGGCGGCGACTTGGTGTGGGGAAAATGGTGGGCTTGGTTTGGAGAGGAGGAAGGAGGGTGAGGGTAGTGGGATGGAGGTGGCCGAAGGCTTGGGAGTCCAAGTATGCCGCCGGTTTTGGACAAGGGAGGAAGAGCTTGGCCTCAAAGTGATCCCACTCCAAATCTCACAAAGAAATCTTGGACAAGAAAGCCTAGAACTCACAAAGAGATCTATCTCCTCTAATGAACTCACTAAGAGATCATGCTAGTAGAACAAACTTTTCATTCAATAATTCATTAACCCAAATACAATAGAGAGGAGCCTTATATATAGGCCTCAAAAAGATAAAAGAAAACACATAACTAAAGTGCCCCTTGGGCTACAATAACAACTAGTTACCCCTAAGGGTGAAAATGAAAAAACTGAAATAACAACATACATAATTCATAAAATGCATCAAAAGTAAATGCTCTCCATCATGGCCGTCGATCTCCGATGCTTCCTCTAATAGACGTGTCGGAACCTTCTATTGATGTCCTCATCACATTCAATTGCAAAAAGTGGTAGCTGAACGAAATTACTTTTCCTTGTTAACGGTTTTTCTTGTGACCTATACTGTATACCTACAACTGTGATTGTTTAAATTAGTTCTTGCATGTTTTCACTAAATAACACCAGCACCAAGCTTTGTGTTTCATTCCAATTATAGAGGGTGTGGGGGGACGAGTATGGTGTAGTGTATGCTTGTGCGCTTCTATGCATGCACCATGTGGGTAGGAGCAACATGCCAAGATAAGCAAACAAACACATGGAGGTGCATATGCTTTTAATCTCCACACCCTCACCTACAACCAAATTGCCCCCTTACACACGCTCATATGTGCTTTTTTGATACTTTATAAGAGTTCTATGAGTTAATTGTGATGGAGCTCAATTTTCACCACACAAGATCGACAAAATTCAAAACAAGAAAATTTATGGGTGAAACAAAACAAAATGTGGATTTTTTTTCTAATGCTTCGGTCGTGGGGTAAGGCTGGCCGATTTAAAAAAATAAGTGAAAAGAAGAGAGAAATAGAGGAAAAAAAAAAGAAAGGAGAGAGAGAAAAAAAAAAAGAATTGCTTCACTCTCTTGCTTCTGGTTGGGGTGGACTCGATCATGTGCATGCATGAAGGTGTAGGTCCAAACGTGATGGTGCTATAGGGAAGCCTAGAAATGAGCTTATTATTTTTAAATGAGTCGACTCCATCCTAGATAAAATTCAAATGACTTTCGAATCAAATCAGGGTCAACCCAGATATAATACATGGCCCATGTCAAGTCATCGATATGATTTCAGGACAACTTTAAGGGTCGTTAGTCCTATATTAGGGAGTAAGTTAATATTTATTGAAGTTTGTTGAAATTTAGAGAGATATGGAGATCATCATGGTCTTGGTAATCATGATCCTTTTGGGTTTAACATAATTACCATGATCTTCTCAAGAAATCAAACCAAAGATCCATGAAACAATAATTCGTTCCTATGCATATCAACTAGTTTACAGGACTCTTCACTAACAACAACTAATACAAGAAATATTCATAGTCGAACAATCCACAGATGAGCCTAAAATGAGCTCTAGAAGGTAATACAACTAACAACAGCATAAAATCATGTAATAGAAACTAATTTCTTTACAACTACCTGATATAAATATAATAATTAATGAACATGTATGAGATTAAAAAAAGCTCAACAATGGAGGCATTAGGGTTAGTTATTTTCCTGTATTCATAGTTCAGTGATAAATTCAAAATTAGATAGCAAAGAGAATATATATGTGTGCGCGTGCATATACATATATATAAACTGGTTGGGAAAACCTTGAGTTGGATTTAACCCACCTTGCTCTAAATGGATCAGTTCTATAATATAATCGTATTTTTTTATCTATAGAATAGTTTGCTTACATGTTACTTGAATCAATACTCGAATCTAAGTAAGATCATATCCCAACCAATTCATAGGCCTACATGATAGTGCTAGAGGCAAGTTTGGCAATTCCACCAACTTTCTAGTTGCTTTAATAGGGAACAATACTCAAGGTCCTGTATATTTTCTATAATTCTCTTACTTTGTAGTTTGGTGGTTGAGCATTCTTCTCTCAATATTTCAAGAATTTTGTAAAAAAATTTAAGGTAATCTTCTTTACTATAGTGGAATAGTTTTCAAGTGTGATCATGGGCGTAAGCAACTCAATTTCGTCAAACCACATAATTTTTTGTCTCTACAATCATACTAATTGCATACAAATTTATAGAATGAAACTTGTGCTGAGAGTTAAACATCATCAATATTTTAAGGAATTTATTAAAAGTAATAGTTCTTAAAATATCTCTCCATAAGCCACTTCTAATTCAAAAGGTGCATATTTCATCAACACTCAATTAAATCGTTAGTGTTAAATTATAATACCCAACCCTTTAGTGTTATATTCGAATACTAATGTTAACAAACCAGATCAAAATCTCATGATTCCATCTACCCAAATTTGTTTCCTAGTCTCCATAGTCAAAGGAGATAATCAATCCAATCTGACCAAAGTATTTTTGTTGGCAGCATGCATGGGCTCCTTCCAACAGTAATTAGCAGAATTGGAGTACATATTTGCCTTAAAAATAAAATTTAAGCCGACCTTAGCTAACAGAAGACTTTGTGATCTATCAAGTGCATCTTATGATTCATTACTCAATAATTTTTAACTATTAAAAAGCTTGTGGGCTTTGACCGTTACCTTTATTTAATAATTTCATTTTGCATGAAATACGGAAAAAAGAGAGAGAAATAGAGAATAGAGAGAGGCATCCGATAACAGGATTTGAGCAGATTTAAGCAAGATTTAACTTAAATCTTGCCAAATAACCAAGATGACATCTTCAAATATGAACTCTGGGCGAATTTAACTTAAATCCGTAACTACACAAACTCTTCTTCTCTCTATGCGCCTTGTCCCAGCAAGCCCCTATCTCGTTTCCCTTGCTTCTTTCTCACACCCAGGTAGGTCTCGTCGCTTCCTTCTCTAGCAAGCTTGCACGATTTCAATGTTGTTCGACGTCCACGATTTTGAACTTGGGTTGACGGGGAGGGAGAAAGAACTAGAGAGATTGAGAGACAAGGCCTCGGGTGCATAGGTCGTGCATGTTTATAGGAGCATATGTGAAGGATGGGAGGGTCCTGGGCAGTATGGTTCGATTGAGGGTGGCAACATGCTTTTTCCCTTTTTTTCTTTTTTTTTAATGTACAAAAGGTCAAAAGTTGAAGGTGAACTTGAATTATGGAGGTCAACCTTAGAGTCTAAAGGCTTTCATTTGAGTAGATCTAAAATTGAATATATGGAGTGCAATTTTAGTAATAATAGATCTAGTAAGGGGATTGTGACTTTAGGCGATCAAGTCATTAATAAGAGCACTCGATTTAGATATCTTGGGTCTATTGTTCAGAGTGATGGTGAAATAGATGGGGATATTATTAGTAGAACTCAAGTTGGATGGTTGAAGTGCATGAATGCATCGAGCTTGTTGTGTGGCAGAAAAATCCCTCTCAAACTTAAGGGAAAATTCTATAAGATGGTAGTGAGACCTGCAATGTTTTATGATGCAGAATGTTGGCCATTAAAAGAGAAGCATAATATTAAGTTAAGTTTTGTAGAGATGAGGATGCTCAGGTGGATGAGTGGCTTTACTCTTAAAAATAGGATACAAAATGAGCATATACGTGAAAAGGTTGGAGTAGCTCCAGTGGAAGATAAGATTAGAGAGTCGCCTTAGATATTTTGGTCACATAAAACGGCGGCCTTTTGATGACCCGGATAGGAAAGTAGATGTATTAGATTTGATTTATGTTAAGAAAGGTAAAGGTAGACCTAAAAAGACTTGGTTAGAAAATATTAGAAATGACATTTCTTTATTAGATTTAGATGAGAATTTGACTCTTAACAGGACACAATGGAGAAAAAAGATTCATGTAGCCAACCCCACATAACGGGATAAAGGCTTGTTATTATTGTTGTTGTTGTTGTTGTAATGTACAAAAGGTCAACAATTAATTTTTAGAATTTATTACAAATCATTTTTAATATTAAACTTCATTACGTATATTATTTTGCATGATTTATAAGAATTGCAGAAAAAATAGTCTAAGAAAATTAACTACTAACTATGAAATTACGAAGTTTATGTTTATTTAGGTGGAAGTTTCGTGGAATTTCTACCTAGCAATAAAGTCACAATGCATTTAAATGCACGAATGCTTCAATTACAAATATTAATAAAACTAAATGTGAGAATAATACGAGCATTTAAAATCTAACAACGCATTGAAACTAATGCATGCAAATCAAAATTTTCACAAAATACTAGCATTAATCAAATTTTGAATGTATATTCGATCTTTTTTCATGAATTGGCTGTTAAATTTCTTGTATCCTTCTTTCCATGTCCTCTTTATGAATCCAAATACAATCTTCCATTCGTTAATTCTATATAATTAAAACAGATTTTAAAAGAAGCACAAAACTTATATCCTGATTTATTTGATGAATATCAAAAGCTTAATATATCAAAGTAGAATTTTAATAAGGAATTTGATGTGGACTTAAAGTAGCTCTTTTCCCAGCACTTCAGCTGCTATCTACAACTTCTATATTATTTGGAATATTGTAGTTTCCTTTTTCACTATTTTTGAAATATTTTTCCTACTGCATGATTTCTGATATTGCTGCTATTCATGCATTTATTGACCTCATTGACCCTTTAACAGTGCGGTTGTTATGAGATTGGAGTGTTCGCTTCCGTTTTTTAATCTTATGTGCATAAGTTGGATGGGTGACCTTCGATTGCGATACAGGGAAACTACTTAATTTTGGGGTAAATCATCTCCTTGTACAATTGACCTCATCTAAGATTAAACTGTTATATCTTATAAAGTGGATGCTATTATTTCTAGACTCGCTTGGCCATGTTTGAATGGATGCTATTTTACCTTTAAAGAATACATTTGGATTGGTTCCACCTCATTAAGTTATTGGTAGAAAATAGAATTTAAAGACGAGCTTTCCATTTTTTTTTTATTTTTTATTTTTTGCAAAATTTTTAGGCACAAGTACATAGAATGTTTCAAGACGCCCCCGGAATTGAGGACACCAACTTCTATTAATCCTAGCCTCAAATTTTAGAGAAGCATGTGAATGATCAAAATCTACCTTCAAATGTCTAGATTGTAGTTGTTACTATTTTTAATCTAATTTGAACACAAAACTTAAAGGAAGCTTTAGATCTTGACTTAGAATTGCTTGTCTTTAGCCCAAGGGCAGTGGTTGGCACTGCTTTTACAAGATTCAAATCCACCTAATATATTAGCTCCTCATGACCATCCTACTATTGAGGATGATTCGGATTGAAATATATATATATATAGACTGCATCCTAATCTATTAAAGATTGTCTGTGCATAAGGAAGCTAATGTTATGTGGGAAAATATAGCAAGTGATATTAAGAATGTTGCAAAAAGATGTGCTTGGAGGATCAAAGGGAAAAGCTACTAATAGTAAAAATAGTCGGTGATGGAATCAAAATGTGCAAGAAAAGATAAAAAATAAGAAAATTTGTTATAAAAATTAGTTTAGTTGTAAAAATTCTAATAATTGGGAAAGATATAAAGAGAGACGTAAGGAGTCTAAGAAAGTAATATGTGATGCAAAGATTTTAGCTTTTAATGATTTATATAATAGATTAAATGCTAAGGAGGGCGAAAGATATATGTATAAGTTAGCCAAACAAAGAGATAGTAGTAAGAATTTAGTTCAAATGAAGTGTATTAAGGATGAAGATCAAAATGTGCTGTATTAGAAGAGGATATTCAACAAAGGTGAATGAGATATTTTGCTAAACTTTTCAATGAAGATTGTGAGAATGTGATTGACTTCAATGATCTTAGCACCCTAACTGAAAATAAAGATTTTTGCTTTTATTGACGTATTAGTAAAACCCAAGTTAAAGAGGCTTTAAAGAAAATGAAGTGTGGAAAAGTTGTTGGACCTGATGATATTTCAATAGAGGTCTAGAAATGCTTAGGAGATGAAGGAATTCTTGGCTTACAAAACTTTTTAATATTATTTTGAAGACTAAAAATATGCCAGATGAGTGAAAAATAAGTGTGTTGATCCCTATTTTTAAGAACAAAGGTGATGCACAAGTTTGTGTGAATTATAGATGAATTAAGTTAATATGTCATACTTTAAAACTATGAGAGAGAGTTATGGAGCATAGGTTGTGGCATGACACCAATGTTTCTCAAAATCAATTTGGATTAATGCCAAGTAAGTCTACTATGGAAGCTATACATTTATTGAGAGGTTTGATAGAGAAGTATAGAGAGAATAAGGAGGATCTACATATGATTATTATTGATTTAGAGAAAACATATGATAAAGTTCCAAGAGAAGTGCTATGGAGAGTTCTACATAAGAAAGGGGTTAATAATGCTTATATTCAAGTCATTAAGAATATGTATATAGGAGTTGTTACTTGTGTTCAAACACAAGATGGTTTGACCAAATATTTTCCTATTTCAGTTGGATTACATCAAGGATCAGCCTTAAGCCCATATATTTTTGCTTTAGTCATGGATGTTCTCACATGACATTTGCAAGAGGTTGTACCATGGTGTACGCTTTTTGTTGATGAAATTTTTGTTGTTGATAAGACTAGAAAGGGAGTTGAAGGTAAACTTGAATTATGGAGGTCAATCTTAGAGTCTAAAGGCTTTCATTTGAGTAGATCTAAAACTTCATATATGGAGTGTGATTTTAGTAATAATAGATCTAGTGGGAGGATTGACTTTAGGTGATCAAGTCATTAATAAGAGCACACATTTTAGATATCTTGGGTTTTTTGTTCAAATTAATGGTGAAATGATGGGGATATTATTAGTAGAACTCAAGTTGGATGGTTGAAGTGGAGGAATGCATCGGGCTTGTTGTGTGATGGAAAAGTCCCTTTCAAACTTACGGGAAAATTCTATAAGATGGTAGTGAAACCTGCAATACTTTATAATGCAGAATGCTGGCCATTAAAAGAGAAGTATAATATTAAGTTGAGTGTTGCAGAAATGAGGATGCTCAGGTAGATGAGTGGCTTTAATCTTAAAGACAGGATACGAAATGCACATATACGTGAAAAGGTTGGAGTAGCTCCAGTGGAAGATAAGATTAGAGAGAGTCGACTTAGAATGTTTGGTCACATAAAACGGCGGCCATCCAATGACCCGGTTAGGAAAGTAGATGTATTAGATTTGATTTATGTTAAGAAAGATAGAGGTAGACCTAAAAAGATTTGGTTAGAAAATATTAGAAATGATATTTCTTTATTAGATTTAGATGAGAATTTGACTCTCAATAGGACACAACGGAGAAAAAAGATTCATGTAGCCGACTCCACATAGTGGGATAAAGGCTTGTTTTTGTTGTTGTTGTTATTGTTGTTGTATATATATAGCCGTTCTACAAAAATGATTGGACTTCAAGAAATATGCTGTAGATAAGGACTTTGCGGTTCTACTCCTCCATCAGAATGGCATTGCCTTCTTTGTTATTAAGTTATATTTGATGATGCATTTTAATTTCTTCTTTTTGAACAAACAGTTCTTTTAATAACTTCATGCTATACACATTTCATTTATTGGTTTAAAAAAAATATCTTGAAAAAACTGTGGCTAATGAAAGCAAAGAAAACTTCATCCACCATTCCTTTAATTTCTAACAATACTTGGTCCTATGAATCGCCCAAAAAAGTAATAATCAAAAGCAAAATGAACAATGAGCATTCATGCATTCTGTCCCTCATACTGTATTATTTAAATTATCAAAGTCCTATTACTAAACTTACCTCACGTGCTTCTGGTTGAACAAGACAGCGAACACACTATTAAGACAGAAATATGTAGGAAAGTTAATAAAAAACTCACCAACATGAGGAGAGCTGCTCCATTTGATGAGGCTAACATCACCTCCAAGCTCTTGTAGACGTTTTGCAAAACCCCAAGAAATTTTGTACGGAACCAACTCATCATCTTCAGAACAAAGAATCAGGAAAGGACCCATGCGCTGAGACCATGGCAGATAAATATAGATGACAGGCAAACGACAGAACCATAGTCTATTAATGCAAAACAAAGTAGAAGGTTGCCTTACCACTGAGGAATACAAAGTCTGCCAATATTCAGCACGATCAGCTTCAAATCTGTTAATGAAGAGAGCATCCAAACCAGATGCAAAACCGTTTGCCATCCACGTCAACACCCTTGGAGGATGAGAAAGCCTTAGAATAGATGGATGAAGAACAAACCGAGATCCAATATCAGAAGTAAAATCTGTAGGACTCGAGTCATATATTTGTCCAGAGAGACACTCTCCCACTAGCCGACAATCATCCTGGATAACAAAGTGAACATACCAAATAAAGGAAGGAATGTCTTCAAGAATGAAGCAAGATTCTGCATCTGATTAGTTAAAAGAAAAAATAAAGGGAAATCAACAAATCTTAATAAGCAGACCAAAACACCTATTAAAACGTTTAGGCAGACACAATCAATGCTAGTATTAAATGTAAGGGAAAACAACAACATCAAACCTTTATCCCACTAAGTGGGGTTGGCTACATGAATACTTTTTCTCCATTGTGTCCGGTTAAGAGTCAAATTCTCATTTAGATCTAATTAAGAAAGGTCATTTCTAAAATTTTCTAACCTAATCTTTTTAGGTCTACCTCTATCTTTCTTAACATAGGTTAAATCTAATACATCTATTCTCCTAACCGGGTCATCGGGAGGCCGCCGTTTTATTTATGTTGGCAAAAACATCTATTTTTTATACGAAAGCAACAATAAAGAGTAAATAAGATGAATAAATCAGATAATCACAAAGAGATCAATTAATAAAAGAGCACAAAAGTTATGAGATTAATTAAGCCTACATTCATTAAAAAATAAGAAAATATTTGATTCACTATGGAGAAGCTAAACAAATCGATAAATAAAAGGGTCTTCCCCAAACCAAGTACACAAATGTCATAACAAAGGAAAAGCTTTAAATCTCTCAAGACAAATAAGAGATAATACTCAAGAGAGGCAATAAAGAAAAAGGATTAAACTAATGCGAGAAATTATCCAGTGTAAAAATTCCTAAAAAGGGCACAATTCCATATGTCTATGAAATAGGTCCAAATTTTCAAGCAATAATCACGCCCAGAATGATGCTCTAGGCTCACAAAAATCAATTTTCTTTTCTATTACTCTTCTCTTTCGGTGTCCTTCCATGTAGTTGTATTGTCTATCAGGTTTCTCACTTCTATGATTTTGTTTTCTTTTTTTTTTTTTATAATTCTCACATCATCAGCTACAAGCATACGCTAATAAAATCCCATCAAATTCCCTTACAATTTATGTTATAGCGTTGTACTTTCGTACCCTTAAGCCTTCAATCTTCTTGCTCACGCCAAACCAAGATTCAGCTCTACCCAAACCAAGCACGCCTCCCAAGATTCAGCTCTACCCAAAGCAAGCACGCCTCCCATAAGACAAACTTTAGATTTACTTATTAAGTTATTATTTATAAATATTTTTAAAAGGTGACTTCAAAACAAAATATGGTTTAAAGTTTGATTTGATATTATCATAAATAACAATTAGCCTAATAAATTTTCAAACCAAATTTCATCATAAATAGTAATTTAAATCATCCTAATAATTCCCTATTTTAACTTTTACTTTTTATGATGAAATTATTAAGAGAAAAATCTATGGGCGGAGCTCCATGCAATCTTAATAAAGCACAAATTACACGTGAACTTTACACCTATGAGAAACCTTTGGAGTATGAATGCTACACGCTAAGATACTAAGATAGATTCATCAATACTAAAAGTTCATAAATCACATAACTTCCATACCCTCAAAGTATCTCTCCTTGGTAGAGAACTATCAAGAGGACAAGATAACAATTGTCACAACTCACTTGGCTCATTGTGGATGACTTAAGTATGATTAAGTTATAAGTATTGTGTTAGACGTTGGGCGGTTGGACCATTACTTATAAAGTCTTAATTGCATCTTCTCTATCAATTGGGCTTCTTGATGTAGAACGGATATGGGGGAGTGGGGGAAATTTGAAATTTGAATTAATTAATTCCCATAATGGGATATCCAATTAGAGAATTAATTAATTGAGGGGAATTAATTGGAGAGGGAATATGAAAAGGGGAGGGGGGAATTAAGAAATCTGAATTTAATTTCAGATTTCCTAAAAGGAGAGAGGGAATAATTTGAAATTCAAACTACCCTTAATGGGGAATAAGGGGGCGGCTAATGGGAGGTAATAATGGGCTTTAATCATGAGATATGGGTTTAATTGGAGAGAGAAAAGGGAAGGGGGGTTGGCCAATGGAGGGAAGAGGGGAGCATCTACATTCAACGTATGTGGATCTTTGCATTAATTATTGATTGATGACTTCAAATCTGAATTAACTTCAGATTTGCATCAATTGGGGATGCTTCCTAAAATAGTTGTATTAATTAGGAAAGTATTTGAAATTCAAATTAATTAACTTTCCATATTAATAATAGGCTAAATTAGGAAGGTATTGAAGAAGCAATTTGAATTTTGAAATCAAGGGAATTGTGGAGGGGGCCGGCGACTAAGGGGGGAAAGGGAAAGCCGTCGAGTTTAGGTGGTGGGGAAGAGTCGGCCGGCTATGGAGGTGGAGGGGTTTATGGCCGGCGGTTGATATGGATAAAGTGGAGGAGGCTTGTGGCTTTGGAGGAGTTTATGGGAGAATCGACGGTGGCAAGTGGGGGATTTTGGCCGGCGGTCAAGGGAGGAGGAGAAAAGAATTTAGGGAAAGAAAGATACAACCGTGAGCTCGGACACATCCTGCAGCTGACGGGTATTACGTTGCCCTTCTCCAAGGGACTTCAAGCCACGAGCCCGGACCCGTCCTGCGGCTGGTGAAAACTCCGATTCCCTCCCATAGAAATCTCACTAACATTCTCTCCAAAGAACACAAGTGCAAACACAAAATTTTATTAATAATTCATCATTACATTACACAAGCAAGGGCCTCTATATATAGGCCTAAGAAACTAAAATAAGACACATATGCCCCTAGGGCTTACATAGGACGACCCTCTTAAGTAAGAGGAAAAATGAAAAAATTCATAATAAAAATAAAATTACAAATAAAATTTAAGATAATGTGGGACGATGACGGCCGTCGATCTTCAGCTCCTCCTCGGATAGGCATGGACGGTTGGATGTCCGCATCACTTAAGTAGTTGGTTGTGCTAAGTGGCCCTACATCAATTTGGTATCACTCTATCAAAGCATAAGCCATGGATTTGAATCCCCAATGGCACAAGGCATCGAGTGGGCAGAGGGGAGAGGAATGACATAGGCATTCAAGATGATGGGATAACTGTCACGTCTCTTGGGGTTCGTGATAAGATTAAGACATGGACCTATATTTGACGATGCTAGGCATCATGAGTCATAGACGTTATGGCATAGCTTGGATCTTGCAATACTGGATCATTGGATATAAATGTGCCTTCTCTAACGATTTGTGTTGTTGTAGTTGGTTACACTAAGGGGTCCTATATCACTCATCACTTTGAATATAGAAATGGTATGACCTAGCACTAAGATCATACAATATGAGATTAATGCGCCTAATCATCTCTGATAGTCTTCACTTCAACATGTGCCATTCTTTGTTTTGGAACCAAACCAATAGCCAAAAAGTTAGTATTTTTTCTGCTTCCTCATATTACAATACACAGATGATGAAAGTATAATAACTACACTTAAAGTTGAATCCTATGACTCATAGGATACGTCAACTCTTTAGGACTCCTAAAGTGCTCTTGAGCTCATATTGTAATAACCCTCATGTGCATTAAGATAATGATTTCCTAATGACCTGTTAATGATCCAATATAATCATATTGAAATTCTTGCATCGCAGTGCTGATATGGCAAGTGCAACAGTGCTTATCTCTTTGTTTGGAAGGTTCTAGGTTGGTAAGCGCAGTGGAGCTGAAGATTTGGGCGTTGCGGTGCCAGCTTCTCTAGCCTACTGAAGTTTGGGCAAGCGTTGTGGCGTTGTGGCACAAGATCACTGAAATTGTTGTTTTTTAATATTTAAATCAACAATTCCATTTTAGTACCAAACCCATTCCCCCAACCCATTATTCGCATGCCTTAGCCGGGGCCTGGGAAGGAGAGGAGGGAAGGGAGAGAGAGGAGGAGAGAGAAGTTGGCTTTAAGGCATTTTCATCTATTCTCCCAGTTAGTAAAGTTGTTCTAATCGTAGTAGATAATCTTAATCCTACCTTTATTTTCAATGATTTTAATTTCTAGGTTTTTCTCTCTTAAATCAGATAAAAATGCATTATCTTCTGATCTATCAAACTTTCATCATGTAACTTTTGATATCTTGTAGATAACTTCATTCAGAACATTTTGATATGATCATATTGAAATTTCACCGATTAATTTTGCATATATGACATTTTACCTAAAATGATAAAATAAAGGCTCGATAAAAATAATTTAGAATTATTACATCTATCTCATTCGGTCTAATATGGCATGCATCTAATTCAGTCCATCTGACATGACATGCATTCTAAGATAAGTGCATTGATAGGACATGCATACTAACAGGTATACTCAACATACCTACTACAATTCATAGTTCTAAAATGATCTACATGTTAATTGCATTGGATATATACATGATACATGATTTGCATCTATTACAAATGATAAATATATGATATGACGTGTATATCTGCAAGAAAGGTTAGCTAGAGATTTGACTGATTCAAATTGGCCGAAGATATATTAACCTATACAGGAGGGTGGGCCTACGAACTTTCATTTAAATAAAAGTTTGTGGTATAATTTTAAAAGATGAAATGGGAGGCATTAAGAGAACTTAACTATATGATACGATTGATGGAGAGTGACGACTCCTACGTGAAGCCACTTGACTTATGATTGATAATACTGATAATTGATATGACTGATTCTTGTAGGTTTGGCCTATAGGACATTATGATATGACTAATATAGGAAAAACACCACATGAGCCAGATGTCTTGGCTTGCATAAATATGATATGATATATGTAAATGACATAATTTTATTTGATAAAACATAACATGACATAAGACATGAACAAATTCTATGATATGGCATAATATATGAACAATATACAAGATGAGACTGATACACAAGCACCAAATGACATGGCATGCATAGAAACATGCATTCGAATACATTATACTATATGATATACATGACATGGCTTAGAGATGATATCTATGATATTATCTTGCAATGATAATCGATAGAACAAAAACCTAAGGCATTTACATTGATATTACATAGACATATACTGATAATTGATAAGATTCAATTGAATCCATATAATAGCTTTTTCATAGCTCAAAACTCTTTGAGCTATCAAACTTCTCGATCTCAATTAGGGGTGTAACTAGCCTATAATCGAGCTCGTATATTATACGAGCTAGAGTTCGAGCTCAACCTGACTCAACTCGAAAGCTTGTCGAACTACTCGATTATATTACCTATATTATGGTATCTTATCTTTTAAATATTATCTTATCTTATATTATATTATATGAATGAAAGAAAAAAATCCTAACTGCCCTAACTTATTTCTCAAATTGCACGGTCTGCACATTGGCATTACGCGACGGCTAGGGGGCTGCGACTTCGTCTTCAAGTATCTCTTCGTGTGTTAGGTATATCTCTCCTCCCTGTTGCTGGCGTTTCAGACGACTACAACTCCGGAGATCTTCTTATTCCGGCTTGCACCCATATGTTCTCGCCGGATTTTGGGTTTTCACTGTAACCTTCTATGGAATCAAGAAATCCCGTATATATTTTTGCTTCCTCTTCCCTATATTTCCCTATTTTTACATTCTGGTTGTGTTATTTAACACTTTCGGATGTAAAAATCTCATCAAAATGTGTTCATTACTTTGCTTCGAACCGATGTAAGAACATGTGTTTATTACTTTGTTTTCAAAGTGTTTTCTTCAAACACATCGCAAGGTTTGAATAGATGAATCTTGAAGATTGTTCATGCTTTCATGTTTTTAAGTTGTATTAATTTTTTCAATCCATTTTGTGCTATTGTTAATAATCAGAACAAGCTAATCTAGTGTTATTTTTTTTTGGGGGGGGGGAATGATTTTTCGTCTGTTGCCCCCCAATTTTGCTTGTTGTCCACTCGGTTAATTTCAGATTTTCAGCTTTGGGGCAATGTAGTTGTTGTGCATAATGATTTTGGTAAATCTGTATTCATTCTGCTGTGAAGAAGTTCTCTTATAGATCTGCAGTCAAAAAAGTATTTTAGGGAACTGTTGTTAATGTCATGTTTGTCATCGTTATTATTTGATTATTAGGAATAACAGGTTCACATCTCCCAAGTCTGATTATTCATCTCTAAAATCGCTTTGCCATTAAATATATTATAGAACCACCACTTGTAAGTCAGTATGCCTTTCATAGATCATCATGTTAAAGAAAGCAAGGTATATTATTAAAATAAGTCTGATTTGATTCAATAAATTTGTGATAAATTCTAATAGCAGTCATATTAGAATAATAGCTTAAATTAGCCTTCTTGAAGACTTCTCTATTTGACCCAGTTGGGAAGAAAAGCCATCCAGGGGTTATTTGGTTGGAATACTTTAGGCTGTGAAGTTTTTCAAATGCAGAGATTTTAATAATTTTGATGTTTGGTTGGATGAAAAAAAATCAAAGTAAAATAAATGTAATGTAAATTATTCTAGTTCATTTTTTTAGGTAAAGCAAACTCGCCCAGTTTTGAGCGAGAACGCTTTACACAGCAAGCAAGCTCGCTTGACCGCACCGACTGCAGCCGGCCACCATAGCCATCACCCACCGCCGGCCACCATTTTTAAACTTTACGCTGCATTCATTTTACTTCAAACCAAACGAAAAAAAAAAATCATTTACCTGAATTTACTTTACACTCATCCAAACAACTTCAAAGTATTTTTTTTACACTATATTCCTTTTATATCGCATTCTTTTTACACTACATTCTTTTTTTAGCCAACCAAATAGCCCCTTAATAAAACAAATAAGCTTACATACCTTGTACCTTATAATTTTTTTAAAAATGCAAGTTCCATATAATTTTTTTTTATGTTGCAGGTTATCAATAATTACAGCTTAAGCATTTTTTTATTACCATCACTTTATGCTTCAACTTGGTTTGTTTTGAACTCACAACAATAGGTAACATCCTTTATCTTACTTCTACCTTTAGCTTATTATAGATTACAGCTATGAGAACAATTAACAATAATGCATTTTTTTTTTATTTTGCTTTTAAGAAAATGCATTTAAAAGTTAAGGTTGAACTTTTCTCTTTTTTTTATTTGAAATCTTTCTATAGCATGTCAACACTAGGGGTGTAAATGAGTCAAGCCGACTCGAACTCGACTCGTCAATAGGGCTGCAAGCGAACCAAATGTTCGACGAGCTACTCGATGCTCGGTTCGATTAAAGCTCGTTTGTGATCGTTTAACTAACTAAACAAACAAACTTGAACAACATTTTCAATACTCGATCATTAAATAAACAAGCTTGAACACTAATGTGTTTGGTTCATTTATGTTCATGACCAACATCATTTGAAGTTCGTGAACAAGCTCGACATTAAGCTCGATAAAAAGCTCGATTCATGTTCAATTCAGAACTCGTGAATAAGCACGATAAAGCCTCGATTAATATTTAATTATAAATTGATAAATATACATAATATAAATATTCTAAATTTATTATAACATAATGATATAATTATTTTTAATTAATAAATTTTAAAGTAATGAAATATTATAATATATGTTAACTAAAATAAATTTTACATATTTATTAAATCGATATTATCTATTATTTAATTACAATTATTATTTTTTAATTATTGATAGTGTATTTTTGTAGTTCTGACAGAACCAATATTGAAGTATTTCTACAAATACAGAAGATAATCTTTCAACCGTTGTACCAAATGGAGAGAAATGCAACAGGTAAGCTTCATTTGAAAATATATTCATATAGATTAATCATATTTTCATTTTAAATAGGCAACTGCTTTTATTATAAATTTAATTTCATGAACAAGAGACATTTCACATTTGTCCGTATTTGCTAGATTGTTTGTTTAAGATGTTCATGAACAAATTTAAGATTTGTTTGTTCAATAGATCGTTTTTTAAATATGTTCACGAACATAGCTCGTTAAGGCTTGTTTGTTTAAAGCTCGATAAGCAGTAAACGAACAAAACATGAACCGAACATGAACCGAACATGAACATCCTTAAATTAAACGAATCAAACATAAACACAAACAATAAAGCTCAAATCAAACACGAACCGAACTTGAACAAGCTAATGATAAACGAACTCAAACATGAACACTCACATACTCGGCTGGCTTGGTTCGTTTGCAGCCCTACTCGTTAACGAGCTCGCCAGTCAAGCTTATCGAGTATCGAGCTCAAGTTCGACCAGAATGTCGAGCTCGTAGGATTATCGAGCTCGAGTTCAACCCGGGCACTGCTCGGCTTGAATACTCATCGAGCGGCTCGCATCTGCACGTTCTACATGTAAGCGGAAGCGAAACTGCGGAAATACATTCAGAGGCTCGAGTGTACGTAATAAGGCAGAAGGCGGGGTAGTTCGAACCAAGCGTAGATTCAAATAATAAGAAGTTTTTTGTGAATTGGCCGAATAGATCATTTTTTCATTCGATTTGTGGTTCGCGTATCACGTTCTCCGTTCGGGAGTTAGGACCCTAGGGTATCTCTTCGCATCTCTTCGTCGTTTGCTGCAGTTCGTGAGGTTGAGGAAGAGAGATGAGTCGGCGTACGACTAAATAATAGGTATCTTTTCTCTCTATTGCATCTAATGATCTAAATACCAGATAAACTAAATCTGCTCGTTTAATGTGAAGTTGTGAGCTCTTCTAGAGAAAAATTATTGTGAAAACTTTTGATTTTTTTTTGTTTATCCCGCTTTATCACACGTTCACACTTAGAAGAAAAAGAAATATTCGCTCCTTCTATGGATTTCTTCTTTACAAACTCTTTATTTTGATTCCCTAATCCCTACTTACTATGTTTTGGATGAAATTTTTTGCTGCTTTGGGTGTACCATTATACATGTTGTTAATAATACTAATGATTTCGGCTTTAGTATAATAGTATTACTTCAAGATTTTTATGGCAGCTGTTTGCTGCATTTGATATGCATTCGCTCCTTCTATGCTACTTGGATATCATTAGAAATCTATATTTTTTCTCATTAGTAATGATTTTAGATGTAATGCTTTCTGTTCAACCAGTATGTGTGTTCATTGTGTATTAATAATGTTATTTTACTTAACAGCATGTAGTAACTCTAACATTAAGAATTGTTGGTATGATAATTATAGATAATTTTAGTAATTTATTTACTTAACTGCATTGTCAATGGCTGTCTTATTGTTACATTGTCTGTTCTTTATTCTCTCTAGAATTTCAACCGGACTATTTGTGGAAGATAATAGATAATTTTAGTAATTTATTTACTTAACTGCGTTGTCAATGGCTGCCCTATAGTTACTTTATTTGTTCTTGATTCTCTCTATAATGTCAACTGAACCATTTGTCAAAGATAATATGAGTGACCTAACAAATTTGGAGAGTTGATGAAGTGCAATCTTTTAGAGCAGAGGCAAATATTGTGTTGAATGAAAATGTTGTCTTGGAAGAAAATGAGAGCATAGAAGGGGATGTTACAGGAACAAGTAATACGAATGAAAATGCAAATCCTATAGAAATAAAAAAAATAAAGAAAGAAGACATGAACTGTTTGGGATGAGTTTAAAGAAGTTAAACTTCCTAATGGACAGAAAAAAGGGGAATGCATTCATTGCAAGAAGAACATTTTCATAGGAAATACAGGATCAACAACACAGTTTAGATGACATTTTGATCGTTGTGCTGCTAGAATCCATTTCATAAGAAACCAAAAAGTTTTGTATTTTTAAGCTAAGGACATTGATTCAGTTGTTGACAATTCTCAAGAGAATGGCTCAAGAAGGTGGATCAAATAAATATAGTGGTTGGCTTGACTTCACGGCTTATGTATCTGAAAAAAACTAGTAAGAAAGCAGCAAAATCAGATTTAGATAAATATCTAGAAGATGGTCTAGAGATTTGTCCAGCTGGTAGGACATTCAATGTTATTGCAGGATGGAAGAGCAACAAGACGAAATACAACATATTATCTAGATTGGTTGTATATATACTATCAATTCCTATCAGCACAGTTGCTTAGAATCAACATTGTCAACAGGTGAGAGACTTGTAGATGCTTATCATTCTAAATTGGGTGTTGAAACAGTACGAGCTTTGATATGCGGGTCAAACTGGGTTCGTGCCCACTATGAACTCAAGGGCAGAACAAAGGTATTAATTTGCTATTCTATAATATTTTTAAATAATTGTTATTTTTTACTTACATGATGTTATATATATCCTTTGCATGAAGAGCAGGATGAGGAGATTGAGATATAATTACTGTCTAGAGGATGAGGAGATTGAGATATAATTACTGTCTACTTAAAATCATTTTCACCATAGTTTGTATGTCATTCATTTTTTTCCTAATCAATGCTACATTAAATGATTTAATGCGAATAATATAGCTTTAATTTTTTTGTGAATTGCAGGTTCTTACAAAAATGAATGGCAAAGGTTATAGAAGCATGGAGAGGCTACTTTTTACTTATTTAACTTTGTAATCTTCTAATATTATATTTGTTGATATAACTGCTATTTGGATAGGCCATTTGGAACATTCAACTATTTTGTTATGTTCATTAATATGAACTATTTATGTTATGGCTTTTATGTAGTGGCTTTTTTGTCAATGTTTAAATCAACATGTTATGTTTTTATGGTGATGGCTTTATGGCTTTTATTAAGATTTTATGTGATGGATTTTATGTGAACGTTTATGTTTTTATGTTTATAAGTCAATACATTCAACTATTCTCTGATGACTTTTATGGAGTTTCTCTATGTATCTATGGTGATGAGAAAGCTTCCATGTGATACAAGCATATATAGAAAATTTATACAGAATTTATATGCTATGGACAGATCTTCCATGACTCTTCCATGGCTGAGTTTCTTATTATAAATCTACTTGAAAATGCAATGTTGTGATTTTTGTAAACTTTGTTATTAAGAAAAGTTATCCCTTATTTGAGTTTGTTCATTGAACTAATGTACTCTATGAAAATCTAATGGAATTATAATGTTGTATTAATCATATGTATATTTTGTAAAATTTTGTATTAATTTTTTTCATTTATTTATTTTTTTTTAAAAGTCAATGAATGGGCTTTAGCTCTGGATTTCCCCACAAAAGAGGCTTGGAGTTTGGAGCTATTTGCTTAATGCCAAACTAAATTTTTTTTACGAAATATTGAGAATTTTAAACTAGCTTACAACAAAAATTTCATAAAAAATGCCTTCTATTCGAGCATGTAATCGAGCCGAGCTTGAGCAGGTTATTCGAGCTCAAGCTAACGAGCCGAGTTCAAGTCAGATGTTCAGATCGGACACACAAGTCGAGTTCGAGCTCGAGTCGAGTTCGAGACGGGTAAAAAATACACGTGCTGAGTTCGATCTAGCTCTGGCTTGAGCTCGACTCGTTTACACGCCTAGTTAACACCAGTAAGCATGGAAGGAGATAATTTTGAGCCCATAAATGTTGAGATTGAAAGACTTGATGATCATCTTCACTCTTATGTTAGTAGTGAACCTATGAATGAGAATGATACAATTAATAATAACAATGATACTGATCCGGAGATTGAAAGATCGAATAATGAAACCAAGACAATGATGTCGAAGAAGTTGATGATGTTATAGAAAGAAAAAAAAAAGGAAGAAATCCAAAGTTTGGGATGTATTCAAGAAGATTATTCTTCCTGATGGGCAAAGAAAAGGAGAGTGTTTTCATTGTAAAAAACTAGCTATAAAAATTACTGGTGCATCCACTCAATTTAAAAGGCACTTAGAACGTTATGCTGCTAGGATTCGTGCCTTGAAGAAGCAAAAAATATTTCATTTTCAACTAACAGATATAGACAACTCATTTGCCCAGAGCAGTCAAAATGATGGAATGCTGACCAAATTCAATTATAACCATGAAAAAGTTAGAGAAATGATAGTTCATTATATATTAATTAATGAGAAATCATCTTCAATTGATGAAGAATTTGAATTCAATTTACTTTTGAAGTATGTCGCATTTTTTTATGAAGTACTCATGGGCTACATCACGCAAAGTTGTCATGCAAGTGTATGAGAAGGAGAAGATAAAGATAAAGAATGCTTTGAAGAGTATTAGCAAAATAAGTTTTACTACAGATTTATGGAATTCAAAGAATCAAAGAATATCATATATGACTGACAACTCATTACGTTGATTCAAATTGGAGGTTATAAAAGCGAGTTTTAAGTTTTTTGCATTTGCCTCCACCACATACAGCTTCTGAAATAATTACATTTTACAAGGCTCTTTGTGATTGGAGTGTTGAGGACAAACTCTTTACTATCTCAGTTGATAACGCAACAAATAACGATAGGGCGATGAAGCTTCTAAAAGATAGTTTTAGAGTGAAAAAGAAATTATTTTTCTAAGTAAAGTTATTTCATGTCGGTTGTTGTGCTCATATACTAAACCTAATGGTAAAGGAGGGTGTGAAGATCATTTGAGTATATTATTGATAAAATTAAAGATATAGTGAGCTTTGTTAATGCATTTGAAACTAGATTAGTAAGATTTGCTAAAATTGTTCAACAATTACAATTACCTACAAGAAGGCTGGTAATTATGGTGGAACTCACGCACTCAATGTTGATAGTGGCATTGCAACTAACAAAAGCTTTTTTTCATATAGTGAAAGAGAAGCGACATATGTTAATTGTCCAATAAAGGGAGATGGGAAAAAATTAAAGAAGTTTGTGATATTCTGGGGTTTTCTTTAACAAAGAGATCAATATCATTTTAAGAACTGAGCACCCAACAATTAATTTATTTCTTTCACAAATTTGTACTATAAAAAAGGTGTTAGATGAAGGTGCAGTTTCAAGTGATCACTTCGTTGTGGACATGGCTAAAAAAATGAAAGACACATTAGACAAATATTGGGGTGAATGCAACCTTCTCATGGCTTTCAGTGTTGTGATGGATCCACGGATAAAGTTTGTTATTATTGAATTTTTGCAAATATCATTTATGAAGTTTGTTGGAAAGCACCCAAACTCGAACAAAAGAAAGGGGAGGACCCCCTGCAACCCCTCAACGAGCACAACAGACTAAATTGAGGTCCAAGATAACAGTACAACTAGATTGATCAACACAATCAGATTCTTCACAGGACTAACATAGATTCATACATTCTTAATGGCAAATGATTTGCCTTGTCAGAGGATTTTGAACAATAGATGAATCCGGTTTGATGGAATGATAGCTCCAAATGGTGATAACATTTTGAAACAAAAAAGGCAAAATCTATAGGAAATCAGAGGCAAAATATTCTATTTGCAGTGAGATCTTTGAGAATCCCCAAATTTTTTTAAGATATGAGTTTGCGGAGATGAAGAAGCAGACTGTTGAAACTAGCATGAGCCTTTCCTTTTTCAAACTACTAATCTTAACATCGGTGATAAAAGTACTATGTAATAAGGGCAATGCCTATTTTGAGAATGATTATTCATTCTTGTTGTTTTCTAAGAGGTTTTTTGGTTGGTTGAAAGAAAAATGCAAGAAATCTCCATAAAGTAAATGCAATACATTGAAGGCATCTAAAATTCTAAAGAACATGCACTCAAAAGTACAACAAAATCAGAAATTTTATTAAAAAATTATATAAATATATTTACAAACACCCCATGAGGCCTATTGGACTAAAGCATACGGCATATTTGTTTTTAAAAGCACAAAATATTTTGAGCTATCAAATTTCTAGATCTCAATTTTCATGGGCATCTAGTGCCTCATTAGGTTTTGATAGTAGTTGTCAGGAAAAATATCTAACTTGTATGCATGAATCATAGACAACAAACAAATGACCTTTTAAAAAATAAAAAGTTAAATTTTGGGGAAAATAGTAATTTGATCAAGTGGACAGTCAAAAGTTAAAAAAATAAATCATGAAACAGACAAGTGTATATGATATTGATAGCATTATCATCTATTAAATAACTTTGAGAAAAAACTACCGTGAAGAAACCATAACTTCAAGAAGTGGCATACCTGCAAATTGTTTTGTCCTTGGCATTTTCCCTCGACCAACTGAAAACAATGGAAAGAATTTAATGAAAAGTTGAAGGAACTGATCTTTCGGAATAAGTTTAACGCAACCAATATTATAGGCCCCCATCAGTAAACACCATACCTGAAGAACCTTGTACAAGCAACCTTTTGATCCACCAGAAAAAGCGACGAGTACAATAGGCAATGGTCTAACCTTTACTTCCTGTTGTTCTCATTGCAGAAAGTAGAATAAATACCATTAACATTCATTCAGGTAAAACAGATCAGAACCACTAATACTAGGCCTAGAAAATATCATCATAGTCTCTCAAAAAACTCGCTTATATAATTTGACTCTGTAGGTATTGATAGATTAACTGCAAATGAAGTTCTAGAAACGTACAGAGCCAAGAGGACTTTAATATACTGACAAAAATAATTAGCATGATTACTTTCTCACATCACTTTTTCATGAACTATCAGAATCAAAGACGAAGGGGGCTCTCACAGGCATGAGTTGCAGAACTATATATTCCGTTGGCTTTAATAAAAAGGACAAGGGCTCACAAAAAAGCTAAGAAATAAAATAAACCTTTCCATTCAACCCATGATAGATGTTCACACAAGATATGGCGATATGCTACATGAATAAAAGGTAAAAAAGTAAAGGAGCATGCTGAGTCTGGTAAACATGAAATTGATATCATTTTTGCTTTTAGAACAGAAGTTACGCCCTTAGCAACAAATTTTGTTATGCCTACCAACAAAATATTACAAACCTTAATCAGTTCGTCCAGAATAACTCGAGCTAGCTTTGAGGCCCTCTCAGGAAAAAACCTGCATATTATTACCACTATTCAGCTGAATAACTTCAATCAAGTTATGATTACATAGAGAGGAACATATGTAAGTAGATATTAAAACATCAAAAACTTGGGGTTTCTAAACATTTAGTCAAGAATTTCTGAGCTTCTGATCCTCGACCTTCAGCTTTCTACAAACTACGTCATCTTTGTTGAGATAACGGTCTTTTGAAAGATTTCTTGAAACATACCAGCTAGAGCAACAATTTTTTTGACAGATTCATAATTCATCAACAAAGAATAAAGAGAAGAGCGAGGCATCACGTATGTGGCTCTTCAAAGCAATTTTTTTAAACAGCAACAGTGAAATTAAGAACTTGGTGGAGAAGTACATAAATGAGGAGGTAAAAACTAAAAACAAGTGCATTGTTAATGCCAGCTCTTACGCCATAAATCTTACGCAAATTTTTTGCTCAATATAAACATATCAAAAATAGCGAACCTATGGACTAAATGGAATTTTAGTATGTTCATGATTATAAAACAAAAATGAAAATGAGAGTGATTGCACACTTCATCAGAAATTTTCATATTTCGTTAAGATAGCACTTAAGAAAATGCCCGTGGAAACTGGAAAGTGGATGTTGGAACCTATTGTACCTTCAGGCTTCAGCTAAGGCCCACTTCAGACTACTCGATTGTACATGGAGTCTTTCCACAGCCTAACGCATTCTACCATATAACACTCCTAAGTGCAGATGGATGAATAGCTATCATTAAATGTTCAAACTAGACTTTTCAAAATAAAGAAAGCAAATCCTAAGAAAGGAAATTTCATATATTTAACCCGAAGATCTAAATAAAACGTTCAATGCCACATACGAACCTTAATTCTTTCCACAGACATACTCTCAATTTTTGCAGTACTTGATCATCAAAATGCTATTCAAGAACAGGGTGAAATCAAACGAAAGTTAGCCGTCCTAGAACATAGGATTCATCCTTTGTTTTCCATGCTAAGTTGAATTCAAGACTTAAGATGAATTAATTTCTTCCTTGATTGCTCCACTCTTCATTAAAAATATTGATAGCACATATTTCCACCTAAAAAAGACATTTCTTTCCATATTTACATAATAAAAATAAAGTTCGAATTCTTTCCAAATTTAAGTGATAAGTATAATGATAATCAACTTCTTCTATGATGATGAAGACAACATAACAATTTCTAAAATAAAAAACTTTACATAACTTGATGATGAATGTATTTTTTTATATAAATGAATGATAAGGATGATGTGCAATCATTCTTTTTATATTTGCATTTTTTTGTGATCAACTCATTACATTTACATGATCATAACTACACTTACAAGGTACCACAAAATCTTAATGTGTTGGCAAATTATATCACTTGTTATTAATCTTAATCAGCAAATGCATCAACTTGTTGTAACAAAAATTTCTTTCTTAATAGTGATCTTGAAAATGAGATAGAAATGTAAATATCTTGTGTTCCACTCCCAATTCCTTGGGAACAAAGAGTGCAGACTCAATAAATCCTCAATGACTTAAAAGAATAACATTGAGTCTGATTTGATAGATTCTCCAAATTATGAAAAATTATAGATGCACTCAATGTCAAGCTGACCGTACTCTATTCATAAGGAAATCTTCCTATGAAAAATCAACAATTCTCATGGTATATGTGAATGATATTATGCTTGTAGGAGATTTTAATGATAAGTTAACAGCCATCAATCAACTTCTGGCTAGAAACTTTGAAATCAAAGATTTTGAAAACAAAAATATTTCTTAGGGATAGAGGTTGTTAGATCCAACAAAGCATCAGTATCTCTCAGTGCAAAGATGTCCTTGATCTTTTAAAAGAAACTTGAACGCTTGGATACAAAACAGTGGATACTTTCTTGGGTCTGATGTCAAACTACAAATAAAAGAAGAAAGTGCTTCCATTGGCAAAGGCTAATATAGAAGACTTACCTACAAACCCATTTGCCTCACTCACATTAGGCCTAATATTTCCTTTTCTATAAGCTTGGGTTTGGGCAGTCAATTCATGAACCACGCCGTTGAAGAATACATGAATGTTGTTATAAAAATCCTAAGATGCCTTAAAATTACCCAAAAAAAAGGATTATTTAAAAAAAATCACACACCAAAATATTGAGTTTTCACTTATGCAAATTCGACAAAGTCGGTGATAGATCATGAATTTACCCCAGGCTATTGTACATTCATATGATAGTAGACTGGAAAAGAAAAAAAAAACTATTATGGCAAGAAACAATGTTGAAGTAGAATTTAGAGCTGTGGCTCATGTGATTTGTGAGGGAATTTGGTTACAGTGCTCCTCAATGAGGACTATGGACTTTATTATATGAATGAGCACATTACATTATTATATGACAGCCAAGCTACAATAAACATTACAAAATATCATGTTTGCCATAACAGAAGTAAGCATGCAAAAGTTGATCGCCACTTCATAAAAAAGGTAGATCATGGGATTATTTCTCTTATTTAAACATTGACCTAGCTATAAATTGTAGTCATTCTTACTAAAGCTCTCTCAAGAAAAAACTTTGGCTGCGCTGGGAATGCTAAATGTTTATTACCTAGCTTGAGGGAGGTTGTTGGAAATCTAAGTTCATATTTAGCACGAATTGCGAGGTACCTAAAGTTCAAAATCAAGTTCAATTTTTGGTGCAAACATGGAGGAGAATAAAAAATGTTAGGAAACTTGTAATTGACAGGAACCTGAATCCTGATACCATGGTACTGATGGAGAATATTTACAATTTTCATCAGGTGAGAAGAATTTAAACGCATAGGAGGCGGCGGATTCCTACTGTTGGCATGTCCATCTTAGGCCCGCTAATTGTTTTATTTCAATGCCTGTTATCCATAACAAGTCGCCTCAAAATTTTATTTAAATTTTGATGTCATGTACTAGCATGTTTCCTGCTAAGGTGGTATTAGGTGTATTTCTTTTCATTGTTATTTCCCTAACTCTATTAACATAGACCTGTACTAAAAAAGTATTGTTTTCTTCTCTGCTCCATCTCCATTCTCTGTTTCTCATCAAGAAAGAAACATCTTTCAAAATATACCCTAAATTGCCAACCCTTCCCAAAACCATGTAAATAATATATGACGGAGGGCATGATAAAAGCAAGATATGCAAAACAATTGGAGCTTACAGAGTGAGGAAATCCACATGGCAAACGAGGCTACCCCATCCGAGAGACCAGTAAAGATCCACGTACGGCCTCAGATGTTTCTCATGGCTGGACAGCCACGCAAAAAGCACCACGAACCCTACTGCTTTCTTTCCCCCTTCCTCCTTCCTCCCCCAATAGAACCTACCCCACATCCTCCAAAATAAGCGAAGAAAAATAAGACTGGATAAATGAGCTACTGCGTCCCTCGACCTAGCGCAATCACCATTTTCTTCCCTTCAACTCCCTTGCAAATCTCCTACAAAAGCGAAGACAATCCCACACGCCACATACAAGAATTTTCTACATTGAACAAACAAAATAAATGAAATTGGAAGAAAAATGTAGACGGGGTAGAGAGAGAGAGAAGGCTCCTTCGATCAGTCACTTTCACTCGCTCTGACATTTTAATGTAATAGATTTAATCCAAGAGAAGTATATAAAAATTTAATAGATTTAATCCAACAAAGTATATAAAAAAATTTATTTTATTCCCTTCCTTCTCACCCCTCTTTTTAATTAAAATAAGTTTAAATAACATACCTATGAAATAATTAAAAAATGAGCAAGAAAATCAAATTACACATAAGAAAGAAACCAAGAAAGCGAAAAATTAAATTAAGTAATCTAAAATAAGGAAAATTATCTTTCAGTTTCTATTGAAATTGAAAAAGTGTTTTTAAATTTTTATTGAAATCAAAAATTATTTTCCTAGTTCAATTTTTTTAAGTATAAAAAAGTAAAAAATAAAAAAAATATCAAAATAAAAAATGCAAAAAAAAATAGAAATAACGAAAAAAAACAAATAAGTATGAGGGAACGGGATAATTAAATGTAGAGAAATTAATATAATTCATTAACATATAATTAAATAAATGCAGGACTTCATTATTTAATAAGTAATAATATTAATTTAAAAAATTTAAAAATACAGAGAAATTCCTGAGTTTAATAAAACAACGAATTATAATGATTTTTTTTAAATAAGCATAAAAGTCCATTTATAAGAAACTGGAAAATTAAGGCTTCGTTTGATTATTTTGTACTTTTCGTGAAAGATAGTTTTAAAACTGTTATTTGAGATAACAGAATTTTTCAAAGAGAAGTTAATATCAAAAAGCTTTTGAAAAAAGTAAAAAAATAACGATATTCAAGACGTGTTTAAGAAAAGTTGTTTTATCAAACAAATAAGTTTTTTTTTTGCTTTACTGTTGCCAGACGGAAAAAGCACTAAAAACGGACAAACAAACGAGCCCTGAAATCAGTTTATAATGATTTTTTTATAAAATAAGCATATACGGTTTCAAGAAACCGTGAAATCTTTTTCCAGCTTTTTTTATTTCCAATTTTCTTAAAACCATTAAAATGAATTTTTTTTTAATAAACGGTAGAAATCAGAATTGATTTGTCTGGTTTCTTTGAAATCTTTGAAACCATTTTCGGTTTCAATAGAAACCGGAAAATTATTTTTCCGTTTCAATAGAAATCGAAAATGATTTTACTGATTTTAGATTATGTAATTTAATTTTTTGTTTCCTCTAATACGTGATTTGATTCTCCGTATTTGCTCCTTTTTAAATTATTCAAAACTCTGCTTCTTAAACTTATTTTAGTTTAAAAGATGCTCTTTTAATAAATTGGCCTACCTGTTTATAATTATTTCTCTAGATAACTAGAGCCTCTCCAAATCTATTCAATAGTAATATGAGCACTAATCTTATGTAAGAATTTTCTTCATTATGCAAATCAAAATCTTAAAAATTTTGATAAAACAATGGTCATTATTACTGTTGAGTGTTAGAATATTTATAGTAATAAATAGATTTTACCATCTTAACATTATATAAAATTTTCAAATATATAGACATAAAAAAAGAATAGCGTATATTTATGTTAATATTTATCTAATTTATAATAACATATATAGCAATAATATCTCTGTAATTTTGTTTGTAATTTTATCTTTATTATTATTACTTTTTTATTCATTTTGATTGATAAGTTATTAATGAGTTGGGCTTAATATAAAACTATATTTTGTTTTGTGTTTTCTAATATTTGTTTATATTATGCATTTTCTATGGTTTTATAAATTATTTATGTAATTTTTTTGTCTTTTTGTTGTAAGTTGAAAATTTTGTGGTAATGATGACGATAGGGGCGTATTGAGAGCCAAGCCGGCTCAAAATTAGCTCATTAACAAGCTCACGAGTCCAACTTGTTGAGTAATGGGCACAAGCTTGAGCTCATATGTATTACAACTCACATGATATATGAGCTTGAGTTTAAGCTCGATTTGACTCGACTCGTTGGTTTGCGAGTAAATTCATATATTCTCTTTCTATATTAAAGCAAAGCTTTCCATGCTTCCAAACAAAAAACGTTGTTGGGAAATAAGTCTCTTGTGTAAGAATAGGCACTCAATTATATATATGGCAACTCATTGGAGAAGGCGTCAACAACAACAACAACAAACTTTTTTTTTTTTTATTTTAATGGTAGTGGTGGCTTTATCACCACATTTCAGCTCACCATCTAATGTATTGATAAAGCCATTGATATCATTAAAAAAACAAAAAAAAATTGTTGTTGTTGACGCCTTCTCATGTGAGCTGCCATTATAATGATTAATTCGACGAGCCACCACACCATGACTCTGCCTTTGGTGCCTTCTACAGTGAGTTGCCACCAAGGTTTTAAAAATTGGACCGGACAAGTCAGTTTAATCGTGAACCGGCCAGTTGTCCATTCCGGTCCAATTTAAAAATCATATTCACATCGAACCGGCCTAAACCGGGTCCGGGTTGAAAAGAACCAGCCATTTCTAAATATATATATTTTTATTTTAAATAAAGTATATGCGATATATTTTACTTTATTAAATTCTTTTAAAAATTTTAAATTTATTTATTAAATATTTAGATTAATTACACTATAATATATACATGCCATCTCACAAAATATGTTTTATTAAAAAAATATGTACTTTACGCTATATAAAGAGTTAAAATGTAACCATATCAAACTCCCCTATGATGTACGACTAAAAAAATTGTATGAATACTATGTGATCTTGAATGTAAGTTTGGGCTTTATTAGGCCACGAATTTGGGCTGGTTGGGCCACAAATTTGGGCTGCTTGGGTTGCAAAGTTTTTTAATTTGTATTATAAATTTATTATAATGTATATTATAAGAATTAATAATATAAATTTCTATATTATATTAAATATTATTCTTATTATAAATTTGTTATAATATATATTATAAGAATCTCATTTATTATCACTATAATTAAATGTAAAAGTTAATTATAATTAAATTATTAAATATTCATAAATATAATATAATTAAATTATGTCTAATAATTTTATTGTAGTATATAATTATATTCATCATTTCAATTTAATTTAATTATTTAATAATTTAGTTATATTGAAAAATAATCTACTAAAATTACGAAGTTTAAATTCTTAGAATTATGAGGTTTAAGCTTATACTGTCATAATTATTATGTTAATTTTATTAATTTTTAATAATATTATTATTTATTACATCATCTGGTTCGACCCTGGTTCGATCGATCGAACCGATCGAATCATGAACTTCTCCTTCTTCCGATTCATTGTCCGGTCCGATTTTCACAACCTTGGTTGTCACTACAATGTATGCCTTATTTAACGAGCTGCTAACTCTCCCTCTCTAGCGAGTTCCCACTACAAGGTATGCCTTCTCCAGTGAGTTTCTGCACCTTAACTCTGCCTTTAACACCTTCTGCAATGAGCTACAAACACAATGGCTTCTATGGTGAGCTACCATATTGCTAAGTTTGTGTTTGATGCCTTCTCCAATGACCTATCATTGCAATGTATTCTTCGACGAGCTACGACGTTATTGATGTTACGCCCCAGAATCTAAATTAAAAAATCTATATCTTTCATCTTCAAATAATAATAATGAGAGCTAACTAGTTTTAAAAAAAAATAAAATATCAACAGAAATGGAGCTATTGATTAAAATATTTATATACATATGTATTAATTACTCCAAAAATTATAAACAAATATCAAGTGTCATAATAAAATGATAGTAAAACTTAAAGAATCTTATATCTGATCAGTCTCACACTCTAAATCTTCTTTTCTAACCTAAAATCATTAAACCACATATATTGAGCTTAAAAAGACCAGCAGGTCACTAAAATTATACTATTAAGCTCAAAGCACAAAAAATAAATAATATGCATGTAATCTTTTAGTTCATAAAAGTAATAGTTAATATGATCATGAATCAATGCAGAAATAATAAAACATATGATGTAACAATAAAGCCCCTAAAGAGGGAGCTTGGCTTCATAGAGATGAACTCTATGGGAATGCTTTGCAGGCAATATTTGTAATAGTTCACAACTAATAACAAGTTACTAGGAGGTTGGCATTCTTGTAAAAAGCTTACAAAGCAATAAAGAGGACTTCATAGTTATGTTCTTAAACCAAACCATACATCGTAGCCATGCTATCCAAATTGTAGAGAAATCATATAAATCATTAAAGTAAAAATATCTATGAAAACTGTCATATAAAAAAATAGAAAGTACTATTCATGAATTGTATAGAAGTATAGATATGATATTCAATTATTTTATATCAATGTCAAATTAGTTTCATAATCACATGCTCAGTAATGATAAACACGTGATCAAAAACAGTAAACTGATAGTAAAAGTGAATTAGTAATAGTAACAATAAATTAATTGCATGTTGATCTCATTTCTGTATGAGGTCATCAGGATTCATCCAGACTTCTGTCTGCTAATCTGATGGTTGATAACCATCCAGTTATCAATCATCCAGAATTTAATCAAACTTAAATCTAGTCTTCAATCCAATCTTCAATCAAACATCAATCGAGTTTTCAATAAAACTTCAATCAACTTCAATCACCCAGTATACATCAACCTATAATCACTTGAAGATGCAGCCCCACATTGTAGCTAGGTGACTCAGTACATTGCTCAGCTCAATGCACCGTCACCTAGTGACACTTGATTTCCTTCATCCAATCATCAACAATTACCTAATTTATCATCATTAATATGGGTAATTCAAATTCAATCAATCAAATTTAGAATTCAGTTCAAATCTAGAATTCTAGACCAGAATTCAAGGTTAAAGGCCCATATTCTATAACCCTTATTGCATGATTTTTCAATCACCTCAAAACCCAATCAAATGACCCCTGATTCATATATATCAATTTCATATTAATTAGAGATGTCCCTAGGGCCAACCCTCCAAATTTGAAATCAATCTGAGACTTCTAACCCTAAAAATTTCATTGAAATCCAAAGGCTGTAAAACCTTCGAATATTTACAGCTTATGCCACTATACCTTTCACCTTGTGAAATTTGATCTTGGGATCTTCTCCAAAATCCTTGACCATATCCACAATTCTTATTATGACATGTTGAACATCAAACTATATTTTAGTAGACCCAGGTTGACCTACAGTTGACCAGGGGTCTAAATGACCAAAATGATATTTTAAGGCAAAATTGGATTTTTCTCCAAACCTCAATATGACCCACTCAAATCAAACCTTGAAACATTCTCTAATGCATCCTAAACATCATTAGGAGTGCATTGGACTCAAATTCAAGCCTTTTTTATGCATGGTTGACCAAGTCAACTCATATTGACCAAATTACCTGTTAAGGGTCCAAATGGTCATTTCAACTCAAATGGCCATTCTACTACTTGAGACAATCTCCATTGGTCTCAAATCATTCTCTTAAACTTGTTGGATCCAACTCCAATCTTTAATATGACCTGGTTGATCAAGTCAACCATAGTTGACTAGATCAATTATGAATCATAACTTCTTAGGTCCAGTATACTACCCAACTTAATGCATTGGCATCTATAACTTCAATTATGTCCATATCATTTCACCATAAGCTCCATGCATCAGATCAATCATAATTGGCTCTTTAATTAGTGATTAAACCAGTATGACCCAATTAAGCTAACTCAATTGATCTCTAGTACAAGTTACATCCAATTAAGCTCCAAATAATCTTGATTTTCATCAAACCCACTTGATCAACCTTTCTAGTGACTTGGACCTAATTTGTCACTTTGGCCCAGTTAACAGTTAACTTAGTCAACTGGACCCATGATTGATAAAATCTGACCTATTTGGGTTAAACCATTTATTACAGTTAAGTTAAGCCATCTAAACCCTTTAGACCATTTCATTATCTAGCTCAAATACTATTAAACCAAACCTATCATGAGTCAATCATGGACTAATTTGACTTAGTCAAATTGGCTATAATGGTCAAACCTAAGCCATACACTCACTCATTTGTCTAAATGTCAAGCCTACTTCTTTAAACCCCTTGGCATTAACCTTAACAGCTGGTCACACCTCCCTAGACTTCATCTTATTCAACCTTGACAGTTTGACTGGTCAAACTAGTCAATTCAAACTTTAAAGAGGCACTTCATAGTCAATCCTTCCTTTAAACTTCAAATGCATTGTTTCAAACCCTTAGACTTCACTCAACCAGCAGACAATTATCTTCCCATATCCACCTCAGCTGTCAACTTGACTAGTTGACTAGTCAACCCAGTCAACAAAGTCTCTACATAAGCTTAAATACTCAAAACTCCTCCCATAGCCATTTCCCTCTAAACTATTTGATTTAATCTCTCTAAATCAACTCTAAGAAGTCCTTTAGCCTCCTCCAAGCTGAGCTCAAAGCCTTGGCCTAGCCCAAAGTGGTAAAAAGTGGCCCCCTCCCAAATGGAGCCACCAAATGTCAATGGGGCTTGGCCAGTCTTTCCCCGTGCTCTATAACCATTTGGGACACATGTCCATTATCTAAGCAAGGCCTCTTATGCATCAGGGCCGTTCAATTCAATCCCTAACACTAAGACATACCAAAAGGACTCAAAACCATCATTCTAAGCATACTCAACCCCAAGCCCTCTCTAGGAGAAAACCCTTCTCATTCCAGCTCTCTACATTCTCCTCTTCACTTCCTTAACTCAAATCCACCGGTCAAAGGTTGCCGGCGATGAGCTTTTGGCGAGAGGAGCCAACAAGTTCGTCTAAGCCTTTTAGCTGTTGATCTAGTCCTTTTCAACTGTTTTGTCTCCTAAGAAATTAAGCATGGATAGTTTACAAGCTAAACGAGTCGTTAAACAACAAAAACCATCGATCCAACTATGGTAAATCCTTAACCCTAGCTCTATACACTTGGGTTGAAATAGGTTCTTAAAAAGCTCATTTTAAACCAAACAAATGACCCCCCCCCCCCCCCCCCCCATCAGTACTCTTCGCCCGTTTATGCTCTGTTTAAAATTTCATTGAGATTGATCAAGCAGTTTATGAGAACGAGCCATTTTTCTTATCTCAGGGTTAATCACGTAACTCATGCAATGGTATATTTTTTTAGCCATTGATCGCTTGATCAATAGCTCAAGTCACATCATTCTGTCACTTGTTCAAACCACACAATCCATTATGATGTAAAGATCTCTGTTTGATGGCATCACAGTTGTCAATCCCCAATCGAGCAATATCAGACGACCCTCGTCCAATGCTGATGTGGCTAAGTGGGATGTGGCGCCGCTGCGCTACATGCCAATCATTTATAATGATTGCACCACCACTCAATCATTGCATATGATCACCCGCCGCCGCGCGGTTTTGATCTAACGAATGGAATGTTGCCACGTGGCCCTTCACCGCCATCACTTGCTCAAAATTAATCAAATTAAGTTTTAAAAAAATCTTTTTATCATAGAATTTTAAAAAAAATTATAGAAAAATAAATACTTGGCTAAAATATATGTGTAACAACTCAAATTGCTCATAATTTTATGCCCTTTAATTTAAAAATGATTCTATATTATGTTGGTGAGTATTCATAGAGCAATTCAAACTATAGTGATATGTTAATTTCCTTGATTACTCTCTTAATATTCATCAAATTATTTTGAAATTTGGCAGTATAGCTCCTCATGTTATATCCTGTCTATAATGAATTTTCCAAAAATTTTATTTATATTTTAATGTTAATTAATTTTACATTAGTACGAGTCACAATTAATCATAATTAACTTTGTATTTTGAAGAATTCATTATAATTTGATCTTGGCATCTCTCCATTCAATCAAATCCTCTATTGAAGTCATTAAATGGAGCATGACCATCAATGAAGTGAAATTAGTGAAATTAATGCAAGCATTTAGGACATTCGCATGTACCACCTTACTTTATTTTGCATGATCATTCCTTAGACACTTTTGGCTTGCATTTGAGTTTGATTAATAAATGTTATGGTAAGTGTCCTCTTTACTATAACATTTCAAAGTTAATGATGTAGGAAAGTTTACTTTGGGTGAAGGTTTAAGTATTTGGGTTATGGGTTAACCCAAATGCTTGAAAATTCACCCTTCCCAATGCACCAAGATTTAGGTCACTTGATTGGCTTGGTGTAATTAATTACATTTATGTCAAGGGTTAAAGAACTATGATTTCAAACCTATATAACTTAGGAATGCTTAAGGACAAAAATTAAGGATAAAGTCTAGGAATTTAAAAAAATTATAGAAAATTCAATATGCACCCAATAGAGATGAAACTCAAGACATATGAACTTAGTGACATCATACACCCTAGGATCATGTCTCATTGGATTTAGAGCCCATTAAGCCATAAATTTAATTAAATTTAAAATCCACACCTTAATGAAGCCTGAAACTTTTAAAAAATATAATTAATCTAAATTAAATAAAAAATACAAATAATATATCAAACTGTTCAAAATTAAACTCTCTACTTAGGAAAATTGAAAGTGCCATCATTTAATCTTTAATTTGATCTTAATTTAATTTTTTAAATTAATAATTAATTAATTAAAAATTATTAAAAATTTTAAATAAATTTCAAACCCTTAAAAACACTTCTAAAGGTCATCCATGACCTTTGGGAGTGATTTCAAGGAGTTCTGAGTGAGTTTGCAGCAAAATCATCAAAACCTCATTAATAAAGCAATTTAATAATTCAATTAAAAACTCAAAATTTAAAAATTTATAACTAATTCTAAAAAAATCTAAATTAAACAAACTTAAAGGAATTAGACTCCTTTAAAGGTCTAATATTTATTAAAAATTTCAAACTTTCAGAATTTAATCAAAATAAAAAGTCAACTTTTTGGTCAACTTTAATTCAAAATTAATTCCAAACTTAAAAAAATTAAATTCCAGCAAACTTAGTATCTATTTACTCACCTTAGGGTCTAGTATTTAAAAAAATATTAAAACTCCAGAACTTAAGTTAAATTAAAAAGTCAAATTTAGACCCCTTAATTTAATAAATTAAATAATTTATAAATATTATAAAAATTCAATAATTGATCAAAATTCTAGGAAACATTGATCAAATCATTAAAATCAGATAAATAACTCCTTAATACACAATATATACTATAGTGATGAAGTTTTTAGAATTGACTATCTTGAGTTGTTGGGCTACGTATCCTAAAGAGGCCTGGTTCATTGAGCCCATTATGATAACGCCACAAATGAATTCAATGGAATATAAAATTTTAAAATTACTTGATTTTTAATTGTTTAATCAAAGTTAAATCTTTAATTTAACTATATTAACCTAATTTTTAGGATGGACTACCTTGAGCTACGGGGCTTGTATCTTAAGGAGGCCTGATTCCTCAAGCCCACTGTTACAACGCCACAAATTGATTGATGATAAATATAATTAAATTAATAATTCAAATGAATAACCAACCAATTTAAAAAAAATTATCGACTCTTTAATTTCAACCAATTAAATTAATTAAATAATATTGATTACTATTGGGTAACCTAGGCCTACGAGATGATTAACTTAGCCTCAAGGAAAGTGAAGTAAAATTCATAGCCTTAGTGTAAATAAAGCTAGTAATCACTTAACACTTAAAATATATCTTAAAACCAACATTAAAATGTTAATACTTAAACTCAAATTAAAAATTCCCTTTAACCAATGACAAATATTAAAATATTATATAATTTTAACAACTACTCATTATAGGATATATTAAATTTTTTAAGAATTTTTTTGTTAACCTAGAGTACTCAATTATTATTTTAAGAGTCATTATAACTCCAAATAATAAATCATCTTCGCTAGAGCATTTATAGTGTAGTGCTTTAATTATCCTTTTTTCAAAAAATTTTGGCACTATTAAAATTTCTTAAGAAATCGGCACCTATCAGTACAAGGAGGTTTTTGGGACCGTTAGGTATTCATTTCGCAAACCAATTTTATCAAAATTTTTTAAATAAAATTATCAAATTTATGAATATTTTCTATAATGTTTGAATCCCCAATTTTAAAGATATAATTTTATTTTGAGCTAAAATTGAATATTTAAATACTTATATTTATATTTTTTGAATATTTTATTAGAAAAATGAAAAGCAATAAGCCTTATGATTAAATGGCATTTTTAATGTCATTTTGTTTTTTGGCCCCAATAGAGAGTTGCTTAGGAGATTATGGAAGAAAGAAATGAGAGAGAAGAGAAAAGCTAGATTTTGGGCAGCTTCAAGTCATTTTCGTCCGTCGGCTCAATTGAGAAACTTGTTTGTCTCAAGGTAAATCACTTTATGCCCATCTCAATTTTCAATAATACGTAATTTTTAGCATGTTTTTTAATTAAAATTTTATATCCGTTAGTAAAAAATGCGGGTAACTTTGCATAGGTAAAGCTTTCACTGCATAACTTTTTATATGTTATAGAAATTTAATTATGCACATTTCGAATATTTTTTGAAAATTTTATAATGTGGGTTCAAAAATTTATAGGATTTTTATTGAATAAAAAAGCATATCGATGTTAAAAAATAATGGTGTAGTACAATAAATATCTTAAAACTTTCTTTTACATAGTTCCTGGTAATTTGATAATTTTTAAAAAATATACATTTTTTGCCTAGCAGGATTTTCTGTTATCTACTATTATACAACTCTGTGTAAATTTGATACATGTTTAATTACTTTTTAATTGTTATAATATGATAATATATATGCATATATAATTAAATTATATCTGTTGGGGGCCATAAGGAGCCAGAATCCTATGAAATTTTATCTGTGTTAGGAAATTGTTGGGAGTTTTAAAAGGCCAGAATTCTTTGAGATTCTATTTGAAATAGAGATATGCGATATGTTCTTGTACTATAAGCACAAATAAAAAGGGAGTTATAAGTGTCCAGAATTATTTGAGGTTCTATTTGAGTCTGGGAAATATGATATAAATTGCTTTATGATATTAGTTTCTATTTATTATTTGTTTAGTATTTTTATTTAAATCAAGAAATAACTGTTATGCATTTATTATATTTTTTAGTATAGTAATTTATTTAAACTGTATTTAATTGCTTTTAAAAATTCAATAAAATATTTAATAAAAGAATATTTAAAATTTTAGATTGATTTGTGTGACTTGCTTCTAAATTTTAGGATCTTGGAAGGGGAAGAAGATTATGGACTAGTAGTTCATGATCAGATCTGAGGTCATATGTATTTTGTTATTTTGATTTTTATGCAGTCATGGCTAGTTAAATTTTTAGTTTTATAGCTCTTGCCTGTAACCATGTACTGTAATGTAAATATTTAATTTGATGAAATGTAAGAAACTTGATGGATGAGTTATTTTCAGTATTTAGATGTTTTAGTAGCTATGTAGTCTGTAGTTAATTTCAATGAATATTAATAGAAAATTTAAAATAATTTTAAAACTAGATCTTGGGATTTACATGTCACAGCTCAATATGATGGGACCTGTCCTGGTTGGGTTGAGTTGTGACAAGTTGCCTAGAGTATTTTTTTTTAATTTTCTACATGTTTTTTTAATTCAAAGTGTTGTGAAAGTCAATTTCAAGATGGGATATTAACCATCCAACTTGAAGTCCAAAGAGAAGGAAAACATCACTTAGGGGAGAGTTCCCTTTATTTGGAAATTCAAATTAGGATAACTTCAAAATTGAAAGAGGAAAGAAATACCCCTTCCGGGGGGAGTTCTTTTCCATTTGGATACTTGGACCGAGCAAATCCAAAGAGTTTGCAGAAGAGAGGATGGCGAGGAAGTAAAGGCATCAAGAATATCCCATTCTTAAAATTACTTGCATCATTTTTAGGACAAGAATTCAGTTTGTTAGTGGTACCCGACCATTTTTAATTTCTACAGGCCTTAAGTTATAATTTATTGACATTTGCCACATGGATTTTTATACTTGATTTTTTTTATTATTTGATTTGATTGTTGTGTTTAATTCTATGCAGTAGGAGTTTCATAATTTTTCTAAGTATCTTACTCTTGCATGCCATTTTTTATTTAGCTTAAAAGTGTTTAGGCTCTTTAAGGACATACTATTTCTACTCAAAATTAAATAATTTTTTAGGCCAACATAGAAATATAATCGATTTTAAGAAGTAAGCTCGAGTTCACCGAGGGTCTCACGCATTCATATTAAAATCTTCTCTTCTTTGTTAGGCACCTCCCTGCCGGCAAGTTATGGCAAACCACATGGCCTATTATGGTACAGTTCTGTCTAGGGGATATTGTACAATCTCTAGAAAAAATATATATTCTAAGTCTGGTTTTAAAACTGTTTCATATTACTTATGTATACAAGGTCAATTAACATGCATTGTATTAGAAACTAATTAAAGAATTAAAATTTTAATTGCATTCAAGCATAATTACCTCACATAAGTAAAGGGGTCACTTATGACATTCTTTAGACGTCGGTCCCAATTCCTCAAAATTTAAACAATATCCCACCCATCTTTCACAAAAGACCAGATTCATAATTTTAATGCATTAGGTGGTTAGCTGACTCCCTAATCCAGGCTGGGATAAGTCCAAAATTTCACTGCATTTGTTAGGTTCGGGTCACTATAGTTTAGTGCCCAAATTAGACTTAGGATTCGGGGTGGACCCAAAATCATAAGCCCTAGACTTCAGGAATGTAATCCAAACTTTTTAATAAAATAACAACTCAAACTAAATTTTCTCTCGAAATTAAAACTTAAAGCCCAATACATAGGATAGATTCGGATGTTTCTGAAGTGTTTTAGAATCTCAAAACACCTCCTACCTTTGATCCTTTGGCGTCCAAAATAAGTGCTCAAATTTTATCTAATCCTAGTAAAAATTCCAGCTTCACTCCTTTGATATCACTCATTGAAATTTCAAAAATAAAATTTTTATGATTATTTTAATCGAGAGTATTCATAGGAAACTCAAATTTCTTATAATATAATTAACTATGAGGTTTTGCCTTTTTAAAGATTTAAAAACCCCAAATCAACTTTAAAAATAAATCAAATAATTCTCTTTGAAAAAAATTAAAATCAATAATCATTATTATCATATTCGAATAATTAATAAAGAATAATATTTTCTTCTTTTGGGAAGATACATCATTTGTTATTATGACCTAGAATATGAAATTAATGATAAGACATCTCATTATCGTAGCTAAATATTTGATCGAATATCATTTTGATCATTCGGGGTCATATGTAGTTTCTTCCTGAATTTGGCTATGATATTTATGATGAAATTTATAATTCTAAATCTAAACCTATTAGGGAATTTTATCTCCATGTTTTGAGGCAGTATATCATTTTTTATGGCATGTTTGATATCAGAACTAAAATTTAAAAGTCAATTTTAAATTTTTCCAAAGAAATTAAAATTTTGATTGCTTTGCATCTTTCCAAAGCAAAGTTTTTGAAAACATAGCAGTAAATCAATAACAGTGAATCAGTATAGCAAATTAATATTTTATATGTATGTCCAAGCAGTCACACTAAATAAGTAATGTGTTCTGGCTTGTATGATTTTTTTGAGTAACAGTGAATTAGTATCAATATTAGGTGGCTTTTAGTAAACAGAGTTGTCACTCCTTTAATTAACTCTGTATAACACACAATCTTTAAATCACGTGAATGAGTAAAAGATATCACCATAAATTACAGTATTTAAAGAAAGTTCGTCGGCCCACCATCCTGTACAGGAATAAATCAATCTTCAGCCAACCTTAATAAATTATCAGCCCTTTCTATTTAAAAACATAATATAGTGAAAGTAATAGTGACCAATTATTATTTATTCACATATTTTTATTTATTAATAATACTTGTATTAACAATATAATCATTTTAAAATATCAAAATCTCTATTTCAGTGCAAATCGTACAAAAAGCAATAATTATAAAAAGCAATAATTTTGTTGCAAGTGACTTCTATCCCCCTCCTATTTTTAAATATTTTGATTTGTACCGTTTAATTTCTTCAAAATGATTTTTATTATACTTTATCCTTATTTGGTGAACTTCCAACGCATAACTCTTGGTTTGTCTTGTATTTTCGTCAGTTAAAATTATAATTCTTGCTTTTTATATGATTTGCACTAAAATAGATATTTTAGTATTTTGATATAATTATACTATTAATGTAAGCATTATAAATGAATATAAATATGTGAATAAAGTAATAGTTGGTTGTTATTACTTTTACTATCATTGCATCCTAAAATATTCATAATAGTACAGAAATGAAGAGCTTAGCGTCCTAGCTTTGAACGAAGATCCAACAAACATAAACATAAAGAGAGAGGGGTGCAAGGGTAATAAGAGGTGCCATAATTTTTATGCAACAAATCTTGAAAAGGGGAAAAAATTACACGGCCTTACCTAACTGAAATGAGTCTACTAATGTTTATTATTAATTATAAATGATGCCCTTCATCAGGGTAAGGTGTTTGCTCAATGCATCAAATATACATCATATAGAGCACTTTATATTATTGGGAGTGGATTAACTCAATATCATGAGAGTTATTCTCAAGAGAGTATTGGCTTGTTCGTTTGGTCGGTAGGATCGTTTCCAAACGATGAAGGTCAGAGGGATCGTAGTCAAGCAACGAAGGTCAAAGGAGACATAGTTGGCTGGCGATAATGATCAGATGAACTGTAATCAATAAGTGATGGAGGTCGGAGGGATCGCAGTTCACTAAAAATAAAGGTCAGAGGGATCATAGCCAGTGGTCAATGGTAGTTGAAAGGACTGTGGTCAGTGGGTGATAATAGTCAGAAGGATTATAGTCAGAGGGGCCATAGTCAATGAGCGACTATTTGATTGAAAATAGTATAGTTTGAAAAAGATTTAATTTTTTTTAGAAAATATTTAATTGTTGGAATTTTAGTTTTGAAATCGAACATATCATTATGAATGATAAATCACCTCGAGAGGTGATCATATCGTTTCCTAATGGGTTCAAATTTTAAAACTTTAAATTTACCCTGATTATCTTAATCAAACATAAAGGGAGATAACATATGATCTTGGAAGATCACAATGATGTTTGATCAAATATTTGATTGCAATAATCTAGTAAAGAGATTATTAATTTCATGATCAAAGTTATGATAACAATACGATATATCTTCCTAAGGAAAGAGGATAGCGTCCGTTACCGATCATTTGAAAATGACGATAATAATCATTGACTTTTATTTTCCTAAAGATAATTAATTGAGGGTTTTAAAAAGCTTGATTTTTAAAAATTAGATCCAAGTTTCTAAATCTCCTACGAGTGCAAGCCCTCATTGTTAATTACATCGTAGGAAATCTAAAATTTCTTACGATTACTCTTGATTAAAATAGCGATATGAATTTCATTTAAGATTTTCAAAGTTCGATGTCAAAGGAGATAAGGGTTGGAATTTTAAATGGGAATGGTTCAAGATTGAGCAGTTCTTTCTAAAGGTCAAAGGAAGAGGGATAGGAGACACATGGGATTCTGAAACAATTCAGAAGTGTCCCAGTCTATCCTATGTGTTAAGCTTGAATTTGATGGAAAGAGGTATTTAATTTGAATGATCAATTTTATTAGAAAGTTGGGATTCGATTTCCAGAGGTTGGGGACTTAAGATTAAAAATCTACCTCAGAATCTAAGTCTAAACTAAGTAATGAAAATCAATGACCTAGAACTTAACTAATGTAATGCAAGATCTGGACTTATCCCGGCCTAGATTGTGGAGCCAGCAAAACAACCTAAGCGCTTCAAAACCATGTATCAGATCTTTTATATAAGCGTAGTAGGGATGTTATTTAAGATAAGTTTTTGAGAGTATGGCCAACATCTAGAGCATATCCTTAATTTGGCCCCTTAATATATGTTGGGTAATTAATACTTAAGCTAAAATATAATTAAAGATTTAGATACTTTTAAGTTTATATCTAATATAGTGTATGCTAGTTGACTTGATTAAATACTTAAATCAGGATGAAGAAGTTTTAAAAAAATGCTTAAAAATAATTTTATCCTAAAGTGCATAGATCCCCTTGACAGAAGTGTACTCTTATAGGCCAGGTGGTCTGCCAGAACCTGCAGGCAGGGAGATGCCTAACAAACAAAAAGAAAATATAATAATTATACATATGAGAACTCATGTTGGTCTCGGGCTTACTTCTTAAAATATTAGAGTTTTTATGTTGGCCTAAATTTTTTTTAATTTAATTCAATTAGAAAAAGTTTTAATGATCCCTCACGAGCCTCTGATCGGGTCCAGGCTAAATCAAATACGACATGCAATAATTGCCAAAAAATTATAAAAAATAGACAATCTTAATATCGCAATCAACATGTTGATCAAATTAATTAAATAATTATATCAATTAAATTAAAATTCAAACTGAAAGTCCATGTGACAAGTGCCACTTAATTATACAACCCAGGGTTTGTAGGAAAAGTAAAGTGGTCGGGTGCCACTAACTACAATTTAGATTCTACTCCTAGGACTCAAGCGACTTAGAGAATGGGTCTTCTCGTTCTCCATTTCTTCGTCTTTCTGTGGGGCTCCTTAGATGACCGGGTTTTGATATCCATGTAAAAAAAAACTCCCCCTAAAAGGGGTGTTATCTTTTCTCCTTGAAAATTTAAAAGTTATCCTAATTTGATCTTCCAAATGGAGAAAGACTCTCCCCTTAGGGATGTCTTCTCCTCTTTAAATTCTAAGTTGGATATAAATATCTCATCTCAAATCAATTTATAATTATAACTCAACTGAATTTAAATTACATCAAATTACATTGAATATAAAAGAAAAATCTAGACTCGGACCATCTGTAGGGTTATCTTAATAATCAATATTTATATAAACATCCCAAGCAGTTAATATATTTAAAATTTAAAATGCTCAAATCACAGCCACTCTTGGCCATGCACTTTAATTTAAAGAGGGTATTAAGTATTTCTGGAGTGCCTACATAAAACATTATTAATTAAAGTTTTATTATTTTCCCCTTTTAACTTTAAATGTCCAGTACGAGCATGGGCACCAGCATAAGATTGAATTAGTATAAATCATCCCTAACCTAAGGGTAGATCTAACACAAAATCAATCACATCATAGAGTATGGTAATTTAAATAAATAATCAATCAATTTACTTAAATCTAAAAACCAGCATGAAATAAAAATTATAAAAAATTTGGCACAAACAACTAACAGAAAAATAAACACCGGCCTAGCCTAATAATAGAGTTGGTTGTCCTTGTAAATCATCTAAAGTGTTTGGGGTAGGCTGTGTGGCTTGGATATGTCCTATTAAGGGTGTAAACGAGTCGAGTCGAGTCGAGTTTTAGCCCTATCAAGCTCAGCTAGTTTGTCAGAAAGCGAGCTCGAACTCGAGCTCGTCCAACTATAAACGAGCTCGAGGTAGCTTGTCGAGCATCTCGATTTCGTGCCCATTTTTAATTTCCCGCCTATTTTTAATCTCTCGCCCAATTTTTATTTTCCCACTCGATTTTCATGTAGGAGAAAAATAGAAAATAAAGCTGCATCGATTAATGGGAAAAGGCCACAGCTTTTAAGCCTCATTAAAGAGCTAGTTTAGAGAGAGAGAGAGAGAGAGAGGGATTGAGCACTTTTTAGCAGTTTTTTTGGGTACCGCTCTCTAGCATTTATTATGAGAGAGAGAGAGAGAGGGGCTGAGTACAGATTTTAAAATCAAATTTTTTTTATCTAAAGGTGAGAGTTATATTTATACATAATTTATTATTAATTTTTTAAAATATTTAAATGAAATAAATTCAATCCGGCTCGTGAGCTTACGAGCTGAGCCGGACTTAAGCTCGAACTAGAGCTCGTTTACTAAATGAGCTCCAGTTTGAGCTCGAGCTCGACTCGTAGTTCGATAAGCTTGGCTCGTGAGCCCATAAACGAGTCAAGCTTGAGCCGGCTCGTGAGCCGGCTTGGCTCACTTACACCCCTATGTCCTACAAAGGGCATTTGGTTAGAGTTGCTTGATATTCTGGTTGGTTGAAAGGTTTAGGGGAATGTTTAATTAAAGTTTAAATATTAATGATTTAAAATTAATTTTAAGTTATATTTTAAATTGTTAAATGGATATCACCTTGGTTGCTCACCGAGGCTGTGAAGTTTATTTCATCTTTCGTGAGGCTAATTTAATAGCCTCGTAGGCCTGAGTTACCTAGTGGTACCCAGTATGATTAAATGGATTGAATTTGATTAAAGTTGAAGAGTTATTAAATTTTAAAACTTGATTTAGTGCTGATTTTAAGATTTAAATTTTATTTAAGTTTGTTATCAACCAGTTCGTGGCGTGTGCCACCTGGCTCGAGGAACAAAGCCTATTTAGGACATGTAGCCATGTAGCCCGGAGTAGTCCAGCCTATAAAATTGGTTAATATAATTTAATTTAGAATTTCAATTTTGATTAAATCATTAATAATCAATTAATTTTAAAGTTTTAATACTCCATTGAATCTGTTTGTGACATTGTGCCACCAGGTTAGAGGAATAAACCATCCTTAGGACACATAGCCCCGCAGCTCGGAGTAGTCCAGCCTAAAAACTTCATCTTTAAAGTGGTTGTTATGTATTAAGGGGTTGGTCGAGTGATTTCATCATTGATTTAATATTTTATGGAATTTAAAACTAATTATCAAATTTTGGAAATTTTTTTCAATTATTTTAATCATTTAATTAAGGGGTAAAAAATTAACTTTTTGATTAAGAGTGATTTATGAAAAGTTAGTATTTTAATTAAAATATTAGACCTTAATACGATTAGTTAAACTATAAGTACATTGGATTTAGATTTTTCTATATTTTATTGTGAATGTTTGAAGTTTTGACTGGATGAGAAAAGTGGAGGGTTGCGTTAGGTAGTCGACAGCCAGCGTAAAACTTGTCGAATAACCATGACATGAATCCTTTAATAAATTATGTTAATGCTAGGGCGTTCCCTGGAAGCGACGCACTGTATGGCCTTAATACAGTGAAAAGTGTGCAAGGGCCGCTGCATCGGCGCCCGGGTGCAGTGTTAAATAGGCAAGGGTTCCCACATCAAGGACGGATGTGGGCAAAGAAGCTAGTCCATGATACTAATATTAGGATAGGAACTTGGAATATAGGTTCCCTTACAGGAAGATTAATGGAATTAATAGATATTATGATTCATAGGAAGATAAATATTTTGTGCATTCAGGAAACTAAATGGGTTGGAGAGAAGGCTAAGGAGATTGATAGTTTAGGATTTAAAGTTTGGTATTCAGGTAAGAGTCGTACTAGAAATGGTGTAGGCGTGATTATAGATAAGAGTTTGAAGGATAATGTTATAAATATTAATAGAATTGGAGATAGAATTATGGCTTTAAAGATTGTTGTTGATGCTAAGATTATTAATATTATAAGTGCTTATGCTCCTCAAGTAGGTTTGGATATGTGTTCAAAATTAAAATTTTGGAAGATTTAGAAGAATTAATTCAAAAGATACCTCTCGAAGAAAAAAATTTTATTGGAGGAGATTTAAATGGACATGTTGGTAGAGAGGTAAATGATTTTAAAAGCATTCATGGTGGATATGGGTTTGGAATGACTAATGAAGGTGGTAAGACCATACTAGATTTTTCTTTAGCTTATGATTTTTTAATTGCTAATACCTTATTTAAGAAAAGAGATGAGCATCTCATCACTTATAAGAATGGTTATAGTAAAACTCAGATTGATTATTTTCTTATAAGAAAAGTAGATCGTTTAGATTGCAAAGATTGTAAAGTTATTCCGAGTGAAAGTTTATGTACCCAACATCGCTTATTAGTTTTAGACTTTAAGATGAAAGGACAGAAAATAAAAAATAAAGTAAAGCGATTTTCTAGGATTAGATGGGGGCATTTAAAGAATAGTAATAAAAATATTTTTGAGAGTAAGATTTTAGATTCTAAGATTTTATTTGTGCATGAGGATGCTAATGTTATGTGGGAAAAAGTGGCTAGGGATATTAAAAATATTGCTAAAGATGTGTTTGGAGTATCAAAGGGAAAAGCCCCTAATAGTAAAAATAGCTGGTGGTGGAATTCAATTGTGCAAGAAAAGATAAAAAATAAGAAGATTTGTTATAAAAATTAGTTTAGATGTAAAAATTCTGATAATTGGGAAAGATATAAAGAGGCATGTAAGGATTCTAAGAAAGCAATATGTGATGCAAAGATCTTAGCTTTTAATGATTTATATAATAGATTAGATACTAAGGAGGGAGAAAGATATATGTATAAGCTAGCCAAACAAAGAGATAGGAGTAGTAAGGATTTAATTCAAGTGAAGTGTATTAAGGATGAAGATCAAAAAGTACTTTTCTTAGAAGATGATATTCAACAAAGGTGGATGAGATATTTTGATAAACTTTTTAATGAAGATTGTAGGAATACAATTGACTTTAGTGATCTTAGCATCCTAAATGAAAATAAAGATTTCTGTTTTTATCGGCGTATTAGTAAAACCGAAGTTAGAGAGGCTTTAAAGAAAATGAAGTGTGGAAAAGCTGTTGGACCTGATGATATCCCAATAGAGATGTGGAAATGCTTAGGAGATGAAGGAATTTCTTGGCTAACTAAACTTTTTAATAATATTTTGAAGACTAAAAAGATGCCAGATGCGTGGAGAATGAGTGTATTGATTCCTATTTATAAGAATAAAGGTGATGCACAAGATTGTGCGAATTATAGAGGAATTAAGTTAATGTGTCACACTTTAAAACTATGGGAGCGAGTTATGGAGCGTAGGCTGCGGCGTGATACTAATGTTTCTCAAAATCAATTTGGATTCATGCCTGGTAGGTCTACTATGGAAGCCATACATTTATTGAGAGGTTTGATGGAGAAATATAGGGAGAATAAGGAGGATCTACATATGATATTTATTAATTTAGAGAAAGCATATGATAAAGTTCCAAGAGAAGTGCTATGGAGAGTTCTTGAAAAGAAAGGAGTTAATAATGCTTATATTCAAATCATTAAAGATATGTATGAAGGAGCTACTACTTGTGTTCAAACACAAGGTGGTTTGACCAAGTATTTCCCTATTTCGGTTGGATTACATCAAGGATCAGCTTTAAGCCCATATCTTTTCGCGTTAGTCATGGATGTTCTCACTAGACATTTACAAGAGGATGTACCCTGGTGTATGCTTTTTGCTGATGATATTCTTCTTGTTGACAAGACTAAAAAGGGAGTTGAAGGTAAACTTGAAGTCTGGAGATCAACCTTAGAGTCTAAAGGTTTTCGCTTGAGTAGATCTAAAACTGAATATATGGAGTGTAATTTTAGCAGTAATAGACCTAGTGAGGGGATTGTGACTTTGGGCGATCAAGTCATTAATAAGAGTACACGTTTTAGATATCTTGGATCTATTGTTCAGAGTGATGGTGAAATAGATGGGGATGTTATCAGTAGAATTCAAGTTGGATGGTTGAAGTGGAGGAATGCATCGGGCTTGTTGTGTGATAGAAAAGTCCCCCTTAAACTTAAGGGAAAATTCTATAAGATGGTGGTGAGACCTGCAATGCTTTATGGTGCAGAATGTTGGCCATTAAAAGAGAAGCACAATACTAAGTTATGTGTTGCGGAGATGAGGATGCTTAGGTGGATGAGTGGATTTACTCTTAGAGACAGGATACAAAATGAGCATATACGTGAAAAGGTTGGAGTAGCTCCAGTGGAGGATAAGATTAGAGAGAGTCTCCTTAGATGGTTTGGTCACATAAAACGGCGGCCTTCCGATGACCCAGTTAGGAAAGTAGAGGTATTAGATTTGACTTATGTTAAGAAAGGTAGAGGTAGACCTAAAAAGACTTGGTTAGAAAATATTAGAAATGATCTTTCTCTATTAGATTTAAACGAGAATTTGACTTTGAACCGGACACAATGGAGAAAAAGGATTCATGTTGCCGACCCCACGTAGTGGGACAAAGGCTTGTTATTGTTGTTGTTGTTGTTGTTTAAAGTTTTGACTTGAATTTGAATTAAAGTTTGACCAAAAGTTGACTTTTTTAAATTTGAATGATTTCTAGAAATTTGATATTTTTGAAAAATATTAGACCTTAATATGAGTTGAATGCATTTGAGTTTGACTGATTTGGAATTTATTAGAATTAATTATGAATTTTTAAAATTTAAGGTATTTATTAAATTTTAAAAAATTGCTTAATTAAGAGTCTTTTATTGATTTTACTTCAAATGAACTTCTAACTCCTTGAAATCAACTCCAAAGGTCAGGAATGACCTAAGAAGAGATTCCCAAGAGTTTAGAAAATTTTTAGAATTTTAATTATTTTTAATTAATTAAATTAATTAAATATTCAATTTCACTTAAAATTAATTTATTCTTAAAATTGATGTCAGATTACATTGGTTTTAATTTTCATTTATTAAGGATTAAATTCTGATTAGTTAGATGTATTACTTGTATTTTTATTATTTAAATTTAATTTATTAAAATTTTTGAAAGTTTTAAAGGTTGATTAAGGGTTTAAAGTTAAGAAATTTAATTAAGAGGCTTAATGGTTTCAAAACACAGTGAAAATTTTTCTTAAGGCTAAGCATGTCATTAAGTTTGAATGTTCAAAGTTTCAAGTCACTATGAGGTGTATTCTAATTTCTAAATATTATCTAAGTTCCCTAGATATATCCTTAATTATTATCCTTAATGATGTCGTTAAGTTTAAATAGATTTGAATCAATATCTTAACTAACCCTTGACACATATATGGATGCATGTATAACATTCACAAGCAATTCCTAGATCTAGGAGAGGCCTAAGACTAGGTGTAAGTGTGTGCCCCTAAGCATACAATTAAGATACATTTCATTAATTAGAAAAATTAATCAATGAATAATTACAAAAAATAATTATTCATTGGTTAATTATCCCTCCCCATCAAATCTGTTCAATCATGCTCAGTCTATGTTTAAAGTTTCAAAATGGATCTCTAAAACTAAAGATTTAAGTACATATAATTTTAAAGTAATTTTTAATATATATAAATCTGCATATAAATATAAATTTAAAATTTAAAATACTTAAAAGTATCATTAAAGTAAGTTTAATATCTAAATGAGAGATCCTCTGATTTTTTAAAGTTATTTGAAAATAAATTTTTAATTTTTAAAATATTTAATATAATATTTAATTAAATACTTAAATATTTAAATAATTCAATAAATTTAAATTTTAAATTTTAAATTAATTTTAAGTTGAAGTATTTGAAATTTCAAAAATTTTGATATATTATTCGAAATGTTTTGAATTAATTTGATTTTCTTATGAATTATTGAAGTTCTAAGTCAATTAGATTAATTTAAAATAATTTAAGATTAATTAATATTTAAAATAATTTTTAAATTAAACTAAATCTTAAATATTTTCTGAAATTTGAAAATGATTTAAAATAATTTTACTTAAATTTTTTTTTTAAATCACTTGAATTTGATTTCAATTAAATAGTGATTAAATAGTTAAATACTTAATCAACTAAAGATAATTTAAAATATATAAATACCTTAAATTAATTTAACTTCAAGTAAATTATTTTAGAATAATTCTCTGATCTTTAATTAAAAAAAATATTTGTTTAATTTTTGAAAATATTCTATTTAATATTAAATTATATAATTCGTTAATTAATACTTAATTAAATAATCACTTAAAGTACTTTAAATGTTAAAATTAATTGAATTTTAAAATATTATTTTATATTTATTTAAAATAATTATTTGATCAATTAAAATATTTTAAAATAATTTTTTTATTATTTTAAAATAAAAATGTTTGATAAAATATTCTAAATTCAATAATATTTATTGTTAATTAAGATTTAAATTAAAATAATTAGATAAAATAGATTTAATTAATATTAATTAAAAAAACTTTAATATTATTTTTTGGAATCTCTAAATATTTTAAAATAGAATATTTGAATATCTAAAAAAAACCTTTAATTAGTATTTAATTTAATATTTAAATAATTATTCAAATATTTAATATTTAAAATTACTGAAAATATATTAAGTATTTTAATTTGAAATTAATTTTAAATTAAAATTCATAAAAATATAAAATCTGGGATATAAAATATTAAAATTTTGAATTATATTTAATTTTATATAATTTTTCCAAAGAAAATCGAATTAAAAATGATTTAAAATCAAATTTTAAATCATTTTAACTATCTAGCGGAGCCGCCGGTGGCGAAGGGACACGTGGCACGTGCTGATTGGCTGAGGCGAAATAGCAACAATCATTAGCGACAGCGAATTAATTCCTAATGATTACAATCATTGGCATTAATGAAACTACGGCGGCGGTGGATGCGATTTTAACTTATCCGCATCAACGTTGCTGCGGAGCCGTTTTATTCTCCGCATTTTCGAATCAATGGCCAGGATCTCATTGGACAGAGAGAGCGAGCGCGGGATCGAATTTGCGGCTGGATAGAACCACAGAGTGGCTTGATCTGGGTCATTGATCACGTGATCAACAGCCCAAAAAATGTGCAGTTAAGCACAACCCAAATGAAACCCTAGAATGGGTTTTTTGTTATTTTCTTTCATTCGGATTGATGAAATAATTTAAAATTTTAAATCTAGGGAGTATTTATGAATAGAAATCATGTGGGATACTTTAAATAGCTTAAAACACGCTTAATAAAATGCTAATTAACACTAACTACTGTGACCTAGGACTAAGGTTTTATGGGATTTTACCATGAAATTTGAAGGGGAAACGATTTCTCTGAATTTATAGTTTGTCCTCATACAAATCCCTAGTTGAGACCACAATCAAATGAGCTACGGATTGAATGGATGGAAGCTTGGACGGACTTGAGCTTGAGTTCATCAGAATCTCGCCGCCGACAACTTCCAATGGTTGGGTTTTGGTCGGGAAAGCTTAAGGGAACTCTGGGGAGTTCAAAAGAGCTGGTGGTCGGGTCTGGGATTGCTTGAATTGAGAGAGAGTGGCTAAGTCTCAATGAGAACTCATTCTCATGTTTTGCCCTATTCAATCCACTCTAGATTGAATGGAGGGTTGGGATTCATTTGTTTAGACTCTAGATGGTCGCCACCTGGCATGGAGGTTGTTAGGAGCAGGGTATCAAAAGGAGACAAGAACATATAAGGTGGAAAGCCTCTTTTGTCCTATATGAGCTTTTAGAAATCAATATACTGTTTGACCTTGATCAAGGGGTTAGGAATAGCCTAGGGACATTCCAGAAACTAATTCAAACAGCTGGAGTTATCTTAAGCAAAAGGGATTAGCTTAAGCTAAATAATTTGGGCATTTAAACCTTTTAAACCTTTTTGTTGACTAGGTTGACTAGTCAATAGTCAAGGGAAGCTGAGGTGGTAAGTGAGAGGACCTAATAGGTTGGTTTGGGAAGAATTCAAAGTAACCTAGTAAAGGTTTAGTTAATCAAACTATAGTCACTCAAATTTGACTAAATTTCTAATAGTTTGACTTGGTCAAATTAATGATGAATTGACTTAAGGTAGGTCTAGAGATATTCCAAGCATCAAGTAGAATGTATTTGAAGATAATGGGAGAACATGGAGCTATGATTTGAATGGGTTAACATGTGTATATGAAAGTTTGACCAAGCTAGAGTGAGTTGACTTGGTCAAATTGATTATAAATTGACTCATGGATAGATTAGGGATAATCCAAAGTATTAAGTAATATAGGTTTGAGGATTTGATGAAATTTGAGTGTACTTGAAACTAGATTTAATACAAAGATGATTTAAGGGTTAATTGGGTCAATATTGGTTGACTTAGTCAACTATGTTGGCCCAAGACCTCGGTTAGGGTTGGACATATTTGAAATGATAAATTGGGTCTAGTAGAGGTGGTTTGATAGAATGGTGATCTGAGTCAAATCACCTGTTTAGACTCTTAATGGGTTATTTGGATCAACCCTGGTTGGTCAACCAGGTTGACACAGGGTCTGGGAATGGGCTCAACAAATTCAGTTTGATATTTGAAATTTACTGAAGGTGGTCTCATGCAGTTTGGAGATCATTTGATTTGAAATGTGCATTTGAACCCCTAAGGGATTTTTAGGTCATTTTGACCCCTAGTCAACTAGGGTCAAAGTGAGTCCATCAAAATACAGTTTACTGCTCATCATAGCATAATCAAGGGTCTGGAAGTGATTGGAAGCTTTGGAGAAGGCTCCAAGGTTAGAATCCACTAGGTGGCAGGTCTAGTGGCATAGGCCGTAAATATTTAAAAGTTTTATAGCCTTTCGATTTTAATCTAGTTTCTGGGGTGAGAGACCTCAGAATGAACTCAATTTGGAGAGTTGCTTCTAGAGTCATGTTCCATCAATATGAAATTGATAGACTCTGAATCAGATGTCATTTGACTAGGGTTTGGTGTTTGAAAATTCCCTGGAAAAGGTCTTTAGGACAGGGATTTTAGACCTTGGATTTCATTCTGGATTTCTGGGTTTAAATTGGGTTTTGAGCTTGGATGATTGGATTTGAATTATTTAAATTATTTATAATCATTTGGATGATCATAAGTGATAGGATAGGGTTAAAGCTTGATTAGAGGCAGGATCAAAGTTTGAACTGGGCTTGAAGTTTGGATAGGTCTGGAGTCTGGATAGGTTTGAAGTATGGGTTGAACTTAAGGACTAGGTAGGTCTAGGACATGATAGATCATAGGGTCTAGATTGATCTAAAGTATGGATAGATCCTAGGGTCTAGATAAATCATGGGTCAAGGGAGATCCTAGGGTTTAGATTGATCTAGGGTCAAAAGTTTAGGAGTATCCTAGGGTATGAAATTTAGGAGTATCTTAGGGTTTGAAATCAAGGAGAATCCTAGAGTCTAGAAGTACCAAAGTCTAGAGTCTAGAAGAATCCTAGGGTCTGAATAGATCCAAAGGTCTGGATTGGTTTGGAAACTAGACTGATTTGGGGTTAGGATTGATCTGGAGTCTGGAATGATCTAAGATCTAGATTGATCCTAGGGCCTGGATTAACCTGGAGTCTGGGTTGAGTCATAATGACCTCATACAAAAATGAGGTCAACAGCGACAGTGGTCAGAAGGACTATTGTCATCAGATGATGGTGGCCTGAGGGACCTTAGTCAGTAGGCGACGATTCTCAGAGTGACTGTAATTAGCAGGTGACGGTGGTCAGTCGGACCATAGTCACCGAGCAATTATGATAGAAGAGACCATAGTCGGCGGCTAACGGTAATCAGACGAAGGCCATGTGGTGGCTACCATACAAAGGTCCAATGGCAATGGTCAGACAACGGTCCAATAACAGAAACCTGGTGGCATGGGTTCGCCGATGGTGGTACTAGGGTGGAGCTTCAGAATTCTTTAAGCCTTATTGCTCTCTTGAGTCTCTACTTAGCCTGTAAAGGTCCAAGCCCAAAGGTCCCAACCATTTCATATGGGAAGTGATAATCTATTTATAGATTTGTTTAGAGTGGCATGCTCCGTTAATATAGAGAAGATCAATGACAAATTTGGAGTACTTCATCGAATGAACCATATCGATTCCTTCAATCATGGAGTATATTTCAAGCATTTAAGTATCCTAATGATGTCAGAATTAAGAATTCTTGAGCTTGTTGGATTTGTCTTGTCGAGCCACTTTATTTGATTATAAGCATGCCATATTTAGATATCATTTGGTCATCTAATGAATGCTTTAAAGCTTGTAAATATGCTTTAAGCTATTGATTTGATCCCATTTTGGCTCAGATCAGAACAATTTAAATGTTGTTGGGTTGGTCTTATTGAGTTAGTCAATTTGACTATAAGTTTGCTAAAATTGGAGTTCGAATGATCCTGAATTTAATTTTGGAAGATGTTAACCAGAGCCCTGCATTGGGCACCCATACCCACACCCACCCACATACCCACCTATACCCAATGATGGGTGGATATGGTTATGCCCATAGACTTATGAGTGGGAATGGGTGGGTACTCAATATGGGGGGATAAACCGACTACGTTCATAACACATGAAAATTGGAAAATGCATAAAGGCTATTCACAGGGTAGCTTAAAAAATAGTTCATTTCTATGTTAATACTAAAAAAGAACTAATAGACTTGTATGCGAAGATATGATGAATATATTTGTTGATTTGTGTGAGTTCTATACTTTTGTATCTTAAAAAAGAGTTCATTTCATGCAAGTAGGACAAATGACGAATTGACGATGACATTGCCTACTCAAGAGGTGATCGAGCATGAGCTCAAGAACAACAAAGACAATGTCGAATTCTACATCACCGATAATGTCACGGGGATGTTGGACGTTTAGACCAGGTTTGGCATTGTCTGCCACCACAGTGGTAGCACTTCCATCTTACTTGAGCTAGCTGCATGTAAGGGCTGCAAGAAGACATTCACGTACAAGAAGACCACCAAAACCAAGACGATTGGTTTGCATATATGCGTCGTACAATGATACAAGGTCAACATCACCAATCAGTTCTTCAAGAAGCACATGCCCATAATGAAGGACAAAGCTAAGATGATGGCGACTGCGACCAACTTCTACACGAAGGACATGTGCCCATTCAAATCCTTCTCCAGGTTAGGCCTCAAGGAACTGATCCAAACAACTCTAGATATTGGCATTGCTAGCTTCGACCGCATTCTCGTTGAGGATCTGCTTGCCCATCCGGTCATGGTCCATCGCCATGTCACAAGTTGTGCCCAGTCAGGTCGCAAGAGGCTGGCCATTGTTCTCAAGAAGCACTTCGAATTGGGTGTTGGTGCAGCGTGTATAATCGACATGTGGACGGACATAGTTAAGAAGGTCTCGTACATGTCAATTACGATCCATTACATTGACAAGTTATTCATCCTGAACGCACGCACGATGCATGTGAAGCCATTGCATGAGGCCATCCACACGATGATCATGGTGTTGAACGAGTTCAAGGAAGGCCTGGGCATGTTTGAGCTTCTTGACAAGTACTTTGATCAGATCACCATCGTCTCTGATAGTGGCTCAAACATTTGCGAGCATGACAACATACCGTCTGAGTTCTCCTAGTTGCCATGTCTAAACCACAAGCTCAAGACTGTACTGACAAGAAGTAACGACTTATGTTATGAAAGTCACATGACCTATATGACTTATGATATGACTGATTCTTATAAATATGACTAATATGATTGAGTTGAATTCATATAGAGTTGGCCTACATGATTTCAAATAGAAAAAACACCACATATAACTGGGTATATTACCTTGCTTATAGTGCTTACATATGCATCTAATAAGAAATATATATATATGATAAATTGTATAACTGACATAACATGGTTTGCATAAGATATATATATATATATATTATGATTGATAAAAATATATATATATACTATATGACATGCATATGATAATGATAGATGTACTGATGTAATAACATACTATATAAAAATTTTTGTAACTTTTGGTATATGATTGAAAAACTTATTGTTCACTTGGTTGCTACTCACTAATTATGAACTGTATTGCTTACACTAATTTTATTGCTTATATGATATGAAACTAATTACATTGACTGTCACATATTTTACAGTTATATGTTTATACTGATATTGACTGAATGATTACATGCATATTTTTTTTAGTGTCTTGCATTGATTTTAGTTGTAGGTTCTGATAATCTACTGAGTTGTTTGCTCACCTTGCAATTTTATATGGTTTAAGGAAAGGGTTGGAATCTATTAAAGTGAGGATAGATCAAAGATTTAGATTTCATTTTATTCTTGTATTTTTAGTTTTCATTCTTTTATAGTCAAAAGCTTAGAAAACTGAAATAAATGTAATGACTAGTCTTCTGGCTTCTGTACATGAATTTTGAGGAATGAATATAGTTTTGTATTTTAATGTATTTGATTTTTAATTGCTTCTATTTAATTGATTCATGTTGATGAATTTATAGAATTAAATAATGGTTGATTAATTAAGAGATTAAAATAGGTAATTCTTCCAAAATTTAATCTTGGGACGTTACCTAAATTGATATTCTATATATTTTAGGTAAAATTTGTAAAATTTTGGGAAACTTTAATAACCATCTGAAACTGAGGGCTTTTGTATAAAATATGGTATTTACTATTTAGTAAGTACATACTTTAGTTTCTTAGTTGTAGATTACATGTATATCATCATGCATTTTATGGCATTCTCGAGCTCTGTTATGAATATGAAAGTGCAATTTAGATTTTGTGCTTGGGCCCAATGTAAATGTGTATCTGTTCTAGACTATTATTCTTCTCTGACTCTAAGATGTTTCTGTATTGGAAAGTACTCTGCTTTGCTCTGGTTCTGCTTTGCACTTGCCTAAGTAGGTGGGAGGAGATCTATGAGAGTTATAAGTGGCATTGATGCATCTGCATTTCTGTATTTATATCAATAAGTAATCAAGTCTGCTAAAATTATAAAGTAAAAGATAAATTCCATGTTATTTTATTTGTTCTAATTAGAAACTGTGAATTAAACTCTGATATGGTCAATTGGTTGGCCTACTGAGTTTTATACTCATACTGTTGTTTAAAATAATCCAGATAAAAGAAAAGTTCCTGCTGAGTATATTAGTTCTGGAAGGAAGCAAGAAGTTAGATTTCGGAAGATAGATATAATTTTGTAGTTCATTACTTATTTAAGCATTTTTATCGAAATCATTGTATTCTAAACTTTTTTAATGAACTTTTGGAAGAAATATTTTGTATGAATATGTTATCTTGTTTTGTATGATTATATGGCTTTGAGAAATAGTTGTAATTGTAGATTAGTGAATGTATAGGAAGGTTGGTTAACTTCCTCCTTCAAATCTCGAGACATGACAACATATACCTCATATTAAACAATGTCCTTCTTCAACCCTCATAATGTCTTCTCCCATAACATCCCCATTGATATCTAAAAAATATATCCTCAACTTTGACCTTGAGAACCATGTCAATTCAAACATCACTATGATTATCATAGTTAAGAAGGATACAATCTACAAAAAAGCAGAGCCTAAACTTCCATAAGCACTTCATAAAAACATTTACAGGACTTTCATTTTTTAACTACTTATCCTCATGGAAGAAGCTCTTAAACATCCAAATATATCTTATCATTCCCTTAAACTCAACATCATCTGAGAACTCTTCAAAATTCAACTTAGTCACCAAAGGAGGCTTTACTATCCTGAAGGTTGTGCTATTCTCTCCATTACTGAACACAATGGAATATTCATTGATCTCATCATTATCAACCATTCATAGTAACAATTGATGAATGAAAGCATCAAAGAATTACATTTATGCAGTTATGAAGAAGTGCCCTTAGGGTGATCTCTTAGCATGGGCAATGAGATAATTAGCCTAAAATTTTCTATATTCCATCAACTTTGTGTTTGACTTGATCTTAGTATTGCTTCTCAATTAGTGGGATTAGTTCTGACATCTACATACATAGTTGAACCACTCAAATAAGTTAATTCTAAAACCATCTTCAAACCACATTTAATAATTACTAGTGTAAATATTTGTGCACATGATGCACGTTAATAAAAAATTTTAAAATAAAAAATGGTATAATAAATATAAAATTAAGTTATTACTTATATCAATAAAATAAAATGCTATATGAATATTACATTCAATGTTTACATATTTATAAATAATTTATATATAATTAATAGGCATATAAACTTCTAATATTCTTCAAATGCACTCATTAAAATTAGATGGAAAATAAGAAATAAGTTTGTGTATAATATTAGGGTTCACGATCAATTTATTTTGAAATTAATATAACGCATGCCAAAAAAACTAAATTAGTTGCTCAAAAAAAAGTATAGCCATGAAAAATCTATCACAAATGTATGCTTTGCCAACAAACCATATGGCTAAGCATATTCCTCGTATTATGGTTGTAAATGAGTTGAATTTAAGGGAGCTTAGTGTTTGACCGACCTGGCTCATTAAACAGAGGAGACAACTTTTCAATAGGATATATTTTCAAAAAAGAAATCTACTTAAGTTTTTATAAGTAAAAACATATTGATTGGCACACATACATACACAAAGCATCTGACAATTCTCTTACTACATATAATCTCGACAAGTTCATATTGGAATTGTATTTAAATGAATAGATAGGTGGAGCAGTTAGACCCTTTCTTCCAATATTTATAGTATTTTAAGGTCACATCATCTATGCAATTCTTTGTTCAACAAATAAAATACACAAAGTAGTGAGCCACCCAGCTCAAACACGCAATGTTTTGGGTTGTACAACATCGAACCAACCTAAAAAATGGAAATTACATGTGAGATCTGCAATATAAACTAAACTTTCAAATCCCAGTATCTTAATTCCACACTTGATGCAATTATGTACATGTTCATTCATATTTACAGAGAAATGGATAGCTTCTTAAATGTAGGTGTAGTTTGTGTTAGCTTCTAAGGGGTCCTGCTGTTGAGATTGTTAGTCATGATCATACATGCACTTAAGTTCCTTCCCTTACTCTTTGAGAGATTTATTAGGGATGGCTGGTGTTAGCTCAACAGCATCTCCCATTCTCAGTTTCTAGTTGGGGTCATTAACAGGCTAACGATTCAGCCTTAGCCTTAGTTCTTCCTTCATCGCAAAGCTGTAAGATTGGTCTCTTTGACCAGATCTTTCTAGTAGATCCATTATAATTGAGTTTGGTGCAAACTCCTGGACAGACATCTACAATCAACACATGACAAAATTAGCACTTGTATGCACTGCATGGACCGACTTGCGTAGTAGGAAAGGAAAACAGGATGATGGAATGCAGTATTTGTGCTCATAGATCAATTCAAAAGAATTTTGTGTGATGACACAATTTTCAAGGATTTTGATTAATATGATGTTGTTTAATGTTAACAGAAGATATCAAAATTTTGTAGGAGCAAATTAATAAAGGAAATGGTTCATAGAAGGCTCAGAGAGATGAACCTGCATGCAATAATAGGTTTCAACCAATCTACGGGCAGCAAAGGGATTGCAATGCATAAAAACTTAAATAATCTTGGAAGTGATGTGTAAATATGAATAATATAACACCATGATAGAAGGGAACACCTCACCTTCTCATTTTCCAGCATGATGATGAAGATTGGTCCATCAAGATCGCATTGATGAGTGTCAATGTAAGAGCAAGGGCTAAACAGAAGCTACCACCAGAAAATATACCGTTTGTAAGACTGCTATAAAAGATTAGTAGAATTGGAAGTGTCATAGACTAATACGAACAACTAGAGGAAATCCAAGAGCTGCGAAGATAACCAAAGCTCCAATTTTCACTCCATCAAGTTCTCCAATTACTGTGTTCGTGCTTTCAAGATATATTTTCTTTGAAATTAGACTTAGAACTGTAACTGCAACCATGGCAATGAAGACGATGAAGTTGCCAAGAACCCAAATAATCCTTGAAGTGAATTTCTGGCATATATAGGCTCAAGAAAAATTGAGCTGACCCTAAAAGCAATCTAAAAATTGGAAACTAATGTTTAGCTATAAGATGTCAGATGAGGAATGAATGAAAATTTAGTAGAAGGTTCAACAATGCTTAGCTTTATTACCAAGTTCAGCAGCGAGCCAATTGCACCAAGTTGGACACCGTTTGTGAAAACCCTTAAAAGTTTTAGATATTTTTTGATCTAGAATGGTCAATAATTATTTCAGGAGTCATTATAAGTCCAAATCACAATCCTTCTTCGTCATAGCATAGATATTATTGTGTTTTAGCTTCCTTAATTTTTTCATAATTTTTGGGCACTAATGAAATTCTTTAAAAAATTTGCACCTATCGACATAACTGGGGGCTTTGAAACCGTTAGATATCCGTTTTGCAAATCAATTTTATCAAAATTTTCTAAATAAAATGAGTGAATATTTTTTTATAATTTTGGAATCTCTAAAAGAATTTCTATGAATTTTATACTGAAGTTTTGATTATAATAATTTTATTATATATTATTTAATAATAAATAAATAAATATCTTAACCCATAATGGTTTTATTAAATAACATTTTTTCCACTTAATGCTCGTCTTCACCAAACCAAGAGGGCTTAAGAAAATTAGGTAAGAAAGAGATGAGAGAAAAAGGGGGAAAATTCGATTTTAGGCAATTTCGAGCCGTTTTCGTCCGTCAGCCCACTTGGGAAACTTGTTCTTCTCGAAGTAAGTCATATTATGCCCATCTCAATTTTAAAAAATATATAATTTTTAATGATTTTTTTAATTAAAATATTGTTTTCATTAGTGAAAAACGCAGATAACTTTACACAGGTAAAACTTTAACTACGTAACTTTTTATATGTTATAGAGATTACGATTATTCATATTTTGAATATTTTTTAAAAATTTTACGACAGGAGTTTTGAAATTTGTAGAGCTTTTATTGAATAGAAAATTATTTGGATGTTGAAAAATAGTATTGTATTACAATAAAAGCATTAAAATATTATTTTACACAATCTCTGATAATTTAATTATTTTCTTAAAATATTCATTTTTGACTTGTAAGGTTTTCTGTTATCAACCGTTATATAACATTTTGTATTTAAGAGAGAGGAAAACTTGAATACAAAAATTATAGTTGCAATTAGTACTTGCATAAGCATCTAATATTTGTATAAAACTACATGTTGTTTGGTGTTATGGTGCCAAAGGGCATCAGTTTTTGAACATTGCATGCAATAAAAATATTTTAACCTATTTTGCAAATAAGTTAAACTAATGTTGACCTTAATATGCAAATAAGGAAAATTAACTTTGACCCCAGAGAAATAGCTTAAGGCATTTCCAAAAGCCATCCCAAAGGCATAGATTATATTTCCTACATAACATCCATGCTTTCCTAGAAAAAAAAAAGATAATTTAATATGTTATTTCAATGATGTTGTGCAAGCAAAAAACTTATAAAGCATAGTTAATCATCGATACAATAAAACATACGTAGCTCATTTTGATCTGCTGGTTGGAAACTTTGGCTACCAACCAAGAGGTCTTCAGTTCAAAGCTTGCGTATGTAATGCATGTATGAGTTTGTCCTAATTGACCTAAATACCCCCCCACCACAAAAAAAAGTCATGTCTAACATATAGTGGTAATAGAATATTGAACTTGCTAGAGAGATCGACGATAAGTGCTTGTGTTGGACCCTATTATCAATCATAAAGACGTAGAATCGAGACTGCAAATAAATGGGAAAACAACATAATTCAAAGAGGCATGATGGGTACTGAATGCCAGAACTCGAGATTAGCTAGAATGAAGATGGAGCAAATAGGCGAAGAAGAAATGTGAATTAGCTAGCAAATACAAATACTAACCAGTCTTTCATTTTTTTCATGTGATTTAATAGGGGGAGAGTATTAAATGAAAATCATGAGTTAATTTGAGAGGAAACAAAAAAAAAATTATTTTTTAAAGGCTAGTATTTAATTTGAGTAGTAATTTTAGAAGTAATAAATCTGGTGAAGGGATTGTGACTTTGGGCAATCAAGTCATTAATAATAGTGCACATTTTAGATATCTTTGGTCTATTGTTCAGAGTGATAGTGAAATAGATGGGGATATCATTAGTAGAATTCAGGTTGGATGGTTGAAGTGGAGGAATGCATTAGGCTTGTTGAATGATAGAAAAGTACCCCTCAAACTTAAGGAAAAATTCTATAGGATAGTGGTGAGACCTGCAATGTTTTATGGTGCAGAATGTTGGCCATTAAAAGAGAAGCACGATATTAAGTTAAAGTGTTGCAGAGATGAGGATGCTTAGGTGGATGAGTGGCTTTAATCTTAGAGATAAGATGCAAAATGAGTATATACGTGAAAAGGTTGGAGTAGCTCTTGTAATAACCTGTATTTCAATTTTTGCTAGATTTTTTCTAGAGTCATTATAACTCCAAATTGCAATCTGTTTTTGCCATAGTATTTTGATTGAGGTATTTTACTTACATGAATTTTTTCTTAATTTTTGGACATCGGTGACAATCCTTAAGGAATTTGTACCTGTTGGTACAAGTAAGAATTTCAGGACCTTTAGGTGTCCGATTTGCAAATCAATTTCACTCATATTTTCTAAATAATATGTTTTATTTTATGAATATTTTTCTGTAAATTTTTTAGTCCTGAAATGAATTATTTGAATTTTATACTAAAAGAAATTATTTAAATTAATTTTATAATATTATAATATTATTTTAATCCAAAATATCTTAAAGCATTAAGAGCTTACAAAATTCATTTTCTTCCCTCATTACTTCGGCAACAGAGAGCATTTGAGAGGTTTTGTGAGAGAAAGAGAGGAGAGAGAAAAAAAAGGCTTGGATTTGGAGGCCGCGATGCGATTTTCGTCCGTTAGGCCAGTTGGGAAATTTACTCGTCTCATTGTAAGAAATTCATACCCAATTTCTGATTTCAAAGATTTTGTGTTTTTAATATTATTCTGTTCAAATTTATGTTTGTGTTACCGAAAAACGTACATAACGTTATATTGGCAAAATTTTCACCGCGTAACTTTTTGTATATTATAGAGATCATGATTATGAGCATTTTGAGTATTTATTTGAAATTTTTTACTGGGTAGTTTTGAAAATACAGCGATTTTTGTTTACCCTGAAATTTATTTTGACCTCTAAAAATAGTGGTATAGTACAATAAAAGTCTTAAAATATCATTTTACACATTACCTGATAATTTGGTAATTTTCTGAAAATATACATTTTTGCCTAATAGGATTCTTTGTTGTCTACCGTTAGGACATTTTGGACATTTTCTAACTTAAGTTCAATTATGTTTTATTGGTGGCAATGCATTGAAAATAAATGTGGATATATGATTAAAATTACTGTTATTATACTGTGATACTACTGTGTGTGTAAAAGACAAGTAAAGACTAGTTGACCTGTTTGTTGGAGATTGATTGACATGTACATGATGGTGGGTCGACGGGCTTTCCTTTAAATACTGTGATTTGATGTTATCCTCTACTGATTCATGTGATACTGATTGGGAGTTATAAGGAGATGATTATTATGCCGACGAGCAAAGAGTGATGACTCTGTTTACTGAGCCAACGGTTTACTGATACAATATTGAAAAACATCATGATAGCCAGGACTTTCTTCTTGTTTAGTATGACTACTAAAATGCATGTTCTTGATAAATTATTCTTATTAGTGTGTATTTACTGTTACTGTACGGATTTACTGTTACTGCATTATTTTACTACTCCTGCTACTGAATTGTTACTGATATGGATACTGATACTATTTGATACTATTGATTTACTGTACTGATACTGAGCATGTGATATACTGAGCAAGTGATATACAGAATTTATTAAGCATGTGATTGAGATATTAAGCTTTAGATTGAGATACTGATTTAAATGCTGCTATATAATAACTGGATATCATGTGAACACTCCTATATAATTTTGCTATATTGATTTGATTTCAACTGTCTTTACTGATATTTTGATTCGATGTTTTATCCAATTTCTTTACTGATTGGTATTACGGATATGACGATTGCTTTATAGATTTGACACTTGTACTGGTTTATCTGCTTTCCTGGGTTTCGTTGTTTTACTATTTACAGATTGTATTACTGTTGCCTATGAATTTTACTGTTACTACATTAATTCAATGATCATATGAATGTAACTACTATGATTTGACTTTTGACATGCATATTACTCCTTTGTCGTGCTTTAATTTTAGTTATAGGTTTTGGTGATCTGCTGGGCTTTTTAAGCTCATTATATGTGGTTAAATGATTTCAGGTCAAGACAGAGGAGCAGGAGTGTGAGGCTGGTTAGGGTTCTTCAGGTTCTGTTTCTTTTTTGTTTTAGCTATTCTTTTCTACTCAGGACAGGATATATATATGATTTGATTGTGTAAATCCTGAGTAGTGTATATAAATTTTGGGAAAGAATATAGATGTGTATATTAATTTTTGAATTATATAACCTGTTGTTTATTACTGATATATAATATTAGATAGCTCTGATTGTTGCTTATTAAAAGATTTAAAAGAGTAATTCTTCCAATTTAGATCCTAGGACATCACAGCTCTAGTGGAAGATAAAATTAGAGAGAGTCTCCTTAAATGGTTTGATCACATAAAACGACGGCCTTCTGATGACCCAGTTAGGAAAATAGATGAATTAGATTTGGCTTATGCTAAGAAAGGTAGAAGTAGGGAAAAGACTTGGTTAGAAAATATTAGAAATGACCTTTCCTTATTATATTTAAATGAGAATTTGACTTTAAATATGACACAATGGAGAAAATGGATTCATATAGTCGATTTAATTTGAACAATTAAGATGAATGATCAGGATTTGATATGGGTGGAAACTCAAGTTGCTTTTATAGTAATAGTATAGATATAACAAATAATGAAATAAATATGAAACCATAAATTTACTCATATTACTCATCATAGTCATGAAGTTCATCAATCAAATTCTTGTAATATTGAATTCCTTCTGGGCTATGTAAAAGCTGATTGAGTTTCTTCCCAACAGCAATCCTATCATTCAATTTTATTTATAAAAAATAAATTCCAACCATTCATTTTATTTATTATTTTAATTTATAAATTATAATTTATTTATATTAATGACATTTCATATATAAAATTTGTATTAAATTTATATTCAAATATCCTTAATTTACCTATTTTTTAAATACATTACATTTTGTTAATTAAATTCAATCTACACCGTTGTTTTCACACCTCTTGGAATTCAGCTCTCGTCCATTTATTTCTTCCCTTCGCCTTCTTATTCTTCTGCTCATGTCGAACCAGAAGTCACTTAGGCTTCACGTGAAGAAGAATTTTGAACAACTCTAGGACTTGCATGCCCTTTATAGTTTGGAAGCACCATTGTCCCATGATATATATACCTTCTACCACCTGATATATCCATTAGAGTCACCTTCCCATTGCCAAACAGAAGGAGCTTCCAGTAAGCGTTTTGGAAAATCCATAGGCATGGAGCTATTGAATGCTTTTTTTAGTAATGAGTTATGTATCCCATTTTTGGGCTGTGGTTTTATTGGAGCATCGCTCTACTTCATGTGTCAAAAATTATATGGACACCAAAGGGTTGGGTGTAATGCACAATCTCATGGATTATTAAGTTTGTTTTTTCCTCCACTCTCTATATTTCTCTATTAGCGCCGACAAATTACAAATTTTTGAAGTTGTATGTGGAACGTCAACATTTCTCATATAGAATAATATTTCTAGCAATTAATAATATAATTCATTAACATTAACTAACATTCATATCTATATGTATACTCTTTATACTATTTATACTACCATACTATTATATGTGAAAGAAGTGTTCATTAAGTAAAAATATGAAAGAAGTGTTTTGTGTGTTCTTCTTGAAATAAGTAAATATATTTAAAGAAGAAGTGTTCAACGAAGTAAAATAACAAAAAAATAAGAAGTAACTGCATCAATCAAAGAATTGAATACATTGCAATCAAAGTGCCCATCATTCGCTTAAATTAGTAGCCTTTTAGCACAAGTTATCAAGATCTAAACCACTGAATGATTATGTTAATTATTATATTGAACAATACAATGCCATACGATTTGGAAGTACATGTAAGAAGAAAGAAAATAGTATTAATTTCTTAGTAAGTCATATCTTAAGCAAGCTATAATATCAATTTCAGAAGTAAATAATTGAGAAACGTACCTCAAGAAAATCTAAATATGAATTACACAAGCCGCATGATTACTTCCCACTGAAGCATAATAACTAAAAAATAAGAAGTAACTACATCAACCAAAGAATGAAATACATTGCAATCAGAGTGCCCGTCATTCCACAATCAAAAGAAAGACATGAGATGGATTATGAGTATGTTGAAGTTTATGAGTATCTTAACACTAAACTGCTAGTGAGATCACATCTTTTCTCATATAATCTATATTCTTATTTTTCTTTTGTAAAATTCATTACAGAGAACGATTTAAGGTTAAATCTCTAACAAGCATAATTTTCTTGAAGGAAAGGTTTTTTAAATATAATATAAATAACTACAAATATCTTCATCAAAATCTTGATTAATTTCTGAAAATGACTACTAAATCATCCAATAAAGGAGAAAAATGAAGAACTAAGCGATGAAAATTAAGACATTATAGTTTTGAATTCATTGCTTGATTCTCTTTATTAGGAAGTTAAAACAACCATCAAATATGGGAGAACTTATATTACATTGGTAGTAGTTATTCTTGAAGAAGCATTTCTGAAAATGCAGCCAAAAAAGAGTATTTAGAAGCGCAAGCATAAAAGTTTAAGCCCCCCAAACAAAACCAAGTGATGGTTGTGTAATTTTTTTAGCAGGGAGGTTGTAATTTTCTTTTGTAAAATTCATTGCAGAGAAATATTTTATTTGGCCTACCAAAAATAAGATGAAAATAGAGATCTACAAATTCAATGATTCTAGATATTATTGAATATGAAGAAGGAAAATAAGAACACTATTAGATCAAAAAAATTACTCAAAGCACTGGAGCTTCCTATTGCTTGGTTCAACAAGTTCTGTAAGGATCAGAAATGCAATTTGATGGAAGACAGCAAATGGTAAAATTATTTTTCATCTTTCCAATTCTATTGTTAAGTTTGTTGATAAAGAAGATTCTTCTTTCAAGACTTGGAAGAAAGTAAATGAAATACTTAAAGTTAAATCTCTATCAAACATAATTTCTTGAATGAAGGATTTTTTAAATATAATATAAATAATTACAAATCTTTTCATCAAAATCTTTATGAATTTCTGAGACTGACTATTAAATTAGCCAATAAAGAAGAAAATGAAGAACTAAGCGATGAAAATTAAGCTATTATAGTTTTGAATTCATTGCTTAATTCTCTTAAGGAAGTGAAAACAAACATCAAATATGGGAGAACTTATTTTACATTGGAAGAAGTTGTTCTTGAAGAAGCAAAAGCATAAAAGTTTAAGCCCCTCAAACAAAACCCAAGTGATGGTCGTGCACTTTTTTTAGTAGAGACGTTGTAATTTCAACTACTGATGAAACTAAGAGGACTAAATTTGATATTGAAGTTCACTTTTCATGGGGCATGCAGTAGATGTTGGCTTTCTATTTACCAAAATGTGGAAGGAAGCAAAGCTGTAATGGGTAATAATAATAATTAAGAGGTGGAGGAAATTTGTTCATGATGCACTAAAATGTTTAAATATGAACATTCAACCCATATAAAAAAAAGCTTCATTATCATCCCTTTTAACGCACTTAAATCATTAGCCTTCAAGTTCTAAATCACTGAATGATTATCCTAATGGTTATATTAAACAATAAAACATCTTAGTTGTAAGAAGAACGAAACATTATTAATTTCTTAGTGAGTCGTGTCTTAAGCAAGCTATAATGTTAATTTTAGGAGTAAATAATAGAGAAACATACCTCTAGAAAAATTTCATGTGAATTACGCAAGTCACATGATTGCTTCCCACTGAAGCATATAACCAAAAAATAAGAAATAACTGCATTAATTAAAGAATGGAATACATTACAATCAGAGTGCTCATCATTCCACAATCAAAAGAAGTATGTGAGACACAATTTTCTTGAAGGAAATATTTTTTAAATATAATATAAATGATTACAAATACTTTCATAAAAATCTTGATGAATTTCTGAAATTGACTATTAAATTAGTCAATAAAGGAGAAAATGAAGAACTAATCGATGAAAATTAAGCCATTATACTTTTGAATTCATAGCCAGATTCTCTTAAGTGAAAACAACCATCAAATGTGTTATGAGTACCTAAAAGTAGTAAGACGAATTTGAGTGCATATTTTGTTCTGTTCAAACAATATAAATTGAGATTTAAATAGATCAGCATGAATATAAAACAGTTGTAATTTGAACAACAATAATCTTTGATTTAATTTATTCATCGCAGTTACCATAATATACAGAAACAATTTAGCACAAATAAAATTCATTGTGTAAATTTTGAAGCTAAAAAAGTAGAGAGTCATAAGCGAAATGCAAACCATGAAAGAGCTACAAAAAATAGTTGAGAATAGATTAAACAGTTATATATGATGGAGAGGAAATACAGGGTCGAACAGTTTTGGAGTATGGAACCGTTAGTTGAACACTAATGGCGATGGTTTCCTTCATCTTTTGAAAGAGTGGAATACGAGAGGCTTACATGCCGGAAAGAAGAAACGTAAGTGAAGTTATAGAATTGAAGAGACTGAAATAATTCGAGAAGAAACTACCATCAGACGAGGCTGGGCAAGCCGATGAGTCCAAAATGGAGGAATTTGTAACGGAGTGTTTATGTTAAATTTAAAATTTATTACTGGCGAGGGAAGCTGAATCGTGAATAGGCGGCTGAGAGGAGTGAGGCAGGGCAAGCTGAAGAGCATAATGGAGAAATTGCAAAATAGGGGAAGCCGAAGAGCAAAACGGAAATCACGAAATAGTAAGGGAGTGTTTAATTGAAAATTTATTAACAGGCGATGGCGATGGAAGCCCAATCGCGAATAGGTAGCCAATGACAAATCGTGTGATTCAGAGAGGGTTAACTCTTAAGAATTTTTTATATGGAATATGTATTAAAATGAATGAGTTTATTATATTTTTAAAATTATAAAAATAGAAGGAAGGGTTAAGATAATTTTTGAATGAATAAATATAAAAGTTAGGATTACATATGGGAAGAAACTCAAGCGCTTTTATAATAGTAGTATAGATTGAACAATCAAGGACCATGATCAAACCAATGATGGTGATGATCAAACCATTACGATTGACCAAAATGATCAGCCTATTTGATGAGTATTCATAACATCTTCATTGTACAATTTTAGCTATATTTAAACTAACTTCAATGCATTATAGGCTTTTTTTTGACTTCTTTGAACCTTGTTCAAACTCTTGATCTTATCTTCTTTTATTCTTTTTTGAAGATAATTTGATATGATTGATGAAAGGTTAAATATGAGATCGATTAAGAGTTGAATAATGTTTGAAGAAATTTAAACAAGGTTATAACACATTGAAGTTGGTTTGAATATAGCTAAATCAACGAATGATGATGTTATAAAGACTCACCAAATAGGTAGATCAATTTTTTAAATGATCAAATAAATTTCAATTATGTTTTAAGTATTGAGATTGTTCGAAGGTGATTTAATCATTATTCTAATGACAAATGTGGCTGAAAGATGACTCTAACATGACAATTAACATGTACAAAGAAGTATGTTTGTCAAAGGGTTTATAGTTTAGAATTTAGATCTTGAAGTTTTTTTTCAATCTTAAAAGATAAACTGAAAAACATTGCTAACTTTTGAAGACGATGAGTAGGGAGAGATCATTGTCATGAATTTCTGCCATATGTCGAAAATGAACATTTCGTAGTCGCCAGAAACATAAAAGATGGTGAGAAGAAAAATGATTAAGAAGATTTTAAAAATGTAAGTTCAAAAAATTTTTCAATGAGAATTTCATCTATATTTATTAAAAGTTATGGATACTTTGATCCAAATGAAATTTTTTAGATATTTATTTAAGAAATAAAATAACAATAATTTTTTGGACATTAAAGGAGATACAAACTAAAATTTTCTTAAAAAATATTTTATATTAGAACTTTTATAAATTCGTCGTATACTTACATTTCTGATGTTCACAAATGTTAAAATATTTCTCTTAATAGAAATGCAAATAAACAAATAAAATAAATTCATATTAATTAAATGGTTTACTTATATATATTTTAAAGAAAATAAATAAATAAATAAATTATATTTATATATATATCGTGCGAGCAGCCACAACTTTGTCCATTCAGTTCCGAAGTAAATGTGTCGCTAAAATTGCAATATGTGTAGCCCTCGATAAGCAAATTAACGGAAGAGAATCAACTTTTCTTTGGTAGCGGCTGTTCTTGCCATGGCTTGCACTTTGCAGCTACAGCCACGGCTGTTGTCTTCCCTTCTCGGCGACAATCTTCAGCTGAGTACGAAACCTCTTGGACGACTCCTCAGTTACACACCGAGTAAGCCCTTTCTCGAGCTTCTTGTTCGTTTTCCACGGTCGCCGCCTTCTCGAATCTTTGTTCTTGTGTTGGGATTTGATATTGGAGGTAGACAGTCCATTAGTCGATCCTGTGAGATATGTGATGTTCGACGGCGGCTTTGAAGCACAATCAAACAGCATTTACATGCGAAATGGACAGAAATTATAGCTTTTAATCAGCAGAAGCAGGAAAGCTGCATTGCAAGATGGGAACGATGTTTTATCTTTCCCTTCCTACTAACCAACCCTAACCCTAATGGAGGAAACCTTTTGATGTTACTGGTTGGGTGCCTCGTGTCAGGATTTCTATTAAAAAAACAATGAACGTAACAGTAAATAGATAAACTTCTTTTCTACTGCATAATAGGATCATTTTAGTTTCTTTATATGTTTAGACTTGTAGATAGCCCTAATAATCCGGATTGGATAACCTCGTCAGTTAGGTGCATGCTTTGAAGTTTGAAGTTCTTAGAGTAAGCCTTCTGTTGATATTCAGCTGTTTGTACTGATTCATATGATAGAAAACGCCTATCCAAGTTTATTGCAGCCTAAATAGACTGGGCTCAAAAAGTATTTACAAATGCACAAGTAGACCTCCACAACACTGAACTTTATCATGTTACAATGAGTTGGGTTTAGGGATGCAAACGAGTCGAGTCGAGTCGAGTCAGGAGGTGTTCGAGTCGAGCTCAACTGTCAAATACCGAGTTTGAGCTCGAGCTCGAGTCGAGCTCAAAAATCGAGCTCAAGCTCGACTCGTTCCACCATAACAGAGCTCGAGCCGCTCGTCAAGCCCCAAATGCGGTCCGGTTCGCCTTCCAACACGCGTGGCACAATCTTCCAAAAATTAATTCTCGGTTTTAATTTGCCTTAAAAGTAAAATTGCAGCGGGAGAGAGAGAGAGAAAGAGATAGAGAGGGTATTAAGATTTTTGAGCCCTTTTTTTAGGTTTGTCAGAAAAGGAAATGAGTGTTAGCTGTTTGCATTTATTATAGATAAGAGAGGGCCAAATAAGAGAAGAGAGAGATAGAGAGATAGAGAGAGAGAGGCGTTTTAGATTTCAGATGGTTTTCCAAGATTTCAAGTGGGATTTTTAAATTTCAACCGGCAAAAATTTAAGCTATCCCTATGGCCTCATTATTAAATTTTTTAAATATTTAAATTTAATAATTTCGAGTCGGCTCGCGAGCTCGCGGGCCGAGCCTTGTCAAGCTCGAACTCGAGCTCGTTTAATGAACGAGCTCGACTCGTGAGCTCGATAAGCTCGGCTCGCGAGCCCATAAACGAGTCGAGCTCGAGCCGGCTCGGCTCACTTACACCCCTAGTTGGGTTGCACTTTAGGTTGCTTGGTGAATTGTGTTCATTTCAGGATTGAAGTTGTGCAATTATGTAAGAATGGCATTGAGGGCAAATCATGTGCTCATGAGGCCTAATCGAGCTTACTAATATGTTATATTGCTTATATGTAACACGTTGGTCGTATTTGGTTCAGGTCGGTGCTTTGGCTTTTTAGTTGACTTGATCTCTAGGATATTTTTTATAGTCTTAAGCTTTACTTGGAGGGTAGTAAGGCCTTTCTCAAATTGGATCAATATGGCCATTATTTAATCACCTCAAAATTTATCTTCTTGGAGATTTAGCTGACTATTATATAATCACCTGAAATTTGAGAAAATAATTAAATATTTGCTTTACGTTATACCTGCTTCACTGCTTGCAGAGCAAAACTTTGAGACTAAATTGAGCACTTATTGATAGTGGGCGGCCTATTTTTGGCTTTTTCTCTTTTTTAAGTGTTGGATGATTTAGGTGATTTCATCATTTATGATAAATGATATAAGTTGCAATGGTAAGATTGTTTAATAAATTAATGTGGAAGGATTAGAAAAAAAAGTAGTTAAAAATATTATTAAATGAAGTTGCTCAAAAAATATGTGTATGATATATTTTTTACCTCATGTCGTACTCAACATGAATGAGTACAATATGAGGATTTATAAAAGTGGTCCCAAATAGTTTTCATAAGGCTAATGATGTTTATAATGGTTTCTTATACATTTTTTGATAGTGGATGTGAGATTTTGAAGCATCAAATTTTAATGTTCCCAAAAGTAGCCAAATTGCATTCAACCATTCTTTCTCTGACACTGCCCTCTCTTCCTCACTTCTTTCTTTCTCTCTCCCCCTATCTGAAGGCATCTACTTTCCTGCCAGTCTTTGTTGCATGCATAGTATTGCCACCTTCTAGAAATAAATGCTTCCTGGTAACCTACTCACTGGGATCTTCTTGGACTCATATGTACCCTCTCAAACAGTCCATATGATGGAATTTATGCAGTTACTGCTTAGGATTCTCGTCCTTAAGCATTATTAGTGAGATTTGCAAGTCTTGGAGTTGAATTGCATGAAGGAGCAGTCTGTCTTATGACACCTTTAACGATCCGATATGCAATACGTAATGGTTTTAAAGTCTTGGGCCATGGAATGGAATGGCCGAGTTTGTCATCTCAATTGTGGTCGGACTTTCCTGTGAGGTTTTGCTGCTGGGAATTTAATGGTTTTTGAAGAAAATTTGTTAAATGAAATTTATTTTTTTTCTTGTTTGAAGGTGCTAAACGTGCATTGGTGCGGTCATCAAGAACACTTTGTAATCTAGCTGACCTCATATTTAATGGAAGGTATGCTGTTTCTTATGATTCAATTGAATAATATGTCGCATCTAGCAAAAATGAACAAAGCAGCCCATGCAGACCATACAGAGAAAAGCATGCTTATTTTGTTAATACATTTGGTGTAGTATGTTTAGCTGACCTCATTTGCTCATTTGTCCATACATTTTGTGCGGTCATTAAGAACACTTTGCATTCTAGCTGACCTCATATTTAATGGAAGGTATGCTGTTCCTTATGATTTAATTGAATAAATGTTTTTGCATCTAGCAAAACTGAACAGAGCAGCCCATGCAGAGAGGAGTATGTTTATTTTGTTAATAGATTTGGTGTAGCATGTCTATTTTCAAAAAGCATTTACCTGAGATAAGTGTCAAATATGGAGAAAAACTTGATAAGGCTTTATGAAAACATTGCTAATCTTGAACGATTATGTGAAATTAGCCATTTTACTAGAAGTATTTAATTATGCATTCTTTTATCATGATGATTTTGATCGAGGACCTGTCCATGAAGCCTCACAACCGTGATGGCAATGAAGCCATCTTTCTTCCTTGTGCATTTAAGGTTCTATGCTTGAGACCTCCCTAAATGCTCATGTTTAAAGGAGAGAGAAGACTGAAAAATTTTAAGCATATTGTTCACAATTTATTGTAGGATATATGTAGTAGATTTGAATTAATAATGGCAATCTCAAGGGTCAAAGATGGACTAGTAAGGCAAGTGAAGTAGGACACTCAAGGGTCTAGGGAAAGCCTGTATAGTTTCCGATGGAAATTCCATTGGTTTTGAGGTCGAAAATTCCATCCGTTCATAATCCGTCAGAAAATTCACTGGAAATCCTTATTTTTTCCATAGTGAGGGTGATTGAGATGAAGGAAGTTGGAGATGGTGGCGTTGTAGAGCTGGTGGAGGAGGTGTAGAAAGTAGGGCAGCCTCAATGTCGATCTCGCAGAGTAAACAAAGCGGAGAAGATGGAGGGAGGGTAGTGGCTGTTTGATTTGATAGTGATGGAGACGACATAAGCAAAAAGGAGAGGGAGGAAGCTTCACGATTATATGGAAGGCTGTGACCTTGATTTTGGAAGTCTGTGGCATACATTCCTTGGCTTAAGTTCAATGGCTCGACTGACATGTATGGTCATCTTGATCTTGGCTTTATTTACTAGATGTGCGCTTCCTTGGTGGTTCAAGCCTAGGCTAATTTAGCTCAGTACTGCACGAAGTGGTCTGTGATTGATTTAGCTTAGTGCAGCACGGAGACAAGCTAGGTTAGTTTTTATTTATGCTCTGAAACTAATTCAGCTTAGGTTTTGGCGTATCATGCAGGAAGAAAAGAAGGAATATGGAGATGAGATGCTTGGAATAGTGGGCCAATCGGGCCAATAGGCCTTTATTATAGTAAGTTGTAACCAATGAGATTGAATTAAAAAATACTCACAGTATTACATAGTCTATTTTTGGGTTATTGTTATGCTTGCAAACTGCTTTTCTGCTAAAAAACCCCTGCTCTTTCTGGGGACCATCAGTTTTTTTTACCTGTTGCTATTGTTGATTCTTCATCTCTGGGAGTCAAACACAAGTATTAATACAAAGCTTCCATTGTCCTGGTTCTCATATTATTTTAATAACAGAAATTCAGAATTATCCTCAACCAGTCAGAGGAAGTGTCTGCGACCTGGAAAAGTTTCTCCTCGTCTACATGTTCCAGATCATATACCCAAGCCACCATATGTCATGTATCGTCAATCACCTGGTATTTCTTCTGGGCCTGAAATACATGATGTGGGAGGAATTGAATGCATGCGTGCATCTGGCAGACTAGCTGCCCAGGTTTTGGAGTATGCGGGGACACTGGTTAAGGTAAATTTTTAACCCTTGTGTTTTGGTTGTGCGCTTCTTTCTTTTCATTACATTTATATATTATTTGGATTGCTTGATTAGTTTTGTTCTTTTCTCCATTGCTAGTGACATTCAAAACTTGTGAGAAGATCTGAAATTTTATTTCATTTGATTTACTTGGACATTTGATTGTAAATATTAATGAGGAAAAAAAATGAAGTTGTGGTCTGGACAAGTTTCGTGAATTGGAGCTAGCAGGTTCTTTATTACGTTAAAAAAAAAAAAAAAACTCAATTTGTGTTTGAGCGGTAAGTTTTTTACTTAAATATTTGAGTGTGAAAAATTAATGAGAAAAAAATTTTAAGTTTTTGTGCTCCATATTTGAATGGAAGGTGCTATTTGTTGCTTGGTCAATCTTTTTTTGTGACATTGTAAATGCCCGAGAGGCCCCTGATTTTACTGGTTTAGGACTTGATGGGTCATCACTTACATGTTACTTCATCAAAAAGAACCGTTTCTCTACGCACAAAATCAATACATTTGTTGATTTTGCTTGTTTTAATTCTGTCCTTGCATTCTTGTTACATGAGTGTGTTATTGTTTTGTTCGAGAGTATTCAATTTGTAGAGATCTTATTTTAATATTGCCTAGTTCGTACAATTTGCTTGTCACTTCTTACATAATATTGGCATCCTTGCCATTCATGGCTTACTGTGTTAGACACTAGTCTTCTTATATTTACATATGCCCTTTGAGACTTTTTTTTACCGTGGAAGGTGCTATTCATTGCTTCATCGTTGTTGTGTGCTGTAACATGAATCCCTTTTAATATGTTATAGGTCTAGTTTATATTATTTTATAAGGTAATTATCTGATCTAATACTTGTACAGAAGTTATGCATGTATATTTGCATAAAACTTATTTAGCAGCTAATGCAACACTTAGTAGAGACGAATGAAAAGCGATGACTCATAAATTCAACCCCCACAAATAGTTGGGGTAAAATGAATGATGATGATGATGATACTTGATGCTTACTAACAAGCTAGAGATTCAATTAGTTGTCAAATTTAGTAAAGAAAATTTACAAGTAATTGAAATCATTTCTGGACTGAGAATTTGGCTGTCATCCTACAAAAAACACTCCATGAGAATCATATAGGAATGAGAGAATAGCTTCTGCGTAGAAGGGTGTTGCCACATCTTGTAATTGAGTTGAAAATCATCTTGTAATGTGCACAGGAGACTTAAGTTCCTTAGATTCAATTATTTTTGTGTATTTGTTATATTGTAATGTGCACGTCGCTGTCTTTTTGGAGATCTTTTTGGAGATCATTATTCGCTTTATGTCTCCTTGCATTTCCTTAGTTGTTGATTTGGTTGCGATTGTTACTGAGTTAGAATCAGTTTTGCATTTAAGAGAGGGAGGGAGGGAGGATTGAAGGCTAAAGGATGGTGGTAATGCCAATGATGGAGGCTGTTGGTGTTGGGGAAGGAGATGCATGGAATACTGAAATTGTCGTGGTTGAGAAGTTGCTTGACGAAGTTGAGTGGAGCCGGGATGATTGGATTTAGAGGAGGAAGTACGAGTAGCTAAGGCATTGAGTGAGCTGCAGCTGCATTGGTGTCTCACAAGATGCTATTGATTCGGCGGTGATTTGAAGTTGATCGCCGTAGTTTGTTGTTTTTCAGGAAGAGTAGGCAAGCCTGCGAAGAAGTATTATGAGCTATTGTGTAGAGAGGATAATGAGTGGGAACTGAGAAAATCAGCGAGTTGCTGATTTAGGAATGGGTGGTGGCTGCTGTGTGTGAAGAGAAAGTAGTAGGTGAGGGAGTTGGTGTTTGCAATTTGGGAGAGGAATAGAAAGAGAGAGGCGTGTGAGCAGAGATTGTGTGATATAGTTGAGAGAGTGCTGCGGCTTTTGTGTGTGAAAGACAAGGAAACTGAGATTGAGAGTGAGACGAACACATGTGAGGGCTTCTATTTTTTAGGAAGATTTTTTTTTTATTTCTAATGAGGGACATCTAGATGGAATTTCATGCTATATGATTATGGGAGTGAGACATGGAAGATTTGTGTGGGATTTAGGGCAGTCATTATGATTTTTTTGTGCAAGTATTTTAGCAAATTATATATGTATAACAAAGTTTGATTAAATATATAAAATCTAATTAAATATTACTAATTATAATAAACTTATATTTAATTATAATTATTACTTTCTTATTTTATTTAATGAACTCATTAAGATTTTTATAATAACATGTGTATTGACTCCTTGTATGTTTTCATCACTCGCACTTGCTCATATCAAATTTTAGTCCTCATCTCGTGCTCGAGTAAAATTCATCAACTTTTCTTTGGGGTCCTTTTTGGGTATTTTGATGTTTTAGGTGTGTCGTGCAATCTATTTTAGGAAATAGGAAATGGTGGAGTCTGTTGTATGGTAGGTGAGACATCTTGAGGCTATTCTGTGCGATGTCGCATTTGTTATCCATCATGCCTGTCGCACTTGATCGGGTGAAGTTTGTGGAACGAATATGGAGGTCAACAGAGAAATACAAATCTTCAATTCATTCGGCATTTTTGATATAATGATCAGATAAGCACCATGTTATGCAAGAAGCCACCTTTTGAGTAGGTGCAAATTCCAAGACAAAGGAGAGAAAATAGAAAATTCTTATTCTATTGAGAGTTTACTGCAATTTGAGAACTATTTATTGACAAAACAGTGACCCAAATCTATTGGGTCATTTATTAGACCGGTTGGCAAAACTATAAATAAAGGAAAAGTGTATTAAACATTATTTATGAATACATATAGTGTTTGGCAGTTTGCTGTTTATATTTGTGGGAATGTTAGCGCCCTTCATTTTTCTTCATCTTCGTTAATAAACCTTTATAATCGTTTTTCCTTCTTTTGATTGTTCTTCCAAGTATCTAACCCAATTTTTGCAATGTTCCTGCATCGCCTTTGTGTCCAATTGAATGTTGTTGCTTAACATACCCGTAAGGGATGTGCCAAACAAACATTTAGAACTATTGTTCATGGTCATTGTTGGGTAACCAATCATCATCATTTTGGAATTAAATAATCTCTTTTTGGCAGCCAGGATTGACAACTGATGAAATTGATAAAGCAGTTCACCAGATGATTATTAATAATGGGGCATATCCTTCACCTCTTGGTTATGGTGGTTTTCCTAAGAGTGTTTGTACATCTGTAAATGAATGCATTTGTCACGGGATTCCAGACTCACGAAAACTTGAGGTGCATCTAAAATTCTCTTTTTCTGCCATATCTTATTTTCCTTCATATCTACCATCTGTTTATTGACTCCTTGCAATATGAATGGCAGGACGGGGATATCATCAATATCGATGTTACAGTTTACTTGAATGTAAGTTTATAGTTTTTTCTGAATAATTTATAAGAATAATGAGCAAATAATGTCTTTCATGTAGAAAAAATGTCTCCAAAGTGTCATGCGAATGGGCATTTGGAATTCCTTTATTTCTCTTAATATATACTTCGTAATTAGTCAAATGAAAGGAGTAACTTTGTTTTTGTGACATAAGTAACTTTGTTTTTGTGACATAGAAAGAAAATTTGTTCTTGAATGGATGTCGAAAATAATGGTGAACCAGACCTTCATGTTGTTGCTTTGGGAGAAATTAGCTACAGTTGTGCTTGCTTAGGCTAGTTTCACGCGGTGATGGATGGCAGATTTCATATCTTGTTCACTAAGTTGGGATGAAAAAAGATAAAAATTTATCACCACTGCACTGTTTTCACCAAGCTTTAAGAAAGGCGGTCCATTGGAGCGGTTTCAATTTTTGATGCTTGTACTCAATGTTATCTTTATTGTCTTGTTTTTTTCTTCTCAAAGGCAATTCTTGTTAATTTCCTTTGTTGTATTCATATCCTTATCCAGTTATAAATTTGTGTTTAAAAAAAAGGGTGAACCAGCCTTCCCACTTTCCAATTCTTTTCTCTTACTACTTGCAAGAATTCATATAACTTTTGAGGTTTCACTAACTCCGTACAAAGGCCTTAAGCCCTTGATCTACCATCGTGAGTGCTAAACAAACCTCTTGATATTGGATCACAAGATTAATATAACATTACCCAAATATATTCAAGCAATTTTAGTGAAATTCAAATAAATAATTATTCATTTATAGTATTGTAAGATCAACTGATACTTAAGTTTGTTAGTTTAATTACCTTGTATCTATCATAAAAATTTTTAGCCGTATTTAACAAGGACACTACTTTTAGGGTTAAAGCTGATGAGTTGAAGTTGAGAAGTGTGCCATGAGTATTGTGCGATAGAAGAAGTGTCTTGTTCTGCTATATTTATTTGAATGTTGAGCAACAAGTAATTTTTAGCCAATTAGAGCGTCAGAATGAGAATTTTAAGATGATCATTATGTTCATCATCTTCATTTGGGTATGGCTTTTTAATTCTCGTCCTCCATTAGTTCAACCTATTTTATGCAAATCTTTGCACAAGCACAACTTCTATCATTATTTTCTTTGGCATACCCCTTCACTTATATTATGATATCAACCCATTTTATTTTTGCATCTTTGGTTGCTTTTTTGTATGCTCAAATTGTTTATATATATATTATTCACAATCTTATCTTTAATAGATGTTCCTCTCATTTCCCTTAGATATAATCATTTATCTAGCTATTCTGACTAATTTTGACACACGTTTATCTTAATGAGCTATTTTATTCTTTTAAAAAGGTCATTTTATTGTAAAACCTGGAAATGTAAGATTAAAAAATGAGTAAAGAGATGTGGGAGTAACACATGCAGGAATGTGAAAAGTAGAATTAGGCGTTTGAGAATTCATATTGGAGGTCAAAATATGCTCCAGTAAGGCAAGTTGTTATAATTAATATTGAAGGATTATAAGAAGAAAAGGGTAGATTAAAATGAACTTAGAAATTGTAAAAAGATTTATACGAAGTAAAATTAGCAACTCCTGTAGCATATGATCAAGTCAAATTTAGGATGATTTATAAAGTAGATCCCAAATGGTTTGGATAATGTTGATGATAAAATTTCTTCAAATAGGATAATGATAATGATAAAATTTATTTTTTGCTCTCTCTTTATCTTAACAAAATTTCTATTAGCCTTCATGCATCCTCGATAAAACAACTCAAGGTATTCTTTCTCTCCCTTTAGTTATTTATATTTTCCTTTTCTCACTTCTTAGCACTTGGGTTATTTTATAAATTATCAATAGTTATATTTTTGGATTTTTCTTATTACGAAGTCTCCTTATGTTGGATATTTTCAATTTGCCTTTGTTAAAGAACTTATCTTGAAATATTAATATTTTGTCATATTTTAAGCTCCATCTCATTCTTATTATCTCTTCTTTGTACTACTAAATTGTGCATCCATTAACTTTTACTTTATGTTATATAGTCAACCCTTGTTCATGGAATCACTGTATACTTTTAGATTTTTTTCTTGTATAAGATAACATATTTAACTCGCAACTTATGCATGAACGGTTTCTCATAATTCTAACCTTTTATTTGCTTCATAATAAGGATGCATTTTGATTCTAGGGCTATCATGGTGACACCTCAGCTACCTTCCTTTGCGGTGATGTTGATGATGAGGCTAAGAAATTGGTTCAGGTACAAAGCTTTGACTTCGTATGCAACATTTTGTTTTTCCTGAGCTTTAGATTGTGATGGAATTGATAAGTATTGATATACAGTGTTCTGGGCAATCTAGTCCTATGATTTTATTGCTTGCTTGTTCATCCTTCTCTGCCTTTCTACTCTTTTTCATGTTTTCGGTCTTGATAAAAAAAAAAAAAAAGTTTTCGGTCTTGATAAATTTCTTGTCAGTTAGCAAAAGGATCTTTGAGCTTTATGCTCTGCTTTGCTCTATTTTTTTTTGAGGGCTTCATGCTTCTTTTTCCACAATAATTTCTTTGTCTAGACGTCATAGTGGGATTTAAAATTCTTAGTTTACGTTTCATTAGTCTGCTAAAGCATTTCTTGCCTTGAAAATGTTATAAGTGCCTTTTCTAACAATTTATGTGAGGCATAAACATAATAAACATTGAAAATTTGAGGAAGTGAAATATGACATTATGCGGCAAGTTCCGGTAATATTACCTCCTATTAATGTATATGAATCTTTAATGTAATAGAAGGGCTTCGAAAATCCACTTTAGATGTTGAAAAGGATTGGTGAATATTTCCATTTTATTGACTCAAGTTAAGGATTCATAATTCTGGCAAACATCATCTGCATTTTTAGGTTTTCATCTATTTCAAAATTATTTTGTGGTCTGCAAACTGTTTGAGATATTTTCTTCCATATACTCAACTAACTTTATAGAATGTTATAGTACTACTCATGAGTTAATTTATATTTAGAAAAACCTTAATGTTTGTTATGCTCATTTCAATTTTCCCATAGTTGTAATTCAAGATGAAACTTTTGCAAACCCGGTCATATTGGTCTTGATAAGTGTTATATATGTGAATAGTGGAAACTTCCAACTGTTTGGATGAGTATATGTTTAAAAGAATATTGTTCGGAAGTTTGATGAGAAGGAAAATTTCTCTAATTCAATATACTTGACTAGTTTGAGCGAGAAAAGGATAATATTGAAAAGAAAAGGGTTTATATTGGTTCAACTTTTTTTCTTGCGTCCACTGCAAGAAGGGAGCTGAGTATTTTTTTATTATTGTGAAGAATAAATGCAGAAGGAATACAAAGTGAGTGTAAATGTTGAATAACAATGTGTTCTTATATGCTAGATCTTTTGGTTTCTTGATCCTACAAATGGTCCTTATATAGTTTCTGCCAAAAACTTTAAATGATAACGCCAATTGAACCATCATGTAATTTAATGAACATGCACTTTGTTTCAAAATGAATTCAAGAAGAAAAAGATAAATAAGAACTCGAAGCGTTGTTTGTGCATTGCATTTTTGTCGGTTATGATTCGCAATGGCATATAACATCCGAGAGTTTACTCTAGGCATCTCGGAAGATTCCTAAGCAAACACATCCAAGTTATTTTGAAGTTGAGAGATGAGTTCTGTTCGGAATGTATCTACACAGAGCAAGTTGATTCGGAAAGTCCTAATGGTGCTAATTTTGTTGACAATGAACTCCATAACTTCTTCAACTGGTTTTATACTTGATTGTCCACACTTAACCGCTGTTATGATAGAATATTAATTTTCCTTGATAGCATTTCGGCATAATTTCGAGATTGTATGAGAATTCCATTAGCAGCTGCCACTTAGTGCCGAGAATTTGATGGCGAAATAAACAGCTGAAACAATTAATGTGAAAGTGCTTAGCAGTGGATGATCGGGTGTGTTGTTATGAGCAGAAGGTGCTCAGATCATTATGAAGTCAATTTATTTCATTTCATAGAACTTATGGTTACGTTCAACCACTTCTAGAGTGATGAGGCTCTCAAGTATACATCTCTGTAGAGAACCTGATATGAGACCCGTAAACTAACACGAAATTTCTCAAATTGAGACCCAATTTTTTCGACCAATTGTAAGAAGAATACTTTAGCCAAACTGTCAATATGAATTAGAATTTTGAACCCTTCATAGTGGTTTATGATGGCTTTGACAACTATTACATTGTTATAAAAGTTGCAGTAGACTAAGAGATCTTCATATGTGAATAAAAAAATAGGTGGATGAATGGAAGACTGGTTTACCTTGTGAATGAGGCCCTCAGTATGCATCTCTCTCTAGAGAACCTAATGAGAGGCCCATAAACTACTACCATGATGAAGTTCCTCAGATTAAGACTCCAGTTTTTTGACTTAGCGTAAGAAGAGTATTTTAATTGAATTGTCAAGACTTTGAAAACTATGGCATTCTGATAGGCATTACACTAGACTGGGAGATCTTTCTGTGTGAATGAAGTAGCATGTGTGTGAATTCAAGGGATGTTTACCTCATGAATGGCAAGTAATCAAAGTCTTCTTTGACGAGTGAATTCAATATTGAATCCTATTAAGGCTTCGTTGCAGCTAATCACTTTGACCCAAAGACCAATGGTGTGTATTCGAAATACTACTCCTAGGATTTTGGATGGATCCCCAATCAGGTTGCACCTATTTTGGTGGCTCCTTGTCTCTTCTTGTTTTCTCTCCTTCAATACCTGTGCCTTTAGCTTCCCACCCTCCTTATTCCTTTGCAAATATTATGTATAGGTTGAATATTTAAGAGTTCATCTTTCTTGATAAAAAAAAATCTTATCCCCTTACTTTCCATTATGATTTAGTATCGGCTCCTTATAAGGATCTATCCACATGTCATTACAAACATGCTCTCTTCTTCACCGAAGAGAAGATCATGGAGTTTGCTAGAACTTTAAGTTTTTCTATTATTGGCAAGTTCTTGTTGGGTTGCCCCTACTTGGAGATTATCCACAAATTTTTGTTTGATTATATTTGATTGCTGACTATTTCATTGGGCTTATTGTCTCTCGTCATGTTATTATACGATTATCTTCAGAAGCATATCGCATGAGGTTTTTCTCTCTATGGTCTTATTATATTAAAGATTTTTCGATGCAAATGCTAGAAATGTTCGCCCATATTTTGACGCTTTTGAGGAAAAACCAATCGTTGTAGTCTAGATTGTATTCTTCCGACTTTGTTTGCATTACTTCAATCAATCCTCTTTATATTCTTTGAGTTCTATATTTGACAAATATTTACAAATGGATAATGTTATTGCTTCTTTTTCAAGGTCTTTTGTGGCTAGTCCTACTTGAACTAGGTGTTATTTCTTTGTCAAAAAATGAGGTGTAGATTAGCTCCTTGACTTGTAGATATTGACAGAGGGTGGAATTTGAAGGCACCATTGTATATTGTATATCCTGCTAAATTTTTTAGCCTAATTTCTCTAAATGCTTAAATACTTACCCTGATTTGATGAAATTTAATTATTTGGTATAAGAGGCACAATTAAATGACAAAATCTAGCCATTTACTCCTTTGGAGGTTACTCTATTAAATCAGGTATGTTATCAAAACTTGGAACCAATTCAAATATTTCTTTGGAATTAGAGGTTGTAGTGCTAGCATATGGTATTACTATGGTGGTGACCACATCATTACCTACGAACATCTCCATTGATCCTAATCCACCTACTACTACAATACCTCAACCCTCTTCAATTCATGAACACAATGATGTTTAGGACACCTTGTTATCTTATAATTCAAGTAAGTGCACTCAGAGTATTGATTTTTTGGTGGGTAGGAGGTTTCAGATTCTATTCACCAACGAGATGGGAATACAAAAAAATCTATTGACGCTCCCTTGTCTTTACGAGGCTTCAAATGAGTCATTTTATAGTTTGATGCTTCTAAAGATTTAGTTTCACATGCTATCATGCTATCTATATCTTGTCTTGTACATTTTTCCCCCGACAATTCTTTCTAATTTCCCTTGATGTACTCACATCATTTTCTAGTTATGACATTTCTTTTCGGGAAAAAACTCCATCAACTTTGACGAGTAGTGATTAATAATTAAGGTACCTGGGAGTTCAAAGAAATGGGAAATGTTCATCTTGAGTTATTGGGGAGTCATATGACTCAAACTAGAAAGCGCCAAGAGAATCACACAATCAATTTGGCAACATAAGACGTAGTTTGATGAAATTACCTACATACTCTTTGGGGTTTTGTCTCTTAGAAAGAATTAAACTTGAAAAGTATAGGGATATAACACCTTTCCATATAAAATTTATAGTAGTGGAAGTGGAGGGTCATATCAATTTTGGTTTATAGTATAAGTTAAGGAGTAGGTGATCATGTGGCCATTTAACCATCTGGTGCTAAACTCTTTAAGCCCTAAAGACTTGTGGAGGTAGGCATTCCCTCAATTCCTTGGTCAAAGAAAACTCGATAGTGGATGCATGTAATTACATCAAACCACTATAAGTTTTTTGTTTTCTTATTAATTACATCTTCTCTTGGTACTTGCTAGTTCTTCCCGTCTAACTACTTAGTATTTTAGGCTTAATATATTACTTAACTTTTTTGAACTTTTGAGCAGTTTAATTGTTTCTCACTACTTGACTGAGAAGATGAGGCATTTCAAGTTCAACTGTCACTTTTTGGCACGGTATGTTGGAATTTCTTCTTGAAGGTAAAAGGTGTCATGACTGAAAATTATGAGTTCACTAGTGGCAATGATCCAAACTACTAAGGAGGCCTCTACTCATGTCATTCCCCCTGTATTCGCTACTTGCACATGTCGACGCTCAGTTCGTTGAAATCATTGCTTCGCTTCATATGCTTATCCAGGCTGGCGGAGTTGATGTCTCCAACCTCCTTTCATTGCCACCACCTTTCTCCATGGATCATGTCATCACCTCCTTGATTAGGGGGAAGCATATCATCTCTCCTATGCCCGCACTATATAGATCATCACAAGGTTTTTCTCATTCCTTCCCTCATCTCAGAAATCCTTGTCAAACCTATCCTTCCAAAATTTATCGTTGCATGCTGAACATGTTCCAGGGTGCCACTTGCCATGTCGAGCATCTTGACATGTTCAAAAATGTAGTTTCTCTTTACGCCATCTCAAATGCCCTCAAATGTCAGATATTCGCTTACACCATTAAAGACGGTACAAAACGGTGATTCTCAAAACTACCAACATTTAGAATCGTACCAAAGCTACCAACATTTAAAATCTCTTCCTTTGACAAACTATTTGCTCTATTTCTCTCCCACTTCTCATCTTGTATCTATTAAACTCCCTTTTGCATCAAGCAGGGATACAGAGGAGTTTCTACGCAAATATGTCACATGTTTGAATTAGGCATCACATGAAGCCATTGAATTTGATTTATTAGTGGATTAGACAACATTGTCCTTAGAAATCTATGAAGGTAGATTCAATTATTCAAATTTTCTATGAACCTCTGGACTTAGAATCTTGCTTGGAAAGGACAATCGACAAAACTCATATAAGCACTTTTAAAACCATGCAAGTCTTGTCTCAATATGTATATAAGATATGTTAGGCTATTTTAATTTTAGGAAAAAAGATGCACAACTTAGCTAATTAAGCTAAGTTGCCTAGCCATGAGAGCATGCATATGTCGATTGACTATGCCATTTTGTTATCTAGTTTTTAATTTGAGGGCTTTTATTTTTATATGCGATACATTGAGCTATGCATGTGATGTTTATCAGTTTAGTACATGGGTTTGATGTTGATAAATAAGCACACCCTTATAGATAAGTAATTAGTTAATACTGAGTTGCAGACTACTATCTATAAGAAGGCTATGAATTTCAGTTTAATTTTAAAAAAGTTGGCTTAATTTTTGTAATTTTATTTGACGAGATTATCCTATAGTTCATTTTAAATTGCTTGTATTGTAATATTTTCTTAAGTGCCTATTGTATAAAATGTTCAGGCCACCCCAAACAAAGATAATAGAAGAAACCTAGGAAAAAACATGTATTTTTAGTGTACACTCAAAATAAACAAATAATTACATATATTAATCACATATATCAATCACCCACAAAATAATATATATGTCTTTTATTATAGGTAGGAATTTAAAGTGGTTGCTCAGTCACTTGCCTTATTGGTAAAAATTATTAACTTGACTTGTTACTTCTGATGTGTCCAGGGTTTCACTTAGGGGCTTATCCTTCTGGTTCATTGTTCTTTTAGCTACATTTTGGAAGCCTACATGAATTTCCTAAATTTATAAATTAATTTGAAAAGAGAAAAAAAAAGACTTTCTTACAAATCAGATGTTAGAAAGCATGTAAATATATATGATTATAGTCATTGATTGCTTGGCACTTATAGTTTCAAGCTGATTTATACCCTGTTGGAATTTGCCTTTTGAAGGCTTTGGGCTTATAGGCGATGTCTGCATGTAAATTTTATTAGATGATAATTATTGAATTATTTTCCCCTTTTGGGCATGTCCGCTTGCGTGGAAAAATAAATATCTTTATTCTGATAATTAAGGAAAAGTGTCTACAATGCAGACAATCTATCAATCATTTTACACCAATGTTTACAATTATGTGTGCAAAAATAGAAAATATAATCTTAGAATGTTCAGGAGTTGTGCATCTAGTAAGTGCTAGTTTGTGTGGCTGTCATACTATGATTGCGTATTGTGGAATAAGAAGAGATTTAATTTTTAATATAGGGGTAGTTTTACTTTAAGTTGCTTTTGACTTAATACTTTTATTTTACTTTAAATTTGTTTTATATTTTTAAAGAGTTATGAAGAACCCATAAAACGATCACTATTTACTTTTAAGTATGCCTATCATTCATGAAATCCGAAGATTCTATGATGTGGGCATTCCATCCTTGTGATGAAATGACACGTCACACATCATTGTATCAAAAAATTTGTAAGTATTTTTTTATATTGATTTTAGTTATTCTATTAATTCTTGGATAAGTGAATGAAATTTGCTTAATTGGATAAAACAAACTTGCACGAGGATTTGATTTAGGACTTAGTGAAATTCACTTAATTTTACGAGATAAGTTCCCGGAGAAAGAGGTTTCTAAAGAGTCTTAAAAGCTTGAATTTTTAATTTAATGAATGGGGAGATTGCTTATTATGGCAATGTGATGGGAATCTAGAGTTTGGTTCTAAATCAAGAGATCAACTACTCGATTGGGCTAAGTAGGTGGGCTTTGGCTTCATGGTTAAAGAAAATGTGAGCTCCTATTTGGTTTGAGTCCAATAGGAGCAACTAATGATTATGGGCCTAGGGATAGGATGCCATATGCTTGATTAGGATCATGCAAATGAAGATGATGACGAACCTATAGTTTGTGATTAAAGGGTTATGAAACTTCCTATAGGTTAGATGGTTTTTAGGTCCATAGAAAATAATGCATTTGCTTAATTTGTCTCAACAAATATTTTAAAGAAACTAGGGTTTGATCCTAAGTACTCTTGGTATTCTCTTGATTTTTTTATTGGTTATTTGAAAACCTCTATTTGAATTTAGGAAAACACCATGCAAATGGAGGTGGGATAAGATGATTCAAGTTGAATTTGGTTTAACTTGAATCAGGATAACCCTAGGATTTGTCTAAGGATTTGCTTGCTCCCAAGGGGTCTTAGGGTTCATGCAGTGAAGTGTTTGAACCATTGGGTAGCTTCGAAGCACTATACACAAGGAAAGAGGGCTGCTCAATAATGATTCCTATTTTTAGAATGCTAGTACTCGCTAAAATAGGATAAATACTTCTATAGTTTTAGAGGGTTTACAAATCAATTTTATCACAATCTAATAACTTTAGAAGCACATGAAGTTGATTCATGTTTTTAAGAAAATTTTCAAAAGTCCAGGATTATTTATTATAGAATTTAGCTATTTAATTTGAAAAATGTATAAATAAGTTTAAATAATTCCAAAATAGGGTGGAATGCACTTGATTGGACTTGAAATATTTTGGCTTACTAAACTTTTTAATACTATTTTGAAGACTAAAAAGATGTCAGATGAGTGGAGAATGAGTGTGTTGCTTCCTATTTTTAAGAATAAAGGTGATGCTTAAGATTGTGTGAATTATAGAGGAATTTAGTTAATGTGTCATACTTTAAAACTATGGGAGCGAGTTATGGAGCGTATGTTGCGGCGTGATACTAATGTTTCTCAAAATCAATTTGGATTCATGCCAGGTAGGTCTACTATGGAAGCCATACATTTATTGAGAGGTTTGATGGAGAGAGAGAGAGATAATAAGGAGGATCTACATATGATATTTATTGATTTAGTGAGAGCATATGATAAAGTTTCAAGAGAAGTGCTATGGAGAGTTCTTGATAAGAAAGGAGTTATTAATGCCCCTATTCAAATCATTAAAGATATTTATGCAACAGCTATTACTTGTGTTCAAACACAAGGTGATTTGACCAAGTATATTCCTATTTCGGTTAGATTATATCAAGGATCTACCTTAAGCCCATATCTTTTTGCTTTAGTCATGGATGTTCTCACTAGGCATTTGCAAGTGGATGTACCTTAGTGTATGCTTTTTGATGATGATATTCTTCTCGTTGATAAGACTAGAGAGAGAGTTGAAGGTAAACTTGAGTGTAAAGGTTTTCGCTTGAGTAGATTTAAAATTGAATATATGGAGTGTAATTTTAGTAGTAATGGACCTAGTGTGGGAGTTGTGACTTTGGGTGATCAAGTCATTAATAAGAGTATACGGTTTAGATATCTTGGATCTATTGTTCAAAGTGATGGTGAAATAGATGGGGATGCTATCAGTAGAATTCAAGTTGGATGGTTGAAGTAGAGGAATGCATCAGGCTTGTTGTGTGATAGAAATGTCTTCCTCAAACTTAAGGGAAAATTCTATAAGATGGTGGTGAGACCTGCAATGCTTTATGGTGCAGATTGTTGGCCATTAAAAGAGAAGCATAATGCTAAGTTAAGTGTTGCAGAGATGAGGATGCTCAGGTGGATGAGTGGATTTACCCTTAGAGACAGGATACGAAATGAGCATATACGTGAAAAGGTTGAAGTAGCTCCAGTGGAAGATAAGATTAGAGAGAGAGTCGTCTTAGATGGGTTGGTCACATAAAATGACAGCCTTCCGATGACCCGATTAGAAAAGTAGAGGTATTATATTTGACTTATATTAAGAAAGGTAGAGGTAGACCTAAAAAGACTTGGCTAGGAAATATTAGAAATGATATTTCTTTATTAGATTTAAACGAGAATTTGACTTTTAACATGACACAATGGATAAAACGGATTCATGTAGCCAACCCCACGTAGTGGGACAAAGGCTTGATGTTTACTGGACTTTAAGGTCCATAAAAGACCCCACTTTAGTTTCACAAACATTTAAAATTTAATGATCCTATTTAATATTATTTTTTTCAAATTTTAGGAAAATAAAAGTCCTTGCATAAAGAGGTTTGCAATATGCAATATATATATATATATATATATATAAAGATTCACTGTCATAATCTAAACCCTAAAACAATGCTTTTTGTGCTAGCCAAGTGCGTAACCATTGGATTGGGGTTTGGTGGCTACGAATAATCTAGGTTTGTCGTAGGTGAAGGGTTATGATCTAACATGAATGCTATTCCATGCATTGGGAGTTGGGTGGTGGGATCATTCGACGCGAGTACACTGACCTGGCGTTTGATCACCTTCTTGTTTGAGTTCTCAAATGAGTAACATCCATTGGAAATCACACGATTTTCATGGATTTGTGAAGAGGGCAGCAAATGTTGTTGATTAAATTGTATAAATTTAGAGGCTTCTACGTGGACCTAGGGTTTAACAGAGCATTATACACATCCATAGCAGCCTATAGCAGCCTATAAGCTTAGTTTTTTTCTAAGTTCATGAAGTTTTACTTCACCGGAGCTATGTTTGTTGGTTTTCGAATGTAATAATTTCGTTTAGATGAAACAAAAATAACTGAATAGAGAAGGTTGCTGTTTGGTTGGCTTCTAAATGTCGCCTCCACCATGATTTGCTCTCCCAAGACCAAATTGTTCGAATGCCTCTACTACTATAGAGAAGCTATCATACTTAATAACATTGAAGGGACTGCCGGCATCATACTGTCACGACCCGGCCCAGATACTCGAATTAACGAGGCGGGAACTAAGGTCAGACGGTAGGATCTAAACAATTCATAAGTACAATAACATAAAACAGTAAAATCTCCTTAATCAGCGGAAGGAGCCACTAACTAAAATTCTTTAAATACTTCCACATTTATTTCAGATCACAATTTACCTGTTTTCAGATGCACGTCGTCTTCTATAGACGAACTCTTCTCTTTCTCCCATTTTCTAATTCTGAAGACTTACCTGAAACATTTAAATTCATTGTTTGAGTTCACTAAGTAAACTCAGTGGGTATCTGTTAAACAAATTCTCATGCATAAAAGACATTACATATTAACATTACTATCATTTCATTTCTTCATTTCATTTGGCATAAAATATAATTCCTTTCTTTAATTCTTCATACATCCTTTATCATCATTCCTTATAGCTTTTATATTTAACTATTATTCCTTTTCCCATTTCTTTTATATAGGAGCACCGTCAAAATGTACCAGAGGTACATCCATTTCCATTTCCTTTTCCTTATGTCATAACCTTTTCCCTTTTATTTTTATCGTGCATGGGTACATTGCTTCCCCAGCTAGTACCATACGGGGGTGACTCCTGTAATTTGCATGCATATCCTTTTCCCTTTTATCTTTCATCAGTTATAATTTTATTTAATATATAATTCGCATTTGTATATTTCAATTAGAAGATATAGATTTAATGTTATCATATCAATCTTCTCCTGAGTCATCTTTTACTTTAACATGAAAAGTGATTGCAGTAAATACTTTAGCATTTAACATGAATGCAGTAAATAAAAAGTTCAATAAGAAAATCTATATACAATGAATTGATTTACCCACTTTATTATCCTCTTCCAATATTCGTCTAGTTTTAAGAGTCTTCGTCCAGTTTTGAAAGCCTTTTACTGTTCACAAGGATAAAATAATGTAAATAATGTTAAGTAAATAATTCTCATTGTTTCAATATCAAGAAGCATTTGATTTCTTTGTAACTTACCTCACAAGCCTTCCTTTCTTTTCTCACAAAACTTTCTTCCTCCACCGTTTAACAATTTCTATATCACTTGATTTAAAATATACTTCTCATTAAGCAACTCATTAAGCAAAAGAAATCATAAATAAAACATACAATCTCAACTTCGAATTTCCTTGATGGAATTTCTACAACTTCCTAGAATATAAACTTCCATCAAAATGTGCATATAATAATTAAATTGAACTAATATTGCATAGTAAAAGTCACTTACAAAGAGAAAATGGGAATTTCTCAAAACCCTAAATTTCTTCTTCCTCTCCCAAAATTCTTTCTCTTTGCTTTCAATCCCTTCCTTTCCCTATTATGAAAGTATCATTTGCTTTAATTTAAGGAATCGACAAAATTTATAAGAAAAAATTGGAAAGAAATTCCAACAAACCTTCTTCCCTCTTTTCTTAAATCGTTTCTCTCTTTCGTTGCAATTTCTCCAAAATTAGCACTCCTTTAACGGTAGAATTGAAAATGAGTCTTCAATTCTTATCTCCCAACGCGTTGGATTGCTAAATTTGGCGAAAGAAATTTTCCAAAACCTCCTTCGCACGCTCGGTCGTCCGCCCCCTTCGTCCGTTCGCGGAAAGCATCGTAACGACCCCGCGTGGGGTCACGGCGTCTAAATAAATGGGTGGTCGGTTCGGTTGAATTGGCCCCCAAACGATTCGTCACACATACATCCAATGAAAATGTACTTGACCATTCTTTCTTGTATCTCCTTCATAGCAACATCCATCTCTTTCTGCATTTTATCTTTTCTTTGCTTCACCCCCATCAATAGGATTTGGTGTAAAAAAGATATTTTAATCCTTAGTTCTTTAAGCATAAAAGTCATTTAACTTTGATTAGATGCATCTGTTTTGATGTTTGACATCTTTGTGATAGTCTACTACATAAAATATCATCATCCAACATCATATCAAAATCATGACTTCTATCATTATCAATAAGTGGCATTTCGTTTAATTGGGCTTATAACTCTTTCTTATTCTTTGTCTGAAAAAATCTTGAATTCCATCTTTTACATGTTGAGGCAATTAATTCAAGTTTTAGCATTTCAAAAACTCTCAACAAAATGTTATTTTGCATGAATCATTCCTCCCTTTGTTATTTTGTATCAAAAAATATATTTCATGCAATTGTTCTCCTTTTTTTGCCAAGATTGTATATTTTCAGGCAAAAATTTTCTTTACAGATTGAATTTAATTTAGTATTTTTTGAGTACCTAATAGTAATAGAAATTGAAAATAGCAAACTATAGCAACCATGTACGCTAGAAAATTTGAACCATCCTCGACCTTTTGTACACTAAAAAAAATACAATAGATTATCATTTGAATCACCAACTATGTACATTAGAATATTTTAAACAAAATATAGTTTAGATATAGCAAATTCGGTTTTAAAGGCGAGATTGTATACTTTCGTTGAAGCCTTGTCAAGTCCTTTTCCTTCATTATTAAAGCAGAGATTGATTGCATGTTGAGGTAGACGAATATAGACGAACAAATTCAGCGATTTGAGAGTCGAGCGGCGACTAATAGTGACGAACGGGTCAACGATGAAGATGAATGATGTGCGGCTTATTGCGATGTCCTAAAATTGAGCGGTGGTGATGAATGGCATGCGATGGTTTGAGAGAGAGACAGAGGCACCAGAGATGAAATGAGAGTTGGGCGTGCAATGTTCTCGAGTTGAAGCCGAGGCAAGATATGAGAGATAGGATGAGAACTTGGTGTACGTCGTTCTCAAGTTGAATTTGAGACGAGATACGCAGAAACAAGATGTGAGCTTCAGCTTGATTGATTCTAGATGCTCTAATAGTCTAATAAATTTTAATTGGGATAAAAAATACTAAATATATAATCAATAATAGAACTATTAAATTTAGACTCTAAATTATAAAACTAAAATAGCACGCGTTATAAGGGCTTTGTGCCGTGTGACTTTCACAACAACAACAACAATATCAAGCCTTTGTGCCATGCGACTTTGCATGACGTAAATAGGGCAAGCTCCCCCCGTACTACGCAAAGTAAATGGCATGGAGGGTGCGCCGTATAATACCCAAAATGTCCAAAATAAATGTAAGTATAAAATTCCTCTTTTAATCCCGAGCATGTTAACATATAGAAGTATATGTAAAATATTCATTTAATGGTATATGCATAATGAGTTAATTAATAACAGTTAATTAAACTGAGGTAATTAACTATTAAATTATTATTATATTTCTATAACAGTCCTTTCATTTCATCATTTCAGTTTCTTATATTATATTTCCTGTAGATTCCCACTTAGCCAAGCATGCAATGGCTTGATTAAATCCCACGGCTGTGAATGATTTGGAGAAATGGAATAGTGGAAATGCAGTAGATTATAATAATATATTATCTAAGTTAAAAGCATTAGCTAGTATGAGCCATTCCCTTCTCTCAACCGTCAGTTTTGTCTCTGGAGTTCAAACAGAGCAAATACTGCTAGTATTGGAGAAACGGAGAAATGGAATTGAGAGGGATTCTGAAAATTTGGAGTGCTGAAGGAATTCTGCTGCTGTTTCTGGACTCTAGTAAGAGGATTCCTGCATGTTCTTACTGATTTCTAACTGATTTCTACAAACAGAGAGTGGCTACTGCTGCTAGAGCGGAACTGCTATGGTTTCTGGGAGAATTTTTGCGGCTAGTTACTGAATTTGGGAAGAAATTCTGCAGCTGTTGTGAAGGAAACGCAGAGATAGGTTGCTGTTGAGTTTAGTTTTTTTTTTTTACTGTTGGGAAGAAGTAGTAAAGTGAAAATTTAGAAGCAGGTATGGAAATTAAATTCAAGGTTGAAAGATTTATTAAATCTGTATTTTCTGATATAAGGTTGTTGTAGATTGTTATTTGTTGGAATTCAGTAAATGAGTGCTGAAAATAAGATTTGCTACATTTAATTTGCAGAAAATAGTGGTTAGTTGAAATCAGTAGGAAAAATGAAACTAAAATTTAGTGTTGCTATATGACTATTATAGTGCTGATGCTGATTAAAGATTATCGAAATTTGTTAGGAAAGAGGTAAGGGGAGAATTTTGAATGGAATAAACAAGAGTTCAATTGAGGTGGTGTATAAAAGGAGAAGAAAATATGACCTAGAAGAATGAATTTCAAGTGAGGTGAAATATCTAAATGATGCTATAGGAATTAGTAAATGTTCTCTTTAATTACACTTCATATTTATTATGTTTATGATAGCATTTATTTTAGTTTACATGTATGAATATATTTATTCCTAGAGTAATGTCTATCAAAGCTTATGTTGCTATTGGGACAGTGAAATAAATCATATATGGGGGATAGACCCGCACAAGTATAAGGGCGAAAGAACTGACGAGGTAAGCCTATACTCTCAATTCTAAAAGTTGGGGAATTCGGACCTAACCTTGAATGAGAGAACAATTTCAATTCTAAAAGTAAGAATTTGGACCTAACCTTGAATTGGAAAATTGAAAGAGTGCAAAAGCCTATAGCCATCATATGACTTGTCTAAATGTAGTATATTTTTATGATCATCATAGAATTCTAATGTCTTCTCAATAATTGTTCACCATATTATTACTAATTTTTATACATTATTTGCGTATTTTATTGAGCCTAGCTCATTAGTAGTGGTTATACTGTAGGTAAGGGAAAGGGGCCCATAGGGCATTAGGCTGGAAAAGTGGTGATCGTACTTTTTAGTGGTAAATATGTTTTGGGTGTACAAAGAGATCTGAATGATAGCTGTACAGACTTTTGGGTATGTAAGAAAATTTTAAAAGTTTTAGTAGAGCTCTGTATTTACTTTAATTATATTTGATGTTAATTGAGGTACATTGCATGCTTCCTATTATTAAGTGTGGAGTTTGATATGTTGACGTGTTAAGAGAGTCTAAACAGATTTCTTTTTACTCACTTGATTCTGAAAGTAGTGGCTCAGAATAGGTGTTAGTAAGGAGCCAATTTAGATTTTCCTTCTCTGTTATACTCCAGATTGATCGTTAGGGGGTGGGCCAAACTAGGGTGTGACACGCCGTGCCTCACCATGTGCCATGATGTGCACTATTTTATGGTATTGACATGTATGAGGCCAATTGTGAATAGTGTAGTCTTCCAGCTGCTTGAAAGAGTAGTGATGGAATAAAAGAATTATGTTTGGTAGTTCAATGATTAGAACATAAGTTTTTATTATTCAATCTAATCGAAGACCCAGGGAGAGTTAAGAACAACATAGAGAGGATATAGGGATTATAGTGGTTTGACTTTGTAGCTTGTGTTTCTTTTAGAAAGGGAATCAAGTACTTTCTCATTATTATGAAGAATAAAAGCACAAATACTACAAAATGTGCGTAAATGCTGAAGAACATGGCGTTTTTATGTGCTAGATCCAATGGTTTTGCTCTTATGAATGGTCCTTATATAATTCCCTACGGGAAACTATGCAGGCGTTTCTATTGGGATGCCAACTGAATTGCTTTTTAATTTAATGACGACACTTCGGTTTAGAAGGGATTTGAGTAAAAATGCACTAATATGAATTTGAAATAGTGAATGCATTGAATTCATGTTGCTTGTGGTTCATTTATGGGAATGTTGCTTGTTGAATTGTATGTATGGATGAGAAGAAATCCTAGTGGATTGGTAGTTCTAGGGCAGAACCGTAAAATTGTATATCCTGAGTGTAATGATTACTCTTGCGTTAAAGAATTGTTCTGCTAGAGGATTGTTACAATTTTTAATCTCTTTAGATGTTTGTACGGCTCTAATTTAATCATTTGGATAAATTTCAATTTGATTTTTAATATGAAAACACTATATTTGGTTCCTTCCACTTCGAAATTGTGGAAGCATATATTTTGATCATCTTTCGGTGGTCATTTAATTGTTGGTTTTCAAGTGATTGCCAAAACTTCTGTTTACTAGTTTGTTAGAGATTCCCCTACTCGGTGTATCTCAGTTGATAGGATTTCTAGCAAAAATAATTTAGGGACTTCTCTATATCAAATCATTTTGACATTCTTCTAAATGGGAAAATTATTCAGGTAACAAGAGAGTGCTTGGACAGAGCAGTATCAATTTGTGCACCGGGTGTGAATTACAACAGAGTTGGCAATACAATAAAGTATCTTCCTACACCCATTTCTCCTCAATGTTGTAAATTCACCTGAGTAAAAATGATAATTTTGATTTGCTTTTGCTATTGATGGACATTCATACATTATAATATTTGCCAATTTATAGTTACTAATCTTAAATTGTCAGACTTACCGCAATTGTTTCTAAATAAGGGAAAGTTTAGCTAAATCTACGCTAGCAGATATTTTTGTTTATGTTTATTAAAGAAAAGCCATGACACATTTTTATGAAAATTTCGAAAACAATATTTTAGGTAGCTTCTTAGTAAAATGATTTTATAAATTTTAGATTTCTTATCTAATTTATTGATTAATTAATTATTTTAGTTATACATTTACTAAGATTCTGATATTTTGTATAGTTATATTAAGTTCATAAAATCATTTAGCAGATATCAATATTATGTTTGTTTTTTATCAAACAAACACTACTGTTAGAATACTAAATAGCCTCAACATGATTTATCAAAATGTCACCCTCTTTATGATTTAGAACAATGGCCGAACATTTTATTTATTTATTTTTTGAATTATGCTTTTAATATTGTTTAATGTTACAATTTATCATTTATTGATGAAGAACTATTGTTAGTGAGATCAATATATATATTAATGAAATGAAGAAATTCTAAAATAATAAATGTCATGTTGGCTGAGTTTAAGTCCAAGACAAGACATTGCCACCTTGTCTTGCCACATCATCATTATGATAGCTCAAGCTTATTTGGACGGCCATTCAAGAGATTTTGGATGAATATAAGTGATGCTAGAGCTACAATTAAGAGTTCGGCAGCCCGCATAATTCCAAGTAGTTATTATACTATAGTTATTATACTTTGGAACAAGTTACCAAATATGCATTTATGTAGCTTCTTTCCCTCCTTTTTTTCTCCCCATTTTTTGCATAGTGGTAGTCCAAGAGTCCATGTAATCTCTATAAATGGTATTGATATTTAATGAAATTTTTTAGTTGTGATGACCAAAAAATTGAGAAGTTCTTTCTCTTGGTGTAAGCTTGGAGGCTGACCTAGGTTCTCTTTGTTGTGAGAGCTAATTATCCTTTGTGATCTTTACTCTCCTTCTCTTCTCCAAACCTTTTCCACACCTCCTACATCCATAGACCTTCTTTAAGTCTTTTCCCATCACCCATAGCCTTCACATTATTTCCAAAGAATATCCAGAGGCACTTGTCCAAAACTACATTTGTTCCATTCCTCTTACAAGCCCTTAAACCCTTTGAAACCCCACTACAAGCTCCAGATTTTAACTACATATCATAAGCTAGTATTCCGTAATCATTTCCCACCATTTAGATACCCTTGAACTCTTTTCTGAAAGAGTTGAATCAAATTAGCCTAAACTCTTTTGTGAAAGAGTTGAACCATTTATGTAAGCCAGCGTTAGTTTTCCCACCTTCATATTATCCTAAAAATCAACCTCTTCCATCATAAGTTTCAGTTCACAACTCCCATCTTAAATCAACCATCCATAGTCATTTTTAATCATTTTCAGTTATTTCTCCATCCCTAAAGCACCCCACTACCATCACTTTATTTGATAGTACAACAATATAATTTCATTTGATATTTACAAATGAGCTTATTATAAGCCATGTAAATTCATTCAATAAACAAATGATTGAACATTATTAGAACTTGTCTTTTCTACTATAATATATTGTGGGGTATTGATAATGAAGATGAATAGCTTGACTTTCGTCATGAACTCTTCCAAGGAGAGAGTTCTCCTTTAGATAGTTTATGTAACTTCAAAAGTTTGGAGATAAACTTGCTTTTCATGTTATTCCTGTATCATTTGATGCTAGACATCAGGACCAAAGCGCGTGATCTTTGTGAATGTCAGAAGACTTACAAGTGATCTCATCCATCACTGTCTAATCAATCTCATACTGCACAAGGACTATTGATAGGTTGAGTAAGGTTCTTGTTGTAGTGGATGCATGCACTCTAGTTGAAGAAACACATGTAACTAATATCGATGGCTCTGATGTACCTTCACAAGGTAAAAATTCTTCCCCGTTGAAAGTAGGATTTACATGAATGTTAGATTGAAAATCAAGCATATAAACATCAAAATCAAGCTTTTAAATAATCTTGAAAATTTAAAAGCTTTGGTAAATAGTTTATTGTAGGTGGAGTACAATAAGCAAATATGACAATGTTGACCCCCACTCAAATCCCAGAAATCCCGCTTGCAGATCAATGCCGTTTACGTCATTTCCGTGAATGCTGCTGAAATCCCTATACATTCGGCACCGCTCGTGTCTTTTCTTCCATGAATCCTGTGATCGTTCGCCTGCTCTTGCTATTAAGATAACAACAGACGAAGCCGAAGGCTTCGGTTTTTCAATCTCACGTAAAGACTTCCTCCCTCAGTCGAATCTCGCTCCAACCACAGCCTGCCCTCCATTAGAATCCTTCAGGCAACTTCAAACTCCAAACCTCCGTCACCCTATCTCACAAACAGTCGAAGCTGCCCCCTAGCCCCCGATCAAAGCCCAACATGCCTCTTACCTGTTCGAACCCTTGCACCAAACCTTGCCGCAAGCCTCCTTCTGATTCCCTCCTCATGACCGACTCCACAGCTTGCTCCCGATCACACATAGAAGCTCCCGATCTGACGCCAACTCCATCTAGCCCAACGCCCAAACCCACGACTCCTTGTCCGTCTGCAAGTAGGACTTGCCGCAAGTCTCCAGCTTTTCCCGACCCCATTCTAAGGTCCCTAGTTCGACTTCGCTCCGACCTCCTTGCAAACCTAGCACCTCACCCATTGACGCAAGTCACCCAACCCAAAATCCGTCTTCCTCCTCTGTCATCCCGACCAATTGCCGACCGAGCCTCATCTAACCTAGCAGTAGCTCTCCGCGCTTCCTCCAATCCCATCTAAACTAGCCAACTACAATCCTGCCGAACTCCCTCATGGCCAAATCCACGACAAACATCTAGCTCCAACAATCCCTCTACTGGAGTCGACCATGCCCAATCAATCCCCAATCCAACTACCTCACTCTAAATCCTCCCTGCCGCAAAACTTGTCCGATCCAAACCTTTACCCTCACTCTATTATTATTACTATTAACTCATATTATTAATACTGTTAATATTAATATTATCAGTAGTATTATTATTATTTTTATTATTGTTATTCTTATTTAAAAAAAGAAAAAGAAAAATAAAAGAGAAGAAGAAATGAAAAATAGAAAGAAAGAAAGAAATTAAAAAAAAGAAAGAAAAGAGATCTATGTGCCTCGATATTTGTGCCATCGCTGTCGCCGCCGTTGACCTCCTTCTCGCGCAAAGGTATAATAATTTCTAACTCAAATCCCCCAAATCCTGCTCTGAGCGCTCGCGGCGCACTGAAAAATCACATATACACGCTTTTCTTAGTGTGGTGGGAGGGAACCAAGTGCGAAGCTTGCGGCCAGGCGGGTGAGCCTTGTACACGCTTTTCTTAGCGTGACGGGGACACTCCTAAGTACCCGTGTATGTGTCGTTGTACCTTCGGGGAAAAATTATGCATTTTAAACAAGTTCCTCAAAGACCTATACACACTTTTTTTAGTGTGGTGGGAATAAAGAAAATCACGGCTGCGGTGTCACCCGACACCTATCATACACACTTTTCTAAGCGTGGTGGGAAGGTCCAACTCCCCAAAATTCTCCTAAACAGGGAGATGTCGGGAGGTTGCCGAAATTTCAATTAACAGGAGACCTGACTTGAATAAATCACAGAGGACAGGACTTGAACAATATGAACAATTAACAGAACTTGAATAAAACCACACGGAACCGGACTTTAATTTGACAAATGCAAATCATATGACAAAATTAAAAAAAAAACATAATGTTTATTCAATTGCAAGCAAACATCAGCAAGCAACACAAGCAGATGTACACAGTGCAACATACGATGAGTGCAAGTATCCACTGACGGTTCACCTACAAGCAATGATCAAATGAAAAATATAACAACATGCTTACAATCAATAACACAGAATTTCAAATGAAATGTCAAGGATTTATCATGTCAACTAAAATGCAAACATCAGCAAGCAAATTCACTATGCAAGCCACAAGCTATTTTCAAAGGTAGCGAGAGACTTGTGATATTCGACATGACTCGTGCACAAGCAATGACCAACAAAAATTGTAGGGAATATGGCAACTTGCTTACAAACGACAGCATGAAACCTTCAATAGATACTACAACTCATTTATAATGATTGTATAAGTTAGAATGTAAGCGCCAACATACAATGACGGCAGTTTTACCATGCATATTACTAGCCATCCTACAAACACACTTAAGAAGCATGCAATGGATATAACGACCATTTCCTATGAACAAGAACAATAGATCTACAATGAATACAAGCACCTGCAAGCAATGGTAAAGGACTCTTCCTGCACGTAGTGGTCATGCTTGCAAGCAACATTGGAAGACTTACGCTTAGTGCAGCTTGTTGTAATGCACACAATAGTCTTATCCGCAAGCAATGTTGAAGGATGTTATATTGGACGTAGCTCACATTAACATACAACAGACAATTAAGGTTGATGTACAATGAAGGTAGTGATTTGCCAACCAACACGCATAGGGAGATGAGCGATGAATATAGTACATCCAACAACCAATGTTAACTTGTAGAGAAATACACCAATCTCCTGCAAATGACGACAACCGACATGCAATGATTACAAAGACACCCTCACAATCAACGTCAATCAAGTATCTAGCAAATGCATACGCTCCATGCAGCATGTCGTCTACAAGCAAGGACAACATATCTGCAATATATATGAGCTCCTAGCAGCCGCTGTAGGGGAATCCTCATGCATACAGTAGTCCACATACGGGTGATGATGAACAATATGCAGTAGATGCTAGATTATCCCTACAATCAATAATAAGTAAACATCTAGCAAAATACACTAATCTCCTGCAACCAAAGGCGGATAACATGCAACGAAGGCAGGCTCCTACGAGCTATTGTAGGAAGCTCATCATGCAGGAGGCAGCAAACGCATGAATGCTCTACGAGCAAGGGCGGTCAATATGCAATAAATACAATCACTTACATGTCGTTGTAGGAGACCAATCATGCACACAATGTGCTATCTACAAGTGAATGCAGAAGAACTGTGATAAATGCAAACACTTACAAACAACATCAGGAGATTTGTATGCAAAGCAGCTTGCCCGCAAGTAACGACAGAAGTTTTGTAATGCATACAACGGTCCTGCCTACAAGCAACAATAGTGGACGCACTACAAGTGCAGTGGATCCTCTACAAGCATAAGTAAGAAGATTGCAACGAGTGTAACACATTGCCTACGGGCAAAAAACAATGAGCCTGTGATAAATGCAAGAATCTACAAGCCACTGCAGGAGATCCGTCATGTACACAACGTGTTATCTATGAGCAGAAGAAGAAGAGCCACAATAAATGAAAACACTTATAGACAATGCTAGAAGATCTGCATTCAATGCAACTTGCCCGCAGATGACAATGGAAGATCTGCAATACATACAGCGGTCCTGTTTGCAAGCAAAGATAGTAGATGTATTTCAAGTATGATGGATGCTCTACATGCATGAGTAGGAAAATGACAACGAGTATGACACACTGTCTGCAGGCAAAAGCAACGAGCTTGTAATGAATGCAAGCATTTACGAGTAATTGCAGGAGATTCGTCAGTGCACGACAGCTTGCATGCAAGAAGCCATGGGCGACCCATAACACAATGCTTCGATTCATCTGTAAGCAAAAGCAGGGAATCAGTAGTAAAACTGGCAGACCATTGATAAAATAAGATAGTAATCGTGATGCCAGGCTGTTACACCAGATAAATTACCCCGCTTTGCAAACAACAGGAGGAAGACTCTTAATGCGATGTGTAGCTCACTTGCAAATAGAAGTACACTCCTGTAAGTTAAAGTATTGAGGAAAAAAACAACTTGGAGAAGGTGAAATGCACTATACTGCACTGTCGATGTGCAATGAATGAAGTGCAACGACACGCTACTGGATCCGCAACATTCATACAACAGGACAGAAGGCGTCTACAGGCTTCTAAATGGAACATTGCACACACAAATGATAATCATTTGCACAACTGATTACTATCAAACACTTCAAAAATACCCCTCCCCTTTCATGTATTGAATTATGAACACCCGCATGGGCCCCGACGAGCATGTTATAGATACACACACGACATTTGATGATGCCGCGCAGGTCAAAAAATGAACTTAAAATTGAGCCCGATCCTTCCATGCGAATAGATAGGAGTTGACACGGCTCGAACAGTCAAACAAATGTATGGTCGCGATATCGACCGAGATATTTGTTTCATACATTCATGTTGGGTTTTCAAGGTCTATAACAAGGAAAATTCATTAATAAAAGCAGAAAGACGACAACGATCCTGATCCTCTATCAGCAAGTTGATAGAGTCAACAAGGTTCAAACAATAAAATGAAAAAGTGCTCATAAATATCCTAATGATGGCCATGTTGATAGAAAATCTCAACCGAAGGAACCACAAACATTAAAAATGCCTCCTAAATTCCCGTAAAAAATTAGAAACTTAAAAGTCACCAAAACCTAAAATATTTAAAATTGAAATAAAAAATATCCATCCACCCTCCACAACAGTTTCATACATTCATGGTTTTGCCGCCAAATGACACCATTAAATTACAATCATGGTCATAGCTTATATGTTCCCCAACGGTGTTAAATCTTTGAGTAATAAATCAATAGGATATGCTCGATAGGGCATAAAGCCCTCTGTTAGCTAAGGTGGTTTTAAATTTGTCCCCGTAGACAAATACTCACCCTAAGTCTACCAGGTACCCTTGGACGAACCAACTCATGACTGCCAACAAGGATCCTTCAGTCAGGTTGGGTCGACTACCTCCTCTAACTAAATAGACTAGGGACCATGATGACCCGGGACGACGGAATCATAGGATCTTGATCGAGTTTATCATCATTTCACCCACCATCCGCTTTTAGTACAAAGTGGTGAATTTCTAATTTTAAATATTAAATTTTCAAATACAAAATCATACTGCTACTATATGCCAGATACCATGTATTTATTTGACGACTAGCCTTAATTAAAAGTTCTCTCTCGCTATTGGGAGGAGTAATTAATTATAATGGCTTCCGCTTATAGAAAACCTGAACTCGGATCATAAAGTCTTCGAAAAATGAGGGCGAAATCTCTGGGTAATCTCTTATTCAAAACCTAATCTGCCTTTTGAAATTTTGCCTCGGAACTTAAACGTTGAAACTCTCCTCAATGACCCAAAAAAGAGAAAAGGGCTGTGGAGAGGCCGGGGCATGAATTTTCGGACCCCACAAACAAATGTAGAGATTGATCCTTCAAAGGTCAAATCCATTTTACACATAAGACCTAATGGAGTTGTCGCTAAAGTTTTATGTCACACCCCAGTTTGGCCCACCCCCTAACGATCAATTTGGAGTATAATAGAGAAGAAAAATCTAAACCGGCTCCTTCTTACTAACACCCATTTCGAGCCACTACTTTCAGAATCAAGTGAGTAAAAAGAAATCTATTTAGAATCTCCTAACTTGTCAACATATCAAACTCCATACTTAATAATGGGAAGCATGTAATGTACCTCAATGAACATCAAATATAATTAAAGTAAATACAGAGCTTTACTAAAACTTTTAAAATTTACTTACATACCTAAAAGTCTATACAGCTATCATTCAGATCTCCTTTAAGATCTCTTTGTACACCCAAACCATATTTACACCAAAAATGAATGGTCACCTTTTTTCCTGCCTAGTGCCCTACGGGCTCCTTTCTCTTACCTGCAGTATAATCACTGCTAATGAGCTAGACTCAATGAAATACACAAACAATGTATAAAAATTAGTAATAATATTGTTAACAATTAAGAAATGCTTATCATTACTAACATGGTTAGAACACACCTTGAGATGCCATATTGATCATAAGAAGTGCATAACAGTATTGTCCATTTTGCCAATTGTTCAACACATTTAAACAAGTCATATGATGGCTATAAGCTTTTGAACCCTTTCAGCTTTCCAATTCAAGGTTGGGTCTAGCTTTCCAACTTTTAGAATTGAAGCTGCTCTCTCATTTAAGGTTGGGTCCATATTCCTAACTTCTAGAATTGAGAGTGTAGGCTTACCTCGTCAGGTCTTTTGCCTTTACTTGTGTGGGCCTATCCCCCATATATGACTTATTTCACTTTCATAATAGCAATCTCTTTTTAGCTCTCATGATATGTTTATATATATATATATATATATATATATATATATATATATTCATACATAAATAAACTGGAGTAACTGAAATAAATGCGATCATAAACATAGTAAATAGGAATTATAATGAAATAAAGCTTTTACTAATTCCTATAGCATAGTTTGGGTTCTCACCTCACTTAGAATTCTTTCTTCATGTTTTCTTCTCCTTTTGTATACCACCTACAACATACATCTCTTTATTTGCACATGCTAATAAATAGAGAAACAAGAAATATGATCATCTTACCAATGTATCTCAATTAAGTTCCTCTTCATTCAATTGTGACCTCTTCTTTCTTCCAAAATTTCCTTCTCTACCGCCTTCCTTTACCTTTTTCATATTCCACCATTTTTTCCCCCACATGAATTCAGCAGCAACAACTGAATTCTAAGCAACAACAACTGAATTCTAACCTGTTTTCAGCAACTAGAAAGTTCAACAATCCTTCTAAATTCTAAAATACTGAATTCAACTAATTCAGCTAAGACATCAATATTTTTAACTGCTTTAAGTTCACCTACCAGCTTTCTTTAACTCTTCTCCCTACTGATTTTCCACAACCCAGATTTCCACACACTATTCCACAAAATACCATGTTAGAAACATAAAATCTGAAAATACAGCCAATGTTTCTTTCAGATTTATTACCTATACAAATCAACACTTCAAACTACAGCTTACACCCACACAACAGTCCGCCACCTTCAGTTCTCTGCTCTCCCACTGCCAGCAAGTCCTTCTAGCTTCTCCTCCCTTTCATTTTGTTGGCTGCTATGGAATTTCAGCAAACTTTCTCTAGCTAGATCAAGCAATCCAGAAATCCTTCAGCAAACAATTATACCTCTTACCTGTTTTCCAGAAATTGCTTAAGTTCTGAACTCTCCCAGCAGCTTGCGGCAGCTCCACCCCTTCAGACTTCACGCCTTTTTCACACAATTCCCTCTGCTCGCGGTTCAATCTCCGAATGCCAGAGAGTATCGGATGGGAAGGTGAAGAAATACCTTACTGCTTAGGTATTTTTAATATTTTATATCTTATTGTATCTAATGCTCCACTAAACATTCCACTAAATCAATTGGGAGCCAGCCCAACCACACGATCAACTAGACAAAGATCCCATCCTTGCATGTGCTGAGTAGTGGGAAAGCTACAGTATTTAATAATAATAAATTCTTCTAATAAAACAAAGCTGCTACAGTAATTGATATACAATATATATTAATGAATTATTACTGCTAAACTAAACAGTAATGAATATATACACTTAGATACTTGGATCATATTTTACATATGCTTGTATATGCCAAAATGCTTGGAATTGAATGAAAAACATTTATAGAAAATTTATACTTTTATTTCGAATATTTCGGGTATTATATTTTTATAGTCTCAAAATAGTTGAGGATACTTTGCGATCAATTATTCTTTTATCTCCCAAGTTGTTACCCTATCTCAATGATTTTTAGAATGTACTATGACAAAAAGAAATAGATTGATTATGAAGCTCTTAAACTTGACAATCATAATTGCTTTGGTGCTTCAACATAGCACAAATCATCTTAAAGTAGTGGTTTTTACTTAATAATGAAAAAATTATTATGCAACGGTATAAGGAAGAGACATGAAAGACACCATGGATTTTTTTAATTCTTGCAGAAGAGCCAATTGATAAGATACTTCGTTTATTCTTTAATCACCACAAATGCATCAATGGAGCAAGAATGAATATTTCAACTTATCAAATCTTGTAACTATATGCATAGGTGAAATCTAAAGAAAAACCTCAAACTCTTTATGTTTAGTGTCAAAATATCTTATTTGAGGCTTTTGAAGTGAAGAGTCATTCTTGAATCATATGAATATTCTCAGTAGTGTTATCCACCAATTAGGATCCTAAGAGTTTCTTTTTGAGTCAAAGGAGATCTATGTTTCTTACGATAAAGTGCCTCATATTGTTTCCTGCCAACAACAACATCAAGCCTTTGTCCCACTACATGGGGTCGGCTAAACGAATCCTTTTTCTCCATTGTGTCCTATTATAAGTCAAATTCTCGTTTAAATCTAATAAAGAAAGATCATTTTTAATATTTTCTAACCTAGTCTTTTTAGGTCTACCTCTACCTTTCTTAACATAAGTCAAATCTAATATCTCTACTTTCCTAACCGGTTCATCGGAAGGCCGCCGTTTTATGTGACCAAACCATCTAAGGCGACTCTCTCTAATCTTATCTTCCACTGGAGCTACTCCAACCTTATCACGTATATGCTCATTTCGTATCATATCTCTAAGGGTAAAGCCACTCATCCACCTGAGCATCCTCATCTCTGTAACACTTAACTTAGTATTATGCTTCTCTATTAATGGCCAACATCGGCACCATAAAGCATTGCAGGTCTCACCACCATCTTATAGAATTTTCCCTTAAGTTTGAGGGGGAATTTTCTATCACACAACAAGCCCGATGCATTCCTTCACTTCAACCATCCAACTTGAATTCTGCTGATAATATACCCATCTACCATCACTCTGAACAATAGATCCAAGATATCTAAAACGTGTACTCTTATTAATGTCTTGATCGCCCAAAGTCACAATCCCCTCACTGGGTCTATTACTACTAAAATTACACTATATATATTCCGTTTTAGATCTACTCAAGCGAAAACCTTTAGACTCATATTGTTTCTTGCCAATGCTTAAAAATTATTCTTTTAGGAAAATTCTTGAGCTCCATATGTGATCACGATGCTCACAAAGTTGAGAACACATGTTGAATTTAATCGTCGTAGACCTCACAATGCTCAATCTTTATTTGTTAGCTTTGTATGCGCTCCTAATGCTCAATCAAGTTTCTCGCTCAATCTCTATCCATTGCTCTCCTTCTCGATCCTTTTTGCTTGATTTCTCTTCTTGATCAATTTTCATCTATTGCTCTTTCTCTTGAATTGAATTAATTTAAATATGAAAACTTAAACGCTTAAATATATTGCTTAAAAAAGTAAATTTAATTTTATAAAAGACAAATTATTTTAGGTGGTTTTTCCATATGCATCAAATGAAAAATTCATGTGCCTCACTTGGTAAAAACCTCGCTCTAGATTGAAAAATTTAAGTTTCGGTGTGATGATTAAGCTCCTTTTGGTGAGTTGCGCCTGAACACATGCTCCTCTGATGCTTTTTAAACCATGGTCAGGAGGCTCCCAAGTGAAAGAGCTGTTATGCTAACCAGTTCGGCTCATCTCCTAACTAATGGGAGGCGGTCTAGGATGATTATTACCAATGAATCGAGGTGGAGGCTCTTAGTCTTCTCAATATGTAAAAACTTAAACGCATTTATATATTGCTTAAAAGGTAAATTTATTTTTTAAAAAGGTAGAAGTTATTTTAGGTTGATTTTTCATATGCAGAAAAACTCATGTGCGTCACTCAAGAAAAAAACTCACTCTAGTAAAAAATTTAAGCCCCGATGCTGTGATTAAGCTCCTTTTGGTGAGTTGCGCCTAAGTGCATGCACCTATGATGCTTTTTAAACCTTGGTTAGGAGGGCCCCAAGTGAAAGAACTTTTATGCTAATTACTTAGGCTCATCTCCTAACTAATGGAGGCGGTCTAAGATGATTATTACCTATGAATCGAGGTGGAGGCTCTTAGTCTTCTCAAGATTTTTGGTTATTACTGCTGCAGCCGCCAAGAGATGGGCTTGCAGGCCCATAATACATTCAATGATCTTTGGCTTTGCTAATTCTTCTTCACTCCTTGAACTTCCCTTTGCAGCAGGAAAACATGATGTATAAGTTTCCTTCTCTGGCACCGAAGTACTAGGGAGGAGTAGACGAAATTGGAATGCTTTTCTTCAAGTAAAGCATCAATAAGTCAGTTTGACGGTATATGAGGAGGTGTTTAGGGTAGAAGCTAATATCTTGATGTCTAATGATTTTGAAATTTTATGTTGGATAATAAAAAATACTCTAAAAGTCAAAGTGAAGAAGTCCGCCCTATTTTGTCCCTGCTTAGTCAAGCACAAAACGTGGCAGAGATGGGCAACCCAATTAGACTATTCCATTAATACCTATCTTGATTATTTACTTAGCAGGATCAAGTTACTAGAAAACTTGTCTGCTTAGATTGTACTAAAACATAATCATAATAATCCAATAGATCCAACACAACCATTCATATTGAAGTGTACATAATGAAATTCATTAAAATGAACTGTAGACCTTCTAATAAACTTTATAGATAATTAACATATTACTAGATGTCCTTAATGTACATTATGCTCATTGTTCTTCTTTAATACACCAAAAATTGTATCTCAAAAGATTAAGTTGAACGTCAAAAATTGGCTATCTTGCTACGGTCCAACCTATTTCTTTCTCTTTCCTGAAAGAACAACTATTGCAATATATGGTGAGCTATAAAACTCTGCTGGATAAATATTTCCAACACAAAGTTCAAAATACAAGGAAAAGAGAATAATATACATGTTGATCATTTGAATTAATATTAGTATTAATAATTGCAGACATAATTAGCTGAGCATAATATTTAAATCAAGACATATTTTAATGATTAAATAAGTTAAGGACAATCTGAAGCAATAGGCATGAATATGTAGAAGGAATGAATTACAATTATCAAGTATCCAATCATTCAATGCATTATTCTAATCAAATGCTTTTAAAATATTAAGTTTGTTTGTTTTTTCTATTCTTATTATTACTTGTCATAGTCATAAAAGCGTCATATAATGTTTGTCAAGGTTTTGATACATCTATTATAACTGTTGATAAGGGTTAGACTTGCTTGAACATGAAAATTATTGAATGACTCAATAAAGATTGGACTGCTTCAACATATCATTTATTGAGATTCGAGAACTCCTTTTGGTCTCTACCATGTCTCATCTCTTAAGAACTTTTCTGTCTCATTGCGTAGGTCATTATAATTTGACATTATAATTTGACAATCTTCTCATAAGACATGATGTTTCATAGACTTTATTTTGTAGCATCAAATCATAAGCATACATAATATACTTAGCATTGTTATGCACATACTATCAATAAATATCTATAATAAATGATTAAACAACCTTGAGACTTGAATTATATGCAAATGTCACGGTTTTAATATGAATAGTTGATCATATAAAAAATACAGTTATCTTATTAATATCATTATAACATGCTCAATATGGAGAACAATCTACTAGCTTACATATTCAACTGCAATATAATCATAGGGTCTAAATTAGACTTATGAATACTTTACTCCATACATTACAGATTGCATATCTCACCGGTAACAATGATTCCTCCTTAGAATGGATTGTCTTATTTTTATTGTCTCATAATTTTGTTCTTTTGTGTACAAATTAGTAAAATATTCATTTCCTCAAGATATAATGCTTTCCTATTTTGCTAACTCAAATTTATATCAAAAAAACTTCAAATAATATTTTAACATCAAAATAATTACTTGTCATAAAAACCTTGCAACTTCAAACCAAAATTAATTCGCAGAAGTAAACACGAAAAATCAGATTTTTATCTAAAAACCCAAGCTCTATCCTCTTATTCCCTTCGACTCTATATAACATAACTCTCTATTTATGGAATGGGATAATAGGGAAATAGCAATGTGTGTACTGGATTCAATTTATGAGATGAGGCTCCTAATTTTAAAGATTTATAATCAATGTACTTAATCTTACATGCTCATCGTCAATGCGTGTTAGAGTACTTATAACCAAATTTGTTTTAAGAGAAATCAATTGACAATCTTAAGGATGAACTCATAGGCTTACATTATGCACAAAAAGAGATTAAAAGATTGACATTTGAAGAAGATAATTATGGAGGATATTGAAGATCTATTAATATGTAATGATGTGCCACTTAGTGAATGATTTGTGGGGGAAAAAATGAAGTTACACAATAACAATTATAAGAGTAAAGATCTTGATGCTGACTTCTTTGATGAAGGAGCAAGACCAACACAAGTAACATATGTAGCAGACAAAGTTAGTATTTGGATGACGTAAAAGGGAAGGGAAATAACCACAATGATGATTCTAATGAAGTTCGTTTAAGTAATGAGAGTGGGGTAAATATTTGAATTCATTTAATGTGATCTTAGATTATTTGTTTATTTTTGAATTAGGCGTGAGATAGACTTATTATTTAATGCTTATAGTCCTCTATAACTTTTTATGATCTTTCTTTGACATCTTTCGTTTATGTCAGCATATTATCTATTATTTCATAATGTTTATTGATTTAATGGTTTAATTTTGACGCTTATGCTTCAAAAATGTTTTTGAGGCAAACAAGTCACCTCACTGAAGGAAAACTCTTTAATACTTGATTGAGCAATTTCAAATCTTGTGTAAATTTAAATAAAAGAATTAAGGAAAAAAAATTAGAATGAACATAATATGGATGGAAGTTGTGCTAGAAGTTTGTGTAAAGTAGGTTTAAAACCTCATAGGGATGAGTGGAAAATGAGGGCCCGTAAAACTGACCCCAAATAGTTGATATTTGAGAAGCATTCATTTTCTGAACAGTTGAGTACCATTTTTTTATTTTTTTATTTTTTATTTTGAGGGTTTTAACTTGCTTTTGTCATGATAATCAATAAAGTGTATGTCTATTTCGGAGATGGTTTATTTTATAAGTTTGCCTGGTCACATGCAAAAATGTGAAGATGATTAATTCTTTAGGGCTTTTAACTGTTCTTTTACCATCAGCTTCTTTGTTGTATATTTTCATATTTTAATAACGACTAATGTACCTTTTAATTGTTGTTTTAAAATATTGTTGGAATATTAAGACACATTTATTTTTTCTATGAAGCGACCATGCAGACAAATTTAATTTTGGTGTAGTTCGGCAATTTGTTGGCCATGGTGTTGGACGTGTATTTCACGCAGATCCTGTTATTCTTCATTTTAGTAAGTACTCTGATTTCAGATTTCAAAATGAAAATGCGTGGATTCTTTATGGCGTCGTTTTTTTATCCTCACCTGTAGCAGAGAACATAGAGCCATTCTATATTACTATTTAGCCAATTATAAAATAAGAATTGACAGCCTTTATCTATTTCCATTTTGGTGACTTGTTGGGTCTCACCATCATTTAATGTCTTAAAATTGTCCTTTGCCGATTGATAGTTTATACCCCATTTTTCATAAGCTTCTACAGAATTGCCATTTTGATTAGCTATCCTACTATAAATATCATACTCATACTATTTTGTGGTCTCTAAAAATTCACATTTGGCTTTTTAATATAGATGAGTGGTTTTGGGTTAAAATTTCAAATGGCAGATTGAATATTAGATATAACATTACTTAAAGATTTTTTTTTTCTTATTTTATGAGGACTTAATGATATGATTTAATTTTTTTCATAAATGCAAACCATTATAGTTTATTAACCATCTTACTTAGAACTTTCGAATAAGGCTAGTCAATAGCCTTTAAATAATTATTTTATGGAAACAATTTGGTTTAAGGAGGAAAATATATTGTCATTAGCTAAGAGCAGATAGTGAGGGAACGATGAATAGCCCGATCAAGATCTCATGATTTTGTTATCTCGAGTTGCCTTGGAGCATGATTTACTTTTCCAGTGAAGGTGGTTGAACCAACCTATTCGAAGGAGCCTTGTTAATAATCATGCGTTGTATTTCCAATGGGGACCTTATATATGTGGGGTGAATGTTTTTCGTAAGCGGATAATTTTAAGCAAACTGAAGTTAATAGAGGGGCTTTATACCTTATTAGGTGTGTTGTATGATTCACTACTCATAAATTGAGCTATCGAGAAATCTTCAGACATTTTTCGTTAACTATATAACAGTGGTGTGATTTTTTGTTTAACCATTTGGTCAGAGGGTCATGCCATGCCTTTGTTGATGATTGAGTTTTGAGAGTGATCATATTGATATACTTGATATGAGATTAATTCTTTATAAGCTTTGATCAAACTTAAATTTATCATCCTATGTAAATTGGTATGGAACATGGATAGGTGGCTTCTCCTAAGTTTGAAGTGGCTAATTATTGTTTTAATATTTTTATGTTTTGTAATTTTTTGGGTTTTTATATTTTTTGTGGGGGTAGGTTTGGATATAGATAGTGTTCATTGTGATTATAGTATTATTTGGATGCATCATCATCGAGAATGTTAGCAGAAAGTGATTTAATTTATAATTTGAGGGCATTTTGATAATATGATGTCCTTCAATTGAGATTTTCTTACCATATTTGTAATTGGAAGCTTCATTGGTTTTGAATGTCTCTTTGTGCAACAACTGTGCCCATCATGAGATTCCTTATAAAATAAAACTTCGTTGCTTTGAGCCTTGTTAACTTAGTTCATTTGCTTGCAGTGGAACAGATTCATGATTTTATGATATTTGAGTTGATTTAAACATTTATTGCATTATAGACATTGTCGATTGTATTATTGTATGTAAAGGATTGTGTCTAAGAATTGAACTTTCTGGATGTCTTTTAGGTATGATAGGCTTGAGGGTGTCATGAGCCTGCCTGAGAGCTTGAAATACTTTGACAAGAATAGGCAGTTAGGTGAAAATTTAAACACTTCCACTTTCACAAAAAATTTTAACAAAACAAAGTTTTCATAAACATTCTTATTTTATCATCATCCAATACATTGAAATTAGGGGTGTAAATGAGTTGAGCTGAGCTCGAGGCACCCATTGTTTGAGCTTGAGCTTGATTAATTAATCGAGTTCGAGTTTGAGCTTTATTCTACGAGTTCAAGTCGGCTCTTAGTCAGCTCATTTATTATAAAAGAAAGAAAATGATTATGATCCAAGTAATTATTATAATAAAATGATAAAAAATATGAAAAATTAGAACAAAAATAATAAATAATTACTTAATATAAAAAAGTAAAATATAGTTTTTAAATATTTTAATAACTTTGTACTTAAATCCTAAATGTTAATATATTTTAAGTGCATATTAATATCTTTTAAACGAGCCAGCTCACGAGCAAATAATTCGAGTAAGGGCTGGCTCAAGCTTGACTTGTTAGCTGTTGACCACTAAACATAGAGCTAAAATCCATCTCAAATCGCTGTTAAAATCCCCAAAATCAACTCAATCAACATACCTCATTTCGTCGAAGTGCCGCCCAAATCCCGCAAATCCTGCTGAAATTCCGCCGAGGCACTGTGCATTCGGCGCCGTTCGCGTCAAAATCTCTGCAAAATCCGTATCCCACATTGATTCCTCCCCTCTTTGCGTTAATAAAAGGAGGAGGAGGCTTCGGCTGAGAGAACACACGCAAACTTCACTTCCCCTCTTGCGATCCTTCCTCTGCTCTCTGCGACCGAAGCCGACCGCCCAAGCTCCGATTCTCTTCCTCTTTCCTACGCTCTAGTCTCCGATCTCCTCTCCTGAAGTCGACCGACCCTTACCTCCTCAGCTCGTCTTCCCTTCCCAACCACCAATCGAAGCCCTAGTCTAGCCGCCACAGACCCGTCGGCCTCCCTGTCCCGGCGAGAGAGAGAGAGAGAGATTTCCCTTACCTAGCCGCTCCCTTCGCCCCTCTCAACGACGTTCCTTTCCTGTCGGGCAGGAAGTTACGACATTTTGAACGAAAGCAACTACGGGAGCTCGCGAGCTGTGAAGGTAACTTTCTTCTTTCGCACGCTTCTTCGGCCAAATCCTGTAAACCCGATCCAGAGAGAGAGAGGGATTAGTATTTTAGTTAAGTTTAATTAAAGTCTAAGGACACCTACCATGCACGCGCTTTATTGCGCGTGGTGGGAAGGCCCAGACTCTTGTCGTTTTTTCCCCCTAAACGGGGGAGACGTCAGGAGGCTGCCAAAATTTCGGGTGAAGCTAGAGACCGTACCTGGACTTGTTTTAAATTCAATAACACATGAGAACTCTTGGACAACAGAGAACGAGGAGCTTGAATCAAACTTGAACTAAACTCAAACTTGTCTCGAACAATCATAACCAAGATCAAACTCAAATCAAATTTAAAACAAAATTTAATCAAATGATGATTGAATGGAATCAGAATTTGGACTCAATTTTGGACTTGAACTTGTGTTTTGAACTCAAAAGGAGGAATGAACCTAAACTCATCATGAACTTGAATTGAACAAGATAATTTGAGACTCTTGAACTTGGTTTGACCCAAGTGAGAGGGACCCAGGCTTGCCACTTGAACAGTAAGGAGCTCGAACTTGAAAGTGATATAAGGCACTTGATGAATTACAAAGGACTACACTCAAACTCAATTTGAGTATTAAGTGAGCTTGAACTTACATTTGATTCGAAAGTTAAATGACATGAGCAAAGATTTGAATAATTTGAATTCAAGCAAAGACTTGGGTTGGACCACAAAGGACTTGAATCAAAATTCAACCAAGAACAACTTGATTTCAACATTGAATTTGAACACGAATAAAAGAACTTGCAACTCGACTACGAAGAGACTTAGACTCAAATCCAGAAGAGGAACTGGACATACAAGATCTTGAACAAATTGAACAAGAGTCAAAACACAAAATTTCAAGGAGATATCAATGGGTCATTATATTGATTGAGGTGCAAATATTATCAAACAAGTTTGCTATATAAGATTTGAATCATCTTCACATGACAACGGAACATTCATGAAGTTGCAAATACAAATCACTTACAAGAGATATAAAATTATGAAGGATACAACATGGTTTTGTAGAATACCTTTGATGGACAACAAAACTTACATATGGATAACAACATTTAATTCACAATGTTCATCCCAATCATGCAATTCAATAGACATATGGATTTGTGATGCATAAAGAACTAGCTCTCAAGAGGCATGAAAGCATGAGAGGATAAAATAAATTAAACAAGACCACTCGAACTGGTGCTCTGGACTCGAGTTGAACACTAATGGCTTGAATAATTTGAGTGCCAACAAAGCATTTACAAGTGTACGAAAAGAGCTTGTGAACTCGAGCTTGAACCATAATTAGATAATCGAATTTGATGGATGCATAATTACCTCAAAATCATGCTTATCAATCATTGAATTTGATTATGCAAGTGTAGATCAATGAACGGATGAGGGACATTCATTGAAATTCCAAATAGAAGTGAATTGTTGATTCATTCACAAGCAACGATGCAAACTCACAACGATGTCAAGAGGTCATATATAAGAAACATAGCGTGCTTACAAGTGACAGCAGAAAGGTTGTATGGTAGAAGGTGATGGAGGTTACATCACCTTTGTAGTCAACCCCCATACCATGTCAATCAAATATACTGATTCGTTGCAAGTGAAAGCAAGTAACTACAACAAGTGCAAACTCCTACAAGTTGTTATAGAAGACCCTTCATAGACATAATATACTATCTACATACAAATACAGAAGAATTGTGATAAATGTAAAAGCCGTTATGTGGCACCGAAGATCTGCAATACATATAATCTCTCTCTGAGTACAGATGTATGTAAAACATGTCACTCCTGGGTAGATGCAGAAAGACTTCAGTAAATGCAGTATCCTGAAGTCAATTCCAATCTATGAATGAAAACATCTACCTGCCTACCAGCAACAGTTGTGGAGATCGTACGACGCTACGCCACCGGATCCGCAACTTTCATGCAAGCGGACAGAAGACGTTTATAAATATTCCAAGAATGCCCCCCGCACGTGCACTATAACATGTATACACTTAGGTACACATAAGGGGATGTATTATAAACCCGCATGGGCCCCGGCGAGCGTGTTATTGGTACACACGTGACGCCTAGGGATGCTGCGCGGGTCATTAAGTGAATTCAAGTTTGAGCCCGATCCTTCTATTCAGGTAGATAGGAATTGACACGGCTCGAACTATTAAATAAATCTGCGGTCGCGAGATCGACCGAGATATTTATTTTATAGTTCATATTAGGCCTTCAAGGCCTATAATCAAGAGAATTCACTAACAAAGGCATAAAACTTATGAAACCCGATCCTCTGTCGGCAAATAAACAGAATTGACAAGGTTCAATCCACAAATACAAACAATCCCAGACACCCCGATGATGGCCGCGTTGACAGCAAATCTCAACCGGAGGGGTTCATACAAATAATTCAAAATGCCATCCAAACATCCAAAAATTCAAAAATCTTTCCAACTCCAAATATTTAAAAATTGAAATCCAACTATCAAAACACTTAAAGCAAAATCCATCCATTCTCCGCAACAGTTTGTCGAGGTGGACAAATCTAAAAACTACTTCAGCTCACAAAGAGCTAATGCCTGGTCAAAAATATCACTAGGATCCATTCTCAAACAATCTCCTGCCAGCAAGGACGTGGTACAAGTCCTCTAACCGGCAGTTTCGCCGCCAAATGGCACTGCAGGATAAACGGTTATGACTCGGGGCCCTCTGAACCAGGTGGTCGCTGCCAAATGACACCATTATATTATGGTTATGGCCAGAGCCCGTATGCTCCCCAATGGCATCAAATCCTTGAGATATGAATTAATAGGATATGATCGATAGGGCACAAAGCCCTCTGTTAGCTAAGGTGGATTCAAATTTGTCCCCTTAGGCAAATACCCATCCCAGGTCTACAAGGTCCCCTTGGACGAAGCAACCCATGGCTGCCGACAAGGATCCTTCTGTCAGGTTGGGTCGACTACCTCCTCTGACTAAGTAGACCAGGGACCACGATGGCCCGGGACGACGGAACCATGGGATCTTGATCGGGTCTATCATCCATTCCCCCACCATCCGCTTTAAGTGCAAGATGGTGAAAACTTCTATTTTAAATATCAAATTTTCAAATTTCCTACACCCATACCCATGCTGCTACTATATGCCAGATCCGCTTATTCCTACGTATCTGATTGACGACTAGCCTTAATCGAAAGTTCTCTCTCGTTACCGGGAGGGGTAATTAACTATAGGGGCTTGCGCCTATAGGAAACCAGAACTCATATCATAAAGTCCTTGCAAAATGAGGGCGAAATCTCTGGGTAGTGTCTTATCTACAAACCCATCTGCCTTCCAAAATTTACCCCGGAACTTAATTCTGTTAAAACTTCCCCCGAAAAGAAAGCAAAATGCGGGCGGAGGCCGGGGCCGAATTTTCGGAGCCCACATTAGCTCATCTAGTTCAGCTCATGAGCTATTTATTAACTCGAACTCGAGCTGGTTTTACTCTCTTACACTCCTAATTGAAATAGTTAACTACTACAAGGAGTTATTTTAAAAAAGTACAAACATGCTATCATTTGCCGATAATCTTGGTAACATAAATATTGCCATTGACTTGTAGCATTATATCTATGGTATATATACTCTTTTTTTCCACTCATTTAATTTTTGTTATCTTATCTTGTAATTATTGGTTAAATACAATAGTAATTTGTAGACACAACTTAATGGGTAAATTATATCTTTAAGTCATAGTAACATAAAAGGGTTTTAGAAAACATGTGTGCTTGTCAAAATAGATGAATGAACATTATGTCTTTTAGCCATTTCTTTTTTTTTTCCAAAGATGATAATATAAAAGGTTTTGAAGCATTCATTAGTGCAATAATAATTTGAATAAGCAGGAATCATATCAAACCTTATATTTTTTATTTTATTTTAAATAATGCAATTATTATAGGAGTACCGATTAATTGCACCATTTAAGGTACTTTAATATCTACATCCTTTGTCCAAACTTTTGTATAGGAAATCATTTTACCTGCAATATTAGCATCTCAACCAGTAACATTAGAGGGTGAACTCCTTTGGTCAACATTCATATGCAAGTATTTCTATGTAACTCATTTCATTTGGATTTTATGTATCATTTAGTATTCCTTTTTGACTATGTAGCACCGATACTCCATTTTATGAGGCATGCTATATCGGACACCCGTCGGATACGGATATGCCTCCGATACGATACGGATCGGATACGGATATGCCTCCGATACGACACAGATACGTGTCAGACACATACTGTGAAGAGAAATAAAATTACTCCACAACGGCTAAGTTTCATCTTAATCTTGTTGTGAAAGAAATTAGAGCACATACTCTTTCATCCAGTCAATGAAGAGAAATAAAATTACTCCACAACGGGCTAAAGATTTAGTTTATGTGCATACAAACCTTCGGCTTCTATCAAGGAAAACTCCAACTTATATGGAAGGAGATAACAGGATGTGGGATGTTGCTGGAGATGGATTTGAATCTCTTGAGGATATGAGAATATTAGAAATTGCTAATCTTTCACTTGATGAGCCTGAATTGGAAGCTATGATATTTATTGAAGATGATATAGAAGTTCAAAGACAAAACACTGAAGAAGTTAATCCTATCATTTCTTCTATTGAATAGTTGAAACTTCATGTGCTAGACAATTTATATTTTTGTTTTTGTTGTTGTACTAGACATTTAATGCTTACTTTTCATTTTGATATTATAAGCTACAATGCTACAAATGATGTTGCTTTCATTTTTTTTGTCATTTCAATTATTACATTTTGATTACTTTCTTAATTTTTATATATGATTTATATATTATAATCCCGTATCCGCGCCGTACCTGTATCTTGTATTTTTAAAAATTGACGTGTCCTGTATCCGTATCGTGTCGTATCCGTATCGGTGCAACATAGCTTTCTGATAAATATATCATAAAAGGAAGAATTTAAGCATGACAAGAAACCTATAACATTTATTTCAACATGAACAATATTCTAAAGAATAGAGATAAATTATAAGTGACTTGCAATAGCATTTGAATGAATCAAAGTCAATATCAGTTTATGCATTTGATTTATAGAAAATAATATAGTTGCTATAGTTCAGAAAAATGAGTACCCATCTTAATCTCAGATGTCTTGTTTTACCATTTAGTCTTTAATGTCACCTCCTATAACTTAATCCTTGTAACAAAATACATAATTAAATGTAAGATTTTCACATTGATTTTTTATGAAATTATGTCCTACATTTATCTGCTCTTATTATATAAATATATTTCTTTTTTTGCTCAAGCATTAAGTTATATTTAATCAATCTAATTTATGGCTTAACATAGCCTAATAATTTTATTTCTAATTATTTTGACATTAGTCACCTATAATGTTATGTGATCATATAATTTATTTATTTTACCTATTTTATTTAAACTATATATATATATATATATATATATATATATATATATATATATATATATATATATATATATATATATATTTCATTCCCATTTAAACAAAACATATTAAAATAACATTTTAAGTTCCAATTATCATCGGATAAAATTTTCAAATTGATTTTATTTTTCCCATACAAAATCATAACAACCTAAGCTTCTCAACCAAATAGCAAAATCAGTTTTTCTTTCTACTATTTAATAGGGGAAGAAAATCTTATGCTATCTGTGTTTGACATGGTTCCTAAGGAGAAGCTTATGATTTGTTCTGTTAGGTTGTTTGCCGGAGTTGCTCGATTTACTTCTTGTCTCATTTGCTTGGTCTTTTCTTTATCTAGCTTGCTCGCTTGCTTTCAATCTCTTTCTATCTCTTGCACTTCCCTTTTCTATCTCAATCTTTATTCGTTTATGACTCTCTTTCGAACGCTTGTTCTCTCTCCGTCTTGCTTTCTTACTTGTGTTTGCTCAATCTCTTTTTCTTGTTTGTCTGGCTGTTCTCTCCCTACCTCTCTCTCTCTCTCTCTTGCTTTCTTGTTTAGTGAAACCAATGAAATGTTGGTTCACTTGAATTGATGATATAGCTAGTTTATCTTTTTTTTTCCCCTTAAAAAGGGCTTTCATTTTAAAAGAATGTTTTTTTGTAAAAGGTCTTGAAAACCTTATTTAAATATCAAATACTATGATTTGGCAAGATTCACAATATAGTATTGAGTCCCAATTCACAATGATGAAAAATTATTTGATTAGATATGGATCATAAGATTTATGAATATCCTTTTTTTATTGCATAAACAATTTTTATAACACGGGTCCTGTCAACTCCAATGTTTTATACATGAAGAATCGGATGCCATGATTTGTATTGTAGGTCTTGTCAACTCTAGAGGTGTCAATATATGACACGACCCGAAAACCTGGTATGGATATGACCCAAAAAATTCAGGTTCGAGTCGACCCATTTAACAAACTAGTTGGGTTTGGATTTATTTTTTTCGACTCGATTGATATATATTAGGTTGGTTCGGGTTAACCCGCGAACCTAAAAACAACTCGTTTAGCCCACCCTTGCTTGGTTGGATCTCGCCTCATTCGTTGCATTCGTGCTCGCCCGCTCGCCCTCGCCCTCGCTCTTGATCTCGCTCGTATGCTCGCACTCACAGGTTAGCAGGTTGGGTCTTGTCAGTCGGGTAGGTGCTGAGTCGAGTTCAGGTCTATATTTTTAACCTGTTTGGACAAACGGGTCGGGTTTGACGTGTCATGAGTGGGTCAATTTTGGGTTTGACCGAAGCCTGGCTCGAAAACTTGTTTTGACACATCTAGTAAAATCCATTCTGGACATGTTAAGGATTAAACATAAAGATTGAGGCTTACATTTTTGGCCTTAAGGTTGGCTATGATGTGCAAACACGAACACGATACTAGGCAGACACGTGACATGTAAATTATTGAAAACATAAGACATGAATACGGGTTGAACACGCTATTATAATTTTTATATCTTAAAAATAGGGTATAGAAATTGAATAAGCAAAATGTTAAAAATAATTGAGAAATAAAAAGTCATTTAACTAGGATTTGTTCTTAAAATGATTAATATTATGATATTGGGAGTTGGGCATCGATGCTGTTTGTTAGGCATCGAGAGGGGAAACTACAATGCTGTGGACAGTCGGGCATGGATGTTGTGCAATGGGCATCAGACATTGATGTTGAAATGACATTGGATAAATATGAGATGTCAGGATAGCGTTGGGGCATGATTGTGGGTGTATAAATTGCTGATGTTGAGCATCAATGCCAAGATAGCGTTGCACTTTGAGTTGAGATGATTTTGAAATGTTGATATTGTGATAGTGTTGGGCGTCGATGTTTAGATGACATAAGACGTTGTTGGGAAACATTAGATGCGACTCGCTAGAGAGAAAAGAAAGTGAGAATGTTTGGAGAATGGGGTATTGAATGTGGGTGATTGATTTGGGGTTATGAAAAAGAAAATAAAAAATTTAGTTTTATTTTTTAAGAAATGACATTTTGAAATGCAAGAAATTATATTTAAATAAAATTAATTTATAAAATATTTAAGATGCTTGTGCCTTGTTTGTTTTTAATATTTTTTTAATCGAAGACGTGCATGACACGTGTCAGAGGCGTGTCATGTTGGATACGTGTCTGACATTGCATATCTCTTTTGAGGAGAAGTGTCGATGTATCATAGTAAGTAGTTTAGCCCATATGAGAACTATTTTTTTAAACCTTTTGAAATAGTGACAGATTATTGGGTCATTAACTTGTCATTTCCACCTGTATTTCATGGAGAATCACTTATGCCTTTCTCTATAGATAAGGCGGCCTTTCAGAGTTCGCATGTGCAATATAATGATGAGTTGGAAATTGTAAGTAGATTTTGCAAGCTTTTCAAAGTGATGCACTTCTTTTGAAGTTTCCATGCTTCTAAGATTAGAATAATTTGAATTATATTTTCTTTGAGTGTGCATTGTGTTTTCGAGTTGTCTTAGTTTTGATCTTTGACACTGGTATATGCTTATCAAGGCGTGCATAAGAGTTTGCTTTTGGTGGTTGACTCAATTTTAGAAAATTCCAAGCTTTTTGGTGCAATTGCATGATTTGCGAAGCGTTGCAATTGAGTTGAATTTTTCCTCGTGGTTGGCATACATGATTTAAAAATTATCCATATTATGTTGTTCACGCCTTTCTTGAAAACACACATAACATTTTATTTTTGAGTTTAAGCATACATGTGAACTTATTTTATTTGTTTTTAGGTTTAGTTGTATCAAACCCCATGATACCCTCTACCAACAATATAGGGTGTAACAGAGAAAACATAACTTTCTTAACATTCAATATTTAAAACACTTAATCACTTACATATATATATTTTTAATCCACATTACAACACATTTTTTATATAAACGGAAACATCTAAATAATCTCACTTATATCATTATTATAATTACAGAGCCACTAAGAAACCCATAACATTACAATGATAATAGCCTACATACCTCTGTTGCAGACTCACTTATACAATTAAACAATAGAACTTAAAGTTTTATTGACCTGATCCTAATCTGCTTCTTCTTTCTTCTTTCCCTTTCCTATAACAATAGCTAGTATAAAAACTGGTGAGCTATGAAGCTCAGAGAGTTATGCAATTCTAATGAGGAAGTACAATGAAATAATATAACATAATATATTCATAATTGAAATAAACTCAAAGTAATTGCAAAACAATTAAAAACACATTCAAACTCATATGAATCATTTTAATTATTGTTTATGCTATTTTTTATCTTTCATTTTATTTGAAACCTGTGCATAATATTATAATTAACTATCTCAGATTATGCCCATCATTTAACATATAGTTAGCTTTTATAACTTTCATAATAATGTTTAATGGAGCCTAAGTGAACTTGACATTATCGCCATTGAACTACATCGAGGTCTATTTTGCCTCATTCAGGGTCCCTTTTGCCCCGCATGTGCAGGTATTATATCATTTAATTGCCAACCCTCATTAATATGATATTCATTCGACTTCAAATTTATGAACTCATACTTGATTTATCATGCTTCATGCTTAAGATAAAAAGATATATCTCTTATACTGCTTGCATCAAAAGAATACATAACTTAGTGATTTTCTTTTCAACATATTGCCACTTAGGAAATCATTTATATAATCATTTTATATCTCATCTTAAATTTAAAATATTTAAATTTACATGTGGTTGCTCATACCTGAATACTTGGCTAAAGACACACTCTTAATAAATTGAATAACTTGATGCCTTTTTCCATTCAATTATGTCAAATACAACTGTACATGTCTAGAAATGACAGTATCTACTTTTTAGATTAAAATTGCATTTCTTATCTCTGCGACGAGTTGTCTCCTCGAATCCGACACCTCGTACTCTTTTTTGTTTGTAAATTACCTCGTAACTTTCCCTCTGCATATAATTGTTGAATCCTAACATACAATTGGGTTTAATATTCTTTAGAAACCTTTACCAATTTTTGAAAATCTAAAAAACTATAACATTATAATACAATCAAATTGTTTACCTCAGTTCCTTCTTCCCTTAATTTCTCGTTCCCCTTTACTCTTCTTTTACCTTCAACTTTCTCTCATTCTTCCTTCACCGAAATCAGCAATTCTCCCTTATAGCAAATTCACTCCTAAGGCCACCGCTCCACTTCCGCTCCACTTCCGCTCCCAAAGCCTCTGCTCCATTGCCGCACCCTCTGCTTTGCACGCTAAAATCAATACCCTTTTTTGTTCACATGCTCAAACCGAGATTCCCTCTATTCGACTCCTAATAATGTGAAACGAACTGAATGGAGTCAAGGGTTGCCTGCTTTGATTTGCTTGGTTTCATTTAATATATTAATTAATATTAATATTAATGTTAGTGTTTAATTAGCTGTTAATACAATTTAAACGTTATTATTTTTTAAACTTTAAAAGAAATATAAATTGTTGTAATTTTCATAGAAATTAATATTTTGGTATAATTTAATTAAGCAAAATTTTACAATTTTACCTGAAATATTTGGGTCTTACATTATGAAAATTGCATCTTAAATTTTTTTGTATGTTTAAGGCAATGTTCTTTTGCTTGAATTCAATGTTAAGAAATGCCCATATGGGCGAGCTACCAATATTCTTGTAAGTTCAGTTCAAGTTTTGTTCTTGTTCTTTTGGCACATCATGCTTTGTACTTGAGTGCTCTTTCTGTTTTCATATTTGCAGTGTTGTCACTTGTTCATTTCAATTTTTTCTTGTTGGTGTCTAAAAATTATTAAATATGGATGTCAACCTTAGTGTCCAAAGGTTTTCGTTTGAGTATATTTAAAACCAAATATATAGTGTAATTTTTATAGTAATAGATCTTGTGAGGGATTGTGACTTTGGGCGATCAAGTCATCAAATAGGGTACATATTTGAGATATCTCGGGTCTACTGTTCAAAGCGATGGTGAAATGGAGTAGGGGTGTCAAAATCAAGTTGCGGGTCGAATCCGATTCTAACTCGCTACTATTTGACACGACGTGAACCCGACTCTTTTTTGCAAACGGGTTAGAAATTTCAACCCAGACCCGGCCCGTCGGGTTTCCGGGTTGACCCAACCCGACACGAAACCATGGGAGAAATGGTTACCTTCGCAACGAGCTAGCTCCCTCCGTTGTTGTTGTTACTTCCGCTCCAACAAAAGAATGGCGAGCTGTCTATCGTGACTTTCGACCAGACAGAAGGCACGTCGTCACAGGGGCGAAGAAGACTTTTATCGACTGATTGGCCGAAGAAGCTCCCAAATGGGAGAAAAGAACGTCGTCGTTCTAAACGGCAAGCTATCGTGACTTCCAACCCGACAGAAGAAATGATGTTGAAGGCGGCGAGGCTAGCTGTCGTGACTTCCGACCCAATAGAAGGAACAACGTCGAAGGAGGCGCACTGTTCGTGTATTCTGACCCGACAGAAGGAACTGCGTTGAAGGAGGCGAATCAAGGTTTGGAAGTCGATATCTGTATTGCCTCAGGCTAGCTTTCGTGATTTCTGACCCGACAGAAGGAACAATGAGTTGTCATGACTTTCGACCTCACGGCGCGGTGCAGTATGGGAATCAGGTCGGTTCTGGGTTGAAGTCAGGTTTTCGGTTTGACCCGAACCCCTTCCTGAATTTGTAATCGGGTCACGATTTTAAATCCGAACCGACCTGTTTCTCAAACGGGTTGAGCCTAACATGGAATTTTCGAGTCGGATTCGGGTTGGGTTTTCGGGTCGTGTCAATTATTGACACCCCTAAATGGAGGAATGCATTAGGCCTGTTGTGTAATAGAAAGGTTCCTTTCAAACATAAGTGAAAGTTATATAAGATAGTAGTTTGACCTGCAATGCTTTATAGTGTAGAATGTTTCCCATTAAAAGAGAAGCAAAAAATTAGGTTAAGTGTTGTAGATGTGAGGATGCTCAGGTGGATGGGTGGCTTTATACTTATATACATAATGCGAAACAAGTATATACGTGAAAGGTTGGAGTAGCTCCAATGGCGGATAAGATTAGAGAGTCGCCTTAGATGGTTCGATCACATAAAACATCAACTTTTCGATGACCTAGTTAGGAGAGTTATGTATTAGATTTGGTCTATGTTAAGAAAGTTAGAGGTAGACCTAAAAAGACTTGGTTATAAAGTATTAGAAATGATATTTTTTATTAGATTTAAATAAGAATTTGATTTTTAATAGGACACAATAGAGAAAAAGGATTCATGTAGCTGACTCTACATAATGGGATAATGGCTTGATGTTTTTGTTATTGGTGTCTAGAAACGTTTTTTAGATCAGACTATTCTTAGCAAATTTGGAGAAAATTTGTGCATTACTCCCACTTCACCCTCATGCAAGGGGGTGTTGTGAAGGTAAATCATGCATGCTCACCAAGCCATCATTATGCATAGGTGGTGTCGAAGCAAAGGAAACCATAACTAAGTGGTTTTCAAACCCACCATGCCTAATGGGGCTTCACTTGCATGAAAAATACACAGCACATGATTTCTCAGCCACGTCGAGTCGAATCGATAAACGAGTTCTTATGTGTGGTGGTGTTTCCTTTTCATATACCTTGGGTGCAATTGTTTTTGTTGTTGACTATGTGCTTGTGAAGAGAGGGAATACAACCGCCTTTTTCTTAATTACTCATTTTTTATAATCTCTCTCTCTCTCTCTCTCTCTCTCTATATATATATATATATATATATATAGACGGAGGTCATATTATTATTTCCTATGTTAGTTGTATCACTTTCTTCAATTCTGAAGATTACAATGTCATATGGGATGCTTTTGAGTGGCTAAAGTACTATCCTTAACATGCAGTTGTACATAATACTACTTCTATCTTTTGTAGATCTTATGCAGGGATGACTTCAGTGCCTCCTGAACCTCTTTTCTTCGCTGAACTTTGATGGAAGTCAGCTGCTTATAGCTCATCCGCCATTTTGCAGAAAGTACTGTCTATATAGAGGTTTTTGTAAAGGGATTTGAGTTTGTGACACAAGCTAGGTCTGACTTGCCATAGTTCTCTGCCAAAGTTTTCAGTTGGCTTTCTTTGGCTATTTCAAGTGCTTGTACAACAAGCCAAGAACATTTAAAATCTTCAATGTCAGCTCAATCTTTCTGATAGGAAACACTTGAAGAACTCAAGTGGAACCTATCAATTTTAAGATTCTAGCGATATTTCTCCACAAAACCCCAGCCAAACGAGGAAAAATAACAATATTATTGTGATAATCAAAGAGAAACGGAAGGAAAATATCAAGATACAGTAGATCCTCAATTCAAGATTTCCTAACTCTCTAGACGCCGCTAGAGCCTAAGACGCCAAGCATCAACCCAAATTCAGCAAACAAATATCATGCCCTAACCCTAATACAAACTTCTACTTAAAGCAAACATAAAAATGACACAAAAGGACTAAACAGCCCTCATTCTATCCTCCTTAGGTAGTGGACCCCACCCCAAGAGGGGCGGGCTGCCTGCTGTATTGCTTGAGCCGGCCCAAGGGTTGGGCTCGCTGAACCGGTCTATGCCTATCACTTTCCAATAAATTCATGATCTCCAAAACAGCTCAATTGCTTGTACAACAAGCCAAGAACATTTAAAATCTTCAATGTCAGCTCCAATCTTCCCAATAAATTCATGATCTCCAAAACAGTATAAGTAATCATCCTCTACCTGAAAGTATTTTCCCATCTTCACAGTAACTCCTGAATCCTAGCCTACTCAGTGATGCTTTAGCTCCAGCAGGATTTCTTTATCCGAAGAGCTGTATATGGAAAAGTTAAGCGGGTGAAGTTGGCTGATTTGGTGGGTTGTTGGGAGAACACAGGATGGTTGACGGGTGTCTGAGGTTGGAAGTAGAGTAGAGGCAGAGGCTGCTTCTAGAATGGACATAATGAATGGAAATTGGATCAGGTTAATGACTAGGAGGATTTATTTTTTTAACCACCTTTAGAGGAACTTAAAAAAATTTTATATGGGAATGAGAGAGTAGATTTGGTGTGTTGGGGAATGGAAGTGTTCATGTAAAAAATGTAATTTTTCATGCTAAAGTAAAAAATGCAGTAGTTGTAGATGATTGTGCTAGCTTTCCAACAATACAACAACATCAAGCCTTTGTCCCACTACGTGCGGTCGGTTACATGAATCTTTTTTCTCCATTGTGTCCTGTTAAAAGTCAAATTCTCATTTAAATCTTATAAAGAAAGATCATTTTTAATATTTTCTAACCAAGTCTTTTTAGGTCTACCTCTACCTTTCTTAACATAAGTCAAATCTAATACCTCTACTTTCCTAATCGGGTCACCGTTTTATGTGACCAAATCATGTAAGGCGACTCTCTCTAATCTTATCTTCCACTGGAGCTACTCCAACCTTTTCACGTATATCCTCATTTCATATTCTATCTCTAAGGGTAAATCCACTCATCCACCTGAGCATCCTCATCTCTGCAACACTTAACTTAGTATTATGCTTCTCTTTTAATGGCCAACATTCACCACCATATAAAGCATTGCAGGTCTCACCACCATCTTATAGAATTTTCCCTTAAGTTTGTGGGGGACTTTTCTATCACACAACAAGCCCGATGCATTCCTCCCCTTCAACCATCCAACTTGAATTCTGCTGATAATATCCCCATCTATTTCACCATCACTCTGAACAATATATTCAAGATATCTAAAACGTGTACTCTTATTAATAACTTGATCGCCCAAAGTCACAATCCCCTCACTAGGTCTTTTATTACTAAAATTATACTCCATATAGTCTGTTTTAGATCTACTCAAGCGAAAACCTTTAGACTCTAAGGTTGACCTCCATAATTCAAGTTTACCTTCAACTCCCTCTCTAGTCTTATCAACTAGAAGAATATCATCAGCAAAAAGCATACACCAAGGTACATCCTCTTGCAAATGTCTAGTGAGAACATCCATGACTAAAGCAAAAAGATATGCGCTTAATGTTGATCCTTGATGTAAACCAACCGAAATAGGAAAATACTTGGTCAAATCACATTGTGTTTGAACACAAGTAATAGCTCCTGCATACATATCATTAATGATTTGAATATAATCGTTATTAACTCCTTTCTTTTCAAGAACTGTCCATATCACTTCTCTTGGAACTTTATCATATGATTTCTCTAAATCAATAAATATCATATGTAAATCCTTCTTATTCTCTCTATATTTCACCATCAAACCTCTCAATAAATGTATGGATTCCATAGTAGACCTACCCGGCATGAATCCAAATTGATATTGAGAAACATTAGTATCACGCCGCAACCTACGCTCCATAACTCGCTCCCATAGTTTTAAAGTATGACACATTAACTTAATTCCTCTATAATTCGCACAATCTTGTGCATCACCTTTATTCTTAAAAATAGGAATTAACACACTCATTCTCTACTCATTTGACATCCTTTTAGTCTTCTAAATAGTATTAAAAAATTTAGTAAGCCAAGAAATTCTTTCATCGCCTAAGCATTTCCACACCTCTATTGGAATATCATCAGGTCCAACAGCTTTTCCACCCTTCATTTTCTTTAAAGCCTCTCTAACTTCAGTTTACGTCGATAAAAAACATAAATCTTTATTTTCATTTAGGGTGCTAAGGTCATTAAAGTCAATCTTATTTTCATATTCTTCATTAAAAGTTTAGCAAAATATCCCATCCACATTTGTTGAATGTCATCTTCTAAGAAAAGTACTTTTTGATCTTCATCCTTAATATACTTCACTTGAACTAAATCCTTACCACTCCCATCTCTTTGTTTGACTAACTTATACATATATCTTTCTTTCTCCTTAGTATTTAATCTATTATATAAATCATTAAAAGCTAAGATCTTTGCATCGCATATTACTTTCTTAGATTCCTTACGTGCCTCTTTATATCTTTCTTAATTATCAGACTTTTTACAATTAAATCAATTTTTATAACAAATCTTCTTATTTTTTTATCTTTTCTTGCACATTTGGATTCCACCATCAACTATTTTTATTATTAGGAGTTTTTCCCTTTGATACTCCAAGCACATCTTTTGTAATATTCTTAATATCACTAGCCATTTTTTTCACATAACATTAGCATCCTCATACAAAGACAAAATCTTAAGATCTAAAATCTTACTCTCAAAAATAATTTTGTTAATATTCTTTAAATGCCCTAATCTAATCCTAGAATATCGTTTTACTTTATTTTTTATTTTTAGCCTCTTTATCTTAAAGTCAAAAACTAATAATCGATGTTGGGTACATAAATTTTCACTCGGAATAACTTTACAATATTTGCAATCTATACGATCTAATTTTCTTATAAGAAAATAATCAATTTGAGTTGTACTATATCCATTTTTATAAGTGATGAGATGCTCATCTCTTTCTTAAATAAGGTATTAGCAATTAAAAAATTATAAGCTAAAGAAAAATTTAATATGATCTTACCAACCTTCATTTGTCATTCCAAATCCATGACCATCATAAATGCTTTTAAAATCATCTACCTCACTACCAACATGTCCATTTAAATCTCCTCCAATAAAACTTTTTTTTTCAACAAGTATTTTTTGTATTAATTCTTCCAAGTCATTCCAAAATTTTAATTTTGAACCCATATCCAAACCTACTTGAGGAGCATAAGCACTTATAATATTAATAATCTTAGCATCAACAACAATCTTTAAAGGTATAGTTCTATCTCTAATTATATTAATTTTTATAACATTATCCTTCAAACTCTTATCTATAATCGCACCTACACCATTTCTAGTACGACTCCTAACCAAATACCATAATTTAAATCCTAAACTATCAATCTCCTTAGCTTTCTCTCCAACCCATTTAGTTTCCTGAATGCACAGAATATTTATCTTCCTATGAATCATAATATCTATTAATTATATTAGTTTTCCTGTAAGGGAACCTATATTCTAAGTTCCTATCATAATTTTAATTTCATGGACTCGCTTCTTTGCCCACATTCGTCCTTGATGTGGGAATCCTTGCCTATTTAACACTGCACCCGGGCATCGGTGCAGCGTTCCTTGCACACTTGTCGCTGTATTCAGGCCATACAACTCGTCGCTTCTAGGGGATGCCCTAGCATTAACACAATTTGTTAAAGGATTCATATTCGACAAGTTTTATATTAGCTGTCGACTACCTAATGCAATCCTCCACTTTTTTCATTCAGGACTTGAGACCTGGCAACGGCATTGTTTAATTTTCTGAATAAGCATATGTTAAAATTATTTGATTTCAACGAGAAATGACAGTCATGCTTGAAACAGAGTCAGAATTTTTGGATTTAAATTTTCTATCATCTCATCTCATGCAAAAATTGCAGCTACACATGGTTATAAAAAAAAAAATAGAGTAGTGCAAAAATTTTAGAATGTGCTATCGTCATCCTTGTGTTTCATTACATTGCTTTCCCTAATTTTCTTTTATTCTGGCAACGTTTTTTTAATTGTCTAAAATTCTGTAAAGAACTCTATCTTTGCTTTTGGAGCTATTTCTAATGTAAAAAAAAAAGAACAAAATTCTTAATCTGTCAAATACCAAATTTCTCTGAAACAAACTTATACAAGGAACTCCAATTTAAAGAGTGACGCTCTAAACCTTGGTTAGGTCTTGTTAAAATCAACAATCAAAAGATAAAACATTTCTCTTTTAGTACATTACCCTATTTTGGAATGTCACAATCCTAATACTCTGTCTCCAATGTTTCTTTCGGTTACTCCGCTAGTAGTTAAGTTTATCATTGCGTCTAATAACCGGAAATAAAGTACATGAAACTTGATCAGAAGTTGGTTAATATTAGAAATGCGTAGGCTGCTGTTTTAGTATAAATGGCTACGTGTGTGGATGTGTCGTTTAGGGGAAAGAGCAAGGGACGGATATGCTAATGTAACTTGAAGCCGACTCTTTGCTACATGAATTGCTCTAGTTGCATGTCTCTTCTAAGCAACTGGATCTTTTCATATTAATGCACAGTTGGTTGTTACTTGTTACTAGGTGATAAGCTTGTCATGTTTATATCTCAATTGTTAAAAAACTTTAGTTTTGGAATCTCCTTGTCAATGTTCCTCTTCTAGTTTTTTTGGTTATATCTACAAGATGGTTACGTTTACATTCTACATTTATAGTTTTGTTAAATTATGCATCTAAATCAATAAAAGGTAGTTTTGAGACTATAATTTCATGCTATTTTGTAGGAAACAATGAGCATGGGCGCATGGTATTGGGTCAAACATTCACAATTGGTAATATTTTAATTGCATTCTTATTTATTATATTGTTGTCCTGATATGTTCTCTTTCGATGGATTACTTTGATTCACGCTCAAGCATTATAGCATTGAAGATGGTTAAATTGTTATGAGTTTTTGATACTTGACAACCATTTTGAAAAGGTAGCTATGAACATACCTGGGCAGTTCTCAAGGATTTATAAATCATGAGTCAAGTATTTGGACTGTTTTTTTCCCCTAAATTTCTATCAACTTAGTGGAATTTAATGCCCAAGACTTAAACATTAACTATGCTAATGTTAAACAATTGTTTTTTGAATTTAGGTGCTTCTGATTGTAACAACTAAAAAAGAATTGATCAACCTGTGAGATCGTAAAAAAAAATCCATGCTATTCAAGTGACATGTGAACCCAAAATAGATTTATTTACTTTAATTGACATTAGTTAATATTTACTAAACAAGCAATGAGTATATTGTCTTCTTTTCTGTGGCTTATGCATGAGATCACGTGCGCGTGCTTCTCCTACAGGTTTCGTGCCCATGTCTGGCCTCATGACCATGCACGGGGGGCACCTATGCTTTTGCTGCACCATGGTGGTTTTGCTTGCCTATTACTGATGGCTGTCGGTGAGCCAGTGTTAGGGATATGGTTCTGCGGTCTTTGTCGCTTATTGATCATCACTCTCTTCTCTTGGTGTCTTTCACATTTTCTCACTAAAGATCTTTACCTCTTTATCTCCTTGCCTATCAGGCAGCCTAAGTCAGCTTTCCCTCTCCTCAATCCTAATTTTCTCAATTGTCTCTTTCTATGGTGGTTTCATGGGTTTCAGTGCTTTCTGCAATTCAGCCACTGTCGCTGCTGCTTATTTTGGTAGGTCCCATCATCTTGGAGGCTCCTATTTTCATGTCATTGGATAATGCATCTCCTGTTGCTCTTCTCATTCCTTTGAAATGTTTTAAGTGGGTTGTCGGATTCTGGCTTTCATCTTCTTTTTCCATCCTTTTTTCTTTATATTGTCATCAAGACTTTGTCCAACCTCAACTGAAGCAAGCATCTACATTTTATGGAAAGCATGCTGTCATTTTCTTAGATGATGAGATCATTGAGTTTGCTAGATTGTTCCTTCTTTTTTTGTTTTCTATTGTAGGCATCTTCTTGGGTTGCCCCAACCTTGATGTTATTCACAAATTTATACGAAATTTTCACTTGGCTGGTGAATATTTAGTTTGCCTCATTAAACCTTGTCATATCATTCTAAAATTATCATCAGAAGATGGATGCACTAAAATCTTCTTTTGGAAAATCTACTATGTTAATGGCTATCTAATGTGTATGCTAAACTTATCTCACCATTTTTTTGCTTCCGAGGAACTACCTATCATTTATGTATGGTTTGTGTCTTCCTCGCTTACATTTACATTATTTTAACCAATCAACTTTATAATTAATATTAATATTTGATAAACCTTTGCAGATGGTAGTTTAGCCCTATGAGAACCCTCGAACCAGATCTTAAGACTTTTAAAATGAGCGTGGAATCTCTAGGCAGTGTCTTGTCTACAATTTAATCTGTCTTCTGAAAATTTAACCTAGACAAAAACTCTGTTAGTAGAGTGGGGCTTGAATTTTTTTAGCCTGTAGATTTTTGGTGATTCTGTTGAGTGATGTTTCTCTTTACATATTTTACCAGTTGTACATAAGATATTGTGGTATCAAAAGCATAATAAAATTAAAATTTAAAATAATAAAAAAAATGAAATTCCCGTTGAGCTTTAAACCCCTTTTGAATGTGGTTCTATACTATTTAAATTATTATATAGAGCTTGCTTTTTTGTCGTATTATTTTGTTCTGTTGAGTCTTTGTATTTTGAAAGTATTGGGTGACACTAAGTTTTGATTATTGATCCAATCTTTCACTATTACCGATTTGATTTTTGAAACATCCTTTTCATTGTTGAGTTTGGACGTGAAGCCAACATCTAGTTGGCTAATGCCAGCATTGTAGCTACTATCCAGTTTGATGGCTTACAAATTCCCACTACCAATGCCAAGGTTGCTACAAAGCCCGTTGCTGGCATAAATGTTCGATGACATACTATAAGGCCTCAATGCTGAAATACCTACACAACGTGCACACTCGCTCGTGTAGTGAGTAAGAACTTGTAAAACTGTCGCAACTATGGAGGATCTTTTGAAAAGGACCGTAGTATTTGAAATACTGAATTATCCATAAGCCCCAACTATGAAAGGGAAACACTAAGCAAAAGCTTTCTGCCATGGCTCCAAGCAACACTACTCTATTGCCAAAGTCTCGCACTTGGAAAGTGTAATGATGAAGCTTCCTCTTGTAGAAGAAAACTATCAAGAAGGTAGAGGTAGAGGCGGAATGTTGCGCTGCAGCTCAACAATTATTGTTGGAGCAACCTATAACGCCTTAGTATCTAGAGTTGGAAGCAAATATTTCTACCCGGAATAAGTTTGAAAACTTAATTTTTAGTATTTAAAGGACATCAAAATTTCTTTATCAGTGAGGAGGTATTTTTAAATATTTATTTAGGTTGATATCGTACTGATAGGAAACACTTGAAGATCTCAAGTGAAACCTAATGATCTTGACAAAAACAGCGAGAAACCTCCACAAATCCAACGAAAAACCAGATAAAAACAATAATTTTATTGCAAGAATACAAACTAACGGAAGAAAATAGCAAGATACAATTGATCCTCTTTTCGAGAGGAGGATATTTCTCTCCCAAATCTCTAGACGCCGCTAGAGCCCAAAGAAACTAGAGATCTCAAATTTCAGCCAAATTCAAGATGCCCTAACCCTAGGACAACAAACTATTTAATGCATACAAATCAAAAGAAAATCCCTAAACAGTCCCTACATTCAAATTTCCCTCCCAAAACCCTAAAATCCTTCCTAAAATGTTCAGTTGGCTCTTGCGGTCCGAACGGCTACCGAAGAGGCGGAAGATTTCCGCCTCTGTTGTGCTGGGCCGGTCCGGTGCGGACGGCTGCACCGGTCCAATGGACCGGTCTAACAATACTCCCCTCCCAAAGATCCACCTTGTCCGCAAGGTGGAAAGACGACACCCTCCTCCATTCCTTATTGGACCGGTCTAACAATACTCCCCTCCCAAAGATCCACCTTGTTTACAAGGGGGAAAGACGACACCCTCCTCCATTCCTTCATCACAAACGGTAAGAATCTGAAAAGTTCTGTAATAACCAAAAAACATCAAGTATTTATTATACTAATTTAATTTATTGATTAAGACAAATAGATTTATGTGTTATGAATAAATTAACGCAATGCTACTTCTGAAAGGATGCATCAGAGGAGCCTTTTTTGGTGAGCAGTTAGAATATGGGACCCACTTCCAATTGGTCTTATCTACTTAACCGTGGATATTCCATTGAAGTGGCTAGTGAAGGAGTTCGGTGCAGAGAATTCCCTAAGGCAGATATCCGGAATTGCTATTCATCTCGGAAGCATACATGCAGATAGCAGAAATCGGAGGAAGACTTCTCCAGGGACTGTAGCAGAAGCCGCAAACTCTGAAGGGAATTCGCAGGAATTCCTATAGCAAGAGGCGGAGCGAGCACTGTGTAGAATTCGCAGAATTCACTGTAGATAGCGGCGGAAATTCTTGCTGTAAGCCGAGGGCAGCACTTAGAGGAAGTCTGAAGAAAAATGTCTTGTTTGTGAATGCGATGCAAGGCAGGGTAAGCAATAGGATTTCAACAAGGTTAAGAAGTTAAGTTACTGTAATGAAAAGTTTTCTTATTTCCTTAAGTTATTGGATTTGGGCAGTGCAATTAAAGAAGAGTAGAGAAATAACAGTGATAAAGAAAGAAGTGTAGAATGGTTATGCAATCAAGAGGAAGGAAAGAAGGAAGCTGAGAGAAGACGATAGTTAGGTAAGTAATTGTGGTATTTTTTTAATTCAGTGGTAAATTTCTTTAAAGACAAGAATGACTTGCTAAGTAAGTATATCAATTCTTACTTGGGGTGTAGGAATTACTTAAATTTATGCAGAAAGGAGAATTTAGGATAGTGTATCAAAGGAGAAGGTTATGAGGTAGAAGTTTGGAAGAGACTGCTCAAGAAGGTAAGTTGTGTAAGTTAGAAAATTATTTCTAAATTGCCATGATTATAAATGTTTAGTATATTCCTCATATCTTGTAAATTTATTTATAAATGAATTGCATTATGAGAACTTTATTGGTAATCATGAGAGCACATTGAAGTGTTCACCACTGCATAACCATGAGAATAAGTAAGATTTGATAGATATTTAAGTGTACTTATTCAGTCTTTTTTTAATTGATTTAACTTAGTATCTATCATATTCTTCCTTCAATAGATGTATGGTTATATGCATAATGGAAGATTATAACCACTGTAATTAACGTGAATTATGAATGTATGAATGTTTGAATATCAAATTAAAGTAAAGATTGGCTAACCTATGATATAATATATGTCTACAATATCAGGTGGGCAAAAGGGATCCAATTATAAACCTGTATTGTAGGTGGGGCAAAAGGGACCCCAGAAAGATACCTGCATAGCAGGTGGGGCAGAAGGGACCCCTAAGGAGGCAAAAAGGACCTCAATGAAATTCAATGGCGATAATGCCAGGTTTACCTGGGCTCCATTGAATAATGTTATGAAAGGATAGCCAAGTCTTTTACTAATGGAATTTGGTATTCAATTAACTTCAAGAAAGTAAAGATGTTAATAAAGGTTTTTGAGACTGGTACTAGTGGAAGTAAGTTTAATCATTAATGACTTTAATATTTTGAGTTATTCTTCTTATGGTATTATACTGTTTAGTTAAATTTGCATAGCTTATGGAGCCTCATAGCTCACCAGCATTTATTACTGGCTGTTGTTACAGGTAAAGGAAAACAAAAAGTTGGAGAAGACTAGTTTGCAAATATTTTAAAAATTTCTGTTAATGTTTATTCTATGTTGAAGTCTACTCTTAAGGTTAGTAAGAAATTTACATGTTGTATTATTTGAAGTTGTTTGGATTTTCTTAGTGGCTCTGTAAGTGTGTCCTTGAGGTTTTAAATTGAATGTTGCTTCCGTTGATGTATAAATCAAATTATGGTGGGATGTTTTATTTGAACTTCTTTATGTGAAAAGTTGTATTAAATGTTAAGAAAGAATAAATGTTTATGTTTTGTTTGTTACACTCAATGGTACTGATTAGGAGTACTGTGGGGTGTTACAAGTTCGGTCCTTACACCTGTGCCCCGGCATATACCTCTCGTCACATCTGAAGCAGATCCCCTTCGCCCTCTTCTCCTGTAATTCTATTTTTGTCAGTCTCCCGAGGAGTACCTGATGTCGGCTCCTTGGGTGCTAGAAAGGTGGTGGTCCTCCTATTCGGACCTCCTGAGCTACTGCCTCCAGTTTCTCTCTCCAGGTGCCTCTGATCCTCCACCAACTGAGCTAGTTCCATAGCCTCTCCCAAGTCACGAGGCCTCATTACTCTAACCGCTGCCTAGATCTCTGGTGTCAGTCCCTTCATGAAATTTTCCTCTAGCACTGTCTTAGGAAGGCGGTCCAATCGGCTAGCAAGGTACTCGAATCTCTCCCGGTACTCTGTCATTGAACCCTCCTGTGTCAAGGCGAAGAATTGCTTGTAGAAGTCTCCTCCCATGCCAGTTTGGAAACGTTCTACCAAACAATCATTGAACTCTCTCCAACTCCGTATGGGTCGTCGCATGTCCCTTCACTGATACCAAGACAAAGCCTTCCCATCCAAACATAGGCTCGCCGCTGTCAGTCTCTCCTCCTATGTTAATTCATTGACGGCGAAATATCTTTCTACCTTGTAGATCCACCCGTGCGCATCCTCCCTCTCAAAGATTGGCATCTTCAGTTTCCTCACCCTCGGTTCACACCTGTTTCCCCTAAATCCTCTATAACCTCCCATTCCTCGAAGAGGAGGTGCTCCCCAATTATCACGATCTTCCCTTCGGCGATCATACCCAAACCCTTCATCAAAATCCCCTCTTTTTCTTTCAAAATCAGCACCCCGGCACTCGAAATCTTCTCCTCTCCTTACAAATTCAGCACCCCTTCTAGCGTAGCCAATGCTCATCTCCTCCCTAGAAAGTGGTTCTAGAGGAGGCATTCCGTCTTCCCCCTCCAAGATCTCCACTTCTGAAATTTCCAAAACCCTCAAAAATCCTTCCTAAATTGTTCAGTTGGCTCTTGCGGTCCAAACGGCTACCGAAGAGGCGGAAGATTTCCGCTTCTGTTGTGCTGGGCCGGTCCTGTGCGGACCGGCTGGACGTACTTTGCATCATGATCTCAAAATAAATATTTAAAATTATTAACGGTGCTTTTTATCTAATTATGTATACAAAATAAAAAAATGGTAATGCCTTCAATTGAGTGCATATATAACAATTCCGAAAGTTGGAGGTTCGTTTCCTTAATTTGCCAAGATTTTGAATGTTAAGTCAAAGGACTTCTAAGTCTGACAGTTTCAATAAGTCAAGTTTGAGAAGCACAAGCTTCTCGAGCTCGAGTCTAAAGCTTGAGCTGATGTATAAGGTTGGATTTAATAAACCCAAATGTGATAGAATTGCTGACAGTTTCTCTTATTCAAAAAGCCAGAAAAAGCCGTACTAAAAAGGCTCCTGTCTTTTCAGTATGATTGTAGGACCTGCCAAGTTCTAAGCCTATCCAACTTGAAGAGCTAGAGTGACCCTGATGTAGAAGATTCTCTGAATTGGTTGACGGGTTAAGGCAAAGTCGAATAGACAATCCTCACTCTATAAAGCATGCATACAGTCACTTAAAACGATTTCTAAATATCCAAGTTCTAAGAACTTGAAGGCCATAAAGAAAATTCTAAGTATGCAAACTTCAATAAACCTGATTGGAAAAGCACAATTCTCAACTACTCAAATTTAAGGGCTCGAGTGGATGTATAATGTCAGACTTAACATACATAAATATGATTGAGTTGCTGACAGTTTCCTTTACTCAACAGGTCATGATAAATGCTACGGTACAAAAGCTGCCATTTCGTTAATTTGATGGCAATAGATATCAAGTTTCAAGCATTCAACTTGATAAATCTAAGGAGGTCTTTTCAATTGGTCAAAGGGTTAATGTTACATAACAAAATGATCGTTACTCAAAAGGAACCACTAAATTAAGTTTTAAGTTATCAGTTAAGTCAAAATCTCTAATTCCTTCAGCACGTATTAAAATGTGTAAAACGAAGGTTGGAAGAATTTTTCTTCTTCAACAAGTTGGACGAAGCATAAAGCAAAGGTCGAAAGAAGTTATCTAGAAGTTTTGTTCAAAGCTTGAGGTTGAATTGAGGGTATTTTATCATCAAGAAGTCCACCAAAGCATCAAGCATCGGGCCGACAACGATTTGCCATTGCCTGACATAAGCCCAAAGGCTCGGTCGCTGGAGTGCATCCTTCACAAAGCTTGCAGAAAAAAAAAAGACAAATAGTGTGATTATCTCGTAACAAGTCTATAAAGTAATTTAGGCTCACTCCTTCACCAAATCTGCTGCAAAAAACATGGGACAAAAGGCACCCTAAATCTCAAAACTGCTGAAATTTCGCATTCACCAAGTTCGCCAAAGCAAAAGCATAGGGTAGAGAGTATACTCTTTTTTACTGACAAGTTAATAAAGACAATCCATGTCTATTTCTTCATCAAATCTGATAAAGCACAAAACTAGGATAAAAGGAAATCCAAATTTCAAAATTATTAAGGAAATTGTTATCATCAAGTTAATCAAGCACAAAACTTTGGACTGATGACAACCTCTGTTGGCTCATTAAGCTATTGTAGCCCAGCCAAGGAAATTCAATACTCACTCAACGTTAGCGTCATACTTGCTTCTACTCAAAACCGAGCTTCAAGCTTCAATAAGTTCAACAAATTTAAGGTGAAGTGTCAACCAAAGATCAATCAACAGTGATAAATTCCAACATGTGAAAGTTTAATTCATTGTTTGCATCGACATCTATGAATGTTCCTAGAGGTTTGCAAAGTTAAACACTCAACGGGACATCTGAAACAAATATTTTGAGAGCCACTAGCTTGTAACAAGTATGGTCTACTGTAGCCGCGCACCACTTTTTCTGTGGGGTATTTATTGACCTGTACATCTATTGTTCCAAAACTAAAATCGATTGAATGTAATGAATATGGTAGATGAAGGATGCAGTGATGTGAGAAACCTCTTCATAATGCCTTGCTCACATAAAAATATTCAAATATCACACTTTTTGTTAAACAAATCATACCAATGAGTTTGGAGCATCTAGTTTATTAAGGACCTCTTGCATGCAATTCAATCGAACATGGAAAAGATGATAAACAACAAACACTATGACCCTTAAATTGAATTCTAAACGCTTCGACTGCAATCAAAGCTGCTTAAACATTAACCTTTCATGAAACAAACCACACTGACGTGTTTAGAACGTTGGAATTACTTATAAATAAGACACATATTGCCCTTTCCATCGCATGAAAGAGAAATGCAAATTTTATCTGTGCGTGAGATGAGGACAAATTTTTGACATGCATGAGCAATGAGAAATATATGCAAGGGGTCAATACACATTATGAAGTTCATTTCTTAATTAAAAAAATCTAATAAAATATAAGTTTTTAATTCTTGAATCCTTTTGCTTAGGATTTTTGAGTCCACGCTCTGCTCACTATGCACCATTCCATCTAACCCCTGTAAAAACTTTCCGTTTTGGGCTCACCTCTCAAACTCTCTCACCTTAGCTGATAGAGTTCATTTCCCTAGCTTGTGGTCCCTTTTCATCTCCTGTTTTATGCCTCATGTGTTTCCCTAGCTTGCTCGAAATAGTCACCGCATCTCCCAGCGCTGATTGAGTCTACCCACTCTTCATCTTAGTCACACATCTCATGTCTTTCCCTTCCTCTGAATTAACAGCTCACCACCTTACTTCTGTTGTCGAGACTCATGCGACCCCAAGCCATCGAGTTACTCACCTTACCATCTCCTATGAACTTGGCGATAACTCCCTCAACTACCATTGTTTCGCTCACATCTCCACCCTCGTTGACCTCCCTCAACATTGACAGCCAATCCTGACAACTTGACTTCAACATTTGCTAGCTGTAACTACTTTCACCAACCCCTTAATCACATGCTCAATCTTTAGCGACTCAATACCACCATCCTCCAAACTCATCCAAAAACCAAATATGCCTTTGTGCCTTATCAAGCACATTCCATTATTCATTACACACTACTTTTAAGCCATTTGTGAACATATGGGCATTGATCGTGGTCGTAATTTAATGCTACAATTTTACAACAAAATTAGCTGGCCGAAGAGACACGGTCACAAATGTTTATATGCGATACCATTGGGCGATAAAACTACCTATTAGAGGACAGTGCCATGCCCTTACCGACAAGATATCATTTGAGAGTGAATATAGCAACACATTCGACAAGACATTATTTTTGTGTGAGCTGAAGTTATTTTCAAATTGTATCAATTTTGACAAACGATTGATGAGGGTGGATGGATTTTGCTTTAAGCTTAGTGGTGGTAGATTTTGATTGATTATTTTTATATTCTGCATTTTTTGGATCTCTAAATTTATTGAGATTTGGATTTGAAGTTATTTACTTTGAAATTTAGGGGCATTTCGAAAAATAGTGTTCCCTCTAGTTAACACTTTCTTTTAGCACGATCTTCATCAGGATTTTGACCGCTTTCATTTTGTTGATTTCGGCTTTGTTAACTCTGTTAGCTTGCTTTTAGAGGACCAGATTTTTTATTAATATTTGAATTGGCATTTGTAAGATGACACTATGGTTGTATCTAGATAGGTTGTTTGATTACAAGCTTGCTCGATTAGAAAAATTTTTCTCAATTTGTGCTACATTCATTTACCAACAGGTGAAAGACTTGTCAACTTTGGTCTTTGGGACATGGGGGATTGGACTTCAAAAGTGGGTCTTACAACCTTATCTTATAGGTCGTGTGGTCGGCTCAAGAGCCTACATGTTATTTTTATATTTTTACACATGTTTGTGCACTTTTTTTGCGCAATTTCATGGTCTTCAAAATGCTTGCACGTTTTTCACTGCTCTTAAAAAATAAACTTGTGGGTTTTTTTGTGCATATATATAGTGTACTTGCATGCTTTTAGAATAATGACAAATTTCTTTGAGCAGTTATATGCTTCTCGATGCAGTTGCACACTTTTAATTACTATTGCACCTTCTTGAGGCAATTACACGTTCTATTGAGATGTTGCATTTGAATTAACAAGTCATATTATAATGCGTGACTGATTTAAAAATATACAACTTTTGATTGTTTGCGCGAATGTTTATAATTGAAATTTGTGTAAAATATATTTTTTAAAATTTAAAGAATGCCTTCTTTTCACTTTCATGTATGTGTTGCGGATTCTTTGATGTATGAGGCGAGTTGGATTCTTTTAAATGTTTAATGATGTGAAATTTTCATCTTCATGCATGTATTTAAGCGAGGTGGACTCCACAAAGAACCAATTTTGCTCTTATAAATATTAGGGTACCCTTATAATTATCCTTGTGTTCATTTCATATTTTTTTTGTTATAATATTTTGTTAAGAAAAAGGTTGGGTGGGAAGACATGTGAGTGGCTTACCTTGAACTATATATATATATTTTTGGAATATTTGCATTCGTGAAGCATAATTGAGCTACTATTGGGCAATAAAAGCTTGAAAGGAAAATATGAAAATCAAGAAAGCTCTAGGAAAGCCCCCCTCAAACTTAAGGGAAAATTCTATAAGATGGTTGTTAGACCTGCAATGCTTTATGGTGCAGAATGTTGGCCATTAAAAGAGAAGCATAATATTAAGTTAAGTGTTGCAGAGATAAGGATGCTCAGGTGGATGAGTGGCTTTACTCTTAGAGATAGGATACGAGATGATCATATACGTGAAAAGGTTGCAGTAGCTCCGGTGGAAGATAAGATTAGAGAGAGTCGCCTTAGATGATTTGGTCACATAAAACGACGGCCTTCCGATGACTCGGTTAGGAAAATGGATGTATTATATTTGACTTATGTTAAGAAAGGTTGAGGTGGACTTAAAAAGACTTGGTTAGAAAATATTAGAAATGACATTTCTATACTTTTAACAAGACACAATGGAGAAAAATGATTCATGTAGCCGACCCTACATTGTGGGATAAAGGCTTGATGTTGTTGTTGTTTCGTTAAGAATCAGATCTTCCTCAATGCAAACATCCCTCTGCATTTCAAGGTAAATTGGTTCTTGTTTATCAAGATAATGTGATTTCATAACTAGCTACTTCTTTCCCTCTATATTGTGGGTAAGTTCTTGATAGGCGCTTCAAGACTTGTGTTTGTTCATTCATTTTTGTTTGACCTGAATTTAGTTGGTGAATGTTCAATTATTGAGTTTATTCATTCATTTTTGTTAGACCTGCATTTAGTTGGTGAATGTTCTATTGAGCTTTTTGATTCTTGCCATATTATTATCGGATTATCAATTTAAGTAGATTACTCTCGGCTTTTTTCTCATCGAATCTACTATATGTGTGGTTATCTACTATGTTAAGATGATCTCCTCACTTCCATGGAACCTCCTATTACCTCGATTTGGGGTTATTTTCCTTTGCTTCGACTACACTACTTTAATCAGTCTGTATTATACTATATGGGCTCTATCTTTAGCAAATCATAGCAAGTAGATGCTGCTACATCTCATCTTTTTAGGCCTTTAGTATCAAGGGTTCTAATTGAGATGGAATTTAGTTTGCCTCTAGATAGGGAATTTTGGATCGGGTCTCTATCTATGATGCACAGACACGGACACGGCGACATGGATATGACATGACACGGACATGGGACACGTATTTTATTGAAAATATAGGACAGGCACGGGTTGGACACGATATTATAATTTTTATATTTTAAAAATAGTGTATAAAAATTGAATAAATATAATATTAAAATAAATTTAGAAATAACAAGTTATTTAATTAGAGTTTGTGTTTAAAATGATTAATATTAGGATGTCGAGAGTTGGGCATTGATGCCGTGTATCAGGCATCGAGAGAGGAGACGACAATACTGTCGAGAGTCATACATCGATGTTATGCAGTAAGTATCGGGCGTTAGTGTCAAGAGGGCATCTGTCGTCGATGTTGAGAGGGCGTTGGTTGTCAATGTCAAGAAGACGTTGGACAAAGATGAGCTATCAAGTTGTGGGTGTAGAAATTGCTAGTGTCGTGCATCAATGTCAAGACAATGTCTGACTTTGATGTTGAGATGTTTTTGAAATGTCAATATTGTAACAACATTAAACGTCGATGTTGAGATGACATCGGACATTATTGTAAAACCAAAGTCGCAACCCACCAAAGAAAAAATAAGAATATTTGATGAATGGGGTATTGAGTGTGGATAGGATATAAGAAATTTAGTTTTAATATTTTAAATAAATAAAAATTTTAAATACAAGAAATTATATTTAAAAAATTCATAAAATATTTAAGACATGCATATCGGACACAAGTGTCCAATTTATATTTAATATTTTTTTTATCGGACACATTTTCAGCGTATCTTGACACGTGTCGGAAGAGTGTCGGACGCGTGTCATATCGGATATGCGTTGGACACTGCACGCCTCTTTAGGGAGAAGTGTCGGTGCATCATAGGTCTCTATCTTATGAATATTGGCAGAAGGTTGAAATTAAAATTATTCCATTGTATTGCACATCTTACAAAATTTTGGGTGCAAATATTCTTATTGCTTTGAAACTCATTCAAGATTAAGGAAATCATCTACTATTTATTTAGACAATTAGGTTCGTAGTGTTCCTTTTGGGGATTGAAAGCTTCTGCTTATAGGTTTGCTTCTCCTACTCCGTTTCCATTGCCCTTCAGTCAAGAATTAGATCTTCCTCAATGCTAGCATCCCTCTGCATTTTAGGTAAGTCGGTTCTTATTAAAATTATGTGATTTCAGACCTAGCTACTTTTTTCCCTCTATATTGTGGGTAAGTTCTTGATACGGCGCCTTAGACTTGAGATTATTCATTCATTTTTGTTAGATGTGAATATAGTTGGTGTATATTCTATTGAACTTTTGATTCTCGTTATCAGATTTTCAATTGAAGTAGATTACTCTTGGTTTTTTTTCCCATCGAATCTTCTATGCGTGTGGTTATCCAGTGTGTATGTTAAGGTGATCTCCTCACTTCCATGGAACCTCTTATTACCTTGATTTGGGTTTTTTTCCTCTGCTTCGACTACACTACTCCAGTCAGTCTAGATTTTACTATCATAGCAAGTAGATGTTGCCACATCTCATCTTTTTTGGCCTTCTATAGCAAGGGTTCTAATTGAGATTGAATTTACTTTGCCTCTAGACAGGGATGTTTGGATTGGGTCTCTATCTTATGGATATTGACAGAAGGTTGAATTTGAAATTATTCCATTGTATTGCACAACTTACAAAATTTTGGGTACAAATATTCTTTTTTGCTTTAAAGCTCATTCAGGATTATGGAAATCATCTACTATTTATTTTGATAGTTAGGTTCATGAGGAGCATAGATATATCTTAAATTATCATTACTTGTAGAGGCTTCTACTCCAGCTTATTTTTGCACACAACATTTGGAGCAAAATCTATTAATCTATGGAATTAAGGCTTTCAGAAACTCACAAAATTGTGATTAGCCCTGACAATGGCAGCACACCCTCTTCTATTTATAAATGTATTATTTCAGATCCTCCAGCTAACCTAGTCCCTCTTCTCACTCCTATAGATGATGATGTCATATATTTTGAACAGCCTATTGAATCTAATATTAGTCTGCCATTGATTGAAGCTCTAATAAATAGGAGATTTCATACCTTTTTTTTAGGAGAGCTAGAAATAAGCACAAATTTTACAATTATTATTTAATATTTACAAGACTATAAATAAGACGTCCAATCATGATGATATCTTCGTCAATTTGATGGATACTTTTCTATTTTTTATCATATTGTATTGATCTTTTTTATTTTTCACTTTTCACTTTAATCTAGCAATTCCTTGGAATTATCTCAGATCTTCTCATTTCTTTATTTGGTTATGATATAATGTATATTTCAAGAAAAACAATTCTATAAGGGTTCGTAGAAAAGGAAGAACAAATAAATCTGGGACCAGGACACCAATAGATTATTCTTGCACGGTCACCTTCATACATAACCTTGTAGTCCCTAAAAGATCATCCATTTTAACTTGACTTCAAGTAGCAATACCTTTAGGCTTGATCACCAATTGGTCCATATTCATATAATTATTCTTTTGAATTATGAATACATGGGGTGTTATTTTAGTAGTAATAGATCTAGTGGGGGGATTGTGGTTTTGGACGATCAAGTTATTAATAAGAGTACACGTTTTAGATATCTTGGGTCTATCGTTCAAAGTGATGGTGAAGTAGAGGGGGGATATTATTAGTAGAATTCAAGTTGGATGGTTGAAGTGGAGGAATGCATCGACCTGTTGTGTGATAGAAAAGTTTCGTCAAAATTAAGGGAAAATTCTATAAGATGGCAGTGAGACTTGCAATACTTTATGGCGTAGAATGTTGGCCATTAAAAGACAAGCATAAAATTAAGTGTTGCAGAGATGAGAATGTTCAAGTGGATGAGTGGTTTTACTCTTAGAGACAAAAAGCGAAACAAGCATATATGTGAAAAGGTTGGAGTAGCTCTAGTGGCAGTTAAGATTAGAGATAGTCGCCTTAAATGGCTTTGTCACATAAAACATCGGCCTTCCGATGACTCAATTTGTGAGAGTAGATGTATTAGATATGTCCTATGGTAAGAAAGGTAGAAGTAGACCTAAAAAGACTTGGTTTGAAAATATTAGAAATGACATTTTTTTTATTAGATTTAAATGAGAATTCGACTCTTAAATGGACACAATGGAGAAAAAAGATTCATGTAGCGGACCCCACGTAGTGAGATAAAGGCTTGATATTATTGTTGTATGAATTAGGTATGTACCTGTGTAAATCGTTAACAAATCACTAATAAACTGTTTGGACATATTTTTCTTACAATCCTAGTTTGATTGGCCTAACTTAGCCTTGTTCGCTTTCACTTCCACATAATGAGGGCGCACTTAAGCCATTAGCTCGCTTCCACTTCCATGACTTGGCCAATACCATTTCCTGCCCGCTGTTTGAATCGTGGATGAGAGGCCATAAAAGGGTTCAATGTTTACAAGAGGTTGGGAAAATTTTATGATGTTGCTGACCTTTGGAAAATTTTCCTCATGGAACATCCATGGGTCATGTCTGCAATATCTTTCAGGATGATGGAAGAGATGGTCCCAATATTTTATGGTGCATAATCAAAAAAGAAAAAAACACATATATATATATATATACACACACACATACGCGCGCACACACACGATGAGATTGATTGTAGCGCCGATATAGCTCTTGCGGGTATGTTATAATATTAGGGTATTGCACCCCGACGGGTGTCTAAAAGAAAAGGATGGAAGAATGGATGGTACTTGTTGCTGATCGTGATAAATTGCACATATGCATTCAAATTTACAGGAAAAAACCAAATTTACGTCAGAAAATTATAAACAGTATTTTTTATTGAATTTAATCGAAAATTCAAAGTAGTAGTGATTTTGTGCACCAAGTCTCCAAAATCCTCTTGTAGCAGTTCCCAGAAGTGGTGTTTAATGTCATTTTTCGTTGTATTGTTGATGGCACTTGGCATGTTGGAGATTGCCTTGCCCCATGTTTCTATATTGATGAACTCTTTGGATCTTCTGAACTCCCAATGAAGTTTCTGTTTCCTTCTATTTTTTGATTCATTTAACGAAATTTCATTTTATCAATTACAAATCTGTAATTCATCATTAAATTCTGCAGAGCCCATGCTTACAATGGGAAGCACACAGCCTGTGATTTGGTCTGATGACTGGACCGCTGTAACCAAAGACGGAAGCTTATCAGCTCAATTCGAGCATACGTTGCTAATCACAGAAAATGGTGCAGAAATATTAACCAAATGTTGAAGAATAGGCCAGTGCTATGCTGAAAGGGTACAATGCTGCCAGGTTATTTGTATTGTTTGGTCCTTCTCGTATGGCGGACGTGCCATTTATTTGTTATATAAAAATGCCATATTTAGGATCATTTTTTATTTTTAAAAATATATTTATTTGATGTATTTTTATTTTATTTTTTAAAATATATTTTCATTTTTAGGAATACTTAATTGGCCTTTAAATTATTATATTTTATTCATATAAAATAATTAAATAAATACATCATAGATCCCTATCTATATAGATTGTGCGCTGCCGTGTAGGAATGATTTATTCATTCATTTTGGTTTAAGCATTGCCTTCCATTTGCAAAATGAGGGAGACTTTGGGTTTTGTTGGGACAGTTATAGTGTTTTATAAAGTTGCTGTAGAGAAAGTTGTTTTACTCTTATGGTTGTAGAAATCAACTTTTCATCATAGAAAATTTTGAAAAATAATAAAAAAGTAGGAAGGAAATAGTTGCTAAATAAGACTATAACTGCTATCTCAAAAGCAAAACAACCAGAAAGTTAACTTTTAAAGTAGACTCATGAGTCATAATGGGCCGGTCAGCCATGAAATGATTAAATGCTTATGCTCTTATTTTTGCAAAGTTTATTGGCTTTATGAAGGCATGATGTTGAAGCTATGTTCGAACGACTTTGGCGTGCCAACATAACAAGACTAAGCATAAAAATGAAGTTTGTTAACATTGCTAATTCCTTTGAAGTTTTCGACGTTGGTATCGATGGATTTTATTGGAGGCTTTCCAAAGCTGGCTAACTACTCATCGATTGTAATTCTGGTAGATTGCTTCTCTAAATATGTGATCTTTAAACTTACTTTACAGACTTTTCTTGTACTGATTGATGTAAAATTCTTGTTAGCAGATGTTGTCCAATACATTGTTATACATACTGACATTATTAGCAATTGAGAGTCTCAATATATGGGTTTAGATGACATTAGTTGGGCTAATGGGGTCTAATATGCTCCTCTCTACAATAAATCGCCACCAAATGGATGAATAAAAGGAGTGCATCACTACTAGGGGTGTAAACAAAATGAGTCGAGTAGAGTTTAGGCTTTATCGAGCTTGGCTCGTCAGTCGAAAAGCGAGCTTAAACTCGAGCTCGTCCCACTATAAACGAGCTTGAGCCGGCTCGTGAGCCATGGGTGAGAATTTTAAAACTTAGGCGGGATTTTAAAAAAAAGCTGCAATGTTTAACATTTAAATAAAATTTAGGTGATTTTTATTATTGTTTTAATATTTAAATTTAATAAATAAAATAAAATTATTTTAAAAATATTAATAATTATTCGAGCCGGCTCATGAGCTCACGAGCCAAGCCGGCTTAAGCTTGAACTCGAGCTCGACTCATGAGCTTGGTAAGCTTGGCTCGTGAGCCCATAAATGAGTTGAGCTCGAGCTGACTTGGCTCCCTAATCACTACACTTCATAAGGAGCATTAAAAGCATTAACAACATGAATTGTTGTTGCTTAGTTATGTGAGCCCAAGGAGACATGCAAATCTAGAATAAATTATTAAATAAATTTGATAAAGTTTAGATATTAATAATATACTTTAATTTATTTTAGAAGCTATTTATCTAATATTTTTATCGTATTTGTTACTATAATAATAAGCATAGATTTTAAAGTGGTTAAGATATAAAATATAGCATGAAAAATATAGAATAAATTATTAAATAATTAATTTTAATCAAAATTAAGTGAATACTTTCTCGAGTTCTTATGACCTAAATAAAAAATTAAACATGTTAATGAATATACTGAGACTTTGGGATCAATTTTAATTTATTTTTACTTTATTTGTTTGTGGTTATAAAAAGTATTAATTTTATTTTTATTAAATATTGAATAAATTGATTTAACTTGTGATGATTATAGTCAGCAGATGTGGCATTCAGTAATATGATGATGATGATGATGATTGATAGTGGCAGTGGTTGAGAATGTTAAAACTCAAGATACTTCAATGTCATTTTAAGTATTTTTAAATATAACTTGATTTGCTTATATATATATATATATATATATATATATATATATATTCTTAAAATAAAAAAGGAGTTTTTACTACTCTACTTAACTAACACTTAAACTTTACTATTTACTCTTCTACAACTTAAAAACTCTGACCCTCATCAAAAATAGCACTCTATTTGCAAGAATCACCTCTTCTCTTCCTTGTTATTACAGCAACTCCCTCTCTCGCGTTTGAATCCCACATTCATCTTCTCCAGCTCGTGCGAAGACATCCCAACTGAGTGGTCGACTATCGCGCGAATCTCACGCCGCTCTTCTTCTCCCTTTTGTGAATCTCAAGTCGGTCATCTTCTCCCTTTCACGAATCCCACGCCGCTCATCTTCTCCAGCCCGTGTGAACACATCGTCACCATTGCGGAATCCCTCCCATCGGTTCATTCCTTCTCTTTAGGTATTTTCTTCATTTACTATTTAGAGCTTCAATTCAGTGTTCCCATTCGGCGGGCAGAACTCATTGATATGGACATTTTACATGTTTTTTTATGTTAATTGGATGAAATTTATTTCATTAAAAATTGTACTTGCTGATATGGACTGCAATAATTTGTGCTCTATTGTTTTCAAACATGGAGGATATTGGATTGCTGTAAAGGGCCAAAGCAGGATGAAATATGTCGGAGAAAGTCAGAAAACTTTGAAGTTTGAGAGAGGTGATATTAATTTATTATTATTAAAAAAACAAACCGAAGCACTTTGTCGATGGCTTAGGGGTCATGTTTACGACCTACACTATCAAATTAATGGAACATAGTCTAAAATTTACATGCCGATTAGAAGTGTTTGATAACAGTTTTTTGTGTTCCCTTTAGCTCTGATGTATTTTTGCTGTTCTGAAAAAAATGCTGATATACAGTCTTTAGGAGTTTTGTTTCTATAGTGAAAGATTTGCTGATATGTAGTCTATTTGCAGTTACTTGCATTTGGCATCTATACCTTAATTAATGCTGCTCATGTTTTATTCATTAATTTTGCCTCCTACTGTTTCTGGGGACCGAGTTTTGGTGCAGAGCACGCACTATGCTTAGCAACAGTAAATCCGCAGGCTTAATTCCAATAAACCACGGTTTTGAATACTAAAATTCTTAAGAGTAAAACGATTGGCAGAAAAAAAATGACAACAGAACTTCAATTTTTATATTTAGTAACAAAATTAAGTACAATTCAGAACAGATCTTCAACTTTTTTTCATAGAAACATAAGACACAAGTTTCTTAGTAACATTCTAAGTTACATTCATTTACAATTACAAGTCTTCGATAGAGAATTGATGGCAACAACAACAAGCAAAATTAGGATAACCAACAAGAATTTAATTTGAAGTAACTCAAATGTAAGGAATGAACTTCTGATGCATTTACACTCCTTAAGCGATTCATATCTTCTGGTTCATCATTTTCTTCGTCAAACCACTTCAAATGTCTACAATCATCTTCTGATATATTTTGGAGGCATCTATAGAACTTTTTTCCGCGATTATTAGCTTTGTAGTAAGTATATATTTGACATTGCAGATTGCAACGAAAATATATTGGATTGTTTAGGCTTCTCATTGATGGAGCCGAGTGGCTTGAGCTCATGTTAGAAATCCAAAATTACTGCAATTACAAAACAAAGGCCAAATTGATATGAAAATCGCACTTTACACTCACACATAAATATGAAAATGCTATAATTAAACTATTGCAAAATAATTAACTTAAAATCAACCATGATTCCAACAATTTTTGCATAAAGAAACTAACTCTATTGAATAGAGAGATTCTTCTAAGGAAAATAAAGCACGAAAAAAAATGCAATGATCTAAAGCATCCCAAATATTTTGAATAAAAAAATTGCAATTTCAGAAAATCTTTCCTTGCCCATTTGAAAGAGAATGAGATGGAGAAACTTCTTTCTCTAATTTTAAGAGATTATGACTGATTACGAAGTATAAGACAAAGCAAGCACATACTCTTTTTCTTAGATAAAATCAAAACAAAAATGGAATGATTACTTGAGAATGATAAGGAGATTTGAAAAGAGATTATATGGAGAAGAATAGGGAGGAGGAAAACAAAAGAATGGGGAGAGTTCACCTTGCAAAGGAAGGAGAGTCGGCGGCTAGGACAGGTCGACAGTGTCAATTAGGGCTGGCGACCGGCGGGAGAGAGAAGGAAATGGGTGAATATATAGCCGAGAGCCAAAGAGAGGGAACAGACGGACTGTTTGTACGGTATCAGGTGGGTTTTGACGTAGAGGAAGATGTAATTGTATTTTAGAAAGCCAAATAAGCTTTGGGTGGTAAGTGTGTAAATTGGTAAGTTTAGGTGTTAGATGTATAAATAAGAAATTTTTAAGTGTTTTATATGTAAAAATTCCAATAAAAAAAATATTCTCAAATAGGCCTATATAAATGAGCAATTTAATATTCTAAAAATTTAAATTTATTATATTTAATTTAGTTCTTTTGGAAAAAAAAAAGAATTTAGTTCTAAGACAGGGATCAGTGAGAGTAACAACCCCATGATCTTAGCCGGGTACCGGAAGAAGTAAAGAAGACCAGAGATGGGCAAGGGCCGCTCTCATGGGTGGAGCGTTTTCGACACAATAAAGGCCTTTCCCTCCTCACCCGAAGCCCTAATGGCTGAAATCGATGCAGCCATTTCCGCCGTCGAGTATGGCCATGCCACCGCTCTCCTATCATCATCGTCTTCATCTTCTTTCCCACCTGTTGCGGCTGAGACCAAGAACGCGGTGAGTAGAGCCTTTGGGCCCAGCGGATCCTCCCACGATGCACGACTGGCGGAGGAGTCATACCGCGCAGCGTGCTCCGCCCTTGCCACTGGCCGACCAGACGCCGCCCTCCGATCCATCCGCGTCGCCCTCGCGAGCTGCCCGCCGGACAAAACCTCCGCAGTGGCCAAACTTCGATCTCTTTCTTCCATCGCATCCTCTCAGTTGCAGAAACAGAACCAACAGCATCAGCAGCACTCGCCACTGCTCTGACGGTCTGAACGTAACCGCGTCTTCTCCTTATGGTTCTTGGTGGAGTTCTTGCCTTTCCTTTGCTTAATTCTTGAATTGTCGGAGTTTTTCTTGGAAAAAAGAACTGAGTTTGGAGTTTCACATTTGGACAAGAAGCATGGGGCATGTGATTGTATTTAATAAAGGTATTGAAATACTACATACCATGATTTCCTTGGAGCTAAAGTTGTTATCTGTAACTCTGGATTTAATGAAGTACTGTCTTACTGTGATTGGTGATGGAACCAAGCTTGTTGAATTGGTAAATGGTTTCTCGTTGATCTAACTAAATTCCTGTGAAGATTTAGTTGGATCAACATTTGACTGTTTCGATGGATGAAAGAAATGATGAAAATAAAACAATATGTTGAATCACCATTATCATTTTAGATGCATTGCAATCTTACATATATTAACAATAGGCCAACCAAAATAAAATTGATGGATCACCCCATCACTAAATTGTTAGGTGATTCAAGTTCCATGGCTTGTGAAGAATTCTTGGTCACATTAGCATCTTGGTGTTTGCACATTTGCACTGATATTTGGTGGCTTTGACCGAGTAGGTTAGGAAGAGAAAAGCCTCTTGATGGCTAAGCAGACTTTTGGAGTCAAATGCTTCTTCGAATAACTTTTTCTCCTTACACGGTCATTTTTCAAAGTAATTATTTGAGTTTCAAGCATGAAAGTTGCTTTGATATTGTCCTTTTCCTTGCCTCATTTAGCCATCAGATAGCTTGTTAATCATTTTTTTTTTCTAAATTTGTTTGTGTTTATACAGGGGTTTAGGTAGACCCTTAACTATTTATTCCATCAAAAAGGGTCATTATAAGAAAAGTACAAACAAGAGAATATATATGTAAATCACGAGTAAAATAACTACAAATTTGACAAAATAAAAGGTATTCCTCCATGGTTGTATACCCTACTTGCATCTTATCTCTGAGATTACAGCATCAATATGTATGTCTTCCTGATCCAGAAATACCAATGAACTTCTCTTCAATATTTTGAGAAACCTTCAATACATATCCCTCATTAACCATTGAATTTGTAGTTGCATTGCCTTTCCTCCAAATACTGTCAAATCAAACTTGGAATATAATTAACAATTTTCTTATTCTCTTCATCATATAGAATCCTCCATGATCAACATTTTTATCACTAAATACTGATTCATTTAAGGATAAAGTGTCCACATCTATAGACTTGCCCATAATTTTCAAACATATATTGCCAACAAAGTTCTAATTCATGAGCCCATGTATACATTTATGTAAATGCAGAAGTTTTGACTCCCAAGAATCATAGAATGTAAGATTGATTTTGCTTTTATTATCTCATATTAAACCACAATTGGCAGAATTTCCAGGATTGCCTTTTGAGCAACAATCCTCATCCAATTTAACCTCCCCTAGGCAAGGTTTCAACCTCTCACTATTTTCACACTCCGGGATTTCTTTTACTTCTATAGTTTATAATATGAGTACCAATTTTGTATCTTTTAAATGAGCCATCCTCTATTAGATTCGCATCTCTGATAATTTCTATTATGATCATTGGCTTTCCATGCTACTATGCTCCATCGAAATTCATGCCCTTATATTCAACATCATTTTTCCTTAGTCATGTTAACCATACAATAAAGATAGGTATCAACAATCTCAAGTGATCACTATTGATGCAATCCCCATAATACCACCACACATTCAAAAGAGAATGAGTTTCATATAGGTTGGAACCTGCAGCTAAAATAGTGAAGCATAATGATTCCATATCTGAGTTAAGGTCTAGCTTTTGATGAATAGATCTCCTTAGCAACATTAGCACTGGGACAAACATGTGAAATCCAAACCTTCTCAAGTCCTGTGTCGACAGGTATTGCATCCTTCAAAAACCTCCAACAAAAATGACATCGCAGCTTTTATTTCATAGAGTTTCAACTAATGGATTGTTGGCTCTAGTTCCCTTCTTCTTCGATATCTTTTTATAGAGTTTAACATTTGTAATTTCTTTACACAATAAAATATTGGACTCCAATAATTATAATGGAATATTCATTATTTATTGTGCAACTTGACTAGAGAAAGTTATTAACATATATTAATCTTCCTTTCAAAATATTATTCATTACAATAGAAGAGTTATGGATGATATGTGGATATAACAGGTGTGTTTTTGCCGAATTGCTCATCATGCCAAGAAAAATCTCTCTACCCGCAATCCCCAACAAACCAATTGTTCTACTTCCCTCTAATAGAAATTAGGTTTTTCCGAGTAGCTAAATCAGCTAACTTAACCTCAATTATGATTCGAACTTTTATTACAGAAATCCGCATAACCTTATTATATCAGAACTTTCCCTGGACCTTATCCTATGTTTTAACCAAGTCCAGTTTCAAAAATATACTGCCATCTCTAATATTCCATTTCAACTCAGTCGATTACTTTTGGGCCGAAAAAATATTATCTGTTATATTCCTGTCTGTAACAATCCCACTCTGATTTGGAGAAATCAATTCAGGTAGTAAGACAGCAAGCTTGCGAACAAGTATCTTTCTGATAATTATGAACAGCTGAATAAGGGTTTATTTGTCTATGTTCGGTCAAAGAATTTGGATTTTTCACTTTAGAATCAAGACATTAGATACTATTTTAAAGAATCTTAGTAACACATTTCCATTAAAGAATTCTGTAGTGTCTTCATACAATTCACCTTGAATGAAATCCGGACATGTTTTATAAAAACAATGGGGTTAGGGGTGTCAAAATTTGACCCGACCTGAAACCCAACTCAAAACCCGGCCCAAAAAATTTTAGGTTCGGGTCAACATATTTGCCTAACGGGTTGGGTTTGGGTCGAGCTGGAAACTTGAAATTAACCCAGTTGATTTGAAATCAACCCAGTTTGCACTCCGCTCCCCCGACAGTCTGTACCGTGTGCACCGAGTCTGGTTCGGCTTCCCACAATGGCACAACCCCATGTCCGGTGTCCCGCAAGACCCACACCCGCGCTCGTGAGCCTCGCCCGGAAGGACGGACCCGCGCCTTGTCCCACCGGCGGCGGCACCTGCGCCCGTGAGCCCCTCCCAGACCCGCCACCAAGCCCGCTCGCCTTGCCGCACCGGACCTACACGTGCGTGCCTTGCCGCTCGAACCTGCATCTGCGTGCCTTGCCACCTGGATCCTGGCCTGCGCGCCTTGTTGCTTTCACACCCGCTATCGTGCGCCCTGCCGTAGTCGCACTGCTCGCCATCATCACTCGCCTAGTCGCCTGCACCGCTCGAATCAACCGGATGCGGGTTGGCGGGTCGGGTTGGGTCAACCCGGCAACCCAGCGGGTCTGGTCCTGGTTGAAATTCCTGATCAATTTGTAAAACCGGATCGGATCCGGGTCAACCCGTTTGAACCCATCTCAATTCCGGGTTCGACTCGAATCGACCCGAAAACCCATTTTGACACCCCTAAATGGGGTTAACCCATAGAGATCTGTAGCTCTATTGCAAGCCATCCCAAATATTGCCAACATCGCTTCCTCAATTGAAGAAACTGCAGTTAGCATTTTATTACCTTCATCTGAAATCAATTCAGGAATATTGCTCATATCTATCTCAGGCACACATAAGTTATTGCAAGCGAAACATGTTCAGAAAAAAAATCAACGATATGTTGCCTTAGACATATTTATCAGGTATTGTCCATTATGGTACCAAATCTTGAAGATTTTATTAGCAGCTCTTTATCACCTTAATAGAGAATGATAATTCTTAATGTTTATATATTTCTATCCTAAATCCTTTTAATCTCTGCTTTCCGACTACGTTAGTCTACCTCCATATTTAGAAACTTTTAACAAATCTGCTCTAGTTTTATTAAGTTTTACTGTCATCAACTCTTTGTGATACCTAATCAGAATTTCACACCTGCGTGGGCTCAAAAAATTTGCGTGCCAGTCTCTTCGAAGATTCATTTGTAGATTCAGAATCATTACCCAGCTTTACATGTTCCATCTGCGATACTATGTCGGGCTCTGATTCGTCCTCATTTGAAAAATACAGATCTTCCTTCGAACCATGGTCCATCAGCGACACCATCAGACAGGACTCAAAAGCCGCTTTTTCAGCATATTCTTCTTTTGTTGACATATCTGACGTCATCGAAAAGACCTAGCACGTATCTACACGAAGCGAATTTTCATTAGCTTCTTCTATTTCATTTATTTTAAGCTCTGATATAAAGTCAGCGAGCTTAATATGCTGCCTTACAGTTTGGTAGTATTCATCCAAATTGTCGATAGCCCTTTGAGTTGCTGTATTTATTTTCCTTTAGCTTCTTCAGTTTGGTTTTCCTCTTGAGAGATTTTGATTTTGCATTACTAGGCTTCGACGAGCTAGCTTGGCCTATGTATTGTTTGGAAGTAGATGCATGTATAACAGGCAACCCCTTTAGATCTAGCATTGGCTTAGTAGAAGACTTCCACCTGACACTAGGAACTCCTTCTAACTGTTTCAGAATTTTTATCGTCTTCTTGGAGACCGCATTCTCCCATTGCTCGTCATGAGTTGGCTCCTTTTTTGTTTTTCTTTTGGTCAAGAGTACGGAAGAGGACGTAACCACCCTAGTTAATTCTTTTCTGGGATGAACTAGTATATTATCTAACAATGTGAATTTCCCTTATTTGTATTTTCTTTCTAGCCAATTCTTGAAGACGTAGCAATCTTCAATAGGGTGGCTAATTACCAGATGATATGGGCAATAATTTGGGTCGCCAGTATGATTAGACTCCTCGGTCCTCTTACATTCCAACAATTCTAGACCCGCTCTGAGTGCTTGTCGAAACAATTTGATGATGCTTCCCTCTTAAATGGATATTCTTTATTCATTTTCTTTTTGAGGGATGAGAACGTTCGATCACCAGTTCTCATTATTTGACTTGGGCGTTCTCCTCCACCAGTAAAAGTTCGAGGCTTGTCATTTTCCCCCAATACCAACTTCGGCTGGTGATTAGGGTTTACCGGCTGTTTTTCCTATCTTCATTAAAAACAGGTTGCTCTCCTCTATCAACATTGTATGCCTCCTGCTTTCCCTTGTCAGCCCTGAAAGAGAATGTAGAGTAGGCTTCACTTTTTCTAGCATGGTTTTACGATTTTGACAAATTAAGTTTCTCAAACTTTCCTACCCTGTCTAGTGAGTCCTAAAATGTGGCGATAGAAGCCATGCATAAGAATGGTAACATATGTCATTGTTGTTTCCTATTAGCAATTGAATAGCATGCTCCTCTTCTAACCGCTGTTCACATTTCTTACTCAAATTACGCCATCAAGTTATATATTTGGTCGCTGACTCATCTCTTTTTCGCTTCTCTAAGGCGAGATCAGCGATAGTTGTCTTTTCGGTTGCGCTGAAAAACCTCTTCACGAATAGAATTTCTAATTCTGCAGAGGTCTTCATAGAATCATTTGGCAACTCGACGTAGCATTTGAAAGCAGTTGATGTTAAGCTGCTGACGAATTATCGGAAGAGTAAAGCGTCAATGCTTCTTGTATTTTCATAAGTGGCCTTGAATTGCGACAGATGTTGTTTGGGGTTGCTATTGCCACTGATTGTATTTAATTTTCGGATAGAATACCCCTTTGGATATGGCACCTGGTCATATTGTGCTGGATACGGACGACCCTTATCAACTTCTCCGCCTGAATAGTGGCTATAATAGCCTTGATCTTCTCGCTGATTATACCATCTAGCTGTACAACTGTCACAGGCTCAGAGGTGCTTGCCATATTTTACAGAGTGAGTTGGCGGATCCAGTTATTAACTTTATTACCACCCTTAGGTGTGCCTCGCACTCCTTAAACTTGAGACACCTGGAGATTTGGCAGATTGACAGGAGTGCTGTTCGAGGTATGATTGATAGATGGGGCTGACATGGGGACTGCGATAGCAGTCCTCTGCATCATTTGCAACATCGCCGTCATTTGTGCCATCATCTCAGTCATTTTGTCATTTAACTAAGAGATTTTCTTATCTTTTGCCTTCATTTGCCACTCATCTGCCTTCGCATATCTGCAAGCATGATAGTGTCGGCGATGAAGAGATTCTCTTCAAGTTCTTCTTCTCTTTCCTCCGAGGAGTAACCACTTCTACCAGTAATGGATCCAGTTCCATAGTGGCACCGGTATGTCCGTTTAGGTGGCGTCGGTGGCCCATCATCCTCATCCTCATCATCATCATGTTCTACCATGTAAACTACTTCAACGTTCATAGTCTCTCCTCGTCCTCTTCTTCTTCCTGTATTCGTATCTCTGAGCGGCATCGCCACTGAATCTCTGTTTCACTGCTTGGCACAAAAAGCTCTTTGATCTGAGGTCGAAGCTAGCTTTTTATTGAGATGACTGATGTGCCGGTTCAATGGGCCGGTTCAGGTTTACAGGAGGCGGAGGTTTTCCGCCTCCCTTTGCTAGTTCCGCCCACAAGGTGGTTGGAGTTTGAAAATTCAAAGGAGGGGGCAGTTTGGGCTTGGGAGGGATTTGTATTAGGAAAGATTTGGTATTAAAGAGGAGGAGGAGGGATTAGGATGTTTTTATGTTTTGTTTGATTGAAATTAGGGTTTTCTTGGAGGCTTGGGCTCTAGACTCTCTTGTCTAGAGATTTGGGAGAGACGATCCTCCTCTCGAATTGAGGATCTCTTGTATCTTGCTTTGTTCTTGTTTCCCTTTGATTTTTTATAAGACATTGCTATCGTTTGATTGTTCTTCCACGACGAGTTCTACGTTTTCTCGCTGATTTTGATCCAATCATTGCTAGGGTTGCTTGCGAACTCAAGTAAATCCAAAAGATTATTTGCGAACTCAAGTATTTCCTATCAATGACGTGGCTAGATGATGATGGGATCCCTTGGAGGATTCTCTAGGGTGTCGGCCATCAGGAGGGTTATCAACTAGGACCTTCTTCGAGACCCATTTCTTCTCATTGGATGGGCGGATCTCCGGGAGGTTACACCGGATGTCACGTCCGGATATATTCTTCTTCCCGACATTCTTTCTTCACGAGGCCTTAGACTCCAGATTTCTTTTCCTTTCCATTAGGACTTATCGGTAGTGGACCCTTGAACACGTGGTTCAGGTGTCACACCCTAATGCTCACCATGTGGGGTTTATTTTCGTTTTTTCCTCACTATCACAATAGATGGTAGTTTTTCTTTCACTACTCCTATCATGGGAGACTTCTGAAATCTTTTTTTCATCAGTCTATTTTTTTTTGCCACCTTCAGTACTCTGTGTACTTTGACGGACAATGTCTCAGGCTCCCTCCTCTAGGGAATTGGAGCTTGGTGTTGTTGCTCCAAAAAGGACTGTTTCAGCTCACCATTAGAGCTGTTCCTCTTTACCCATTTTAGATCAGTAAATTTGTTCATGGTAGGAACACTTGCTTCTGGCTCTCGAGCGGGCAGTGTAGAATGATGGGCAGGCAGTGGTTGTTGAGCTCGCAGCTCCTTGTTTTTCTTCCTTCTTTGCCTTTTGGTTAGCTTTCCTCTAGATAAGGAAGCTTCAGCATTGTGCCTTCCAATTGCAATAAGCCTGCTTGGTAAGGTGGTGGTATTGGCAGTCACCATGGAAATTCTATTCTCGAATATAATCCTCTTTGTAGCGGGGATCCCTGGCTGAGATAGTCTATCAAAAGTAGAAATCCTCTCTTGAGGAATATTTCTATCAACAGTAGTTCGTTGTGTTGGCAGATGCACGTGATGTGCAAGTACTTCAGTCTCCATGCCGTACACAAGAATGACGGCAGCCTTTGCAGTAGCTGTTGAGAATTTCAATTTATTAAACTGGATAGTGGCTCCAGCATTTTCGGTATTGATAATTGCGTTAGCTAGCTAGATACTAGCTCCTCATCCCAGCTGGACGGTAACAGATATGTTCTGCAGATCCATTCTCCATAAATGAAAGGCAATGGTTAGTAATTAAAATTAGATACATCACCCCACACTTTCACAATGCAAAGACTACACAGAACAAAATAGCATAAGCAAGTAATTTAAATAAATTTGAATTCTGCTTAGTGAATTTTTAATGAATTTGTTAAAGATTCATTTTAAAATATTTGGAATTTTAGCTCATTATGATTTGCTATTACTATAGCATATAGACAACTAGCTAAAAATGGAAAGAGAAACCATCCCTAGCGGAGATGCTAATAAAAATTTGTGAGCTCCAAAAATTCACGCCTCGACCTCTCTGCAACCCCTTTCTCTTTTTACTAATCATCGAGGAGAGTTTTAATGTGTAGGTTATAAGGCAAATTTTCATAAGTAGATTTCTGACGACTTCACTAGGGGTGGTTTTTTTTTCCATCTTTGGCTAGTCATCTGTATACTATAGTAGCAACAAATCATAATGGGGTAAAATTCCAAATCTTATAAAATGAATCTTTAATAAATTCATTAAAAATTCATTAAGCAAGATTCAAATTTAAAATTACTTACTTTTGCTATTTTGTTTTGTGTAGTCTCTTCATTTTGAAAGTGTAGGGTGATGTATCAAATTTTAATTACTAACCCTTGTTTTTCATTTATGCATAATGTCTCTACAGAGCATACCCGTTACCATCCAGTTGGGATGAGGAGCTAGCATCCAGCTAGCTAACATTGTTATCAACACAGGAAATGTTGGAGCCACTGTCCAATTTGGTGGATTGAAATTCTCTGCAGCTACTACAAAGGTTGTCGTCGTTCTATATGTACGGCACGAAGATTGAAGTACCTGCACATCACGCACATCTGTCGGCGTAGCGAACTGCTGCTGATAGAAATGTTCCTCAAGAGAGAATTTCTATTTTTGAGAGACTATCTCAGCCAGGGATCCCCGTTACAAAGAGGATTATAACCTGGAATATAATTTTTATGGTGACTGCCAATACCACCACCTTACCAAGCAGATCTATTACAATTGGAAGGCACAATGCTGAAGCTTCCTCATATGGAGGAAAGCTGACCAGAAGGAAGAAGAATACAGAGCTGCGAGCTCAGCGACCACTACCTACCCATCCTTCTACACTGCCCGCTCGAGAGCCAGAAGTGAGTGTTCCTACCTGGAACAAATTTACTTATCTAAAATGGATAAAGAGGAACAACTCTATTGGTGAGCTGAAACAGTCATTTTGGGAGTAGCAACATCAAGCTCCAATTCCTTAGAGGAGGGAGCCTGATACATTGTCCGCCAAAGTACATAGAGTGCTGAAGGTGGCAAAAAAAAAATGGACTGATGAAAAAAAGATTTCAGAAGCTGCCTGTGATAGGGGCACTGAAAGGAAAACTACCATCTATTGTGATAGTGAGGAAAAAAAACAAAAACAAACCCCACACGGTAAGTATCAGGTGTGACACCTGAACCACGTGTTCAAGGATCCACTACCGAGAAGTCTCGGTGGAAAGGAAAAGAAATCTGGAGTCCGAGGCTTCGTGAAGAAAGAATGTCGGGAAGAAGAATACATACGGGCATAGCATCCGGTGTGCCCTCACGAAGATCCGCCCTTCCAACAAGAAGAAATGGATCTCGAAGAAGGTCCTAGTTGACAGCCCTCATAATGGTCGACACCCTAGAGAATCCTCCAGGGGATCCCATCATCTTCTAGCCACGTTATCTCATTAAAAAGCTAGCTTCAATCGCAGTCTGCAGATCAAAGAGCTTTTTGTGCCAAGCAGTGAACCCGAGATTCAGTGGCGTTGCCACTTGGAGATCCGAATACAGGAAGAAGAAGAGGATGAGGAGAGACTATGGATGTTGAAGTAGTATCTCCTCTATATAAGCAGACATAAGGCATTTACGGACTTCTACACAGAGTGTTGTGCACATCCAAATGCTGATCATTCGCACAACTAATCAGCGACAAATATTTCAAAATGCCATCTCACATGCACTACAACATGCGTACATGCAAATATGAAAGTATACATGCAAGCATATTAACATGTATACATATAAGAATATATACCTGCATGGGCCCTGACGAGCATGTTGTTGTACATACGTGATGTTTGAGAATGCTGCGCGGGTCAAACAATAAACCTAAGTTCAAGCCCGATCTTCCTACGCAAGCATATTGGAGTCGACATGGCTCGAGCTATTAAATAAATGTATGATCGCGGTGTCGACCGAGAAATTTATTTTATATGTTTGTATTAGGCCTTCAAGGTCTATAACAAGAAAAAAGTTCACTAATAAAGGCCTGAAGCCTATTATAAATTTGATCCTCTGTCAGCAATTAGATATAATCGATAAGGTTAAATAGATAATTACAAAAATGTCCCCTAAATACTCATATGGGCCCCAACAAGCGTGTTACAGGTACACACATGACATATGAGGATGTTGCGTGGGTCAAATGATAAATTCAAGTTCGAGTTTGATCCTTCTATGCAAGTAGATAAGAGTCGACATGCTCGAACTATCGAACAAATATACGGTCACGACGTCGATCGAGATATTTGTTTTAATATATTCATATTAGTCCTTCAAGGCCTATAACCAGGAAAATTCACTAAATAAAGGCATAAAGCCTACAACGACCCCGATCTTTTATCGACAAATAAGACAGAGTCGACAATGTTCAACTAATAAAACAAAATTGCTCATATACCTCGATGATGATCGTGTTGAATAGAAATCTCAATTGGAGGGGTTTAATTCTCAAAAATCTATAAAAGGCACCAAACCTACAATAAACTCGATCCTCTAAAATTGCCCATGAACACCCAATGATGGTTGTGTTGAATGTAGATCTCAACTAAGGGGTTAACTCTAAATATCTCAAATGCTTCTCAAATGCCCATAAAAAAATTTTAAAACCCAAAAATTCAAAATGTTTAAAATTGAAATAAATTACCAAAATGCTTAAAGCAAAATCCATCCATCCTCCGCAACAGTTTGTCGAGGTGGATAAATTTGAAAATTACTTCAGCTCACAAATAGCTAATGTCTGGTCGAGAATATCACTAGGATTTATTCTCAAATAGTCTCGTGCCCTTAAGGACGTGGCATTGGTCCTCTGATCGGCGGTTTGACTAGATGGCTCCGCAAAGAACCCGTGGCTTGGCCAGATGTTTCGTGTGGTTAAAGATTTTGACCGCGAACCTCTAACCTAGTGGCTTGGTCCAACGACTCCACTATATTACAGTTACGGTCATAGCCCGTATGTTTTCAAATGACGTTAAATTCTTGAGACATGAATCGATAGGGCACAAAGCACTCTGTTAGCTAAGTTGGATTCAGTTTTATCCCCTTAGACAAATATTCATCCTAGATTTACCAGGTACCCTTGGACGAAACAACCCATGGCTGTCGACAAGGATCCTTCTGTTAGGTTGGGTAAACTATCTCCTCTGATTATGTAGACTAGGGATCATGATGGCCCTTGACAATGGAACCATGAGATCTTGATCGAGTTCATCCTCCATTTTCCCATACCATCCGCTTTAAGTGTAAGATGGTAAAATTTCTAATTTTGAATATTAAATTCTCAAAAATTAAACCTATGTTGCTACTATACACAAGATACTATGTATCCCTATGTATCTGATCGACGACTAGCTTTAATCGAAAGTTCTCTCTCCTTATCGGGACGGGTAATTAATTATAGGGGCTTGAGCCTATAAGAAACCTGAACTCAGATCTAAAGTCCTCGTAAAATGAGGGCGAAATCTTTGGGTAGTGTCTTATTTCAAACCCAATCTGTCTTTTGAAAATTTACCCCAGAACTTAATTCTTTAAAACTCTTCTAAAAGCAGGGGAGGCTGGGGCGCGAATTTTTAGAGCCCACACCTTCGTGGTTCAAGATCTCAGAGCTTACGTGCATTTGGTAGCTATCTTGTTGAAGACTCATTCCTTTTCATTAAAATCTTGACCTTCGGTCAATTAGGAGAATTTTTTGGACTGTGACTATTTGAACTTGTCGAGTCAAATAAGCCTTCGTACTTTTGACAGTCCTTACTGACAGGTTGACGAAATGGGGGTTCTTTTATTACGACATTTCTTATGACTTTATGAGTAGACGGAGCTGCCAGCGATTCGATCATATTTGGGCTTGTTGAATTCGGCCTTTTACACCCATTTGGACCTTAATTTCAGGCTGCAGAAGAACTCGGGCTGCTCTAGCTCGACTTGCTGGTGGAGTGTGGAGCCACGAAAATTTTCTTTCCAACCTTTAGAGTTTTGGCATGTTGAAGAAGGCGATGCCTTAAGTTTTGAAGGATTACCTGCGTATATGTATACCACAAGAAAAATTGTCATATTCCCTTTTTTTAAGAGATATTTGTGTTTGACCCTTTCCCGCAAGACGTGGAATATTTTAAATATTTATTTGAGTCGACATAGTGCATACATGTGCCGACATACATGTATACATGTAAATACATAAGTACATACGTGAGTATGCTAAAATGCAAATATGTCGTGTGCACCCGCTGCACTGCATATAACTATTATACAAATGCATCATGCACAATACATGCAAAAGCGTATACCGCATGGGCCCCGACGAGCGCGATATATGCACACACGTGACATTTGAGGACATGCGCTGGTCAAGAAATGAACCTAAATTCGTGCTCGATCCTTCTATGTGAATATATAGGAGTCGACACGGCTCGAACCTTCAAGCGTCGATCGGGATATTTATTTTCTATGTTCATATTAGGCCTTCAAGTTCTTACAAGAAAAATTCATTAATAAAGGCATAAAGCTGACCATGAACCCAACCCTCTATTAGCAGGTTGATCAAGTCGACAAGGTTCAACCAACAAAATGAAATTACCCATAAGTACCCCGATGATGGTCGTGTTGATAGAAAATCTCAATCGGAGGGGATCCCAAATATTTAAAATGCCTCCAAAATTCTTATAAAATACAAGCATCTAAAGTGACAATAAAGTCACCCAGATGATGATCGTGTTGATAGAAAATCTCAATTAAAGTGGACCCCAAACTTTTAAAATGCCTCTCATACTTATAAAATTTAAACATTTATAATGACAATAAATGCACCCTGATGATGGTCGTGTTAAATGTAAATCTCAACTGGAGGGGTGAATTTTCAAATTCTATCAAAAACTCCAAAACTTCACATCCATTAGGAATACTAATCTTTGGAATTGAAATTCAATTATTAAACACTTAAAGCAAATACCTATCCACCCTCCGCAACAGTTTGCGGAGGTGGACAAGTTTGAAAATCACTACAACTCACAAAGAGCGAATGTCTAGTTGAGAATATCACTAAGATTCATTCTCAAACCGTCTCTTGCCAGCAACGCGTGGCACGTGTCATCTGACCGGTGGTTTTGCCGTCAAATGACACTACAGGCAAATGGTTATGACCGGGATCCTCTGAACGGGTGGTTTTGCCGCCAAATGACATTATTAAATTATGGTTATGGTCAGAGCCCGTATGTTACCCAATGACTTCAAATTATTGAGTAATGAATTAATATGATAGGATCGATAGGGCATAAAGCCATCTATTAATTAAGGTTGATTCAAATTTGTTTCCTTAGACAAACATTAACTCCAGGTCTATAATGTACCCTTGAATGAAGCAACCCATTGTTGCCGACAAGGATCCTTCTGTCAGGTTGGGTCAACCACCTCCTCTGACTAAATAGACCAGGGATCATGATGACCCGGGACGACGGAATTATGGGATCTTGATTGGGTCTATCATCCTTCCCCCCACCATCCGCTTTAAGTGCAAGATGGTGAAATTCTAATCTTAAATGTTAAATTTTAAATACCTAAACATGTTGCTACTATATACCGGATACCATGTATCTGTTTGACGACTAGCTTTAATCGAAAGTTCTCTCTCATTACCGGGAGAGGTAATTAATTATAGGGGCTTGCGCCTATAGGAAACCTGAACTCAGATCATAAAGTCCTTGCAAAATGAGGGCGAAATTTCTGGGTAATGTCTTGTTCAAAACCCAATTTGCCTCGGAAGTCGGAACCTACTCATTAAAACTCTCCTCGATGACCCATAAAAAAAGAAAGGGGCCGCGGAGAGACTGGGGCATGAATTTTCAGAACCCACAACATGTCCACTGCTTTTCAGCATTTTTAAAATCTACAAATAAATATCCAAAGGCATTTTTGTTCCTCTTAGTTTATTTTTTTATTTTTTTTATTTTTGTTCCACTTAGTTCTTTCTTCAACATTTTTGTTTCTACCATAAGACCATCAAACTTGAGCCAAGGATTGGAGCTGTCTAGTTTTGTTGAGAACAATCAAGGAAGACATGGTATCTAGTCCACATGTTTTGAAATCTAAATGGTGCATCGATGTAGGATATCGTAGGATTTGGTGTTTCTCACACATAATTTATTATGAGATGTTGAAGAATACTACAACAAAAGTAAAATTTTATAGATTGCTTTCTCTTAGTTGTAACAAATATATGTTGCTTTAAATGAAAAATGAAAATATGAATGAAATAAATTCATACGTTCATTCAAAAGGTCTTGTACTAGAAATAATGCATGGAAGTTTAGAACCTGTACAATCATGCAACGAGCAAAAGTTCACACATTCTTTGGATCTTATATTAATATCATACTTGAATAAAATAAGCCATGCACTTCAATAACAAAATTTAGAAATAAATTAGAGGAAAAGAAGTCGCCAAAGTCAAATGAATCAAGCATTATGAAAGAGAGAAAATTATTATGATTCAAATAAATATTATAATACAATGATAAAAAGAACGAGGAATTACAAGTGAAATAACAAAGAATCACTTCATATAAAAAAGTGATATTATTTTTAAATTTTTATAACAATTTTGTATTGAAACTCCTAAATGTCAATATATTTTATATTACTATTTTTTAAACAAGCTGACTCTCAAGCTAATCAGTTAAATTAGGGCTGACCCAAGTTTGATCTGTTAGTTCACCCAGTTTGGCTCATGAGTTCTTTATTGAGTAGAGTTCGAGTCGTCTCATGAGTTGGCTTGAGACTCTCACCTCTATTTATATATGTGTGTGTGTTTTGTTTCATCTTTAGCATTTTTTTTATCATAATTATGACTTATTTACTTGATAAACAATGACAACATGTTTATCTCCACAGCTCCCTTGATGTGCACGGAAATATGACAATCCTGATGAAGTCATAGCCCATCTTTTCATTTGAAAAAGATAGCACTAAAACGACATCATGGTGCTCTATGCAAGTTATCTAAATGTAAATTTTATTCCAGGCAATCTTACTATTTCAGAGCTTGCTCCCATGGAAAGAATGTGAAAGGGTTGCATTTGGTACCTTTCATGATAGTTCTTGTCCTGACCGTGACCATGTCTATAATAAGGACAGGCCCTTTAAGTCCAAACCTGATATTAGAATAGTCTCTGTCTCTATTTCTATTTCTTCTTTGTAGTTGATACGTCTTGAATTTGCTCTAACTTTAGCTTGAAGTGAAATTTGAAAACTATGGCCACCAGGGAATTTTCCGCAAAGTGCCAGTGGTAATTTCTTGGCTAAGTGCCTTTCTTCGTCGCACTGAGCTTTTTGGGAACTTTGACAGTGCCATCCTAACAAAAAAAGATTACACCAAGAAAACTTGGAATGCCTTGCCTAATGTTCCTGTACTTAGATGACAGGAACATTTCTGATATGATGGAGATGATAATACAATTATGTATTGTAATGTAAAATCATTGCAGTATTTTTAGCTATTCTGAAAAATATAAAGTTTTGATGGAATGCTGGATCAATTTATTGTCAGGTACCTGCAGCTGGAGCAGGCTTTTGAACATTGTAAATGATTTCATTTGACACTCGGCACTAATTCATGTAAATTCAGTAGTTATTAATCTATCAACCACTGCATGACCGGTAAGATTCATATGGTTTTCTTCAATTTAACTGAGTAGTTTCAGGCCCCTACAATTTTTAAAATTCTAATAGCATAATTTAATGACTGATATATAATAAAACACACTATACATAATTAAGAGCAGGTGGGCCAAAATAACTGGTGGAAATTTAAGAGGAACAGTAGTAACTAAGAAAAGACATCCCAGTTTATTTTATCCATATAACTTGATTGAACCCTAAATAACAAAAGAAAATCAGAAATTGAGAGGCTCTAATTTCCTATATTCATTGATATTATTTTCATCAAATCCAGTTTTATTTGTTAAATGCATCTCCAACCGAAAAATCCATTTTCACTCTAAAATGCAATAAAATTTCAAAATGCTATAATTTAATCTCCAATTGAACTGCATTTCTTTCTTCTTTCGCGTGCTTCCTGTGAATGTAATAATCTCTCTCCTCTTTCATGCGCTTTTCTCCTATTTCACGCTCGTCTTCGACAAATTTGGCAACCCAATTTTTTGGCATAGGTGAATAGTCTGACGTCAATATTGGCGTCGCTCTGTTCACCTATTAAATTTTGGCGTGAGATTTGGAGTTCGAATGCAGCGAATGATGGACGGCATACGGTGGTATGCAGTTCGGTTAGAGATGGTCAAACGGGGCCGTCTAGGTTACATTTTTGAACTTTTTTTTAATATTTTCCAAAGAGTTTGCTTTACTCATCAGAATTTTCAACAATAATTCAACACATAATAGAAAAATAAATGTATGATGTATAGGAATGGACTATTTTATTATAGATTATGTGCTGTTTTGATGTTGAAATTGTCTGATCAAAGCATTGGATTTTGATACTCTACAATTACTCCGGTAATTGCACCTAGAATTACCCTTATAAGAGTGGTTGCACCTATAATTACCTATCCCAACCATACAATTCATGTTATAATAATTTTAAGAATTTGACCTTAATCATTTAATATGAATTTGATGATTGGGATGTGTAAACACATATGGTACTGTTATGTTGCTTTCTAAAGTATTTTTTTTAGTAAAAAAAATTATAATTCGAGAATTTGTATACTTAAAAATTATTTTAGAAAGCAATAAAAAAACTATCCTAAACAAAGCTTAAATTATTACTCATATTCTGCTGAAACAACTTGGTGAAAATTCTGCAACTTTCTGGACCGACGAAGTATTTCACTTTCCAAAATGCGTAGACAAAGTAAGGTAACATACAAAATCATGCTACTACAGTAGCAATTAACTTTCATTTGAGCAAAGGAACACAGCCTGTAGATCAATTTTGTAAGATTTAGACTTCATTTGGACGGGTTTTTACTGCTTCTTAAAGTAGCTTTTTAGTAGTACTAAAAAGATGTTTTGAGAAGCAGTAAAAAGGCCGTCCCAAACGAAGTCTTAGACAGTAAAAAAAGCAGTAATGCATTAATGTTTCAACACACAAATGATTTCAGATCATACATGAAAAAACAGGGTACGGTTGATACTAATTTTTAATAAAAATCAACTATGCAGATATTATTAATCATTTCGAGCTTAATCAAGGTGTCAATGTCAAGTATTTTCCTTATATTATACCTGCTAACTTTATCTTTACCCCAAAGGCTTTGAAAACCTTATTCAAAGATACAAAACTAGGTTACGATGCCCTTGTCACACATTGCCAATTTCCCAACCACACTGCATTAAAAGCCACAGGCTCTTCTCACTAGATTTCATTCAGCTGGCCTTCATAGCAGGCAACAGAAATAATTAAGCAATGGCTCCTTGCTTTTCCCTTTGCTTTGATCCCCATAACCAACCAAAGCTCCCCTCTTTCCTTAAACCCTTCTGCTTCCCTTTCTTCCATGGCCCTTTCTCCTCTTCCCCTTCCTCTCTCTCTTTCGATGATGGCGACGACGGCGCCGCTGAGGACTCCGATCTTAACAATTATCATGTCTATATATATACGATTCAAGCAAAGTTTATAAGAATTCCTAATAGGATTTCTGTCAAGGGGAGAAAAAAAAACTGAACTTTTGCTTATGTTCATGTTTAGGTGATCATCTTGGAGATCAGGCAACGGGCGATGAAGGCGAGAAGCGAGCCGAGGAGCTCCTTCGTGATCATGACGGCGGAGGAGTTCGCGAGGCTGATTAAGGCGGCGCCGCCGAATCTGAACAAATCCGATGATGCAGAGGACAGGGAGAAGAAGGATGGAGAGCATGAAGGAGATGACGAGAAAGATGAGGACTTCTTCTCGGTAAGAAGCTACTTCTCTCGGTGCTCTACTGGAGACGAAGAGTACTGCTTGAGTGGGAGGATGGCGGCATCGGAGGAATGGTTCAAGGAGTGTGAAGGGTGGCCGTTTGGGCTGTGGCGGCGCCGGAGAGTGGTGGTGCTGCCGCCGTTGCCGAAGTCCCCGGCGGACTCCTGGACATGGCATAAGAGAAACCTGAGTAATGTCAAGGTTTGACCAGCTTTCATTACTGCTTTAAAACAAGTGTAGTGGATTTGATGAACTGAAGGACATGTAAATAAGAAAGTTGGAAGTATATTTTGATCCAAACTTAATGAAGTTTAATTTTAAAATTTCAAAATTAATATAATATAATATTTATTGATTCTTTTTATATTATATTAATTTAAAATTATTTTAAAATTAGTGCTATATAAAAGCTATGATCTTGTAATGTATTGTTAATTGGTGTATCATATGCATAATAACATGATAAACATCCCAAACTTATTTAAGCATGAGTTCTGGTGAAATACATAGGCCTTGGAGTAGCTTAGGAGTTGAATTTGTCCTAAATTTATTTATAGATCAACTATTCTCAAAATTATATTACATGTATTGAATTTATAGATATCAAGATCAAATAATTTAGGTTTCGTTTGAGACAGCCTTTTTATTATTTTTTAAAACAGTTTTTTAGTATGAAGATTTTTTGAATTAAATTTTTGGAATTTTTACATACATAACACTTAAAACTATTCAAAATACATATTCAACATTAAAATTATTATATTTACTAATATACCACCTAAAACTCTCATTTTGCATCTATTGTAACACTCTGTTTAAGCCTCATTTCAATCTGGCTCGCATCTTCTTTTTGTTCGCGCGAAGGATCGTCTTCCCTGTCTAAACCCGTCGCCTTCTCCATTGATTTCCCGTGCGACTGTCTTCTGTTCGTTCGAGCAGTCTGATTCACTTGCATGTTCGTCGCCACTCGCCTGCTCGCCTACTCATCCAAAAAAATATATTTATATAAATATTCCACATGAAGATGTAAATATTTTGATGTAAAATAGTGAGATATCAATGCTACTTTTTATGACCTTAATTTTGATATAGGAATCTTTTTTCGAGTTTTTTGTGATAATATAATACATAAAGCTTTGATCCATCGACTCTTTTATGCATATTGTATTGAGATCTAAACAATGGTATTTTTGGATCATTTATCAAAAATGTCAGTAGTTATATCTATTATTAAACCACCATTAGCTAATTGAGTATAACTTGATGAGGGTGTACTAATTGGATCAACTTAGGGGCATCATTGTTTGATCACATTTTGATCATGAGTGGAGATCTCTTTCATCATTTATTGTAGATATCTATAGTGAACTCTACATATTTTGGATACTGATCATCATACATTTATTAAAATATATAAATAAGTCTCTTTTAGAGCATTCAATATTTTGGGGAGTTTTAGAGAAGTTGGAGCATTCAAGGCACAAAGAACCATGAGATTTCTTGGAGAATCTTGAGGCTTTAAAGGCCGTTGGGACTTTTAGAGTAGTTCATGCCTAGAAAGTGCCTAGAAAGTCACTTGGATCCTCAGGAAGCTCCGATGGTGTGGAGGTCGGACATAGAGATATGTCCGGACATCCACTTAAAATTTGAAATGTGGAGTGTGCTTTGGTTGTACTTTTTACTTGCGTTTTACCTGTATTTTAGTTGCACTTTAGTTATGCTTTAACTGTTCTTTTGTTGCACTTTTTTACTGCGCTTTTGGTGTGCTTGGCTTAAAATTCCACGGACACATTAAATATATAAAATAAAAAATAATATCCACGTGTCCACTCCACGTATCAACATTTTATTCGCGTCCGGACGTAGCTCTACGTCTGGTCTCCGCACCTAACAATTTTCCTCTCCGATGGGCCACCCTTGGCATGTCAAGACTTAGGCTTCGTTTGAGACAGCTTTCTTATTATTTGTGTAAAAATTGTTTGAACTAAAATTTTTTGTACTAAAAAGTTGCTTTAGAAAATAGTAAGAAAAAGATTCCAAACGAAACCTTAGCCATATCTACTGTCATTTTCATCTCTTAGAGATGTTTCTTCTCTAAGATAAACAATGTTATTTTTGGATCATTTATTAAAGATGTTTAGAATTATTTTCACTAAGATTACTATCACATTAAAAAGTAGTGGTTGAAAACCATTCATGAGATAGTAGTTTTATTGACGCATTATATCTTTATCTAGCATGATAATTTTTTTTTTTTGGACATTAGGCCAATTAAGGAAAACTCACACATACATCACATACATAATACTCAAATCCAAGACCTCTTGATTGATAGTCAAAGCTCCCAACAAACAGACCAAGATGAGTTGCATATGAAAAACCTTAAAAGTTAGTGATTCCTAACATATTTGCATACTAGATGAGCATGTGAGCTTAGGAATTTGAAATAATCTCATACGTTCTACTAATGAAACGCACCAATCAACCTAAGGTAACAATTTTCCAAGCTTGGAAATGAATACGATCATTAATGTTTTGTAAGATTCCTTGTATTCGGTGAGATTTCACATTTAATGACATTAAATGAGGCATTGGGGGTTTGCTTGAGATTTGAGAAGATACTAAGCAATGAGTTGATGATGGGATAGAAAATGATCTTTCTAGAATGAGAAAATAATCCTGGGAGGCAATACATGTAGATAATTTAGAGAAGATTCTTAAGAAGTTTTTTGAGACGAGTGTTTGACACAGCTCATCTTGGCCTATTGATTGGGAATTTAGGCTACCAGCTAGGAGGTCTTGGGTTTGAGTCTTGTGTATGCGATGTGTGTGAGTTTGCCTTAATTAGTCTAAATGTCCAAAAAAAAAAAAGAGTGTTTGAGAGTGCAACTTAGAGATACTTTGCAGGAACGCACAACAGAGTCAAACGATGGACAAACTTGACAATAAATTTCCATCATTGTTTGGGGTTTGCATGTTTGATGGACAACATGAGCTAGGCGAGTGGAGTTAGTAGTCTTGAGGAGTTAGTGTTCAAGCAATTGACATGGAGAAAACACCTCAACTTAATGGTGAGAAGTATGTTTGAATGTCCTCGAAATAATAATTCTTAATGGATGGTAGAACATAAGGAAGTTGGGATCTAAATTTTTTATTTTTTAAGTTTTTGATGGTCTCCATGTGAGATTCTATAAAAGATAGATGGTCTCGTTTTAGGACTCTTCATGTATTTGGGGAGATTTCTCATAATTTACTTTTACATAAACTAGATGCAATCCTTTAGTGATGATTAAAAGCACAATCACTAATAAGGTTCCTCTTATACAGAGAGAAGAGAAAAAGTTTTATTATGATGTCCCTTGTTCAAGGAAGAGCTTATTTTTAAAATATTTAATCAACCTTGTTCTTTTCATAGAGACTTTCAATATCATAAAAGAAACATACAAAAAATTATCATTCATCAAGAAAAGTTTCACATATATCTTGAAATAAGTCATTTGACATGTACTAAACATTCCAAGGGAGAGCATATAAACTATTCTATGCTAAGTACCTATCATTAGATGTTTCATGATTGTTATAAACAAAGCCCCTTCTATCATCTATAAACACCACTAGAGAATTTTCTAAAAAAAATATTTATCAATTAATATGAGTTAGTTATATGTGTATAACTTAGTGTGTATGTCACATTTTTAAAATACATTAAATGAAAGAAAAAAAATATGCATATTAGTCATAATATTTAAGCTATAACAAAATAATAAACTTTGATTTTCTATTGGAATAATAATTATAATAATAAATACTGCTTAACTGCTAGAGTTATGTATAATAATGGAATCATAAATTGCATAGTGACTCTATTTGGCCTACTTTTAAGAAAAAAAAGGCTTATCAAAAGGCCTACTTTTACATTGATCTGTAACAACACATTCAATTAGTGATAGTATAAAATTCAACAAAGACTGATGTTATATCTTTGCATCTCATATTCAATATAATAATGTCATTAGCTACAATTTGCTTTAAAATTTTCTCCATCAAGCTTCATAAATGACTCGAGCAATATAATGCATTTTTATTGGTATGATTAGAATAGACATTTGTATGAATAATAAGATAACTTAAACGAGTCAAATCCTAAGGGACAAAGAGTGCAAATCAATAAATTCAAACTTCACTCAAAATATGATCGAATCTTGATCCACCTTACTAGAAATTGTTTGAATAATCTAACATTGATCTTGTTGCGGGCTAGAATATACGCAGCGATAGAGTTTAATAATTCTTCGTCTTAGCTTTGTACGGATATTCAGCACACAAACAGAAGAATGAAAGAACACCAAATTTTTTACGTGGAAAGCCCTGAAAAAGGGAAAAACCACGGGGCCACGCCCAGTTGAAAGAGTTTCACTAGTGTTGTTTGAAATACAGGAGGCTGATTTGTCCTTCAAATTCAGGACAATTAAATTACAATGAGTATCAAAAGTCAGTTACAAGGCCAAGCAGAGTTCCGACGTCACTCGGGTGTTCGGCAGAATTCCGGCGTCACTTGAAAGTTGAGCAGAATTTCAACATTACTTGGGCGTCGGGCAGAGCTCCGGCGTCCCTCGGGCGCCCAGAGGTGTTCCGACGGTGTTCGGGCGGTGGTCGAGGAGGAGTTATTCCCTCCTACACTTCTCTTCTCTTCTTCTCTTCTTGGCTTAGGTCACTCCTTAAGAGAAATGAGGGGCTATTTATAGTTTTTTGAGAGTGGCATGGCCAGTAAATAATAAGAAGATCAAGGGCAAATTGTGAGTGGCTTGAATGGCGGCCGATGTTGAATCCCTTGATCATGAACCTTTTATTTAGCATTTGAAGGTCTTAATGGTATCAGAATTCGACGATCTTGGACTCGTTGGATTCGTCTCGTCGAGCCGCTCGATTCGACTATAAGCATGTCACTTTTGGAAACTGTTTGGTAATTCGAATTATGGATTGAACCTTCCAAACGTGCTTTAGGTCTTTGATTTGGACTCATTTGGGCTCGGATTGAGTTGAATTTGGTGTCGTTAGGTTCGTATTTCCGAGATGTTCAGTTCGACTATAAGTTTGCTGAAATCGAAGTACAGATGGTCTTCGAATTAATTTTTGAAGTTTCCAACTTGGTTTTTGCCTAGCGAGTGAGGGAGCGAGGCACCTAGCGAGCGAGGGAGGGAGGTCGTCGACGGAATTCAAGGGCAAGGTCGTCGACGAGCTCGATCGAGAGAGGTAGGGAGGTCGTCGACGGAGATCGCGGCTGGCGCGCGTCGTCAGGAAGCGGAGCTAAACAGCGGAGCCTTAAACATAATGAGCCGAAGTCGAGGGCTCGGGCTCGATATATTCAGGTTACCGGCAGATTTTTCGGCGGATTGTCCGCCGGACATATTACCGGCGGACAATCCGCTGGTAATACGTCGTCGGGTTTTAATTAACCGGCGGTAAATCCGCCAGAATATCCACCAGATATTACTGGCAGAATATGCGTCGGTATATTAAAAAAATCGTCGAACCTCTGGCGGTTTAGCCGCCGGAAAGATACCGACGGTATTTCCGTCGGAAAATACGACGTAAAATGACCGGCGGACTAATCCGCCGGAAATGCCGTCGCTGGTTCCGGTGACAATATTTCCGCCGAAAATTCCGCCGGTATTTCATTTTTTTCATGTAGTGCTTGCAGTACATCGCAAGACTGGAGCAGAGATCGAGGGATTGACTCCTAACTAGGCTTCTGGTGATGCTTCTTCATACTCTGGTGGTGAAGAGCTAGAGAGTGAGTTGCAGCAAGCTTTTACCTTGGAGGAGGACGAGAATGATATTGAGATTATGTAGGATGACTTTGATGTTATTTTGTATAACTTTGCTTTTTTTAGTGATTATATGTGTGCTAGATGTTGATGTTTCCATTTGATGTATTCGATGTTCAGTGATACATACATATATAAAGAAATTATTGGCTTTTCTCTTTTTTACACGTATATAAATTTTATTTCCGTAAGAAATATTTTGGTGGCCTTTTTTGACTTAAGAGATATCCTCTTTGGATATTTTGACCTATCTGAGGTTGTTAATCAAAGTATTTGCTTGATGATTTTAACCTGTATGGAAGAGGTCGGATCAGATCCCCCTGGGATTGATCATCTAGTGATTGAGATACAATATTGATTGTATATTGCTTGAATCATAGAAAAAGAGGGTTGAAGTGAAGAGACAATATTGCGACAAAGTGAACATCACATTGCTGCACTATTTAAGATAACAGTTCCCTAGAATAACTTAGGGATACAAAAAAAAAGTTCTTCTATGATCAACACACAAGGGATGTATGAAAAACTTTAAAAGATACATAGTACGACTACTAGAGAAGACAAAATATAAGACAAATATTACTAATAACATAACACATAAACAGATAGTAGTATCAACTCATACTGATAGTACTTGCGAAGGTTGCCCACATTCCAAGTTCGGGGAAGCATTTTTCCACCAGCGTCCTTCTGTTTGAAGGTTCCAGGCTTAATCATAGCCGCTACCAAATAAGGACCCTCCCAGATGGGGGAGAGCTTATTATGCTGAGGGCCTTTTCCAACAGCTTCGATGCTTCATAGAACTAAGTCCCCAATGGAGATAGGGCAAGGTTTCACTCTTCGATTGTAGTGACGGGCGATCATTTGGTGGTATGCAGCAGTTCTGAGTGAGGCTTCATCTCTTACTTCCGGGAGGAGATCCAAATTTGCTCTAAGCCTCTCCTCATTGTTATTGAAGTCAAAAGTCTGAACTCTGTGGCTAGGAACTCCGATATCAACCGGTATGACTGCTTCTGTACCAAAGCAAAGGTTATATGGGGTTTCCCCTGTAGGAGTTCTAGCGGTGGTCCGATAAGCCCAGAGGACATTGGGGAGTTCTTCGGCCCATTGCCCCCCAGCCTTCCCCAGGCGTGTTTTCAGCCCTGTCAAAATTGTTCGATTCGTAACCTCTGTTTGCCCATTAGCTTGAGGATGGGCAACAGCTGTGTGAACGAGCTGAATATGAAAATCCTTACAAAAAGATGTAAAGATCTTCCCGGTGAACTGCATCCCGTTATCAGTGACGACTCTCGTAGGAATGCTAAAGCGACATATTATATTCTTTCATAAGAATTGCTTGGCATTTGCTTCAGTAATCTTTGCAAAAGGTTCTGCCTCCACTCATTTGGTGAAGTAATCTACAGCCAGAATAATAAATTTTCGTTGTCCAATGGCTATAGAAAAATGTCCCATTATATCAATTCCCCATTGGGCAAAAGGCCAGGGGCTTTGAAGTGCTGTAAGCTCTAGAGCGGGTGTATAGGTGAGGTTGGAATACAGTTGATAGTTTTCGCACTTTTGTGTAAACTCAAGTGCATCTTGTTTCATTGTAGGCCAATAGAATCTCTGTCTCATAATCTTGTAAGCCAATGCTCTTCCTCCCAAATGTTTTCCACACACTCTTGAATGAACTTCTCGGAGTACGTAATTAGCTTCTGATGGTGGGAGACACTTGAGGTACGGTCCAGTGAAGGAGCGCTTATACAACTCGTCGCCAATAATGGTGAAATTTATGGCTTATCTCCGAAGTCGTATTGCAGCCATGGGTTCTTCAGGTAGCACCCCATCTTTCAGAAAAGACAAGATGGGTTCGATCCAAGACATCTCTCTTGGTTCGTCAATTGATTGTATGACCCACAGACCCTGAATGTTTAGAAAGTGGATGTCCTCGATACACCTTCTCTTATAGATGTCTCCTGTTGTTATTGTAGCAAGTTTTGAAAGAGCGTCTGCTCTCGCATTTTGTTCTCAAAAGATATGTATGATTTGATGCTCTCCTATACAGGCCAAGAGTAGCTTCATAATGCTACAATATTGGGCCAGTTGCGGGTTATGGATATCAAACTCCCTCCACTTGAGAGGCGACTAGTTGAGAATCAGTGTGGACTATTAAGCTCTGAACCTCACAGTCAATTGCTAGTCTTAATCCAGCAATAAGGGCCTCATATTCTGCTATGTTGTTGGTTGCTGGGAACTTGAGTCGGAGCCCGTACTCAAGGGTAACTTTCTGTGGAGAGATTAATAGAATTCCAGCCCCAGCCCCGAAACTTCCTGAAGCTCCATCGACATACAATGTCCAGCATGGAGAAGAAGGTGAAGCACTTGGTTGTACATCAGATACCGGGACGGTGCATTCAACTACGAAATCTGCTAGTGCTTGAGATTTAATATCGGGCCTAAGCAAGTAGTTGATATAAAATTCTCTCAGTTCTATAGACCACTTAACAAGCCTACCCGATACTTCTGGCTTTTGCAGAATACTCTTTAGTGGCAAATTTGTGTAAACCCCAATTGAATGGGCTTGAAAATAAGGGCGTAGTTTTCTGCAGAATAAACCAACGCCAATGCTGTCTTATCTGCTAAAGAATAACGTCCCTCTATTTCAGATAAAATCTTGCTGACATAGTAGATAGGATGTTGTATAGCATTTTCTTCTCGGACCAGGACTGAACTAATAGCTTGGACAGATACAACAATATATAAATACAATCTCTCTCCTGGTATTGGTTTAGAAAGTAGTGGCGGGGATGCCAAATACTTCCATAATTGTTTGAAGGCTTCTAGACATTCATATGTCCATTGGAACCCAGAGCTACGAGCGCCTCTAAGTATCTTGAAGAAGGGCAGATATTTGTCTCCTGAACGTGCCAGGAAACGAGATAGTGCTGCAATTCTCCCATTCAGCCTTTGGACCTCCTTGATGTTCTTTGGCGGCGCCATGTCTCTTAGTGCCTTGATCTTCTCTAGATTAGCTTCGATTTCTCTATGGGTTACCATAAACCCCAAAAACTTTCCAGAAGCGACTCCAAAAGCACATTTAGTAGGGTTGAGTCGCATATTGTAATGTCTCAATAAGTGAAAATACTATTCCAGGTCAGAGATATATTGAGATTTTTTAAGACTTTTCATCAACATATCGTCCATGTACACCTCCATAGTACGTCCAATAAGGTTTTTAAAAACCTCATTCATGAGGCGTTGATAAGTTGCTCCAGCATTTTTGAGCCCGAAGGGCATCACCCGATAGCAGTAAAACCCTTTGTTTGTTTGAAAAGTTGTCGCTTCTTCATCAGCAGGATTCATTTTTATTTGATTATAGCCATAGTAGCATCTATAAAGCTCAACATCTGATGACCAGAGGTGGTATCAACTAACTGGTCCATGCGAGGAAGCGGAAAGCTATCTTTTGGGCAAGCTTTGTTAAGATCTGTATAATCTATACATATTCTCCAAGCTCCACTTCCCTTCTGAACCATGACAATATTAGCTAACCAAGTAGGATAGTGCACCTCTCGTATAAATCCGGCTTCTAAAAGCTTATCCACTTCTTGCTGACGATCAGGTGCAAAGTTTCGTTTCTTCTGGATAATGGGTTTGTACGTTGGATTGATTTTAAGAGAGTGTATGATCACTTTGGGGTCAATTCTGGGCATATCTTTCGGACTCCATGCAAAAATATCTTAATTTTCTCGTAGAAAATCTGTGAAGTTTTTCTTCTCATTGGATGAGAGAAGTGATCCAATCCGTACTGTCCTTGACGTATGTTCTTCAGATATAGATATAGTAGTAAGATCTTCTACATGGGAAGCTCTCTAAGGGATATCTTCACTCCGTAGATCAAAGTCCTCGATGCTTAGGGTAACAGTTGGATGTGGCATAACCTACCTAAGATAGCAGGTTTATGCTATTTGTTGATCTCCGCATACTATACTGACTCCCACCGAGGTATGGAACTTCAGCTTGAGATGAGGGATAGAGGCAATGATCTCAAAAATTGACTAAAGCGGCCTCCCAAATATAGCATTGTAAGCCGATTCAAACTTTACCACAATAAACTGAACGGAGTGTGTAGCCTTTCGAGGAAATTCTTCAAGTATAACTAGGAGGCTAATTATCCCTTCTGCTCGCACAGGTCGATTATTGAATCCATATAAAGGGCCTGTAGTAGGCTGAAGTTTTTCTCTTGAGAGACCCATGTTGAGGAAGGTAGAGTATAATAGAACATCTATGAAACTTTCGTTGTCCACAAGGATTCTTTTAACATTGAAACATGGGTTACCTATGCCTACGTTAATAATGAGCGGATCTTGATGAGGGGTTTTTACTCCTTCCAGATCAGAGTCATCAAAAGTGATGGAATGATCAATTCGAGGCTTTTTGGAGTTGGGTTTTCATCTACATCCAAAAATATCTGATCGGGTAGTAAGGGGCCTCCAACAATTATTTCAATCTCACAAACTGCTATCTAGTTATTCGTTGGTTGTCTTTGTGGTTGATTTTGCCCCCTAGTGGGGTGAGCTTCTTCTCGGGTAGGTGGGTTCCCAATAAACTGTCGAAGATAGCGCTGGCGGATAAATCTTTCAATCTCATCCTTAAGTAGCCTACAGGCTTCAGTAGTGTGGCCACGACTACGATGAAAGTGACAATACTGATCTTGATTTTCTGTATTCAGTTTCAAAGGATGCCGCCACTTCACTTTGTCTTGATCTTGAATCGCCATTAACACATTTGCTCGAGATGTGTTGAGCGGAGTGTACTCCTTCTCCTATCTAGGTTCTCATCGTGGCAATGGGGGCCTAGGAGGTAGATTGCTCTTCCCTTGCTTTTTCCGTTGTGATGATGGATTATCCACCTCAGGTGCTCCCTTGCGCTTCCCAGTGGTTTGCTCGAACTATTTTCTATGAGCATTTATTACCTCATCTGTAGATATTTGCACCTCCACACGATGGATCAGATCGACATATGAATGAACAGTGTCGCACATAAGTGCCGAATAGAAGGGGCCAGGATGAAGACCTTCAAGAAAGACCCCTCTAAGCAATTCTGGGTCTACTCTTGGAATCTATCGTGTCTCGGTGGAAAACCGCTGAAAATACTCCTTTAACGATTCTCCCTCATTTTGATGAATCCCGGAGAGGTGGGAAGAATCCTTAGCAATTCTTCGATTGGCTACAAACTGTTCAACAAAGGCTTTGGCCAACTTGACGAATGAAGGGATCGTTCCGGATGGAAGAGAATAGAACCATGTTCATGCATGTCCTTTGAGTGTAGCAAGATAAACCTGACATAGGAGGGCATCCGAAGCTCGCTGGATATGCATAATTGTTCAATAATGATCGATATGCTCATATGGGTCGGATGTCCCGTCGTAGGACTCGATGCTTGATAGTTTGAATCCAACAGGAATGGGGTGCTGAAGAATGGTTTCAGTTAAAGGTGATGACTCTTAAAAGCTCCGCTGTCGAAGGGTTTGCCTCGTATCTCCTTCGGGGAACTCTTCCCTCACTAATCTCCGCAGTTCATAACGTAGGACATTGCGAGGGAGCTCAGCAACGTGCGGTTGGTCTACCACGTCAGGGAGGTCCAAAGGAATGCGAGGTTGCCGACCTGTATGCGAAGGATGAGTAGAACTTGTTGTGTCAGCCAGTTCATTATCTTGATGTGATGGCGTGTGTCTTCTTGGTGGTGGAGGAGGAATCTCTGCTTGAAGATGTTCGATTTGAACATCTTCAGCCATTGGTGGATCTCGAGGGAGAAGAATATCCTCACATTGTGTTAATGCTGGTTGACGATTCGCTCGTAGGAGCTGAAGGATCTCGTTCTAAGATTCTTCCATCTTTCGGATTCGTTCCTCCAAAGAAGGTCCTGAGGTTCCTTCTCCAGCAATGTGTTGCCCCCCAGGATAAAAGGAGGTAGAAACTTGACGTCCATGATTTATAGACTGGTTTCTGGATTGATGAGAGTGGGAGCGGGAGGCTCCTATGAGACGATTGATATGCCTATTGGCCATCAAAATAATATTTAGGTGTGTGGGATAGTGTTTCCCATAGATGACGCCAAACTGTTGCGACCTAGAATATACATAGCGATAGAGTTTAATAATTCTTCATCTTAGCTTTGTACGGATATTCAGCACACAAACAGAAGAATGAAAAAACACCAGGATTTTTACGTGGAAAGCCCTGAAAAAGGGAAAAACCACGGGGCCACGCCCAGTTGAAAGAGTTCCACTAGTGTTGTTTGAAATATAGGAGGCTGATTCGTCCTTCAAATTCAGGACGATCAAATTATAATGAGTATCAAAAGTTAGTTAAAAGGCCAAGCAGAGTTTCGACGTCACTCGGGTGTCCGGCAGAATTCCAGCGTCACTTGGAAGTTGGGTAGAATTTCGACGTTGAGCATCGGACAGAGCTCCGGCGTCCCTCGGGCGCCCAGCGGTGTTCCGGCGGTGTTCCGGTGGAGTTCCGGCAGTGTTCCGGCGGTGGTCGAGGAGGAGTTATTCCCTCCTACACTTCTCTTCTCTTCTTCTCTTCTTGGCTTAGGTCCCTCCTTAAGAGAAATGAGGGGCTATTTATAGTTTTTTGAGAGTGGCATGGCCAGTAAATAATAAGAAGATCAAGAGCAAATTGTGAGTGGTTTGAATGGACGGCCGATGTTGAATTCCTTGATCATGAACCTTTTATTGAGCATTTGAAGGTCTTAATGGTATCAGAATTCGACGATGTTGGGCTTGTTGGATTCGTCTCGTCGAGCCGCTCGATTCGACTATAAGCATGTCACTTTTGGAAATTGTTTGGTAATTCGAATTATGGATTGAACCTTCCAAACGTGCTTTAGGTCTTTGATTTGGACTCATTTGGGCTCGGATTGAGTTGAATTTGGTGTCGTTAGGTTCGTATTTCCGAGACGTTCAGTTTGACTATAAGTTTGCTGAAATCGGAGTATAAATGGTCTCCGAATTAATTTTTGAAGTTTCCAACTTGATTTTTGCCTCGAGATTCGTGCTTGATCAAGATAATTCTTTGATGATACATCAGATCTAAACTTGTTTTGACCTTGATCTTTTTTTTATTTGAATTATGATCAAAGCTTTTTTTTCTTTATCATTGATCAGACCTTGTTAAAAAATATAAATAATATTCAAATAAGCTTCGAATAGTATTCAATTATGAGTTGAACATATTTCAATCAAGGTCTGAATAAATTTTTATAAATGTTTGAAGCTAGCAATTTGATGTCTAATGTCTATTTGGGTTTAGCATTTAGAATGCAAAGTTATAACATTATTGAAGGCGAAAACCTAAATGTATAACATCACAAATCTTAAATTACAATTGTTGGCTAGCTGGAAACGAATGGAAATATTACTTTGGAATTTCATAAAAAAAATTATACTCGCAAATTACAGTTGTTGGAGAAGAAGAAGGTGCTAAGAATAGGAAGGGTTGAGCAACATTTTGCTCCAAAGGTTGCTATGTAATGCTTGCGCATCTTTTAGAATTTTGTAGGTATTTTGGACCAGATGAATCTTCTCCGCATATTTCTCCAATTTTGAATATTATAGAGAATAGAGTAAATTTTCCAAAAAAAATATTGGGGGTTATTTATTAGGCGAATAATTTGAAATAAAAATTATCTTATATTTATAGTTGAGTAATATTTTGTATTGATCCACATAGTTAAGGAACAATAATGCTGTTTATGTTTAAATATATAGATTTTTATAGCATATACTATTTTTCTTTAATTAAATGGAAAGCACAACCTAAAAAGATAATGAAGAAAAAGGGTTAACTTAGCAGGATTTATACAAAATTTGAGTAGGATTTATGTAGGATTCTGTTAAACAGAGGCCGTCTAAATGCAGGATTTGAACAAGGTTTATGCTAAATCCTGTTAACATGATTTATACAGAATTTGAGCAGGATTTATGCAAAATTCTGTTAAACAGAGGCATCTAAATGCAGGATTTAAATAGGGTTTACGTTAACAGGATTTAGAGAACTGTTAAAGCTCTCAACAAGTTAAACCCTCGGTTTCCCTCTTTTTGCCATGAATCTTACGGGATTTAGCCGAAGAAGCATGTGAAAGGAAGAAGATAGCCACCTTTGGGATGAGCAAGCTCCTATTTGCTATTTCCGATCCAACAGAAAATGTCGTTGAGGGAGACTATGAGGTGATCGAGTCGGACAGTTGAGGGGCGGATCTCCTGGACACTACGTCGCTGAGGGAGACTATTTGTGCATAGTTGCCTCGGGATTCATGCCAATCTCCTCGCGCAACTTCATCTGAGCAAATTTATAGTCACTTTTAATTATTGATGGTGCTCCGAACACAACTGCGAAGTCTGTTTTGCAATCAGACATCGTACTTCCTTTTTGTGCTTAGGGTTGTTGCTACTCACAGGTTGCACATGTTACACGTGGTTTGTCGCTACTCACAGGTGGACAAACACAACACCTACAAACAATTATAGGAGATTTATTAAGTTACAATAGTCCACCTGTGAGTAGCGACAAACCACATGCAACATGTGCAAACACCTACTAGTTAATGTAGGAGATCCGCTGCACCTAGTACATGCTACCAACCAACTAGTGCAAGGAAATTGACAATAAATGCATATCACTGGTGGTCAACAATAACATGCAGATGAGCACACTGTACGAGCACCTACAATAGCGATAATTGAGATGATGCGAGTGTGGTAAAGCCCCCTATAAGCACAGAAGCGCATTCACTCTACCAGAACTAAAAGTTTTGTTAATCAAGTACAACTAAGTCCTCCAATTGATGATAAAAAAAACTCTGATATTAACAGATGGGTAAAAAGGCGACCTAATATACATAGGAAATTCGTTGATACATCATCAGAAGATTCTAGTTGTAGTGAGAAGTGCATAAAGTAGAATAATTTTATAGAGTCAAAAAATGAACAATTGAAGAAGAAAAATGCCATTCTATCATTTATACTGAGACTGCTGGAGAAATGCTGCATTATTCGAATGGGGAACACATATCTATCTAGAGATCAAGTCTCACAACTCAGTGCCATAATGCACATCAAAATGCATAGAATTAAATGACACAGTGGTGGATTGGAAGGAGTCATTCTTAGTTGCTATGTCAAGAGTTACAGAAGAAGCTCCCATGTGCATATCAGATATAAGAATGTCATTAAGACATTAGAGATGATCTTGCATCTTATCATGTCCATACTTCGAGGAGATTACCTCATTATAAGCCAAAGAAGCCTAACGATACACTAACAGAGCCTTTGATCTCATCGGATGAGGATACCTCATTTATCATAGAACAATATTATGTTGTTAGGATGTCCTTATCTAGTCTAAACAAGGATCAGTTGATTTATGGATTTGATCTCTAGAAGAATGAGAACAGGGATTCGACATCAAAATAATGAAGTACCTCATGGTAGTTAGGTGACAACGCTACTATTCATCTGTAAGAAAAAGCAGAAAATCGACAGTAAAGACCACATGCATTTGAAGCGCAATGCCACCAGATCTACAATGCTTGTACAAGTAAATAGAAGGCGTCTACAAGCTTCTAAGTTAAAAATTATGCACATTCAAACGATAGATGTCCGCATAAATAATTAGTGCCAAATATTTTAAAATTCCCCTCATACACGCATTACAACTTGCATGATAATTTATTTAAACATATTATCTAGTATCGCGAGATGCATTTCATTGTAATAGTGCATTGCATTTACATGCCACTATGATTACATATGCGTATATCGTAACTTACAGAATACATTATGAGAGTATGTCATCCGACAACACTATTGTATTCCAAAATAACCTTTTGTGTGCATCTGTAGGATACCAAGGATTTTATTCTAGCATGTCATCTTGACATTGCTATTGCATTCTAAAAATGACCTATATCATGTATTGGTAGGATACAGGGGTTCCATTCAAGTATGTTGTTTAACACTGCAATCATAATTTAAAGTGATCTCTTGCATGCATTTGCAGTATGCAAAAAGGTTTTACTTCAATATGCCATTTGACATTGTAATCATAATTCAAAGTGACCTCTTATACGCATTTGTAATATACAGAAGGTTTTACTCTAGTATGTCATTTTACATTGTAATCATAATTCAAAGCGACATCTTGCACGCATTTGTAGTATGTAGTAGGTATCACTCCAGTATGTTTTTTGACATTATAATCACAATTCAATGGGTCAAATGAAAAACTTAAGTTCAGGCTCAATCCTTATGTGTGACTGGATATAAGTTGGCACTACTCGAACAGTTAAACATATATACGATCGTGGCGTCGACCATAATATTTATTTTATAGTTAATATTAGGCCTTCAAGGCCCAAAATAAGGAAGATTGGCTCACAAAGGCACCAAGTCTATAATGAACCCGATCCTCTGCCGATAAGTAGGCAAAGTTGACAAGGTTCAATGAACAAAAATGGAAATAGCCCATAAAAATCCTAATGATGGCTGTGTTGAATGTAAATTTCAACCTGAGGGGATCCTTAATTATTTAAAATGCTTTCAAACTTCCACAGAGAGCAAATTTCCATACAGTACAAATATATTTGAAATAACCTATAAACATCATGATGATGGCCGTATTGATATAAAATCTCAACTAGAGGGGAGCACAAATATTTTAAAATGCCTCCCAAAATTTTCAAATGCCCATAAAAACTTAAAATTCTAAATAATCATTCAAGACCAAGATATTTAAAATTAAAATAAATCGTCAAACATTTAAAGCAAACACTCATCCACCTTCCACAACAATCGAGGTGGCTAAATCTGAAAACTACTTTAGCTTACAAAGAGCTAATGTCTAGTCGAGAATATCACTAGGATTCGTTTTCAATCTATCTCCTGCCAAAAAAGATGTGGCACGTATTCTCTAACGGGCAGTTTTGCTGCCAAATAACACCGTAGGTAAACAATTATGATCGGGGCCCTCTGCACCTAGTGATTTACCGTCAAATGACACTATTATATTACAGTCATGGCCAGAGCCCTGTATGCTCTCCAATGGTATTAAATCCTTGAGATATGAATCAATAAGATATGATCGATATGGCACAAAGCACTCTATTAGCTAAGGTGGATTTAAATTTGTCTCTTTAGATAAATATGCATTCCAGGTCTACAAGGTATCCTTGGACGACGCAACCCATGGCTGTTGACAAGGATCCTTCTATCAGATTGGGTTGACTACCTCCTCTGACTAAGTAGATTTGGGACCACGATGTCCCGAGATGATGAAATCATGGGATCTTGATCAAGCTCTTCATCACCCCCATCATCCGCTTTAAGTGCAAGATGATGAAATTTCAAATACCAACCAATGCTGCTATTATACCCCAGATATTATGTATCTATGAGTATGATGTATTCATTTGACGACTAGCCTTAATCGAAAGTTCTCTCTTGGTATCGGGAGGGGTAATTAACTATAGGGGCTTGCGCCTATTGGAAACAAGAACTCACATAATAAAGTCCTTGCAAAATGAGGGCAAAATCTCTGGGTAGTGTCTTATTCAGAATCCAATCTACCTTCTGAAAGTTTATCCTAGGACTTAATTCGTTAAAACTCTCCCAGAAGGAGGGGAGGTCGGAGCGTGAATTTTTGGAGCCCACACTACTTAAATTACGCAGTGACTATTTGGATCTTAGTAAGCCAACCATAAAATTCATTATAATTCCCGCCTTTCCCATTATGAAAAAGCAAAAGGTTGCAACAATTCACTAATTATATGATGTTTATCCTTACTCATTAGACATGTGAAACACTTAAGAATCTATACCATCCATTCCCTATGCCAAATCATGAAAAAACTCTATGATATTCAAACACTTTTGTTCTCCCTAGATGAATAAACAATAGAGTGATGTGCACTTCTTGAAGTATCTTCTATTAAAGTCTCACATGATTAAAACTTAAATTCATTTTTTGAATCTTAATGTACCTTCTTCATTAATAATAAACTCAAGTTCCATTCATCATGAATTTAACCACTAAGTTTCATCAATTCAATGCCTTTTACCTAAGTTCCAAAACTTCAATCTAAAATTGTTGGTTGAATAGTAACTTGACATCTAGTGGTTTACATCCTAAACATATTATCTCAATTCAAAGTCAGTCCAAATTAAGAACTAATTGCTACTTTCAAGTGATCATCCAAGCTATATAATTCAAAGATTTTTTACTCAAAGTATCTACCATCATAGTAGGTGTACAAAAATTTACTCTCCTCTTATGATAATCAAGAATAGCTTGTAATTAAAAGTTTTATTGTATCAATATAATCTTTACCAATAATTCAACAAATAGTAAATAAAAACAACTAATGAAAAGAAAATGAAAGAAGCAACTATCTAAGCAACCACAACCCAACAACAATAACAACAACATCAAGCCTTTATCCCACTACGTGGGGTCGGCTACATGAATCCTTTTTCTCCATTGTGTCCTGTTAAAAGTCAAATTCTCGTTTAAATCTAATAAAGAAATATCATTTCTAATATTTTCTAACCAAGTCTTTTTAGGTCTACCTCTACCTTTCTTAACATAAGTCAAATCTAAGACCTCTACTTTCCTAACCGGGTCATCGGGAGGCCGCCATTTTACATGACCAAACCATCTAAGGCGACTCTCTCTAATCTTATCTTCCACTGGAACTACTCCAACATTTTCATGAATATGCTCATTTCGTATCCTATCTCTAAGGGTAAAGCCACTCATCCACCCGAGCATCCACATCTATGCAATACTTAACTTATAATTATGCTTCTCTTTTAATGGCCAACATTCGGCACCATAAAGCATTGCAGGTCTCACCACCATCTTATAGAATTTTTCCTTAAGTTTGAGGGGTACTTTTCTATCACACAATAAGCCCGATGCATTCCTCCACTTCAACCATCCAACTTGGATTCTGCTGATAATATCCCCATCTATATCACCATCACTCTGAATAATAGATCCAAGATATCTAAAACGTGTACTCTTATTAATGACTTGATCGGCCAAAGTCACAATGCTCTCACTAGGTCTATTATTACTAAAATTATACTCCATATATTTCGTTTTAGATCTACTCAAGCAAAAACCTTTAGACTCTAAGGTTGACCTCCACAATTCTAGTTTACCTTCAACCCCCTCTCTAGTCTTATCAACAAGAAGAATATCATCAGCAAAAAGCATACACCAAGGTACATCCTCTTGCAAATGTCTAGTGAGAACATCCATGATTAAAGCAAAAAGATATGGGCTTAAGGCTGATCCTTGATGTAATCCAACCGAAATAGGGAAATACTTGGTCAAACCACCTTGTGTTTGAACACAAGTAATAGCTCCTGCATACATATCTTTAATGATTTGAATATAAGCGTTATTAACTTCTTTCTTTTCAAGAACTCTCCATAGCACTTCTCTTGGAACTTTATTATATGCTTTTTCTAAATCAATAAATATCATATGTAAATCCTCCTTATTCTCTCTATATTTCTCCATCAAACCTCTTAATAAATGTATGGCTTCCATAGTAGACCTACCCGACATGAATCCAAATTGATTTTGAGAAACATTAGTATCACGCCGCAACCTATGCTCCATAACTCGTTCCCATAGTTTTAAAGTATGACACATTAACTTAATTCCTCTATAATTCACACAATCTTGTGCATCACCTTTATTTTTAAAAATAGGGATTAACACACTCATTCTCCACTCATCTGGCATCTTTTTAGTAAGAAACCACAACCCAACTTTCAATAAAAATCTAAATGAAAGATTGCAACTTAGGCTTCGTTTGTGACAGCTTTAGGCCACTTTTTTCTCCTGCTTTCAAGAGATTTTTGTACTAAAAGTAAAAACAGCTTTACAAAGCAGTAAGAAAGGCATCCCAAACAAAGCCTTAAACAAATGTACTGAATTGATAGAATAACTATTGCTGAAATGTCTGCCCAACTTTAACGTTCCAACAAGTAAAGTTGTAAAATCTATTAAAAGAAAAGCTTTATCCTAAATTAATTTGACATTCAAATTTAATAGCTAACTATTATGTATGAGGCATATAATATGAACAATATAAAAGGCTCAACTTATAATATAATAGTAATATAATGAATGTCATCAAATCATCATATTATTATAATATTATATGAAATGAATAAAAAAAAAAGTATCATATATTTTAAGATGATGTATAATGTAATGTTGTTCATAATCATTCATATGAAACTAATCATCAATATATTTCTTGCAAAAATATTCATGTACAATAATACTAAAAATAATCATATCTATTCAAAGATGGCTAATAAATAATTTATAATAATTCTTTTATATTTATATTACTAAAGCAATTAAAAGATTTTCACCAATCTATATAATTTTAGCAATTCAGTTTGGCTACCCAAATTCAAAATAATTCTATTGACCTACATATATATTGCAAATATAATAATAATAATAATAATAATAATAATAATAATAATAATAATAAATAAATAAATAAATAAACATATTATTTGTATAATGAATATATTTGTATGAAAATTTACAATAAACATAAATAATCATGTGCCAATGCATGAATAATGTATATATTTGTATTAAAATTTACAATAAAATAATAAAATATTAAATAATAAATGCAATCAATATAATAATCATCATAGAAAGTTAAACAAACATTCCCTCAACATATATAATAATTTTATAGATAAAATATAAATTCATAAAGATATTTTAATAAAATTAATTATAAAATAATAAACATTAAGATACAAACTATTTTTATAAGAAATATTTTTTATCATGAGTCATAAAATTTTCAAGGAACATAAAACCAAATTTAATAAAACATGTAAATTTTTAAAATTATTTGTGGTAAATATTTGATTAGAACATTCTTACCCAATTTAAGTAAGGAATATTCTGACCCTATTTTTTTCTCCAAGTATTATATTGCATATCCAGCCCACAATTTGCTCGCTTCCACCAGTGTAAGAAACGACGCAAAAGCCGTAGATCCGTCCATCAAGGCCGTCCGCTGCCCGTCCCAGCCCTCATCCGACGGCTGTTGTCAAACCTCACCTCGAAGCCGCCTCACCTATAAAACTCCTTCCACCCCTCTTGCAAGTTCCAACTTGCAAACCTTCCCTCAACTGCCGGCTCCCCGCCCCGCCTCCTATCATCATCCTCTCTATTCTCCTCACCCCACAATCACCACTACCGCCACCAGAAGCCACGGACCCCGCGATGCAGTACCCTCCGGCGACGTTGATGATGCCGCACCCGATGGCGCCACCACCGCCGCTGCCGTTTACGCCGCCGCCCTTCTTCGGTTACCACCAGCCGATGCTTCCGCCGCCAGCTCAAGGGAGAGGCGGCGGCGAGGAGAACAAGACGATCTGGGTGGGAGATCTCCAGTACTGGATGGATGAGAATTATCTGCATAGTTGCTTTGGACATACCGGCGAGGTCTGGATTTTTGCTCTCTTTGTATTGAATGCTACTTTCGTCTATTGTTGTGATGTTTTCATTTGTGTCAATGGGAAAATAGTATGTTTATTTGATTGTAAATTTGATGGAGAGACTTTGGTATTTGGAGCTGGCGTTGATGAAGCGGTACTCTGATTCTGAAAAGGGATACTTCTCAAAAGAGAACTTGAAATTTCCTTTGTCTATTGAATTTCGTTAGTCTTTAGATCTAGTGAGCTTGTAGGCTTTTTAAGAGACAATGAAGACATTTTATTTTCTTGTTATATGCTCTGTTATTTCATTGATCTGAACTAAAAGTAAGTTCTAGTATCTAATGTGATATATTTTGCGTTTTGCCGTGGAATTAAATTTTGATGCTTGTGGATGCCAGACAAATTTATGTGGAACGGGAGACACTCCTAAAATCAAACATTAATTCATGGGATAACATTATCTTTGTTACTTTGAAAGCTATATGCAATTTTCATTCAGTTAGACATTCTTTATGATTATAGAAATCTATATTCTTAGTGATAAACGCTTGTTCTTCCTAAAATTTTTCACATAAACTTTTAAATTAGCCATAGGAGATCAACCCATTTTTTGGCTTTTGTTTTCTTGTAATTATTGGCCTTATTAGTTAGGTCTGGACATTGGATTAAAGAAAGCCATAGCTCATGCATGCAGGGACTTTTTTGTAAAGATGTTACCTGATGTGAACCCATGAGTTTTCAGTTCAAAATGAATCAGCCTAACTAACTCTATAGGCCTTCGAAGTTCTCTCTAACATCTACTATATTATGTCATAAGACTGAACTTTGAAATTCCTTTTTTCAATAATTACACGATGATCATTTAGTGGTTAAAATTTTTGGATTCCAAGTAGGGAATCTATTTTATGCATGAACCTTATAATATTGTTTTGGCTTAAATATATACTTGTTACATTTAAGCTATATATTTTGTTTATATTACAGTTTGTAGGTGATGATTGATAAATGTAGCTTGTTAGGCATTTTTGCCTAGCAATGTTTTTTTTGTTTCATATATTGAGGAGCGGCTTTTAGATGTTTAGGAAAAAATTATTAATGATCAATCTTGAACTGATTTGACTCTGGCTTAAGTTTGGCTCAAAGGGATTTAGTTTAATCTTGAGAAAAGTTAGACCTAGAGGCTATAGCTTGATCTTTTGTTAGTTAAAGCTAAGTTTGTGATGTAACACCTAAATTAAAACTCAAACTTATGGCTAAAACCAAGTCTAGATTGAACATATTAGATGAATTTATGGACTCATTGTATTTTATTTATTATGTAAATAGTTTCTTTTTGGATAATTTCATTTTAAATTTCAAATAGTTGTTTTCATTTGATCTCAAATTGGACTAGGGATTTTAATTACCATGCCTATTTCAATAGATTGGGTACAAAATTAAGATATTTCCATTGATTTAAGATAATTTATGTATGTATATAAATAAATTTTCAATATTATGTATTGAATAAAGATTTTTATCTTAAATCCCCTCTCTCTCTCTCTCTCTCTCTCTCTCTCTCTCTCTCTCTTCACCCTTCCTCAATCGATAATACAACTACCTTAATCTTCCATTTTAAGGAATTCTTTGTTTCCTACAATAACCGGGACCTTCCCTCCTTCCTCAATCTCTCATGCTTCTTCCTTTTTCATTTCCTTCACTTCTCAAGTCAATTTTTATAAAGGAAATAAAAGTCAATGATAATTCAAGCTAAGGATGAAAAAATGAACATAAAAAATGAATATATTTACATCCATGATTCCTTATTAGTTTTCTATCAGTGATGAAATCTTGAAGGTGAACCTTAACTCATCAACGGCTTTTTAAACTTCCCAAATTCTACATCTCTTTGGGGAACATGCAAACATTCATTGAAATCGTGATGTAATAATGTTGATTTTTGGCTAACCAATCAATCATAGGACTTTTATCATAATTGTGCTATGATTAAGTCAATTTTTTGAACAATCATTTGGTTAGAGTATATTTGTTGTGTCCCTATTGTCATTAAATTTTGAATTAGGTTTGTTTGACAATATTTAATTTGACATTTTCTCCATTGTGAGCTTTGGCCAATTTAAGTTTGGATCTTGAAATCATCTTAGCGTGGAAGGTGGTGTTTTGCCCTAAGGATAAAATGATTGATTATTTTGTATTTTTATACTTTTTATATATTTTTAATGGATTTTAATCTTTCAATATTTGGGGTATCTTTTTGGTATTTTTTTGTTAATTTTTGCACCTTACATTTTTTTTTGTAAGGGTATTTTATTATATTCAGGAGCCAAGGGTTGAAAGTATTGGGGACTAATGCTTTTGGAAGTTTGGGATTTTAAACACTAACTCCTAGGACAAGAATCTTGAGAATTGATTGGGTTGATGGCTAGAATTACCTTTATTTTAGATTTTGACTTCATCATGACCATCATTACGGAACTTTATGGGAGCATTTATTGGAGCATGGTAGCATGGTACTTATTTGGTAGAGTTATTGTTTCTTTTGATTATGATCGGCTTATAGTTTACCCATCATCAGGAATGGATTTAGGTAGGCTTTTCTTGCTTTGGACATTTAGGAATTCTTTGAGCTTGATGCACTCAAAGGGAGGCAACCCTTTGGGAATACTAGTTTTAATTTTGATTTGTGGCTCCTTAGACTTATGTATTGTGTTGGTTGCGAGCTTTGGATTTGGATTGTAATTTTGATAACTTGTGTACATGCGGACTCCATTGGAGGTTTTTGTGTTTTATTTAGGTGTAGGTAGCATTTGGGCAAAAAGGGTGACCACTAAAATTTTAGATCTAGGCTCTAGTTTAATGGTAGAAAATTTTGGCTAGATTTGGTTGATTGTGGAGCTATAATTCAACCTCATTTCGGATGGTTTAAATAATGTTTTTGCATTTTAATTTTTCATATTTGCTTTGAGGGCTCTAACATGTTTGTGGGGCATCGACTGTGTTGACCTGATCAAAGTGAAAAGGAGGAATCCTATCAGGGTTTTATTTAACTTTATCTATATGAGGGTAGAACTTGAATTTATTATTTGGTAGAGCATTTAAGTTTTGACATGGGGGGTTAGTTTAGCATTATCATGGAGGGATAGTTTAACCTCCTCATAGAGGAGCTGCATTTCATATGTAATGGTAGTGGAGTTGAAGATGTATATGATTCCCATGTCCTTTGGTGACTTGGTAAAAATCATAGACCATATTGAATTTGCATATTTTAGTATTTGGGCGAAACGTATGGCTAAAGCATTTTGGTTATTTTAAAAATATCCATTTTTTGGTAATTTTGAATTTGGGTTTGAAATTCGTACTAGAGATAGATATCGACAAGGGGAGACTCCCAACCAAATTTAATAATAAAATAACATTTTTTAGGAATTTTTAAAAGTTGAGAATTGGCACCAAGAAATGCAACAATCAAATTGTTGGGAAGTTGGATTTAAAAATTTTATTATATGTATAACTCAATGAGGAGTGGCACCAAAAAAGCTTTAGGATTTTAGAATTTTTAATGATTTAATTAAGTGCAGGAAAATCAATGGTAATTTGGGCATGATTTTCCTTATGCTCAAGTTTGAGAGTGGTAGTTGACACTAATTGATTGAGGACCCTTTCAACAATCATAGGCTATGTCATTCAAGGAAATCTCGTAGACCTAAGGTGAAAGCTTGTTGAATGTGCTAATTTTAAGGTCACTGATAGAGGACTTAATGCCCATTGAGTGACCATATGGTTCACAACTCATTAGCTTAGCTATTAAGTAGCATCCAAGCTTAGGTTGCAAACGTAATATGATGGCACCATCAAAACTAAGCTAACCACTTGGTTGTGGAGCACATGACATGCGAGAGATTATTTGGGGACATTGTGTGGATACACTTGATATGACATTAGTTTTTGTGAGCTTTGGTTAGACTTGAATTTGATGTCTTTGGCAAACTAAAGTGTGTGATGAATGGATGGCTACTTTGAGCATTAAATGATCAATTATTACTTGATTTTTTGGCTTTTACAATTTTGTTTCTTATTAGTTTTTTAAGGGAGGCAGGCTTAGATTTGAATGGAGTTTTTTCTGACTATAATTTACTTGATTATGCGTCCTCCTAAGAAAAAGAGCTTGAACTATATTTTTCCATGGAATTTGAGAGGGCATTTCTACAATAAGAAATCCCTTTAATTATGATTGATTATAATCATACCCATTGTAGTGGAAAAGCTTAAAGCATTTATCTTTGTGATTGGAAGCTTGATTTTGATAGTATATCCTTCTAGTTGTGGGTCTCCGAAAGGGGAACTGCTCGTGAAGGTTAGAATGCAAAGAGTACGATCGCACTATCCCGTAGGACAAAACAGTCACATACCTTTATACTCAATGCAAGTAGGCCAATGAAAAAGTATATGGAATTATATATATTATTATCCATGAAAAATAACAATTTTTGGATAAAGATATATATATATATATATATATATATAATTCAATAGTCATGAGATTTCCCCCATTCGATACATTAGCTCGAGTGAGATTTATTTGATGTGGGCGTCGGTTTCCCACGAGCGCAAGCTCCCGTGGTTAATTATATCTCAGGCCTTGACCTAAGAATACTATCGATTATGAATGCTATTTTATTCTCTTCTTGGTTTTGTGCATTGTGGGATTCGTAGGTTCTTCTAATCTAAAGGAGATAGGCTTAATGGGTTATTCAATACTCAAAGATCATGCAATCATCCGATCGGTATGAGGGGAAGAAATCAGGAGAGGAGACATCACACATAAAGCATGCATTAGAAAAAGATTGAAGGAACATAATTAATGTAACGTAGATAGGTGAGATTTATAGCCTCCCAAGAATGGGCAGCTTACCTAATGATAAGGCATGCAGTGATATACTCATAACTCTAGCCTTTGATCCTAGTTCTACAGAGGACGTACTGTACTCCAAGTACTAATGCTGTCAACCCAACTAATGCAAGATAATGATGAGACTTTTAACTTAAATTCCACTAAAGACCTAAGCAGCCCTGACCTGGATTTATCACCCCACTTTCACCTAGCATTTTAAATCCATACAACCTGATTTTATACAAATACAAGGGTGGTGGGGAGGTACAGAAGAGGAATTGGCCTCAGGCCCGAGCATGAATGATATTATGCTAATGCAATGGTGGACTATCCCTCTATGTGATAAAATAAAATCTACATGTTTGACTCAGGCTATGTGTGAAGGGCATGGCTAATCAGAACTAGTCGGTAGCCACCGTGAAGTGGTCCAGATTTGAAATATTAATTATACTTTAAAAGATTGACTCAAGATTGAAATATTGGTTGATTTTAAATCCTATGTTTATTTTATCTTGATTAGACAAATTTAACTTTTTGTAAAAAATTAACATCCAAAGAGCCCAACATAAGGACTTCATCCAAGCCACCCCTAAGCAGAATATTGAAAGAAACCTAAGAAAATCATATAGTTTTAGTACGCAAACAAAGTAAACACACTAATCATTCACAAATAAATAATAAATAAGAGGCCAGAAGCTTAGCTAGGTTCTTTAATATACCCTAAGAGAAAGGAAAATAGGTAGTTGAGCTCTACCATAATTACAACTTGTCCTAAAACTATATAAAAATAAAATAGTATTTGGGGTCTTAATTGATCTTCACATGTTTGGCCTTCTGCCTTTTAAAATGCCCACATACCTATATAGCTTTCCTAACTAAATTACATATAATAAAGAAAATTATATAAGCTCATTGCAAAATAAAGATTAGCACAGTTATAATAAGACTGTTATATTCATATCCAGACCTAATCTCTAAGACCACATTTCCAAGGGCTTAGCAATCCTCGCGGTACCTGTTAGAAAGCGCATTTATAATGATAATTATAGCATTTTTATGAGTCCATTGGGAACTCGGCCACCTGCAGCAGATATCTCTATAAAAAGTAACCACTTAAGGACAAATGTCCACTCATCAATCCATAAAATAAGAAATAAAACAACCAGAAACACAACATCACATCATCACAAGTGCAAAGTGAAAAATAAAGAAATTAAAATATTAACCTCTCTATCGTAGGATGCTTATAAAAATGTGTCCTATCCAACACCTGAGTGTGTGTGAAGTTAATGTTAACTAACTACTCTAATTTAGGTAAAGGGTTCAATTTGCAAGGTCGAGTTCATATTGTTTAATCTATTAGCCTAGAGATTTCTCTTTAAGTGATTAGCTATTTATAGTGGATTAATTACAACTTAATTTTAGAGTTATAATTTTGATCATTAAGTTGTAGAGAGCCCAAATACATAGGCTCTAACCTATGCTAGTGTTATAAAGAATTGAGATGCAAATGATCCATCCTCAATCCCACACTTGACTAAGGCTAGAGTGATTACAAGGCTACCAGGTTGGCTAGTCTTTTCTTGGTTTCCTAAGACTCGAGCCGAGGTCAGTAGGCGACACACTAAAATGAGCTTATTGCCCACCAAAAAAATCCTAAGCTTCCTATGTCTAAAGTTGATCAATTTTAAAAGGGTGACATAGGATGGAACACTCACTACATAATGATGTAAAAGGGTTCTATCGGACCTATGGTTTGACACTTGGGTGGTTAAAGAGTTGGATTGGGATCCTAAAGATGGCTTTAAAATTCTAAAAGGGAATAATTCGCTCAAATCTTTAGACCCTTTTCTCCTTCACTTGTGAAGTATGTGGCGTTGTCACAACGGGCATGAGGACTAAAGACTTCTTAGGACACAGCCTTGCAGCTCGAGGTTTTCAACCTATATGCCTCACAAGTTTAAGGGAGAAGGTGCAAAAAGAATAAACATGAACCAAACATAGATTAAGGCACTAAGGTTTGACTTGAAGTTCATTTGCTTTTCCAACACCATATGTTGTATTTGAAAATATGTTTTAAATGGAGTTTTCTATTTCTTTTTATAAGATTTGCAATTTAACACCTACATCCCATCAATTCCTTTGTAGCGTTATCACAACAGGCGTGAGTACAAAGCTTCCTTAGGATAGCCCTGCAGCTCAAGGTTTTCAGCTTATAAATTTCATTAACAAAATGGGTAGTATGAAAGCTATACATATATATTGAAATTTAATCATGGGATTTTTAGTATGACAAATGAAACTCAAACATGGGATCCTAGACTAGGTTGAAACAATGGAGCCTAATCTATCACCTATTAGAGAGACACACTACACAAAATTAATACACAGATCAATCTAACATGTTAGAGTTCGAATTTTTTTTTCTTTTCACATTCTTAATCATGTTCATGAAAACAAGAATTAAAGGCTAAAAAAATCATTAAGATGTGATTTTTATAGTTGCTTAAATGTTTTATTAGCTAAACCTAGAAAAACCCTCCTAGCGAGGTCCGCTTCGTGCGAAAAAATAGTGATGCACTTGGCACAAATGGGTGGCCTACTGATGCGGATATCCAACCGCGAATGCTTATCAGAGGAGGAGCCGAAGATCAACGGCTAGGATCATTCCACTTTATCTTAATTTATTAATTGTATTTTTGATTTATTTATGCATTTTCCAGTTTTATCCTCACTTGAGCAAGTAGTCCTATGTAAGCCCTAGGGGCATATTTGTCTTTTTTGAGTTTTTTTTATTTTGAGGCCTATATATTGAGGTCCTTACTATTGTATTAGAATGATGGATTATTAATAAAAAAATTCTGCACTCTTGTTCTTTGGGGAGAACTTTGGTGAAATTCCTATGTGAGGGAAGCGTAGTACCCATCAGCCACAGGAAGCATCCGGGCTCATGATTTGAAGTCCCTAGGTGAGGGCAACGCATCACCCGTCAGCCGCAGGAAGCGTCCGAGCTCACGGTTTATTTTCTTTCTTTAATCCCCCACCTCTTTCTACTTTAACCGTTGGCTAAATCCCCTCTAGTCGCCGGTTTTTTACCATCCATCTTCTTCCCCACCACCCTAGTCCACGGCCCAACCTCCACCGCTAGCCTCCTCCCCATCGGATCCCAAAGCTCTGGCCAGTTTTCCCCTAACTGCCAGCCTATCCAGCCTTTCCCCATAGCCGCCGGCCTCTCCTCCACAACTCATTGATTTCCAAATTCAAATTGCTTCATAATTACTTTCCTAATCTAGCCAATGATTAATTTGGAAAGTCTTTATTTTGAATTCAAATAAATTTGAATTTCAAAATGTTTCTGGATTAGTTAACCTATTTTAGGAACCCCCCCCCCCCCAATCTCTCCAATTTAGAATTTTAAATTCAGATTTTAATTTTCAATCACATTTAATGCAAGGGTCCACATACATCGAATGTGGACACCCCCTTCCCTCTTTCCTTGGCCGGCCCCTCTCTCCTCTCTATCTTAATTATGTCCTCCCTAATTTAAGGGCCCCAATTAAGGAGATAATTAACCCCTCTCTTCCCTCCCTTCCTTTCTTGTTTGAATTTCAAATTTAAATTCCTTAATTAAGGAAAATCTAAAATTGAATTTCAGATCTTTTAATTTTATTTGCCCCCCCCCCTCTTCATTCTACATCAGTTTGGTATCAGAGCATGGTTGCGCACCCAGGATGTGAACTCGACGGAGTCGAGCTCTTTTCCAGCTCGGGAGAATGATGCGTACATCCAACCGTGAATGCTTATTAGAGGAGGAGCCGAAGATCGACGGCCATAATCATTCCACTTTATCTTAATTTATTAATTGCATTTTTGATTTATTTATGCATTTTTCGGTTTTACCCTCACTTGAGCGAGTAGTCCTATGTAAGTCCTAGGGGCATGTTTGTCTTTTTTGAGTTTCTTTCATTTTGAGTCCTATATATAGAGGCCCTTGCTATTATATTAGAATGATGAATTATTAATAAAGAAAAATTTCTGCACTCTTGTTCTTTGGGGAGAATTTTGGCGAGATCCCTATGTGAGGGAAGCGTAGTACCCACCAGCAGCAGGAAGCATCCGGGCTCATGGTTTGAAGTCCCTAGGTGAGGGCAACGCATCACGCGTCAGCCGCATGAAGTGTCCGAGCTCGTGATTTATCTTCTTTCTCTAACCCCCCACCTCCTTCTCCTTTAACCGCAAGCTAAATCCCCCCTAGCCGCCGGTTTTCTACCACCCATCTTCTTCCCCACCACCCTAGTCCACGGCCCAACCTCCACCGCTAGCCTCCTCCCCGCCGGATCCCAAAGCTTCGGCCAGTTTTCCCCTAACCGCCTGCCTATCCAGCCTTTCCCCATAGCCGTCGGCCTCTCCTCCACAACCCATTGCCAAATTCAAATTGCTTCATAATTACTTTCCTAATCTAGCCAATGATTAATTTGGAAAGTCTTTTATTTTGAATTCAAATAAATTTGAATTTCAAAATCTTTCCTCATTAGTTAACCTATTTTAGGAACACCCCCCCCCCCCCCCAATCTCTCCAATTCAGAATTTTAAATTCAGATTTTAATTTCCAATCACATTCAATGCAAGCGTCCACAAACATCGAATGTGGACACCCCCCTCCCTCCCTCCTTGGCCGACCCCTCTCTCCTCTCTATCTTAATTATGTCCTCCCTAATTTAAGGGCCCCATTAAGGAGATAATTAACCCCTCTCTTCCCTCCCTTCCTTTCTTGTTTGAATTTCAAATTCAAATCCCTTAATTAAGGGAAATCTGAAATTGAATTTCAGATCTTTTAATTTTATTCCCCCCCCCTTTCATTCTACGTCACCTACACTACATGCCTAGTTGATCATATGAAAATCTTTAAAGTTCACAGAGGGGGGCAAGCTTTGACCAACAAGGCTAAAACTTTGTTAGTACACTAAGATATGACTAATATCTAATACAATCCTACCATATATCATTGTGTGAAAGTAAAAAAAAATAGTCCACAGTGTGTGCAAGTGTTACCAATTCGTTCATAACAATAGAGATGGTCTTAATAAAGTTGCAGAAATTATACCCGACCATGAAGCAAACCCAACATGTACGTAGGCCCCACAACGAAGAAGCCTCTCCAAATACCTGGGGAAACACGACTTGTCAACCAACACAAAACACAACATGAGTCCCTGGCAAGTAAAGCAAAAGAACATGTATAAGCAAGTGGATCAATAATAAATATAAGTGACCATCAAGATAAAGTTGTGTGGTGCAAGGTGTATGTAATGATCTATACATTAAACTTCAACACATGCATATTCCTATGCTTGTAAGTCATTTTTGTCATGGTTTATGCTTGAAAGAGAAATATGCATGTAGTTTCAGCAAGTTGCAAGTTTAAAAACCCTCTCTTATGCTTCATTTAATTTAGGATATTATATAAATAAACTCACACAATTTCGAAATGGGATGGAGTGTAGCTTACGAGCCTGTGAGAGACCATAAGATATTCCATATTAGTTTAACCAATATTTGAAATTAGATGAGCATATTTACACACTGTACAAACGTTAGGTGAATGACAACCCTAACAAATGCAAGTTCAACACCTCAAATCAATTTTGGCATGACATGTGTAGAGAAGGGAAAATACAACTTGCAATATTTGAAGGCATGTGCATTAACATTTGATCTAAGATCAAAGGATTTTTCTAAGTTTTAGGGGATTTTACCTCGCCGGGTCAAGTCACGGTGCTAATGTGTATCCTCTTGCCTTCAAAAAATGAGATAGAGAGAGAAGGAAGAACATGCTTGCTATCCAAGTGCTCTGGACATCGTTCCCGCTGTTTGGACCACTCCCGAATGTTGATTTTGCTGTCACGAGCTCACCGGAGATGGTATGAGAAGGAGAAAATGTTCCTACAGCAGATTGTTTGCCTCCAAATGTTCTCACAGCCCTCCCACTTCACTTCCCACTCAGTCGAACATCAACGCTGTACGGGAAAGACTCAAGCAGCTCAACACTCAGGCCACTTCCTCGATCTATTCGGATCACATGCACGAGTCACCCAGACTCTCGCCAAGCTCGGGTCGTACGTACAGGAGGTACCAGATCCAGCTCATTTTCAATCCTCTTCGCAGATTCGTCCCAGGCACATGAAATGATTACTCGATTCGCCCGGGTGTCTAGCATAGGAACTCCAGTTGCTCGACTGGTCTGGATAGGTTGCATGCAGGGAAGCTCCCGTTCGACTTTTCTTCCCTGGTCGCATACGAGATAGGTTGTTGTGCTTGGCTTCTGCTGAAGGGAAGGAACACAAAAGCAGAAAATGGCCACCCCTCCTCTTCTCTCGGGCTCGGGTGCACTCAAGGAGAAGAACTTTGCTCGTCTCTCCTCGCATGCTCTCTCTGGATGCATGGAGGAAGCAGGAACCCATAGCAAAAAAAATGGAACCCCCCTCAAGAAGCTCTCAGTTTGTGCCCTATATTCCTCAAAAACACGCCTGTTGTTTTGCTCAATTTGATCTTTTGTCGCTCAAATCCCTGCTACAACCACATAAAATAGCAAAAAAAGGGAGAAAGGACCTGTAGTAGCAGCTGGTTTAATTGCACCCGTAAGATCTCATTTCTTGATTGGGGAAGTAATTTGAATTAATTGAAAAGTCAATTGGAGTTTTGTTGAACTCAGATTTAGTCAATTGAGTTGAAATTGAGTCCGAATTGAACCGGATTTGAATCGATTTGGATCAATTTGGGTTCAATTTGTTCCGATCGAGTCAATTTGATGAAATTGAATCCGAATTAGTACTGATTTGGATCAAATTAGATTTGATGGGGTTCGATTAGGTTGATCGAGCAAGGTCGAGACCGATTGGGCTCAAATCGTGCTTGATCAGAGGAATATAAGTTCGCTCAAGAGGATGCACGCGAACAATGAGGTCAACACTAGTTATAATATTTTGATTACTGAATCCATCATGAGTGAGAAGCTCAAAGCATGTATCTTTATGATTGGAAGTTTGATTTTGATGGTCGTCTTCTTTGATTAATTTTTTGATTGAAGCCATCATAGAGGTGAATTTGGCATTGGCTTAATTGATTTACTGTCAGCCGCATATATATTTTATTTGGATCATGAGTTGTTACGAATAAAAATTCTATATGAAAGTCATATATAAATTATATAATATATATATTATAACGCATGCCTATATAAATCTATACAAATAAAAATATATGAATATGAATACACACAATTTAAATATATATAGAGGCACGCCCATGCACACAAATTTTTATTCGGTGCGGATACCGGACATAGCTCTACATCTGGACGTCAGTTATATAACGCCACATAGAGACACTGAAATTAGCACGTGCTTTTCCTAATTACCGTGCGGCCCGACGACCCGACCCAAATCGGACCTTTCAATTTAAAAGAAACTGGAAAGAAATCGCGCGATGCCCGACGACCCGACCCGGATTGGACTGTTCAGTTTAAAAGAAACTGAAAAGAAACCCGCGGGGCACTGTCGAAAATTCAAATAGAGGTTTTTCAGTTTCTCTGGTGCTATTCATCGTCGTCTGAAGCTTTCTTGTTCGCTCGTCCGTTTGTTGCGGAAGCCATGCCTAAAGTCAGTATTTTGTTGCGAGGATAGAAATACCTTTAGCGTCGGAACTATGGGTTCTATTTTTCTGTAAAAAAATTCTGTAAATGAAATGTTTAGGTTTAGGGTTTCGGTTGGAACTTTTAATGCCTGGTTTAAGAACGTTTACTCGCATATTATATTACAAAATGTATGTTGGAAATAATATTATTATGGTCAGTATCGTTGTGTATCGTTGCTCGGTACACAGTTATTTAGAGGTTTCAAATATTGTTAAACCTTTCTGACAGATGTGTATTAGTGATTTTATGTGTTTTTTATAATATAAAATCAATGTTTATATCGATGAACTCTTGTGCCGATGCTCAGTACCTCTTGGTATCGAAACTCGATACTGCTCGGTACCACTCGGTACTGACCGGTTGCGGTAGCTACCATGCTTAGTACCATGATAGATCGGTACCTTTAGGTTACCAAGTTTGGAACTTGTCGGTAACCAAACTCGGTACTTTTAGGTTACGGAGTTTGGAACTTGTCGGTACCTAAAGTCGGTACTGCTCAGTACTGGTGCTTGGTACCGCTTGGTACCATTGCTCGATACCGCTCGGTACCAACTCGATACCACTCGGTACCGACTATGCCTAACTTTGTCAACTTATTCTCATTCGCAATTTTCCAGGGATATTCTCCTAAGATTCATTTTTGATGCAGAACTTTAACTTTTAGAGAAGTTTGCAATCATTTGGTTACAACATTCGGCGAACAATTTGTTGATAGACTCAGGCAGCTCCACATTAATCAGTTCCTGCTTTTGCCTCCGTTCCGTCAGAATGTTCCCTTGGTCCATACGTTGCTGACCAAGTGGGAGATCCGAAAGGAGTGTTTTGTTATCAAAGGACGGAGGCTACAATTCACTTCAGATGAGGTCGCTCTTATGCTTAGACTGCCCAACAGAGGTGCTAAATTTGTGTCGGGAAGTGGCAGAATAAGTGGGAAAATAGTAAATGATATCAGACATGAGATTGAAAGTCTGGATGTTTCTACTCCACTAAAAGATTTTGTGAAAGAATTCATAATTTATTTACTATCAAACCTTTTCTTTTCCATGACGAACTTTCGAACACCTACTACAATCTTTAATGTTGCTGAGAATATAGATGAATTTTTAACTTACAATTGGCCAGCATCATTAGGGAATTTCTTTTGGAGGAATTCAATGCCATTGCCAGGAATCATTCCAAAGGCAGCCCACTGAGATACATTAATGGATTTGTAATCATATTAATTATGAGTCAATAACTCATGCGGATTAATTTTGTTACTGCAAAACCTCACTCAATTTAGTAGGCTAACATCTTCTGCTCAATAATTGCAGATTTGATTTCTAGAGCACATAAGAGTCCATGCATCGGTGGACGACCTGTTCTGACCTCATTTTGTTTGTTGGGATAGCCACATTATGTATAGTGAGAAAGAGGTGACCAAATTATTTGCTGATCTTGACAATGTACAGGTAGTACTTGTAGATGTTGTGATATTCGTTTTGCATTGAGCTTGTCCTGACAAACAATCTTCTGCAGATAGTCTATCATTTCGAAGGAGTTACAGAAGAGTAGCGAACGTTATTAGAGAATTCTCCCATTCTTTCTCCAGAGAGAACTATAAGTCCACCTGACAAGTAACTCAATCCTCAACTCCCTCGCCACTCCAGCCCCGAAATCTCCCCAGGGCCCCCAGTCCAGGAAGCTCCCCCAGGATTCCCAGCCCTCCCCAAACCCCGTACCACCCCCACCTAGAAAGAACCTTCCACTGCTACTATTCCAGATGATACTAACTGGCAAAGCCTACACCAAGCCATCACTAAACTGATCACACAAAACAACTTATTTGTGAGAAGGCTTGCCGAGGTCAAATCCACATCTGCTCTGCTACAGAGGCACGTGCAGGCTCTGGAACTGTCAGTTTTTGAACCGAAAGAAGTGAAGAATGTGAAATATGACGCTATAGAGAAGTTTTTGGTTGACCACTTCCCTGTTACATTTAGATGTTACCAAACTGGGAGGCCTGCACAATCTTCCTCAAGGACCATTACAGGCGATAATATTGTTACCCCGTTAGCTGCCCCAATTGCTGAGGAAGTCACATAGTTAGAACATATGGCTAAAGCCCAGGAGAATGTTGATGTTGGTGTTAAAGCAACTACTACAATTGAGGATGAGGAAGAGGGCTTTGCTTCATCATCCCATGTTGGAATAGCACAATGGGTGCAGTGATGGGTTGATGGGAAGAGGAAACTGGTGGAGAGTCCATTCACCACCTGTGAGAGAAAGGGTAGGACAACCAAATTGTCCGTGAAGAAGCATAGGGCACAGGAAGAAAAGGAGGATGCTGCTAAGATTGTTGACATGGAAGGTCATAGAAGCAAGGGAAATGGTAAAACGATTGAATTAATGAGGAAGAAGCCGACGAAAATCGAAGAGAAGGAGCTTGCTGCTGCTACTGACATTCTTGAGGTAGATGGTGAATCTAAAACAGAAGCACGACCAACTCCACTTATAATTGATTTCCCGGGACGGTTATTAATCGATGAAGAAAAGTGCATGTTCATCGATAGCTGTCTTAAACAATACAATGACAAGTGAGTTATTTTATAATGATTATTATTTTTACTAGTTGATAGGGAGTGGTACATTACGGTACCGAGCATATTCCTAGTTGTACCGAGCAATACCGAGCATATTCCTAGTTGTATCAAGCAGTACAGAGCATGTACGGCTCAGTATATGAGCTTAATTGCTCGGTACTGGTCGATATCGCTCAGTACCGCTCGGTACCAAATGTTCCCCAGCTGTGCAGAGTGCCCCTTGCTGTCTAACTATTTCAATCAATGACCATTTTTCCATTTTTCAGGAATGACATTATTTTCACGGCTGAGAACGTTGTTATTTATAGAAGTTAAATTGACGAACTAATAATGATAGAGTACCTTGATAACAATTATGTCGATGCATTTGCTATTCTGCTAGCTGAGAAGAACCAGCTATGCCCTGGCCTCTACCAACCATTCCTATTTGTTTCTAGCTTCCATTGGGTTAGTCATTAATTTGTAATGTTGTTGTGTTTTCACTTTTTTTCTCTAGCTAATTTCTTCTGTCATTATGCCAATGTTATCACTTATATAAGGCGGACACCACAGCATACGTCGCCCATATCACCAAAAAATCTGTTAGGGCTGCCAATCTCATTCTTGTCCCTATAATATACAACTCTCATTGGACCCTCATAGTCTGCAACTTGAAGAAGAAAGTCTGGGAGTTTTATGATTCTTGTCCCTATAAATGTGAGTCGTCGGGCCGCTATGTGACATCATATAATTGGCATCTGGATGTAGAGCTACGTCCAGTGTCCGCACCGAATAAAAATTCTATGCGCGCACATATACATTCATATATATATATATATATATATATATATATATATATATATATATATATATATATATATATATATATATATATATATATAAGCATGCATGTGCACATGCATATATGTATGTATATTTTATGTGTAAATAAACATAACAAAGCTGCTATCAAGTCAAGAACAGTTGAACAAGACTTTCTTTGCTTGACCCAATAATGGTATATATTTTAACTTCATTTATGGATTTATAATAATTATAATCATCATGGGAGAGTTTGCTCCTCAAAGTGCCTTTAGGATCTCTTGGCTTGGGATACTTTTATTTTTTTCGCAATTTAGGGTATTCCTGACTTAAGTACACAAATTAAGGCATGTGTGCTTTTTTTAATTGAAGTTTATTGTGCCATTAGCCTTATCGCTCAAAAGGATAATGCAATACTTTTGGTCAACTAAACATTTTATTGACATCGTGCTTCTACCATAGCTGTTTTATTTTTCCTTGATCTTCATGCTTTGGAGCTTGATTTTCCTTCAGACGCATGCATCATTTTTCTCTACCAAAATGTAAATTTTGTGAAATGTGTCTTAGATGCTGGAAAAGTATGACTTTGGCCTCTTTGCTATTGCTGAAGTTGATGCCAAAAGGTTACTGGTATAATCTTTGGGAGCAGTCTGTTCGTTAGCAGACAGATGATAGTGCCTTGCTTGGGGATGGTGTGTGAAATGATTTCATTGACCAACTTAAAATTTCATGATTCAATATTGCTGTAAACCTTCCTAAAATGATTAAAGGTGTAACAGACGACAACAACAACAACAACATCCAACCTTTATACCACTACGTGGGGTTAGCTACATGAATCCTTTTTCTCTATTGTGTCCTGTTAAGAGTCAAATTCTCATTTAAATCTAATAAAGAAAGGTCATTTCTAATATTTTCTAACTAAGTTTTTTAAGGTCTACCTCTACCTTTCTTAACATAAGGCAAATCAAATACATCTACTCTCCTAACCGGGTTATTGGAAGGCCGTTGTTTTATGTGACCAAATCATTCAAGGTGAGTCTCTCTAATCTTATCTTCCACTGGAGCTACTCCAATCTTTTCACATTTATGCTCCTTTTGTATCCTATCTCTAAGAGTAAAGCCACTCATCCACCTGAGCATCCTCATCTCTATAACACTTCACTTAATATCATGCTTCTCTTTTAATGGATAACATTCTCCACCATAAAGCATTGAAAGGTCTCACCACCATCTTATAGAATTTTCCCTTAAGTTTGAGGGGAATTGTTCTATCACACAACAAGTCTGTTGCATTCCTCTACTTCAACCATCCAACTTGAATTCTACTAACAATATATCCATCTATTTCACCATCACTCTGAACAATAGACTCAATATATCTAAAACGATGTGTAACAAGCATTGTGGCAAAATTGTTATTCTTCTTGAATAAAAGTATTAAACTATTTAATGCATGTAAGTCATTAATATTAAATTTTTTGGATTTATGATAGAGAAAATGAGCACATTTTTTTGTATCTTTGATATTTATAATCAGAAAATTCATATGGACCATACCTTGTACTTGTTATTTCTCTAACTCGATCTTTAGCAGGTCTTCTCCATAAAAGTGATACGCAATAAGCAGACTGGAAAGTCAGAAGGATATGGTTTTGTAGAGTTCTTCAGTCATTCAGCAGCGGAGAAAGCAATTCAGACCTTCACAGGCAATTTGATGCCTAACAGCGACCAACTTTTTCGGCTAAATTGGGCATCGTTTAGCATGGGTGACAGGCGTTGCGATATTGCATCTGATCACTCTATATTTGTAGGGGACCTAGCTCCTGATGTTACTGATACTCTGTTACAAGAAACTTTTTCCAGCAAATATTCATCTGTAAAGGGTGCCAAGGTTGTTTTTGATGTAAATACTGGCCGCTCAAAAGGATATGGTTTTGTGAGATTTGGAAATGACAATGAAAAAGCACTTGCCATGACTGAGATGAATGGAGTTTATTGCTCCAGCAGGCCCATGCGTATTGGAGCTGCAACTCCAAGAAAATTATCTGGTATGTAATATTTATCTGAGGCATTATCTTCAAATGTCCAGAGTTATACATGTCTTCAGTTTGTTCTCATGGGCTCGTTGCTGTTCCACTTATAGGATTTTTTATTTAATTTTCAATAGACGTGAACTTTCTGTCCTTTCAAGTCATCGTAACTAAATTAAAGTGTTTCTTTTGCCCAGGTTATTAACCATGCTTATTTGATAAGACTGCTCCCTATAAATAGTCTCACCTCATGTTCAAGTTTAAGAGCGATAAGACTACTCCCTCTAGGAAAATCAGACCCCCAGGTAAAAGACTTGTAGTAGAGCCGAAGCCCCTAGGAAGAAAGTCAGTCTATGCTTGACAATGTCACTTCCTTATTTTGATTGAGTCACCTTGGCGAGTTTAAAAAACTCTGAAACTATCAAAGACCATGTCTTTTCCCTAGAACTTAAAAGAAGATAAAAGCTCTTGATAAAAGCCACACTAAGTTGCTACACTAATGATGGACCGGCTGCTGAGCCGGTGGGCCCCCCTAGGGGGCAACGGGCAAGAAGAGAGAGGGACTCAATGGGGAATAATTCCACTTTTAATTACTTATCATAGAAAACTAAAATGAGAGGAAATTATGTAAGTTTATTTAGGGAAAGAGGGCTGATTTAGATTCAGATTTGGGAGGGAATTAGAAAAGATTTATTTAGGGAAAGGTGACTGATTTGAATTTAGATTTGGAATGGAATTATGAAGGTTTTGTTTAGAGAAAGAGGGCTGATTTGAATTCATATTTGGGAGGGAAATAGGAAGGCTTATTTAAGGGTAATTATATTGTTTTATTTCCAGGATGTGATTGTGTTTTTGTTGTAGTCTTCTTTGGAGTTATTCCTAACGGCGCCTAGGGTTTGTGGAGAGACGATCTACCTCTTGAATAGTAGACCAACTTGTATCTTGGTTTGTTGTGTTGAAATAAGAATCTTTCTCGTTGATTTCTAATGTTTTCTCTTCGTTATTGCTATTTGGAGATCAGATACCTATCAAATTGGTATTAGAGCATGATTTAGGACCTATGGCGGCAAAGAAAGTTGATGCCTTGAAAGAGCGTCTTGAAGGAGAAGTGGGCCAACTCAAAACGGTTTTTGAGGACAAAATTTCGTCAATGGAGGAAAGGTTTTCCAACCTAGAAGAGATGATGAAGGTGTTGGATCTTCATGTCTGACCGGAAGCATCAGAGGCAAGACTGTTGATAGGAGGAAATGCAAATTCCGACAATCAGAGGGATGATCACGATGTGGAGATCTTGGGAGAAGAGGAAAGGAGTAAATCTTTTGAACCACCTCTTACGAGAGGATTGGGGGGGGGGGGAGGTTATGGCATGTGGAGGTATAGAAATGAAGAATTCATGAGGGTTGAAGTTGAAGAAAGGGAGACATATGAGAGGGGACATCAGAGAGATTATCATAACTGTTACATGGGGGGAGCCAGAGAAGGAAGAGGGAATTAGGGAGGAGGAGATCCGAGGGTGATGAATCTAAAAATGCCGGTGTTCGAAGGGGAAGATGCACATGGATAGATATATAGGGTGGAGATATTTTATAGTGAACGGGCTGACGGATGAAGAGAGGCTCATGATAGTCGCTCTAGGACTGGAAGGAAAAGCTCTGGCATGGGGACATTAGGGCTTCAATCAGATCGTGGGGAGAGTTCAAGAATTTCTTATTAGAAAGTTTTCGAACCTGTCGGAAAGATGACTTCTATAAGCAGTTCTTTGCTCTTGTGCAGGACGGGATCTTGATGGAGTATCGAGAGAAGTTCGAGTTCCTTTCCAGTCATGTGGGGAGACTGTCAAATAGTGTTGGAAGGAAATTTCATGAAGGGGATGAGACCGGACCGGAGATCAGGGCTGCAATGAGGGTGTTTAGACCAAGAGGGTTAGGGGAGACCATAGAGCTAGCCCAACTGGTGGAGGATAAGAGGTCTCTGGAAAAGGTTAAAGCAGTCATCCAGAAGCTACATACCAGATGATGACCGCTTTTTTGGCACCAAAAGTGCTACCTGTACTGGCCTAGAAAGAAACACCTAGAGATCAAGGGAGCAAGATCGAGAGGAAATTTTAAGTGTTTGATGGAGACAGGGTTGCAAGAGAAGCAGACGAAGTGGCTGTGTTTTAGGTGTGATGAGAAGTTTATCCTGGGGCATAGGTGTAAGGGCCATACCCTTCAGGTTCTTACTATCTGTGATGATGAGGAAGTTGAAGGGGAGGGTGATGGGAAAGAGATGGTGGTGAAAGAGGAGCATTTATAGCTGGATGTATCTAAAGTTTCACTAAACTTAGTGGTGGCGTTAACTCCAAACCACACTATAAAAGTAAGGGGGAATATAGAGGGCCATAGTAGTGCTGATGGATAGTGGGGCAACCCATAATTTCATTTTCAATCAAATGATGGATGAGTTGGGGCTAAAGCTAGTAAACACGGGATGTTATGGAGTGATGATAGGGACATGGAAGATGGAAAGGAGTAGGGGCATTTGTAGGGGGTTACTCCTAACACTACAAGGGGTACATGTACGGGAGGATTTTATTCCGTTGGAGTTAGGAAGTACTAATGTGATATTAGGTATGAAATGGCTGTAGACTTTGGGGGAAACCAAGATAAATTGGAGGGCCTTGACAATGAAACTCTAAGTGGAAGGGAGGAAGATGATCATTCATGGGGATTCTAGTTTATCCAAGACTATGGTATCTCTCAATACCATGGTGAAACCTATACAAGGCACGGGAGGGGGATACTTAGTGGAGCTTCAGAGCATGGAAAGGATTCAAGAGGACAAGATAGAGGAGGTAACATTGCTAGTCCAGCCACTACTACACTAGTTTAGAGATATATTTCAGGCCCCTCATGAATTACCCCCCTCGAGGGAGCAGGAGCTCGTATTACCATGAGGGAGGGAGCTGCACCCATCAGTGTTAGACCTTATAGATATCCCCAGATTCAGAAGGATAAGAACGAGAAGCTGATTCAAAAGATGTTGGAGGCGGGGATTATCCGATCGAGCGTGAATCCGTTCTCGAGCCCGATACTATTGGTGAAGAAGAAGGATAGGAGCTGAAGATTTTGTATGGACTATCGGGTCTTGAATAAGGAAATTGTTCCGGATAAGTTTCCTATTCCTATGATAGATGAGCTATTGGACGAGTTGTGTGGAGTGGTGATCTTTTCCAAGATTGATTTGAAGTCAGGCTATCATCGGATCAGGATGAGAGCAGAAGATGTGCACAAGACTGCTTTCTTGACACATGAGGGACACTATAAGTTTCTGGTGATGCTTTTCGGCCTCACTAATGATCTAGCCACCTTACAGTCTCTCATGAACTGGATTTTTCAGCCGTACCTCCGAAGGTTTTTCTTGGTATTTTTTGATGATATTTCGATTTACATCAAAACCTGGGAGGAGCACTCGGATCATTTAAAGGTTGTTTTGGAAACTTTGAGGGAACACCAACTATTCGCCTACTTGAAAAAAATGCTCCTTTGCACAATCAGAGTGGAATACGTGGGACATGTCATGTTTTAAGAAGGGGTGGTAGCTGATCAAAGCAAGATTGAGGCCACGATGAGGTGGCCTATACTCAAGATGCTGAAGGAACTCAAGGGTTTTTTAGGCCTCATAGGGTATTATAGGAAGTTTGTAAAGGGGTACAGCTTGATAGCTAAGCCACTGACATAACAATTAAAGAAGGATTGCTTTCAGTAGGGGGAAATAGTGATCAGAGTCTTCGAGCAGTTGAAAAAGGCCAGGACTACAGTTCTAGTACTAGCATTACCAGATTTCAGTTAGACATTCATAGTGGAGATGGATGCCTCGCATTATGGACTTGGAGTGGTACTCATGCAGAATCAAAGGCCAGTGGCATACTTCAGTCAGGTGCTGACCGCCAGGGGAGTTCAAATCAGTTGGTGAGAGAGAGATGATGACTATCGTGCTAGCCATACAGAAGTGGCGTCCGTACTTGTTGGGATGACATTTCATAGTCAGGACTAATTAGAGGAACTTGAAGTTTCTGCTAGAGCAAAGGATGATGATAGAGGAGCATCAGCGATGGCTCTCCAAGCTACTAGGGTATGACTTTAAGATATAGTACTGACTTGGGCTAGAGAATAAGGTGATAGATGCTTTATCACGATGCTTGGAGACTCCACAGATTTCAACTCTATCAGTTTCGATGGTTATGGATTGGGAAGCCTTGAGGAAGGGCAATGTGCAAGATGAAGGGTTGGGCAAGATCAGATCTGATTTATTGAAGGATAAGGATAGCCACCCTGGATATGCTTTAGCTGGTTAAAGTTGCTATATCAGAGACGATTGGTGCTTCCTCGGACATCGACGTTCATCTCTCAACTGCTGCGGGAGTTCCACGATAGTTCTATTGGAGGGCACTTGGGGGTATAGAAAACATACAGGAGATTGGTCGTTGAATTCTACTAGACTGGTATGCAGAAGGATGCATAAGAGATGGTGAAGAGCTGCGATGTGTGTCAAAGATACAAGTACTTGGCAATGGCTCCTTGGGGACTCCTATAGCCTTTGGCACTACCTGGGAAGATATGGGAGGAGGTCACTATGGATTTCATCGAGGGGCTTCCCAAATCATCAGAGTTCACGGTCATTGAGCAAGTACACACATTTTATTCCCCTACGCCACCCATATACGGTAGTATTCGTCATTGCGGCATTCATAAGAGAAGTGGTTCGTTTGCATGACATACCAGAGTCTATAGTGTTAGATGAGACGTTTTTTTCTAAGCCACTTTTGGAGAGAATTGTTCAAAATGCAGGGAACAATATTGAAGTGCAACACCGCGTATCACCGCTAGACGGATGGGCAGACAGAGGTGGTGAACCGCAGTGTGAAAACTTATCTACGGATTTTTGTATCTTACCCTAAAATTATGGTCGAGATGGTTAGCTTGGACAGAGTATTGGTACAATACTTCTTATCATACAACAGCTTAGACGACCCCATTCAAAATCTTGTATTGTAGAGATCCTCCCCCATTTGGTGTATTAAGGGCATGACAACACATCAATATCCTTAGTAGAGCAATATTTGGAGGAAATGGACTAGATATTAGAAGAATTAAAAGGGCACCTATTGAGAGCTCAAAAAATCATGAAAAGACAAGCTGATGCACACAGAAGAGATGTACAATTTGATGTCAGGCACACAGAAGAGATGTACAATTTGATGTCAGGGATAGGGTGTATTTGAAGCTCTGACCTTATAGACAAAAGACTGTAGCAAGAAGGAATGAAAAACTTTCTTCCCGTTATTTTGGGCCCTATGAAATAGTGGAACACATCGGTGTAGTAGCTTACTGTTTGGATTTGCCAACCAACACAGTTATTCATCAAGTATTTCATGTATCACATATGCGACGAGCGATTGGAGAACACACGCCATCCTCGGTCACATTGACAGATAACATGGAGGTGATTTTGGAGCCAAAGGAAGTAGCAGGGGTGCGTCAGGGCGAGACTGGGGTGGAGGTATTATTTAGGAAGAATTTGCCAGAATATGAGGCCACATGGGAGCATTATCACATAATCAGGAAGCAATTTCCTTCATTCCTCCTTGAGGACAAAGTGGCTCTTTGGGAGGGGAGTATTGATGGACGGGCTGCTAAGCAGGTGGGCCCCACTAGCATTGGGGGTGGTGGTGGTGGTGGGAGGGAGCAAGAAGAGAGAGGGGCTCAAAAGGGAATAATTCCACCTTTAATTACTTACTATATAAAACTAAATTTGAGAGAAAATTAGGTAAGTTTATTTAGGAAAAGGGTGCTGATTTTGATTCAGATTTGGGAGGGATTTAGAAAAGATTTATTTAGGGAAAGATGACTGATTTGAATTTAGGTTTGGGAGAGAATTAGGAAGGTTTTATTTGGGGAAATAGAGCTGATTTGAATTCAAATTTGGGAGGCAAATAGAAAGGATTATTTAAGGGTAATTAAGTTGTTTTATTTTCAGGATGTGATTGTGTTTTTGCTAGTCTTCTTTTTTTTGTGTTGTAATCCTCTTTGGAGTTATTCCTAGCGGCACCTAGGTTTGTGGAGAGCTGATCTACCTTTCAAATAGTAGATCAACTTGTATCTTGGTTTGTTGTGCTGAAATAAGAATCTTTCTTGCTGATTTCTGCTGTGTTTTCTCCTAGTTATTGTTGTTTTTGTTGTTTAGAGATCGGATACCTATCAACTAACTCGACACTTATTCTCCTTTAATTTACATAAAAGCCTAGGGGAGACCGAATAAGAAGTAACTAAAAACTGTCATTTGTGTAAGCCTTGTCCTAGAAGGCAACCCTCCTCCCTTTTTACAACAAGATTTGCATTCAGAAGTGTGTAAGTCCCTTCCAGCTGACGAGTCTAGATGGTTACCCTTGCAAAGACAAAATATTTAACAAAACCGTGTGGCCCATCCAAGGTGATGGTGAATTAAGAGAGGTACTGAAAGTGACTCCCCCTTTTCGACATGATTCACCTTTAGTAGCTTGCGAGTCCTTCTAGCCGACGAGTCTAAATAATTGCCCCCATAAAGACTTAAGTCTAGTGAAAGGTGATGCCCATCAAAGGCACAACATCATGCAAAGTTAAACATTAGAATATTTTGAAGAATATGTCAATACGAGTACATTCATTAAGAACTCAAGACAGTTGAACACACATATATTGCCAAAAAAATAAGAACTTCCCATTTATTCATTTCAAATAAATTATACTTATCTAAATAGGAAAAATGAAAAGGAAAAAAATTAAAAATACAAAAATTGACTTCAGTTATGAGTCATGCTCTCCCCTTCTGACAACTCCAACATATAGTCATAGAAGCGGTTCTTATCCTCAAATTTGCTATCGAGTTACTCGAAGGTGACTAGCTTTTGCAAGAAATACTCAACCTTCATCATACTACTTGTTAAGTGCATATTATAAAGTGTTTAAAAATGCCGCCCAATGCTCCTCCTACTTGAACTCTTTGGCCTGTCATGTGAATTCTTCATTGCTCCTTCTGTTCTCCTCAAGTTCAGCTCTGATGTGAGTGAGTTCCTCCTCCAAGGTCTGCACTTGTCTTGGAAAAACCTCTAGAAAGATGGCACAGGCACAGGGACTCCAACGTCATGGTGAATAGGCGGAGAAGTAGGCTTGCAAATAGCTAAAGGCGGAAAGAAGATCCTGAGTAGGTGGCTCCTCTGCACGTTCCTCTTTTTGTGCGATTTCTAATGACATCTTGAGCATCGAAGTGGCTTCTGAAGAGGTTGCCATCTGCTGGCTAGCTGTGTCTTGTACTTACACCGCTAGAGTTGCCACCATCGTATAAAGTAAATGGTCAAGCAAACTAAGTGAGAGCCAATGCCTTGTTCTCTCTCGGTGGATGACCTAAAACTTGCTCATAATTAGTGGTATCCTAATCTCCTCGATATTGGTGACACTCAACCCCAGTTTATAAACTTTTCAAAAACTAAATAAAAGTTTTCCTTACCTCCGCTGGTAGTTGGTTATCACCCAACCTCCTCTAACATAGGGCAATGATTGTTCGATGGCTCCTTTTAATCCTTTTGAGTAGGGCTCGCCATATCACCCTCGAGGCACTCACCACCCACACAGGGCACTTGTCAAAGACATAACGAGTGGTGTCATAGATACATGGTCATGTGTATATATTTTTCTGATACCTCAAAATCTAAATTGGAATAATTGTATTTTTTATCTTTTATTTAATTTACCAGAGCTTGTATGAAATCATCTATTTCAACCAGTCTAGCGGAAGCAAATTTATAAATCATATACATCAATCTTTCACTATATTCATTTATCAAAATTTGATTTACAATAGTCAAGAGATCACTATAACACTGATCTATCTCAACAAGCTCCTAACTATAAAAGAATAAAATAAAATACAAAAAAATAAAAGAAAAACCTGAAGATCTTAAGAGCCTCACTCCACAAGGTCATAATCCCTTTCCTGACAGAAAATTAATCCAACCCATATAATAAGCTTATAAATCCCAGTAGGACCCCAATACTACCAAAAGTTTCCAATGCAAGACAATATTAATATGCTAGCTCATCTCAATCAATAGAAAATCAATGATCATCAATATGAAATCAGCAATCAATATCAATATATCAATAGAAATTAATATGATCAGTAATATAAAATCTTCTCAAGAAATATAGGAATCTGTCAACATATAAGGAAATCAATAAAAGTCTATAAACCAATGTCTGGTGTCGTACGGTAAAACACACTTCGATTATCTATCAATTATATTCATATCAATGATTCCATTATATGTTTTGTATCAATGACATGCCATGTGTATCTATGTACCAGTATGCTATATAAGTGTAGTACTATATCAATACGTTCATGAATATCTATAAGTATATCTGTCATATATCATGTCATGTTGTATCAATTTCAATACTACTTTTATTAGTTATATATCAATTTTATTTATCAATCAGTTTATGTACTATCGTGTAAATATAATCATGAATGTAATTATAAATAGTAAGACATGCCATTCAGATTTAAAGTGGTGTTTTCATTTTTTCATCTGTCATTCATGAGTCTTATCAATCATTCATTTTATCATTGATTCGTCATCATTACATCATCATTACAAGTGACTTTCAATAATTTATAAAGAGTCGTACTCTCTGCCCATTGGCGTAATCTACAAATCTATTAATCGGGATTACATTACAAATTATCTTTAAAAGAAAGCCCATTGGCTCACCTTCCTGTATAGGATATTATGTTTTAAGAGTCAACTCATTTTAATTATACTGTTGACAGCCAGTGCAAATTCTATATTTATTTGATATTAGTCGTGTCAATTTCTCTATGCAATATAAGTCAATATCATGTATGAAATACAATAATCTATGAAATGTGGAAAAAGTTAATACATGATTCATTTACTTCAGAAAATCATAACTATTGATTTACCCTGTAAAATTTAATAATATTACAGTCAAAATGCTCATACAATTCGTATTTATAATATACAAAATGTTACACAGTGAAAGCATGATAAATCAGGAAAAAATTTATTTTTATCGATTTAGGAAAGATTAAATTCATCAAACTCAAAATGACTGAAAACTAGAGTAGGATTCAGCTTACCTACCATGATTAGAAGAAATTTCAAAACAAAACGGCAAACAAAAATGCTCTGAATCCCTTTTCTCGTTCTTCTCTTTCTCGTCTTTCTCCCCTCTTCCCCTCCTCACTTCCTTTCCTTTCTCGGATGCCAAGCTAATGGAATGGGAGGAATGGCTAACTAGAGGAGAGATTTATATTAAAAAATATTTTTTCAGTGTCCAGCGCCACAGCGCTTCCAATCCAGCACTACAGCGCTGCATGCTGCTCCCATTGTCACTGTAGAACAGAGAGTTCAACATTGCGGTGAAGCTTTCCTGGCACCGTTGTGCTCTCAAACACAGCTTCATAGTGCTCCAGCCCAGATTTTTAGAATTTTATTTTAAAATTATTTTTATAAATTTAAGGTTATTGTAATCTACCCACCTTGAAAAAATGCCGCCCGTAACATTCACTATTGGTAAAAAAATTAAATATATATTAAAACAAAGTCAATATCAAACAAAACCAAATCAATTCATTAAATAAATCCATTCAATTCAAAACAAATTGGTCTGTATTAATTCTATAATTGATACAATACAAACTACTAATCGCTGACTTTATCATTCATTCCCTATCATTGTTGTGGATGTTGACCTCCACAGAAGCAAAAGAAATCCCAGAAATCCCGAAAATTCTGCTCAAAACCCACTTACCTTTAGATTGGTGTTGTTTACGTTGCTTCCCACGTTTCCTGTGTAAACCCCGTGTCTCGATTAAGCTTCTATCTGTGTTAATAAAATGAAAACAAAGTCTTCCTTCGTTCTTCTTCACACACGAGAGCCTCCTCCCTCACTACTTCCTCCCAATCGATTTCACACTCGGCCGAACCTAGGCCTTCTACCGAGCCCCATCTGACCTCAACAGCAGCTGTTGAACCTTCCTCTTCCCAATCCACGCATGAAATCGACCTACTCGCCCCCGCCGAATACCCTCACTTTGCCGATCTACCCGCACAGTGCCCTACTCTCGGCACCTCCATCAAGACCTCCCGATCTACAACCTACAACCCAAGCTCCACCAAACCTTAGGCCCCAGCTGTCCACCTTCACTCGATCGAAGACCTCCCTCTTCCGCTCCAATACTACCGAACCCACTGTACCTATTTGATTCCCTCAAGCTTCTGTTTGCGATCGACTTCCAAGGCAATAGCAGAAGCCGAACTTCATGCAAGATCCATGCAAGCTTCCTGACCTTCAACCTACCTTACACAACCCTTTTGATCCGAATACCTTCCATCAACTTGCCTCTCTGCTCATTTCAATGGATTCCTCCACTAGCTCGTCATACCAGATCTCCAACCTACGGCCCACAACAACCATTTCCATCTAAGTCTACAAAAGCTATTGCCAACCCCCTCAAATCAGCGAAGCACCTAAACTGACGGCCCATCCCCTCCCTCCATCACTTAGCCCATTCCAAATTTTAGCCCAAACAATCAAACACTAAATCAGCCCACTCTGCTTAATTAGCCCACCACTGCATAAACCCAAGCCCAACTTAATTAACTCAAAAGGCCCACATCTCTCTTTCTCACTTCTCTCTCTACCCCTCTTAATATTATTATTATTGGTTGTTATTAATAATATTATTAATATTAGTATTAATAATATTATTAATAATATAAAAAAGGAGAAGAAAATAAAAAGAAAGAAAGAAAGAAAAAGAGAAAAGAAAAATAGAAAAAGAGAAAAAGTAGTTTTTGTTCAGATTCTCACGCCAACATCACCGTTGTCGCTCGCTTGCTCAGGTATAATGATCTCCAAACTCAAAACCTCAAATCCTGTTTTCGACGTTTACAGCGCATCGGAAAATCACCTATACATGCTTTTCTCTAGCATGGTGGGAGGGAATCTGATGCGAAGCACACGGCGAGGAGGATAGGCCTTGTCCTCTACATGCTTTTCTCTAATGTGATGTGGACAACTTTAAGTACCCATGCGAGCTTTAGTGCCAACAGGGAAAGAATTATGCAACTCTTTCAAGCAGGTACCCCTGAAGACCCATACATGCATTTCTCTGGCGTGGTGGGATCGAAAACCACAGCCGCGATGTCGCCAGACATCTACCATACAGGCTTTTCTCTAGCATGGTGGGAAGGCCCAGCTCCCAAAATTTCCCTTAAATGAGGGAGATGTTGGGAGGTTGCCAGATTTTTCAATGAACAGGGGACAAAAATTTAAACAACTACAGGGAATAGAACCTAAGATAATGAGCAGGAACCGGACTTCAAACTAATAAATGCACGATCACACTAAAACTACAAACACTAAATAAAATTCCAGATGATTCAAATGAACATCAATAGACGAACATGAAACTTGTGGTGGACAAAGAATTTGCAAACATAACTCACTCACAAGCAATAATAAAATTCCATATAATTAAGTGATTTGTAATGATTGCGATGGACGCAGGGATGTGTGATGAGTGCAATGAGATCTTTACAATTAACACCAACATACAAACAAGCACATTGAACTCCACAAACAATGAAAATTGAAAAGAATGTGCAATTTGATTTCAAACAAGTATACAAAGTCTTTAGCTAGTGTTTCACCTATGAATAGTAGTAGCTAACGTACAACACTTGCGCTATTCGTGCTTATGGAAAGAATTTGGTAGCTATAGTAAACACAGCGATGTGCTCATAAGTAGAGTGTAAAGGATGTGCGACGGGTATAACTACATCCCTACAGTCAGTGTCAAAAAACTTATAGACAAGTATGACAACCCCCTGCAAATGATGAAGGATAAGACAATAAGTGTAATGAACATAATGGTGTGTTCATAAGCAGGGCATAGACGCTATACAACTAATGCGTGCAATGCATCGTCTATAAGCCAAGGCAACAAATTATAATAAGTGCAGATACTTGCAAGCAATAATAAATGACTTATCATATGCATAACAGCCTGCATACAAATTGAAATAGCAAATTCATGATGAATGCAAGCTCCCACTAATCACTGTAAGAAGCCCATCATGTATGTAATAGAGTGCTTACAGGGAGCAGTTGGAGATTTGAAATGCACACAATAGTCTAAACATAGACGATGGCAAACAACAACAGCAGAAGAGCTGTGAATGTAACAATATCCCTACACTCGACGATCAGCTAGCTTACAAACATGCGTGGCAGTTCCTACGGACACAAAGATATGCAGGCGAATGTAGTGACTTGCTGATCAATATGCCAGCGAATATACTGGTTTCCTATCAACACAAGGAAGTTAGCATGCAAGTGAATGTAGTAAGCTATCAATTAATATGTGTGGGGAAATCAGCAGTGAATATAGCTCATTTGGTGGTCAGCGTCAGCATACTAATAAATACACTGAACCTCCGCAATCCATAGTGGTCAGCATGTAATGATTGCAGGGATCCCCCCGCAACCAATGTCCATCAAACAACATAGCCTCTTACAAATGTGCTCAGTGGAGCGCACAACAAATGCAATTACCTGCCAGTGACGACATGAGATTCTCCATATGCACAATAATATACTTACGGGTGGTGATCGGTAGCAGGTAATGAATGCTGCGATACGCCTATAGTCAACAACCATCCAATGGAAGATGAATACGTAGATCCCTTACAAGAAAAAGGTGATCAATTGGCGATAAATGCAAATACCTACGGACCCTTGTAGGAGACTCACCATATACACTAGATGTCATCTACAAGCTATTATAGAAGACTCGTCATATACACAACAAGCTATCTACAAGCAAACACAAGCTTGTGATGGGTTCAAATATCTACAAGCAACTGCAAGAGATTCGTTACTGCATGACAGTCTACTTGCATAAAGCAGTTAATAACCCACATCGCAGCTCTACGACCCACCTACAAGCAAAATATATGTTGAATGCAATCCACTTGCATACAACAACAAACTACTTTTGAACGCCTGCTGACGGCGCACTACCGACGAACAAATCCAACAAAGCTTGCAATGTATAATAGCTCGCTCGTAAGAAGCAACGGGCGACCTATAGCACAACGCTACGATTCACCTGTAAGCAAATTAGGGAATCAGTGATAAAAACTATGGGCCACTGATCAATTGAAGCCATAAATTTACGACACCAGGTCATCATGCCAGATAAATCAGTTTACCTATAAAAAATAGATGGAAGGCCCTGATGCGTTATGCAGCACGTTGCAGGCAAAAATACACCCTCGCAGGCTAATTACTGAAGATGGTAATATGCAGAAGATGAAATGAGATCCAATGCACTGCTAAACCACGTAATTGGATTCGCAACATGCATACAAGTGGATAGAAGGCGTTTATAAATTCCCAAGCGAAGCCCTATGCATTTCTTAACAATAACTTATCTGCAAGAAGCAGCAAATAACCATAGTGCATTGCCACACCACTGGATCTGCAACACTCATACAAGTGGACAGAAGGCATTTGTAAATGCCAAAATGAAATCATGTGCGCTCGTCAGTAATAGTCACTCACACAGCTGACCATATCTGAATACTGCAAAAATATCCCCTCATGTATTGAAGTGCGCATTGACACATTCAGAACATGCATATGCATTTTGCAAAGCTCTAAGAGACATATAAAACATACACCTAGCAATACATAGGGTATACTATGCAAGTGTATCATTCAATATGCAACGTCACGCTGTGGCGACACATTGCATTATCATGCAAAATACATTATACATATACATGTTGCAACATAGGAAATGCTTTACACAAGCACGTTATAGGGTAGAAGTAGATGCTTAGCACTTCAAGTACTAGGAGAATTTTAGATGTGATATATTATATGAACTGCTTTCTTACTCTGTCTTGCAAATTTGAGTCTTTTTTTTTAAACATGTATTTGATAGAATTAGGACTTATGTTAAACTTGTAGGGTTTGTATTAAAATGAGGTGAACCAGAATGATAAACCTGTGGAAGGTGAGGCCTAAGGTTTACTTGGAAGCTAAAGCTTGAAGACCCCATAAGTGAGAGTCTGTAAATAAAATTTAACTGGGTTATATAGTGGCAGGCCACTCAACTGCCAAACATATTTGTAATAATTGGGACATTACTTACATTCCTGCCTTAGTTAATTTACACTTTCAAGCATGTATTGATTGTTTACTGAGTGCGCAATAGAAATGCATGCTTTTTCCTAAGTTTTTTCTCTTATTTTGCTTGGGGGTGACCTGGACTTTTGATACGGTAGGCTCTTAGGATAAAATTAAGATTTTTACTTGTTAAAAAATGTAAACAACCTAAAATCAATTTAGGCTCCACATTTATTTAAAGAAAGAAAAAATTGCATGGCTCCTTTCAAGGAGCCAAGTTTTTCAAAATAAAAATGATCATGCATAACCCAATGAGTCTCATGTAGAAAAGCCTTCACTTATGATCAGATAACAAAAAAATCTGTATTTGTGAGTCAGCATTCTGCATACCACTCATAGTTAAGCATCTTGACCTCAAAGCCAAGTTGTAAGCCCTATCCTCTAAATAAAAAAATAGCCTCCCTACTTCTCATATGTATCAAGACCGGACATCATGATTTTAAAAGCGATTATGTGGGTTTAGCTGGTAACCTTTTTCAGGCAGGGCAATAAATCCAAAGGTCGGGTTGGCTATGTCTCATGTAAGGTGTAGTTTGTAAGTCCCTTTGTACTCCGTTAGACTTAGGTTCGAGGTACTACCTCTCGGTAGTACTCACCTTAGTTTTAGAATCTGAGGCAATGGCTGATTCTAATCGCCATACAAGTCCTCACCTTCTGGGCAATTCCTCCAACATATGTTATTGAAACGTAAGCCCCAACCTTCTAATGAAAATATCAACTTAAACAAAAATTTAGATTCCTAAAACGTAAAGCCCAATATAGAATAGTTTGAGTACCTCTGAGTTTTCCTCAGAATCAAGTACTCTTACACTTCTTTCCTTTGGCCCTTATTCCAAGAAATCTAATTTCAAGTTGATCTCCTTTCTTCCTTGAAATTCCTAAAAGCTAAAACCCTTTAAACAAGATTTTCATGGATTTTAAAATCAAAGCCAATATTTGAGTGATCTTCAAAAGAAAAAAAAAATCACTAGTTTAATCAAAAGTGTTCTCAAGTGTCAAAAGCTTGAGATGTAATTAACCATAGAGGCTTTCCCCTATGGGGCATCTGTACCCCAGAATAAAATAAATCACATTCAATCAAACATTGAATGGGAGAATCTCTATTAAAATTGTAAATTTTATTATTGAGTCCATAAGGAAATGATATTTTTATCTCCTGGGGTAATATATCATCTTTCTTATGCCATACTCGATCATAAAATATGCAATCCGTTTGAAGACAACAAATTCTCCAACAATCCACCCCTTGTCTACAAGGTACCCTTGGACGAAGCAACACATGGATGCCGACAAGGATCCTTCTGTCAGGTTGGGTCAACTACTTTCACTGACTAAGTAGACCAAGGACCATAATGACCCGGGATAATGGAACCATGAGATCTTGATCGAGTCTATCATCATTCCTCCCACCATTCGCTTTAAGTGCAAGGTGGTAAATTTCTAATTTAAATATCAAATTTTCAAATACCTAAACTCATGCTGCTATTATACACTAGATAACACGTATCTTTACGTATCTGTTTGATGACTAGCCTTAATCGAAAGTTCTCTCTCATTATCGGGAGGGTTAATTAACTATAGGGGCTTGCGCCTATAGGAAACCTGAACTCAGATTATAAAGTCCTCACAAAATGAGGGCGAAATCTATGGGTAGTGACTTATCTACAAACCCAACCTGCTTCTGAAAATTTGCCTCAGAACTTAAGTGTTAAAACTCTCATCAACGACTCGAAAAAGAAAGAAAGACGGCCATGAAGAGGCCAGAGTGCGAATTTTCAGAGCCCCAGTGGACAATCAACCATCCGGTGTCCTTGCTATCCACATTTGAAACACTATCTAATCATTAGAAAATACTATTCAGTATGCCTCCTGCCACATTAGGCACACTTTGGTACACTTACCACACTCGTCTTAGATCCTTATCTGTTGTCTGAAGATTTACTTCTCTTTTCACTGTTATCTCTTCTAGTTATATCATCTCCTAATCTCTTCTTGCTCATATCCTATCTGAACAGTGGTATAGATAAATCATTCTCCACTAATCTTTCTCTCTCAAGGGTGTCTCAATTCATTCTTCAGCCCTCTAAAAAATCTGTAGCATTTTTCTACCGTTGTGCTAAGTAATTGTGGAGCGTATCTTACCAGTGCAATAAATTCAGCTTCATACTGCATCATGGTCTTGTCTCCCTACTCCAATCTCATAAAAATCTCCTACATTTGCTATCAAGTTGATGGAGGTACAAACCAGTTTATGAAAAAGGTAAAAAAAAACTCCACCAGGTAATCTCTGCATTCATTTTTTTCTGAAATATATCTCGTTGTTGTCCTATCCACCATCTCTCTACTTCACCTTTAAATAAAATGACTGTTAATAGCACTTTCCTTCTCTTAGAGCACTACATACTGTCAAATATTTTCTTTATTCTCAGCAATCAGTCTTTTGCTATCTGGGGTTTTATAACTCCTTTAAATAATGGCGACTTCAATATATGGAACATCTGTAAATGTCTATCCTCTTCTGATTTCTTATGCCCAATCTGCTTACTCTGTGCATCACTCATTACTTATGCAAGTATACTTGCAAGTTGCATCAAACTGTTAGAACTCACTGAAACTGTTGTTGTACTCTGTCCATTATGTATATCCTGATCATTGGGGTCCATCTGTCTACTGATATAATTATCTTTCCTAATTTAGCAAATATTAAACTCAATACACATATACAATGAATTAATTAAATGTAAAGAAGAAAATCTATACTACCCTCTTCTACCCCCCTCATAATCAATCCCATAGCTCTGATTACAATTTATTTTTTTCAACAACCATTATTTTAATATCAAATTTGTGATGCCTCAAATCCAAATTGGAAGAATTTTATCTTTTATCTCTTATTTAATCTACCAGAGTTTTTATAGAATCGTCAATATAAACTAGTCTAACGGAAGCAAATCTATGAATCGTATGCATCAAAATTTTTCACTATATTCATTCATCAAATTTTAATTCACAATAGTAGGAGATCACTACAATATTGATCTATCTCAATAAATTCCTGACTACAAAAGAATAAAGTAAAATGCAGAAATCAAAAAAAAAATTTCAAGATCTTGAGAGCCACACTCTACAGATACTTAATCCCTTTCCTGACTTGAAATCAATCACATTCACATAATGAGCTTATAAAGTCCAGCAGGACCCCAATACTACCAAATCTTTCAATGCAAGGCAATAATATCAATATATATGTTCATCTCAAGCAATAGAAAATTAATGATTATCGATATGAAATCAACAATCGATATTAATACATCAATAGAAATTAATATGATTAGTAAGACAAAAACATCTCAAGAAACATAGGAATCTGTCAATATATAAGGAAATTAATAAAAGTTTATAAAACAATGTCATGTGTTGTACGATAAAACATACGTTGATTATCTATCAATTATGTTCATACCAATGATTCCATCATATATTTTCTATCAATGGCATGCCATGTGTATCTGTCTACCAGTATGTCATATCAATGTACTATATCAATATATCCATCAATGTCTATAAGTATATCTGTCATATATATGTCATGCTATATTAGTTTCCATATTAGTTTTATTAGTTTTATATCGGTTCTATCTATCAATCCGTTTATGTATTATCATGTAAATGCAATCATGAATGTGATTATGAATAGCAAGGCATGATATCTAGCTTTAACATAGTGTTTTCATTTTTTTTCATTTGTCATTCATGAGTCTTATCAATTATTCATTATATCATTTATTCATCATCATTATAGGTGGCTTTCAATAATCTATAAAGAGTCATCACTCTCTGCCTATCGGGATAATCTGTAAATCTGTTAATTGGGATTACACTACAAATTATCTTTAAAGGAAAATCCGTCGACCCACCTTTTTGTACAGTCTATTATGTTTTAAGAGTCAACTCGTATTAATTATAGTGTTGACAGTCAATCTCATTACTTACATGTAAATGCCACATTTATTTTATATTAGTCATGTCATTCTCTCTATGTGGTGTAAGTCAATATCATGTATGAAATGCAGGAAATTTATACATTATTCATTTACTTCAGAAAATCATAAGTATCGATTTACTTGGTAAAATTCAATAGTATTACAGTCAAAATGCTCATACAATCCATATATATCATATACAAAAAGTTATATGAGAAAAATGCGGTAAATCAAGAGAAAATATATTTTTATCAATTTGGGGAAGATTAAATTCATCAAACTCAAAATCATTAAAAATCAGAGTAGAATTCAAGTTACCTACTATGATTAGAATAAGTCTCAGAACAAAACCAACGAACGAAAATGTTCTAAACCCCTTTTCTCTCTCTCCTCCCCTCTACCCCTCCTCCTCGCTTCCTTTCCTTTATCGGCAAGCCAAGCAAATGGAATGGGAGGAATGGCTAAGTGGAGGAAAAATTTATATTTAAAAATATTTTTTAGTGTCTAGCACTGAAGTGCTCCCAATCCGGCGCCATAGCGTTGCATGCTACTCCCATTGTCACTGTAGAACAGAGAGGTCAGAGTCACGGTGGATCTTTTCTGGCACTAATGCACTCTCAAAAATAGTACCGTAGCGCTACATTTTCAGAATTTTATTTTAAAATTATTCTCATAAATTTCATGTTATTACAATTTTGAGTCTACATGTCTATACCAATCTGTACTTATCCAATAATATACTATTTCTTTATTTTTTAAGGGTAGTCTTTCCTGTGGCTCCTTCCCTTCACCTTATAAATAGGGGTTATATTTTGGACTTCATGCCATTCTTACCATTCACATGGATTATCTAATTTCATAACCAATCTCCATACTCACTTCTGTTATCTCTACCTAGCCATTCTTGCTAGTATGATTTTTGTCTCTCACAGTAGAATTTGGATCCAACAATAATAGCATCTATTGTTTATTTTTTTGGCATACTAAATACAAATCTTTATTTCCTTTTAACGCTACTCAAACATCTTATTTTTATTATTTCATCTTGCTTTATTCATTAGTAATTATGCATTAATTGTTTCTTTAATTTGTTTGATTTCATTCTAATTTTAGGTAAAAAACATGACTTCGAACTTCATTATAAATGCAAAAAACATCACTTGAAGTATCAATATATGAACGAAGATATGTAATTGGATTTAACTTATTTAGACCACAATTTAAACCTCATTATCTGCGTACAGAATGCCTATTACCAATTAGAATAAATAATAAAACCAAACAAGCGAAGGAAATGCGGATAATACTTGTTGATGGAAGGATAGCGATGTTGTTACACTGGGAAAGCGTTATTAACTTGTTGGGCTGCCATTCTTGATTGGATGATTTTACCATGTCAGTAAATATCTTTCAATGCATCTGATAGCTAGTCACAGTCCAATGTTTATATTCATCTCAAGGTTATTGTTAATAATAAATTAAGATAGACCAATTTCAGTTCTCAATGGTTTAAGTTGGCATCAAAGAGCAGATTAAACTAATAGCCCTTTGTCTTATACAATCTTGAAGATAGTGTGATAGTTGACGTCTCTGGAGTTATGAAATGTTATGGACAAAACAAATGAGTCGTTAGACGGAATCTAACTCGTAATTTTCATTTGTTTTTATTTTTATTTTATTGCACTGCAAACTTGTTGTCTATTATTATTTTCTTATAAATTATAATTTTAAAGTTCAGGCAATATAAGCTGTGATGAGACCTGTCTGAAGCATGCGTTATATATATTAAGAAATGTTTCATTGCAATACATGACAGCTTTATCAATTTGACGTTACTTTAAGCTCTTAGTTTTGTACGTGCATTGAAAGAAGTTCCTGTTAATATTCTAATAGCATAAATTCATTCTCTTGACAGCATAAAGGGATGACTTTCTACTCTTAGAAGGAGAATCACCGTTCTCCATTCAATGAATTTTAATATTATCGAACTTGAACGATTGTTCAAAACCTTGATAATTCTTTTTGACATCCTTAAAACTAATGACATAATTGATGTCAACATTTTTTAAGATTGTTTGAGTATCAATTGGACGGATTAGAATTTTCACAATGGATGGCTTCGATTGCATACTAAGATAGCAAGTATCGAGACCTTCAAAGGACATGGAATCAAATACATAAATTGTTGATAATATCTTGTATATATTAATTAGTATTGATTGTTGAAACACGAGTAAAACTAGACATTTAAAATGACCTCTAAATATTGTTCGATCATCCTTCTATTTTCCACATGATATGAATAGTTAAATAATTACAATCGAAATGTAGTCATATATTATAATTACAATCAACTGTGTGATTTTGAATTTGAAGAACAGTCTAAGTTATATATATAACTTCACAGTTTGAGTGAGGTACACTTTGTCAAGAGAATAGACAACATGTTATAGAGATTATTTAATTATAATGTCAGCATATCTGTAATGTAGCGGTTATGACTACATTCATCAATCCCTTCCCAATTTGAGGATTGATGTAGCCTGCCTGTGACATGAATACTTAACCATTGTCTTTGAAATCACATGAACGCAATCTCAATCATCCATGCCTTTTTTTGGTGTTATTCTGATTTCTTATGAGCTTTCTCACTTAAATGATGCATTTAAATGTTAATCATTTAATGCACAAATTTTCACTCCATATTGTTGTTCTAGGTGGTTTAGGATCTGGCAGTGCATCTGGCCAGGGCTCCCAGGCGAATGGGGATTCAACTAACACAACTGTGAGCATGTTTAATGCTAAACTTTATACATCTAGTTCATCCTTAAATCTGTCTATTCTGCCTTTTCAGGTATTTGTTGGAGGGCTTGACCAAGACATCAGCGAAGATGAGCTCAAGCATGTCTTTTCTAAGTACGGTGAGCTTGTATCTGTTAAAATTCCAGTTGGGAAGCAATGTGGCTTTGTACATTTTGTTGAAAGGTAACCCTTCAACCTTTTCTTGTGAACATGGATATTTGATCATAAGTAATATTTTATTTTTCAATGTTTCATCATATACCGGATGATTTTTTGGCAGGAAAAATGCTGAAGAGGCACTAGAAGCGTTGAGTGGAACAATGATTGGGAAGCAGACTGTTCGCCTTTCATGGGGTCGCAACCCAGCAAAAAAGCAGGTCGGTGATCATAAGGCTCATTCTTTTATCAAACAGTAAACTAATGGGAAAACTACATCTTTAGCCCCACTCTGTGTGAAATCCTTTATAAAAATAAAACTAAACTTTTAAATATCGATGCACCTTCTGATATAATGTTTAAAATTTCATTAAAAACTCTAAATTAAGTTAAGATTGCTCGTATCAGAACACTTTTGGGGTGGGTGATCTCCTGAAAAGTTACACTAAGTGGACAAAACTGTAAGGTTGTTAGGCCACGTTGGATAATATCTTGATAGTTGAGAGTTTAAGTTATTACACTTTAGTAATTTAAAATATCTCTTTTTAACATTTTCCTCACTGCGTGCCTCCTTCCACCATTCCGGTTCATATGTAAGCCATTTTAATGTTATTAAATTATATGCTTCTTAGATATAATTCCTGTATTTGATGCAATGCAATGCACTTTCGTTTTAAATTTTATGCTACTTTCTGTAAAATATTTATGATTTGCGATAACTATTAAAATAGAAAAGAGGAGAGAATTATATATAATTTGAGATGAATATTCCTTGCCTAAGTTTTGGGGAAAGGCATAATTTTGTTGAATTTCAATTATTCTCCTTTTTTCTTCAATTTGCAATAGAGATATTACTTTCTTTATTTGCTGGTTAGCTATTAATGTTAATCGATGATTTGCAAAGGCGCTTCATTTAGTTGCTAATTAGCTATCCATTTAAGATAAATTATTCATTATTTTTTCTCCAATGACTACTATCAAACTGCCTTTCATACACAACATATAAAATACATTCGTAGCTTGTTTGATCATCTGAATTTTCCCATATCATTCCAGCAATTTCTCCATTTTTCCCATCTCACGGAGTATTTCGTGATCCACTAGAGTTTTCTGTTGAATATTTCCATATTTCTCAAAAATTTTAGACTTTCTTTGACAATTTTTTTGGTAAATTGGAATATAATTCACTTAAACAGCCTTGCCAACAAAATTTTCACTATTCTACCTTTTTTTTACAGTTGAGATTTGATCCAACGAATCAGTGGAGCGGAGGGTACTATGGTGGGCAGGTCTATGGGGGCTATGGCTACGGAATACCTGTTCAGCATCCTGGCATGTATGCTGCTTATGGCCCTTACTCCATGTATGGCAGCTTCCAACAACAAGTGAGCTAAATAAGCTGCCTTTATAGTCGCTAATTATGATACATAGCAGTGCAGAATACGCCTAAATATCATTATTTGCGACCTAATCTATCTAGTTTCTAGGATATGACGTGATGTGTTACCCTATAGGAAAATTTTGACTGGTTGCTGTGATGAACTAGAATTCTTTGTACTCTATTGGTGTGATTTAAGATAATTATTCATTCATTTAGATATGCTTCTTCACTGTCTTCCCCGAGTATGATCTGAGTTAGATGGATGTTTTAAATTTTGGTTTTAATCCCCAGGTGAATCTCTATTTCATAACACAGTTGTGGAAGGAGTTTGCAAGTTAAATTTTTTGTTTATATGAGTCAACATGTTCTTAAGATAATCTCTATTATATCTGTCATAAAAGGATGTGAAATTAGTTCATCATGCCTTAAATAAATATAACAAGTAGGATAGAGGTTTTGTTGATTTTATAAATATGAGAATCATTGCCCAATGAGTGATCCAAGAGAAATTATGGGGTGGATTCAAATCTTTTTTAGAGTGTATGATGCTAAGGTAGCTGAAGGGAACAATCCAATAGGTTTGATTAACCACTGATATCAGTCTATTTCATTAGTATGTGAATTAAAATTAGAGAAGATAATTATATTTCACCATGAACAATAGCATCATGAGCTAACCAGTTAATCATATCATTAACATAACCTTTTAAATTATTAAACAAACTGTTCATTTTGCTTCTATTGAAGGTGGAAGTTTTCCTAGGAGGAAAGAAGAGATCATTTCCAAAGCTCTTTTGGGCTGGTAACTAGGAACTTCATGTCCTGCCCCTCTTACTGTCACAAAAGTCAGTCCTTCATATTGCACAACATAGCCTCCAACCTGCAATTTATTTGCTCTTGTTAAATAACTTAACAAAATATAAAACTTACCAAGTCAAATTAACCCATTCTGCTATGCTTACTTCTTTATTAAGATACCATGCCCTCCATGGTTTCAGGATAGGGAGTTTAAGCATTTTAATAAAGTTCTTCGTGTTGGTAATGGGAACAACAGAATCAACATCACCACTACAAAAAAAAAAAAAAAGATTTCAATTTCGTTCATTTCAATCCTTTTCATCTTCTTCACAGAGATAGGAGCAGCAGTTATTCAGGTATATCAGAATTGTTTGATTATTGAACTATAAACTTACCTGTACAACCATATATATAAGCCGCTTGAAATCAAGTCCTTAAAAGTAGAAAGCATGGTAGCAGGCCCATCTCTCCATTCTAAAAGACTGAAATAAGGAGATACGATACAGCTCAGCCTAAGTTCAATCAAGGCCTGGTTACTCAAAAGTCTACTGGTTAAGCCCTATACAGAGTTCTGAAAGAAGCCAGAACAAATACCTGCAACCACTCCATTCTCCAGCTTTCGCATGAAGAGCCTTCTGTACCGCAGGATTGTTTAGGTAAGAAAGAACATAGTTGTCTGTGCAGGGATCAAAATCTCCACCTAAACCATCCATCTAAAGTATGAAAATAAATCTGATTTTAATTACAATAATTTTAACCATGAAAACTTATTGAAACATAAATACTGGCAACTGACCGTTGTGTCCAAATTGAGCTGAAAATCAGTGGGGCAAATAGGAGCATATATGTTGTAGTCATCAATATCTCCAGTCTCAGAAGAAGCTGAATCAATGGCATCTGTGCATTCGGTGGATTGATTTGGGTTAGAGAAGTTGCAATTTGTCAGAATCTTAGCGTAAGTTTCATCAGATATCATTGAATGGCCCCATAAGAAGTCAATTTCTGCTTTATCACCTATATCTTCGTATACGTAAGGATTACCAACCTAAAAACAAAATGGCATATATTAATCATCAACAGATGACACTCAAAAATGATAGAAATTCGACTTCGGATATTCTGAGTAAGATTTCGTTTGGGACGGTTTTTTGTTGCTTCTTAAAGCAGTTTTTTAGTAAAAAATTAAAATTTTTATATTAGAAAGCTGCTTTAAGAAGCAACCAAAAAGTTGTCTCAAATGAAGCCTAAAATTCAAGTAATTTTTTTTGCTATTATCTGATTATCTTACAAATTTTGCCAGTGGTGAATCATAATTTTTTTTTTAAACAAAAAAATATATATTATCTTACAAATTATAAAGAAATGTCATGTAATTATATTATTATGTAATAAAGATGATGAAATTAATGAATTGATTATATTTAATCACCGCTATGCCGTAAAACTTGGTTAGAAAATATTAGAAATGATATTTGTTTATTAGATTTAAACGAGAATTTGACTTTTAACAGGACATAGTAGCGAAAAAGGATTTATGTAGCCGACCCCACGTAGTGGGAAAAAGGCTTGATGTTATTGTTGTTGTACCGCTATGCCGCGAAGTTTGATGTTTGTTCTGTTGGATATTTTGTTGTTCTGCATGATGGTATGAGCAAGTTGAGGGACATAATGGCCAGCATAGCTCTCTCCTGCGATGAAAAGCTCAACATTCTTGTAATGTGGAAATCTTTCCAACCAATTTATCAGAAAAATATAAGAGTCATCAGCAGTTCTTCTATCTCCATTTTTATCATAATCTGATGATTTGTTTGAATATGAGAAGCCAACCCCAGCTGGAGATTCCAAGAATAGAACATTTGCCACTGTCAATAATAAAGTTTTAACATAAAAAAACCAATAATTAGAATAAAATAAAATAAAAATTCACTAAGACAAAATTTAAATATTTTTTAGCTCAAAAGGAAAGAAATATAAATGATTTTCTACTGTTATAAACAATTCAGCAATCTAAGATTTCGTTTGGGACGGTTTTTTTGTTGCTTCTTAAAGCAGCTTTTTAGTACAAAAATTTTAATTTTTATACTAAAAAGCTGCTTTAAGAAGCAACAATAAAACCATCTCAAATAAAATCTAAATTTGTGAACATAATAATAATAATAATATATATATATATATATATATATATATATATATATATATATAAAGCTCTAACCTTTGTTCCATGAATAGATGTTTCTGAAAAGCGTTTTTCCATCACTTCCTACTCGGAAGGGTCCTAATTCCTCCATGGCTCCAAAGCCCAATGAAGAGCATCCTGGTCCTTTGGATTGCAATATGATAAAAATACATAAATAAATCATAAGAATAATAGCTTGTATAAATTAATTATATATTTTCTAATAAATATATCATATGAAATTGATCCATAAATCATCTTATAACTATGTAAAAGCAAGAAAATTTCATCCCTCTATGTTTTAAATAAAATATTTCATTTATTTTCATGAGACATATTAATTTTATTACCGGCTAATTATTTGTAACTCTACTCTATATGACTCCAAAAACCTCACACACATAAATAAAGCAAAGTACTTTTATATTAGCTTCTATGTAGAGAAACAACTTATCCATCATACTACCCTCAAATCAGAGGCCTTAGCAAAGGAATCAAAATTTCTGCCAAATGATTTATATTAAATAAATAAATAAAATATTAATTAGATCCCTCACAACTCATATTTTATTATATAATATCTCCCGATACTTATTTTTTTAATAAAATTTTAAATCTTGACTATTTTTTAGACATTTTGTCTCCCTCAAAGGTGAAATTATTCTGTACAGATACGAACGTCGTCCGGAGGCGAATTAGAACACATCATATCACCAATTTGTTGTGTATCGTAGCTGTGAACAGTTGTGTATCAGGTGACGTGGCATGTTCTGATTCGCCTCCGGATGATCCGGTGTCCGCACAGAATAATTTCTCCCCTCAAAGATATCTTCTAATACTATTTTGGCTTATATATGTTATAAAAGGAGAAAAAAAAATAAAATGCAATATAAAATTAATGGCCATGTGACACTCATTCACATATCACATTATCTCCGTAGCACCACCCTCAAGATTCAAGTCAATCAACCTATGGAGTATATTCCTTCTTCTACATCATTACTTGCAAGTTGCAACTATATTATAATGCCTACAGAGCCTATATATGGGGCCTTCCTTATGACACATAGATTTATGATAATGACATAGCTATTTCATTTTTAAAATAATTAAAAAATATATTAAATAGATTTATCAAAATAAACCAATGAAAAAATATATTATGATGAAAAAAATCTCCTTTTAAAATACTTAAATGGTAAAATAATATTTTTGTTATAATAAATGATCCGATTTGACAAAATCCATTAAAAATAGAACTAATCTTTAATTAACAAAACATTAGTGTTATATTTTAAAAAAAATTGTCAAAATGTTTTTCCATATTAGGTTAACAAGATTCGAACAACCTGTCAATGCTCTTAAAATAAAATTATTATTTAAATTTGATAAACAAAATATTCTTAAGAAAAGGAACGTATGCCTATTGAGAACACTTACCCTAACAAAAAAAAGTAACATATTGATTTCTACAAAGAGTTCTCTAATAGTGGTTAACTTTAAGAGCCCGATAGCGGCCTGGCAACCCCCCCACGAACCCCTAAAAGCCCATGGCCCACTTCCCCTATATTTGGGAAAAAAAAATTGTAAATGGACTTTGCATTGAGATTTGTGCTCATCTAAGTACGACTTCTAAGCCCATCCTAATGCATTTTGCATTAGAATATCTTGGCATAACTATTTTTTTTCAAATTTTAGAATTTTTTTTTATTTTATAAAAAAAATTGATGAATGATTTTTTATATATATATTTATATATTTATAATGAATAACAGAGCCATTGCACAAGCCCTAATTTTCCCATTTATGTTTCCTTTAAGATAGCTTTTGACCATTGTTTTTCAAAAAAAATTTGTACTAAAAAATTACTGTATAAAATAATAAGAAAGTTATACCTAACGAAACCTTAATCAGTCGAAGAATAATATAGCGATGAAATTGTTCAATCACTTCTCATCTAATTTGATGAGGGAAAAAGAAAATTTTGACAGATTAAATAACTTTCCTTGAAAAATATTGATCATAAAATCAAATCAAATCAATGATTGTAAAGAAGAAAAAACAGATGCTCAGCTTACCTCCATTTAACCACAAAAGAAGTGGTTTTTTATCCTTATCATGAGCCGATTCAACAAAGTAATAGAACAGTTCCCTGCCTGCCTTTGGATCAACTGTCACATAACCTGCATATTGATCAAAATCAACTCCAACTGGCTCCCCTGGAAGCTTTTCAATTCTGTCAGCCTCCATCTTCCCTTCATGCCGGCCGACGAAAACCGGCGTCGACAAGCCATTAGCGCCGAACTCTGGCCCAGCACCGAAAGTCATCTTTGATAAGCTCTGTGATTTGATCAAGCTTCTGAGCTGGTCTGCCTGCCTAACAGCTTCATGAACTGGAGCTAATGAGAAGAGGCAGATGAAGACTAAAAGAAGAGCAAAGAGTAATGGGACCATCATTTTCTAATTTGATGAACTATTGGATACAAATAAATATAATGTGCACAGCTATAATTGCATGGGTTGCAATGAATTAGAAGCAACTAATTGCATTTATGAGTTGGTGACCTTCAATTGCGCCATTGCTGCAGTTTTATAGAGGATATTAGAACAGGTAGAGTTTGGAATCAAGTAGGGAGTTACAATTGTGGCTTGACATTGAGTAATTTGGCTTTTTGTGTGTTAGCTATTTATTGAGGGGAATGTATAAGTGCCCATGAAATAAGAATAAAGGTACATATGACTTTGGAGCATCACATATTTTTTTGAACATAGGACACATTCTACTAATAATTATGATTCACGAGATACAATGAACTCTCCGGCAGATAAAAAATGACTCTGATGGTCCCCTTCTGCTTAAATTTTGTATGGGGAGAACAAAAATTCTCGAAAAAAAATATGTCAAGAGTTTCTGATGCATTTTTAGAGTATTAGTATAAATAAATCATCAAAATATCACACAGAATAATTTTATCATAAGATAAATATTGAATTTGTGCGTCATTATGTAATGCAAAATAATTATTATAATTATTATGCAATTATTTATATTTATGATAAAAATATATCAATGTTTTGAAGATGATTTTTTAATGGGAAGTTCTTCAACCAACAATAAGCTTAAAGAGTAATTGCTTCTAATTTATTCAGCTTTTTTAAAGGCTTTATAATAATTAATATTGTTCATTCATCATAAAAGACCATATTGACCTCTGTTAAAGATCCTAAAACTGCGGAAATGACTGATAAATTTGATTTTAAGATGGAGATTCTCGTCCAAATTGTGAGATTTTTTTATTACTTTTATTCCTCACGCGTTGACTTGAGCGAGATGGCTTTGTTTGCATGGTGAAATTATTCTATACAGATACGGACGCCGTTTGAAGATGAATCAGAACGCGCCACGTCACTTGTTTGTTGTGTACCGTTGTGTACTGAGTGATGTGGCACTCTGATTTGCCTCCGAACAATCCGATATCTGTACAGAATAATTTGTCGTTGGCATGAGGAACAAGCAAGATCATAACGTATTGAGGAAAGTTTTAAAAATATTGCGTGGGTTAGCTATGTGATTATTGAAGTAAGTATGAGTTGGTTTATCAATAATGATTGCAGCGAATTATGGCAATGATCTGTTGCATTAAGAAATATATATAAACATTAAAAAATGATTTATGTATTTTATGGCATTCTTTATGAATTGCATGAGCTTTATATAATATTCATGAAAAAAATTATATTCCTAAGATAATTTATATCAGCATTTTCTTAAAAATTAGTGCAAAAGTTAATTATTTTCAATCAAATTTTTATATTCTAAAATAAATTGTTAGATCTAAAGAATCTTACAAATACAAATCTTTATCTCATTACATTAAGCTACAAAAATTCTTTCTCCGCATTGTATCTTATTAAGACTTCATTTGGGATTATTTTCTTATTGCTTCTTAAAACAATTTTTAGTACAAAATTTTTAATTTTTGTACTAAATAACTACTGTAAGAAACAATAAGAAAGCCACCCCAAATGAAGCCTAAGATTTTATTTGGAACAGCTTTCTTACAAATTTGCTTTTCATACAACTACAATTTTTGTTGGGTCATTAATTTTTCATTGTTTTCAATAATTTTTTTTACTAAGAAATTGCTTATTACAACAGCTTTAAAAAAAGTGATTTTTTTTTTCACAACTTTATAATCACCCTAAGAGTCAAATTCTCATTTGAATCTAATAAAAAAAAACATTTTTAATATTATAACCTAATTTTTTCAAGGCCTAACTCTACCCTGTATATAAATATATATTTAGTTATTTTTTAATTTTTTGGATTAGATTATGTAGGATTATCTCCATTGTACCATAAAACATTGAATCTTATCAAATCGTACCAATTAGTTGATTGATGCCATTATTTTTTGCTCATAGTTTTAGTGCTCGGCTTTAAATAAATATTTTTCATTTTCTTTCACTTTCATAGACCCATAATTGTTGATAATATTTTTAAATCCTGCACTTATGCTAATAATCTGTAAGCATAAGACTTTAAATTTATATTTATCCGAAGAAAAACAAAACCTTCAGCCATTAAAATAATCAAGCAGCTATTATTGGTTGTTCCATAGCAAAGTTTTTTGTTTTTGAGTGTAACGTTGGTGCTAATGATTAGTTGTCAATGATTTCTGTTATATATATATAGAGATCATACGACTCATTGGCAAGAAAAACTAAGTTTGTTACAGCGTCAACATCATCAAAAATAAAAAAAATTTGATGCTATTAGCTGTTTAGATACCATAACTCAAAAATTTTAGATTTTAATTTTTAAAATATGACATTGGGATTTGAATGATCTATTATAAAATTTATTATCTAAGAGATAGATAAGTGATTTAAGATAACTAATATTTCTTTTGGGACATTTTTCTTACTGTTTTTTAAAATAAATTTTTAGTAAAAAAAATTTATACTACTGCTGCTTTAAAAAGCAATAGTAAAATTATTCCCTCCCTCTCTCTCTCTCTCCAGAATTTGCAAAGGCTATCATCAATAATTAAGATTCATGAAACCCAATTAACAACATAAATTACTATTAGCGACGCACACCTACATTAGCCTCCTCCATTACTTTCTATAGCTCAACGCCTGTCGTCCAGTTCACTTGTAGCTTTTCAGAGTTCACATGGCTACCTTTATCCTGATTAAATCTCTGCCGCTAATTTTTAACTACCTTATGGCATTTATGTAAATTCCTTTTCTACTACTTCATCTAGAATAAATGTATCTACTGTATTCAGTATTAACTAATTGAAATCAATGGAGTAAATTTATGTTGCCTCCTTTCCTTTGTGTTTTACTGTTTGTGTTGTATTCAATACAGCTGCTATACCTTGCGCATTGTAAGTATTCTAACATGGTATAAGAACCATTTGCATAACTGCAATATGGATATCTCTCCAACCACTTCAACAAATACCCCTCCTCCTATTACACCCCTGATTTCCACCGTCGACTCTTCCATTCCTACCTCCCCGAAATTTTTGGTCTCCAACATAAAAAATGTTGTCCACATTCAGCTTGCTGCCGACAACTATCCCACATGGTGAACTCAAATACATAAACTATTTCTTGCAAATGGTTTGGCTGGTTTTCTTGATGGCACCACTACCTGTCCACCCCAACAAGTTCTCTCAGATACAGGACAACTTATCTTAAACCCCCACTTTTCTAGCTGGCTTCTTCTTGACCAGAATCTAGCAGTTGCTCTCTTCTCCACAATCTCCCCATCCTCGCTTCCCTACATTATTAACTTGGACTCCTGTCATTCCATGTGGAAACCTCTTGAACGTCGACTATTCTCTACAAATCGTTCTAGAGTTATACAACTCAAGAACGAACTTCACTCCCTCACTATGTGAAATCAGCCCATGACTGATTATCTCTCCATTGTAAAACATTTGGTGGACACATTGCTACTACTGGTGGCACCATCGACATAGAAGATATTATCCAATATATCTTAAATGGTCTACCTACTAACTATCAAGCCTTCAAAACAGCCATTCGAACAAAGCTCACACCCATTTCTCTGGATGACTTATTTGTTCTTCTCTACAGTGAGGAAGTCCATCTTGCAACAGATGCCACCAAAGAACTCTCCTTGACGAAAAAATCAACAAAACTTGATATGCAGTTTGCTCTCGCCACCACCAGGGCTTGTGGTCGCGGTCGTCAGCCTTTTCATCTTTGCGGATGATATGCGAATTCTTTCGCTTCTTCCCGGGGCAGTCACACCAGAAGTCCCATACAGTGTCAAATCTGTGGGAAAAAAAGGACAATCTGCCTTTTCTTGCTGGGACCGTGCAAACCAACAATAAGCTCCTCAACATCGCATGCACTACTTGCTGAATCACCATCTCCTGCAGATACTCCATGGTATTTAGATAGTGGATCCCCTGCTCACTTAACGCCCAACCTACATTCCTTGCAGAATGCCTCAACATATCAAGGATCCGATCAAGTTCTTATTGGCAATGGTATTACTCTACCAATCATTCATTCCGGCAAAGGTCTTCTACCTACACCTTCCCGTATGCTCACTCTCCCCTCTATGTTACATGTTCTACATTTATCCCACAAACTTCTCTTCATATCTAAACTTACAGCTGATAATAATTGTTATATCTTATTTGACTCCTTTGGTTATGTTATAAAGGATTGGAAGAGACAATAACCTCTTCTCCAAGGACCCTACCTTAATGGTCTCTATTCGATCCCCACCGATTCTACCTTCCGCAAATCTCAACAAATTGCCACTCTCACAGCATCTATTGTCTACACTCTTTGGCAACGACGATTGGGACATCCAAATCCTGCAACTATTTCTGTTATTGCAAAATCATCTCCTAGTTTATGTATCTCCCTCTCCCCCTCTATATGTACCTCTTGTGCTCTAGCTAAAAGCTACAAGTTATCCTTTAATGAATCTACTACTTGTTCTACTACAGCTCCTTTAGAACTCATTCATGCTGATGTATGGGGACCTTCTCTTGTTATTTCTATAAATAGTTTTCGTTATAACTTAATTTTTGTTGATGACTTCACTCACTACAGCTGGGTTTATCCTATGAAATATAAATATGATACTACACCAAACTTCATTCAATTCAAAATTTTCATTGAAAAACATTTACATAAAACCATAAGAACTCTTTGTACTGATGGAGGCGGTGAGTTTCTCAATAATACTCTTCATTCCTTCATAGTTCAAAATGGCATTCATCATCAATATACTTGCCCTTACACACTTCAACAAAATGATGTTGCCGAATGCAAACATCATCACCTTCTCGAAATGGTTCACACTCTCCTCTGTGATTCCAAATTATCCTACCATTTCTGGATTGATGGTCTTCTTACTGTTGTATACCTTTTTTATCATCTACCATCCCACACTGATTCCCACAAATCCCCTTTTCAGCTTCTCTATAATAAAACGCCAAATTACTCCCATCTTCGTGTATTTGGCTGTCACTGCTACCCTTGGCTACGCCCCACATAAACTCGCACCTCCTTCAACTCCCTGTATTTTTCTTGGCTACGGCTCAAATCAAAAAGGCTACAAATGTTAAAAATCCCAATATGGGTCGCATTCTTGTATCCAGACATATTCTCTTTGATGAGTCCACCACATCTACCACAATTCCAATCCCTCCCATTTCTCCAACAGATAACATTCCATTTCCGTTTCCTCCCCACTTTCCAAGCTCACCCGCACCACCTATTTCATTCACATCTCCTCCTCCAAACAATCCACTAAATACTTCACCAAATAGTCCACTTACCTCCTCTCTACCGCTCTTATCCTCCTCCAGTCCTACTTCCACTTCTTCCACCTCATCTACTTCCCCCACTACCTCTCTATCTTCAGCTCCACAACCAATTAGACACCCAACGATCACCCGCCTCCACATTGGCTCGCTCAAACCTCACCAACTCCTGGATCTCAGTCATACCATCCTAACCACCCCAACTACCTACACTTCAATAGTTAAATTTCCTGAATGGCATCAAGCTCTCTCCACTGAATTCAATGCTCTTCAAGCCCAAGGTACATGGATTCTTGTTCCACCTCAACAACATCAAAATGTTATTGGATGTAAATGGATATTCAAAATTAAAAGACATTTCAATGGATCTATTGCTCGCTACAAGGCCCAACTTGTTGCTCAAAGATTTAAACAAGAATATGGTATTGAATATTATGAAACCTTTAGCCCCGTTATCAAATCTCCAACGATTCATCTATTTCTCACAATCTCTCTTCATTTTAAGTGGTCAGTCCTACAACTTGATATTGCAAATGAATTTCTTCATGGCCACTTAGATGAAACCATATACATGTCCCAACCCCAAGATTTTCAAGATCCACAATATCCCAATCATTTATGTCTCCTAAAAAAACCCATTTATGGTCTCATACAAGCTCCTCGCCAATGGTTTGCTACACTTTCCACCTATCTCATTCTTCAAGGCTTTCATTCTAGTTCAACTGATTCCTCCCTCATGATCTACAACACTAATAACATTCGCATCTACATTCCTATCAATGATGATATCCTTCTAACAGGTAATGATCAATGCTTCATCACTAAACTTCTCCAAAAACTCCAGCAATTTTTCAATATAAGAAACTTAAGCAATCTGTCTCGGTTCCTTGGCATTGATGTGACTATGGCAAACAACTCCTACCATCTCTCTCGGCACACATATACCATGAAACTCTTAGAAAAAATTGGTATGGAAAATTGCAACCCCTTTTTTAACCCCTTATCCTCTAAACTACCCACAGCTCCTAAACCACAGAATCCTTTTCCAACACATCTCCTCTGCTGACTAGATAGCCGACATCTTCACCAAGGCCTTACCCAACTCTACATTCTCTGATCTCAGACGCAGACGCAAGTTGACGGTCTACACTTGCCCTCAACTTGAGGGGCGGTATTAGCGACGCACACCTGCATTAACCTCCTCCACTACTTTCTACGGCTCAGCTCCTGTCTGCGGTTCACCTGTAGCTTTTCAGAGTTCACGTGGCTGTCTTTATCTTGATTAAATCTCTACCATTACTTTTAAACTACTTTATCACATTAATGTGAATTCCTTTTCTACTACTTCATCTAGTATAAATGTATTTATTGTATTCAATATTAACTAGTTTGTGTTCAATACAACTGCTATACCTTGAGCACTGTAAGTATTCTACCAATTACTAGTTATTGGAGAACAACGCAATCATGATGCCAATAACCTTAATGTGAAACTATTGGGTTGTAAATAAGAATATATGAGACCATTTAGAACATCCTGACAAAGATATAGGCTGTATTGATCATAAATAGATCCACAACTCTAAGAAAGTGAGAGAGCATTAGCTATGGTGGTTTGTAGAGAAGCAACCGTATCAACTGCAGCTTTAGTTAGCCAACTGATCCCGACTTTGAGTCGATGCTCATCGGTTGGCAATCTCCAGAGATAAGCCAATTTCCTTGCTGTAATGAAGAATGCAACCATGATAAATAAATTAGTCTGATACTGAAATGAATTGGAGATGTGAAGTTACCAGTATGTCCAATGGGTCCGTCCAAAGTAAAGCCGTCTATAAAGCTTGGTGAGACAGCAGCATCATTTCTTCCAAGGGTCATCATTTCTCCCAGATTCTGGAAACTGGACATCCAATGAGCAGAGCTTGTTACTATGGTGGTTAAGCAGCTGGTTACAATGCAGCAATGTTCATTGTAACATCACATTGTACTTATCAGTCTTCAGTATTTTCATATGCAACTTTGGTTATTGTTACTTAATTTGTCATATTTATGTCATCTTCATCCTCATTTTGCTTTTCATATTGATAGGGGGTAAAATCTACCTATTTGAATTCAGGTTAGCTCAGTTGAAAGTGAAATGATATTACATCTATTAACACGCATGGGGTTGTAATAAGGAGCCGGATGATGAAATAAGAAATAGCAATTGATGAAGCAATCTTTCCACTAGTAGATACCCCTCCCATCTCCTAGATATATAAGGCTTTGCCAGTTCATCTTATCTCCAACTTGTCGCCCTTTTTCGGATATTTTTAACCTTCGTCTCTTCACCTCCAAAATACTTTACACCTAATCATCCTCTTCTCAACAAAATACGATTATAAGTCCACATTCATCATTTCCACCAACCCACTCTGCATCACACTATTATATGAATAGGAAAATTACTGTGAACTTGGAGATTCATTCTCCCATCATTTAATATTTTTCGTAATTGGTATAATCTCAGGAATCCTTCTTCTAATTCCATTCCCAGTATGCCCTGCACCAGGTGTTATTTTGGACTATTGGAAATGTAACTTCAGCCAATCCTATTGTTCACATTAATTCCCATCTACCCTCTATATTAGTATATTTTTTTGTCGAAAATTGTACATATCAATGCTAACAATCTTTTTACCTAGTTATCAGCCAATTGCGATCTCTTCCCAAAAGAATATATATATAGATTTATCACTAGGAAACTAACAAATAGAGGGTTTAAAAGGTAAAATGGGAAATATGAACTTGGGAAGCCAAAAGCTTCGCCAATTATTAGGATTTATTTGAGAAGATCTAGAATGAAATTCCTTATGAAACCATATTTCCGCTCATTGATCTTCCAATTTCCATCCCAAAGAAATAGTCAAGGGGATCCCAAGTCATTAATTTGAAATTCTAGTGTTGAATTTTTTCTAACCAATCTCCACATCATCACATACCAAAATGATATCATCCACATAAACTATTAATACTAATGTCTTCCAACAATTAATACTAATGTCTTCCATTCTCTTGAAGTTCCACATCCATTTTATAGTCTCCTAGAACATGATAATATAAGTAATCATAGGTTTGAGCTAATTAAGCATTTAAATGAGAATGACAAAGTCAAAGGCAAAACATTTTGTATATTTGGTAGTGTCCAGAGGGTCCATATAATGACGTTTCTCATGAGACCCATAGAGCAAAAAAAAAAAAAATCTTAAGACCACAAAAGCTAGTTAGTACCATTGAGTTTGATAATAGGATCAAAACTACGAAAGACTTCATCCTAGGGAGATGAGTAAAGTAAGTCGGCAATGAACATGATGCATCTTGGATGTAAAAACAACAATATAGATAGAAGAAAAATGCATGAATACAAATATGGAGGCTTCCTAAACAGCATAAATATAATTAGAAAACATTCCTAAACAATTGAAACATTTCTAAACAGAATAAACAAAATTAGGAAATCTTCCTAAACAACATAAACATAAGTAGGAAACTTTCCTAAACAGCTCCCCATTGATTCTTCCTCCTTTTTACATAACGAATAATAGCTCCCCTAGGCCCCACAATGGGGGGTTGAAATCTCCCCTTCTGCTGCCCCTAGTTCCACCCAGCCAAAGGGTTGGTTTGGCCAGGGCTGGGCTGATTTGGGTCGGCCATGTGCAATTTCTTGGTATATCAAAACACCATAAAGGGAAGAGAATAAGAATGATTTAATTAATCACTCGGATGAGATTGCTAAGAAACAATCATAGATGGATCTTTGAGCAGTCAAGCGCTAGTAGCAGCACGCAAGCAAGACACCATGACAAGTAGAACATAAGTGCAAGAGTTGTAGGTGCGAGAGGTCGTAACAAAAAAATTTAAAGATTGAGAGACATGGCAAAGCTAGTGTGAGAGGTTAGAATGAGAGAGGTCGCAATTGAGCTCGCAAAAGGCACATTAACGAGTATCAAATGCAATTCATGGTGAAATGCAATGAGTTGTGCAAGCCAGGGGTTCACGTAGGCGAGTGAGCTTGAGCGGGTGTAACATGAAGTGAGCAGCTGGAAAAGACGAGCAAGTAACATTCATAGTAATGGCATAGCTAGGACAAACAAAACAAGAGAGAGAGAGAAAGCGGGAGAGAGATGGTTGGCCAAACATATAGAATGAGAGAGAGGGGAGAAAGAGGGAAACTAGAACGATAGCCAAGGCTTAGCCTTGCCTGGATGCACGTTGAGGCATTTGAAAACTAGTTGATTTATTCACGATAACATATGCGCCTATTTTAGGCAAATACAAGACATAAAATAGGAAGAAAATAATAGGGTAATAAAGAGAACATCCTGAGAATATATAATAAAATAACGAAAAGATTGAATAATTAATGACTTCTAATTTCATAACATCTTTAAGATTATAGAACTCATTTTGATTATGCTTTTTAGTCTTGCCCATATATAAAATTAAAATTTTCATGCATTATTCACACTTTAAAGAGCACTAGTAACTTACTCGGAGGATGTTGTGCATTTTGCTAAATAACTAAAGGTAAAGTAACTGTACTTAATGAAGACATCATACAAGACAAAGGATGCTTGGATTTCAGGATATTTAAAAAGAAACTGTAAACCACATTCCATCTCAAGGAATTAATTTAATAAAAAAAAGACCTTGATTTTTCATAAAAAATTTGTCAAGCAAATCTGTCCCCTCTATAATTACCTGGGCTAGTTTTTTTACTCAGCCAAAATAATTTAAAAGCCAGATTTCATTTAAACTAGGAAGCTTTAATGATATACGCACCGAAATGGTAAAAGAGGTCGATCATTAATAGCTGCCCAAAGATTCCAACCAGCAAAATCTGCTTGCTGAAATGCAACCTAGAACAATTTGAACCAAAAGTTATTTCAAAATAATTATCAAAATATAGAAATGTTATGATAAGTCAATGAAAAAGTCAAGTGCGAGCCTGTGCATTCATTCCACTACATTGCAGATGCACAGCCTGTGCATTCATTCACTACATTGCAGATGCACAGCAAACAGGTGACAAAAATAACTGTGCCATTAAACGAAACAAAAGTGCCAGTGCGTGCAAATTAGCAAAGAACTTGCACAGAATTGCATGATAAGTGCAAAGCCAAAGATCTACCAGAATGAACACTAAAAGCAATACTAAAGTTATTAGAAATTTCAAATAACTTATATACACAGAATGCTCACTCAATGTGATGATCATAAATAAGAATCACCATACTTGTGCAGTTGCAGGAAGCAACTTTCCAGATGAATCTCTCATAGCTGCAGAGTCACCTATTGCAAATATTCTAGGATGACCTTTTACACGGAGAGTTTCATCAGTTTCTGCTTGTCCCCTTCCATTAAGTGGTAGTGCACGAGGATGGTCAGAAGGTTCCAGCTCAGGCACAAGAGGTTTGGAGCCCACAGTCCATAAAACCAAATCTGCCTCCAGAATCTGACTCTGCAGACCTCTCTGAGCGGGTTTTAGCTCCAAAATATATTTACTGTGTGTTTTTACTTCATTATCAACACTCATTTCTTGCTCAGCACCTATAAACACAGCTGAGTCTTTACTAGGAGGAGCTTCTATAATAGAGCTCACAAAATAACCCAAGAGAAGCTTAGTGTTTCGAGATGAAAGAACCTGTAGAATAATAGCAACCTATGAGAATAACACCATTATGCCATGAGAGATGCATATTACACAGAAAAAAAGTTCTTAGTTAAAGAAAATTTATGGAGAACCATCCTCATCATAGTTATACATACACCAACTGTTCCGGTTGGCTTTGCATATTTTTCTGTTTTTCTCATTCCTTGAGTGTTGCAAATGCTGCTAATTCTAGTTATCTCAACTCTTTGTACAAACTCTAATTAATATAATATCAATTTAACATATCAAAATAAGAGAAAAAGCTCAAAATAACCTCCCGACCATTCATATGTGGCCAATTTAGTCTTAAAATATTACATTTCTCTAATTTAATCCATCGATTATACAAAATTGATCTCAAATGGTCCTGGAAGTAAAAATTGGGATACAAATTGACCAAATTTAGTCCATCGACTATATAAAATTGATCCCAATTTTAGTCTTTGAGAGACAATTAGGACCAATTATGTATTGTCGGGGGACTAAATTGGAGAAATGTTATACTCTATAACTAAATTGGACACATACGAATAGTTAGGGGACCAATTTGAGCTTTTAACCTATAAAAATATAAATGTTGATTTTCAGCATAGAAATAAATATTTCATAGACTAAAAACTACATAAATTCAAAGAAGATGAGTGAATTTAAGGGCTGGATTCCCTTTTCTATCTATTACTAAATTACTAAAAAAAAAATTAATTCCAAAATCCTTCAATCACCATTGTTCCGCTCTAACTGATTATCAGTGTTATTATGACACCGATATCTACCTAAATATAGTTAATCACCATGGTGACCTCATTACGTGAAAGCTACCTAAATAAAAGTTCCCATAATAGGTAGATGGTTCAATCAAACTTATAAGTGCATGCAGCCCTAACACAGCATTTGGAGAAAGGTTATTTCCATACACTTATAAATGAACTGTAGACATGCATTTATAATTTGAATTAAAGAGGCTGTACTTATCTCTCTTTCATCAAATAATTATAGCATCATTCCTTTCAGAAGGTTTATTATATTGTTCAGACATAACAGTGCCAAAATGAAATGTCAGACATTCAGTTTTGAAGCACAGAAAATTGTATAACAACTTTGCGCATCTAACAGCAAAGCTGCTTTGCACGTAGTAGCTGCCTGAAAGTAAAATCTCTCTTCATATGGGACATTAATCTGAAAGCAGTGGAAATTTTTCATGATAATTACAAATTCTTCATTGGTGAAAATCTCGTGTTTCAAGCATTATGCTGTAAAGATTTGGTCTTGTTTCCAGTTAATTAATAGGCTTTCATGGTGAAAAATATAGTATGTATTTGGAAGCCATTCAGAAAGTTATAAGTAAAAACCAGTTGGAAAGTTTTAAAATAAGTTAAAACTAAAAAACATTCAATATATTAAAAGATAAATATAATTTCATTTAAATCAAATTAATTATTTTTTAGACTTTTGTCAAGTTATTACTATGCCAATGGTTGTCATTGAACATCAGAAGAAAAGTTTTGCTTCGCTTCAGAATGCTGCCTTATAATGGTGTCTTTTAAACCTCAAGTTAATAAATGTATCTATGCACTGTCCATTCATTGTAGTTACAGTGGAAATGTCGGCTCAATCAGGTGTACATTCTCTATGCCATTTCACTTGGTTGATCATTAACTGTAGCTGCACATATCTTCATAGAAACAAGCCGATAATTCAAGCACTAAAGATTCTGCAATAAAACTAACTTCCCGCGACTCAGTTTTACATCTTATCGCAGAATTACCTATCTTCTTAACCAGAGTATGCCTAGAAATTGATGACAAACTTACTGCTATAAGGCAAGGTGAATATGTAACATAGGAATTATTACACATTTAGGCATGCAGATTCATATAAATTTTTGTTTAGATTTTCTTTCACAACAATTATAGCTTCCTTGTGATGTTTAAATAATTCAAAATGCATCCTAGATGAAGTTGAAGCTTTACTCCCAAACCAACATATTAGAAGAAGTGATCATACTTTTAAAGCAGCTTCTCTATTTCCTAAGGGTGCAGTTGGACAGATGGAAGTTTCAACATTGATTGCTTGAACTATTCCCCGACCTTTTAATCTCTCGGATATTGTGGCAGCTAGCTCTACTCCAGAGTAACCACACCCAACAATAGCAACACTTATAGTAGAAGAATCTTTGCTGAATTGCTCCCTTTCCAACATCCTCAACTTGTCATCAACTTTCTGCATTCATTACTTGTCAAACTATAAGATCAATTAATTAGTGCTTCCGCAGAAATCAGAAGAAGCATATATAAGTAGCAACAATACAACAAAAGTGGTTAAACAGCATAATGATTTTTATAAATTAAAAAAGAAGATAATACGTAAAACAAAAATTCAGTCCAAAACATTTCAATTGAGCTCTCTCAAGTGCAATTTGTCATGATCCATTTAGACGGTAAAAGAAAGCAGTAAATCCAGTACTTTTTTGTTCTTGCTACTTTTTTTCCAGATTTTCACAGGTGTAAGTTAGGTCTTGAGGCTTGACCCGTACAAGGATGCCCTGTTCCAAACATTAATTATTTACCCAGCAAAACATGACATTCTCTTTCTCTAAAATGGAAAGAAAACAATCAGCTGATTTGTAAAGCATTGGAGGGCAATAAGGATTCAAGATTAAAAATGCCATCATGTTAGCCTTTTCAAACCATGACTCATAGTTTGTTTGCATCCTGTGCACATAGGTTGCTTCAAGCATATTTGCTTTTGACAAAAGAACATCAACGAGATATACATAAACATAAAGCACAAAAATGCATTAACAACAATTAAATGAAAAATATGTTCGTTTTAAGAATGCATAATCAACAAGAAACTACTAGATTTCTAGCAGTTCGTCAGTACCAACCACAATGGTATCACACAAGAAATTGTTAATTTTTCTATGTTAGGTGACTAGGTCTAGTATAAGAATTCCTGCAAAAAATAGCAGGCTTTTTCACCCAGCGTTTTTGTTTGCAGATGTAATGTGTGGTATCGTTCTGTTTTCCACTTTTGTAAATCTTTAGGTTATGCTTCGTTTGTTTTTGTTTTTCCCAAAGAAATAGATTTGATACAATATGCCAAAATGTAAACATGTTTGTTATCTTTCATGAAAACAAAAACATAATCTTACATTATATGGGACTATAAACCAAGCAATCCTATATGGATTATAAACGTTTTGAATAAATGATACTTCAGAACGCAATAATTTAAATTACATAAGCTAATTTTATATTAATTTTGAATACAATATTACTAAAATTATTATAAAACAGAGAAAGTGCAAATGCAATTTTAGCATAATAATAACAATATCCTATAACTAAAAACTTTGACTAAAGACCCGGAACAAAAGATAATGTTATGTTTAAATAGTAGAAGTATCGAAGGTTAATCAGGTTAATCGTCAAGTCAACAGGGAGACCAAGCTTGAATTATTGTTATCAAATTAATCATGTAATTTGTCAATTGAACCTAATAAACTTGCTTGTCACTCCAAGTTCCATACTTGACTTCATGCCCTGGTGTGGGCTCCGAAAATTCGGCCCCGACCTCCCCCGTTGCTTTTTAGGGGAGTTTTAACGGATTTAGTTCCAGGGTAAATTTTGGAAGGCAGATGGGTTTGTAAATAAGATACTACCCAGAGATTTCGCCCTCATTTTGCGAGGACTTTATGATCCGAGTTCTTGTTTCCTATAGGTGCAAGCCCCTATAGTTAATTACCCCTCCTGATAACGAGAGAGAACTTTCAATTAAGGCTAGTCGTCGATCAGATACATAGAGATATGTGTTATCTGGCATATAGTAGCAGCATAGGTTTGGGTGTTGAAAATTGGATATTTAAAATTGAAAATTTCACCATCTTGCACTTAAAGCGGATGGTGGGGGCATAGATGATAGACCCGATCAAGATCTCATGGTTCCGTCGTCTCGGGCCATCGTGGTCCCTGGTTTGCTTAGTCAAAGGAGGTAGTCGACCCAACCTGACAGAATGATCCTTGTCGGCAGCCATGGGTTGAGTCGTCCAAGGGTAACTTGTAGACCTGGGGTGGGTATTTGCCTAAGGGGACAAATTTGAATCCACCTTAGCTAACAGAGGGCTTTGTGCCCTATTGATCATATCCTATTGATTCATATCTCAAGGATTTGATGTCACTAAGGAACGTATTGGCTCTGGCCATAACTGTTATCTCATGGTGCCATTTAGCGGCAAAACCACTCAATTCAGAGGGCCACGGGTCATAACCGTTTATCCTGGAGTGTCACTTGGTGGCGAAACTGCCGGTTAGAGGACACGTACCACGGCCATATTGGCAGGAGATTGTTTTGAGAATGGATCCTAGTGATATTTTCAACTAGGTATTAGCTCTATGTAAGCTGAAGTAAATTTCAATTTGTCCATCCCGGCAAACTGTTGCGGGGGGATGGATGAATTTTGCTTTAAGTGATTAATGGTTGAATTTTTATTTTAAATATTTTGGATTTTTGGAGCCTTTTGAGATTTTTGAATTTTCGAGTATTTGGGATGGCATTTATATGTTTGAATTGACCCCTCCGGTTGAAATCTGCAATCAACACGGCCATCATCGGGGTAATCAGGGTCATTTGGGAATTTTATTGATTGGACCTTGTCGACTCTGTCAACTTGCCGATAGAGGATTGGGTCTTTCGTTGTTGGCTTTGGGTTGTTAAAGAATTTCTCCGTTTACAGGCCCTGAAGGCCTAATATAAACGTATAAAATAAATATCCCGGTCGACGCCGTAACCGCATATTTATTTGATAGTTTGAGCCGTGTCGACTCATATCTATCCACATAGAAGGATCGGGCTCGAACTTGAATTCACTTATTAACTCGCGCAGCATCCCTAGACGTCACGTGTGTACCAATAACACTCTCGTTGGGGACTGTACGGGTGTTTGAGGGTATTTTATAATTATTTGTTAAACCTTGTCAACTCCTATTTGTCTACTTAGGAGGATCAGATTCAAATTTATTGACCCGCGCAGCATCCCTAGACGTCACGTGTGTACCAATAACACGCTCGTCGGGGCCCATGCGGGTTGTGTAATTGTACATGTCCTTTTGTGTACCTATGTGCATACATATTACAGTACATGTGCTGGGACATTTTTGTAATATTTGATGTCAGTCAGTTGTGCGAGCAGTTGCCATTTGAATGCAGCATTCTATTTGGAAGCTTGTAGACATCTTCTGTCTGCTTGTATAAGTGTTGCAGATCCGGGGGCTTGTTATAGCAGCTTGTGGATTGAGTTGCTTGCTGCTTTTGTACAGGTAGACTATCGTGCATTACTTGTTGCTTTCTGCAGGTAGATTATAGTGCACTAATGAATCTCCTGCTATGGCTTGTAGACACTTGCATTCACTGTAGATTTTTTGCCTTTGCTCGTAGTTGTCATGTAGCATGCGTGCCAAGTGTACTGCACTCACCACTGGATCTTCCATGCGTGCTTGCCGACGAGTTACTGCATTCGTTGTTATTGCCAACAAGTGTTTGCATCTACTACAGTTCTTCTTGCATTTGCTTACAAATGATATGTCGAATGTATAAAGAGCCTCCTACAAAGGGTACGCAGGCACCATTCATTGCCTTCTGCTACGACAGCTTGTAGGTGTGTAGATGTCTTGTATATATAGCAGATATACAATCTTTTCTTATCATTACTTGCATGATCCAATGTGCCTGTTTGTACGTTAACATTGAGTGCAAATCTTCTGGCACTGTCCATAGGCATTTGCATTTGCTACCATTCTTCTATATTTGCTCGTAGGCGGCATCTTGTATATGCAGCGGATCTTCTACAATGACTTGTAGGATTTTGCATTTGCTGCATGTCATTTTCCTTTACTTGCAAAGGAGGTTGTGTGTCCATTTGTGGATGAGTATAGGTCATCGGATGAATGACATCGCTGATTCTTCTTCGTTGGTTGATTGATGAGTGGTTGCATTTGTCACTGGCTTCTTTATGTACAATGATCAGTGAACTGTTGCTTTTTCTTGTACATACTTTAGCGTTCATGAGATCAATTGCATCTTAATTGGCATGAAGGTTCTCAACATTTACCGGAAGCTTCATACTTTTGATTGCATGCATGTTAGGCATATTCATCTACGTGTCAATGTAGATTGTCGGCGAGTTATGTTCATTGCTGACCTTTTTACGCACACTGATTGACAATTTGTATGTTCATTGCTCGTTAACTTCGTACTTGTAGAAGAATAATACACCTGTTTGCAAATTAATATGGTACGGGAATTGTTTTATCTGATGCATGCCTTTCATATTCTATTCATGAGCATATCACGTTCATTAGGATCCTTCTAATGAATTAGCACATTTATCGTGTTGTTCATCGTTGCAGGTAAAATAGAGCTTCTGTTATCTCCTTTCTAACTTGTAGACAAGTTGTCGGCTATATAAAAAAGCCTCCTATAATGACTTATAAGAGCTTAAATGCCTTGCATGTTTATTACACTTATAAATCATTTTGCTCCCATTTATTGATGAGTTGGTTGCAACATCTCCTCAGTGCTTACAGGGAACTCATCATGAATTTGCTATTTCATTTTGTATGCGGGTCATCATGCACATTGTAGGTTACCCACTATTGTATGCAAGTATTCTCATTCATCACAACTTATTACTTTACATTGTAGATGATACACTGCATATATCATGAATCTTTTAGTGGCATAAGCGTTTTTGCCAATTATAGCTCTTCTAATGTTGCTTACAAATACGTTGCATTCCTTGTATATGATCGTAGGTGAGTTATCATGTTTATTGAGAACTTGCATTGTTGTTTAGGAACAAATCATCAAATCACCCCTTTTGAAATATAAGTCCCTTATTCCTTCAATGATCTTCTTTTTGGGTAATGAGGGTTGTTAATTGACATTTATATTTTAACTGCTGCAATGTATTTTCCAACTTGATGTACAGTTCCTTGTGTCCTTGCAAGCTCAATTGCATGTTTAAATTGTTCAAGTTCAAGCAAAATGTTTTGTGTTCAACTAGCAAGTTCAAGTCCTTGTTCAAATTATTCAAGGCAAGTCCTTTGCTCAGCTCGAGTCCAGGTTCAACTATGGTCCCCTGCATTTCATTGTCACTTGTTTAGATTCAAATTCATTTAAGTTTAATTTTTCATTATTCACTTAGCAAATTCAAATTGAATCCTTTATATTTGTTCAAAACCACATTAAGTTCATTATAGTTGTTTCCAATTTGCCATCGGTTCAAATTCAAGTATGAGTGTGGTCCCCTATAAGTGTTCATTCGAGTTCAATCAAGTCCCCTGTATTTGTTGAAAAATCCGGCAGCCTCCCGACGTCTCCCCCATTTAGGAGAAACTACGGGAAACTGGTCCTCCCGTCACCCTAGAGAAAAGCGTGTATGGTAGGTGTCCTTGGACACCGCGGGCAGAAAAAATCTTCAATCCCACCACGTCAAAGAAAGGCGTGTATGGATCTTCGGGCACCTATTTCAAAAAAAAAATGCAGTTTGCTTTCCCCGCAGGTACAGAGCTGCGTATGGGTACTTAAGATTGTCCCCACCACACTACAAGAGCATGTATAGGGCCTACCCGCCTCACCGTAGGTGTCGCATCGGTTTCCCTTCCCACCACGTTAGAGAAAAGCGTGTATGAGCGATTTTTCGACTCGACACGAACGTCGAATGCGGGGTTTTGAATTGAGGGGGTTATACCTTCGTGGAGAGGTGGCAACGACGGGGTGGCACACAAATCGAGACAAAATACCTTTCTTTTTTTCTTTTTTTTTTTTGTTTGCTTATTTAGCTTCTTTTTTTTGCTTCATCTTTTTTTATCTCACACACACACACACACACACACATATATATATATATATATATATATATATATATATAAAATGACAATAGCAATCTTAAGTAAAGTTAATAATAACAAATATTAATAAGTATCATTAATGAAATCTAACTTAGATCACCTGTATATTGGAGTTCGGCTAAGGCAAGCTTGCGGATCAGACAGAGAGGCAGGCAAACAGGGTTGTAAAGGCCTATGGGTTCGGCCTTGAGGAGATTGGGGTTCGAACGGGGCGTCGGGCCGGCTTCTTTAGGTGGGATAGACGGGATGGGAAGAGAGCTATGGAGCTCTCGGTTTGCGGCTAGGATCCAACGGGAAGGAGGCGTCGAGTGCTCTGAAATTGGCTAGTGCAGGGGTAAGCTTCAGTGGAGATGAAGGCGTCGGGATTGAAGGAGTTCAGCTACTGATGGAGAAGAGGTCGGGCAGCTTTGGTCGTGGAAATGGGGTCGGATAGCTAGGGCAAGGTATGGAGCAAACCTTCTCCTCTCTCTCTCTCTCTCTCTCTCTCTCTCTCTGTGGATCGAAAGGACCAGAGGTCAGGCAAGGTTAGGGATCTGGACGCTATGGGTCGGAGAGGGCAAGTCGATCTGAGCCGATCTAGTGGAGTTTGGTCGCAGGATTGAAGAGGGGAAACGACTGAAGAGTTCGGTCGAATGTGGAGAGGAACGAGTGGCTAGCTGCAAGAGTTCAGCTTGGAGAAATCGAAGGTAGAAGTGAGGTATTTCGAGAGCTGTTTGCGGCAAGAGGAGATGGAGGTTGGAGGAGGTATGCGATGGGGAAGAAAAAGAAAAACCTCCCGAAGGCTTCACTCGCTCAGTATTTAACGACGTGAATAAGGGGCTGAAGCTAAAAGCGCGGAATGGGATAGCTGCGAACCTCGCCGAATACAGGAGATAGGCGACTGTACACGCGAGATTTCAGCAGAGATATGGGAATGGGCCACCAACTGGTGCTGGTATACGTGTATATTTAAAAAAAAAAATTTATCTGCTGCATCGGTCAATAGCTTTGCTCCATGCTCCGTCCCTCGGCCTCGCACCCATGCACATGATGCGAATCATGTGCCTTATTACTCATGCACTTCTTCTCACTTACGCTAATAGAATCTCAGCTGGTCGGTTCATGTAATAGCTCATATTTTGATCTAGTAAAATAATTTTTCAAGAGACATTATAAGTCTAATTTGCAAACTATCTTCGCTATAATATATATATTGTACTCTAATTATTATAGTTTCTCCAAATTTTATGAGCAGTGTAGATATAAAAACAAAAAGCTTTTGATTTAATTTCAATTCCTTAATAAATTGACACATGTCAATACAAGTGAATTTTCTGGGACCGTTAGGTGTCCATTTTGCAAATCAATTTCACCTGAGCATTTTAGACATGTTGGGATATTTTATGAATATTTTTTTATAATTTTTGGATCCCTATATTTAAAGATATAAAAAGATTTATAAGAATTTTACATTAAAAACTGAACAATTAACCTAATTACTTTTATGTCCTTAAGAAATTTTTTATAAAAAATCCATTTCCATTAACAGAATTTTACATAAGTCATTTCCTATTTATCATTTTGTTTAACAGATAGCAGAAGAGAGAAATTGAGAAGAAAAAAATAAGGGAATGAGAGAGAAACCTAAGATTTAGCAATCATAGAGCTGTTTTTGTCGTCCGATCCAACTAAGAAATTTGTTCATCTCAAGATAGGCTACCATTATCCTATCTTTGATTTCAATGATCTTATTTATTTTATATTTTTTAAATTTTAATTTGCTCAAAACTTGCAAAAATTGCTATATATTTATTTTTAGCAAACTTCCACTGTGTAATTTTTAGTATGTTATAGTTTTAATCATTCCGCACATATTGACAGGAATATATTGAATTTTCACAAAGTACTTTTATATTTTGAGGGACATTTCCTAATTTAAAAAATTTAGATAAATATGAAAATTGGATAAATAATTATCAAAACCTCATAATATCAGTGTATGACATGTATACTTATTATAGTGGATATATGCATGGTGAAAAAGAGCATTTTTACAGTTTTACAAATTTCATTAATTTTAGATCATATGCAAATTTTATATGCATTAATATGATACAGTGAACTGAAAATTGAGCATAATATCACTTGTTTACTATATTATATATATTGTGAAATGTGTGTATGTAAGAAATACTTGTCAGAAATGATTGACTGATTTATATAAGCTGGAGACATGTTAATCTGTACAGGAGGGTGAGCCGACAAGCTTTCTTTTAAAATAAGGTGTTATAACCCTAAATAATATGAAAATGGAGACATAAGGAGACAGATTGATATGATATGATACACCAACAGATAGGAAGTGACGACTTCAGATATCAAAACCACCTGAATTAAATGACTTGTGCTACGACCGATTCCTGAAAATATGATTGAGACTGATTCTCGTAGGGTTGGCCTATAGGATTGGATACATAAAAAACACAAAAAATAGTTGGATACCTTTTCTTGCTTATAGTACTTGCATATGCATATGACTATATATAATAAATTACATAGCTTACATGACATGATTTACATAAGATACAGGTTATGACTAATACAAGTATCTGATAAGACTGATAAAACTAATATAAATACATATATATATATATATATATATATATATATATATACATATATATATATATATGAATCAAATGATTTATATGATGTACATGCATAGTATAGATATTATATGGCATGCATATGATAATGATATGTGTATTAATATAATAAGATGCTATATAAATTATTTTGTAACTGCTGGGTACTGGATTTACATAACTTACTGATTATTTTTCACTTGATTACTGATCACTATTCTTAAGATATACAGTTGTATTAATATTTATTGGTCATATGACCTATTACTATTTATATGTTTTTACAGTTATATGTTCATACTAATAGTGATTGAATGATTACATGCACATTGTTCACATTGCCTTGAATTAATTTCAATTGTAGGTTCTGGTAACCTAATGAGCTGTAAACTCACTATGTAATTTTATACATTTTCAGGAAGAGGTCAGGATCTAGTGGAGAGAGGATAGATCCGGGATTCAGATTTTATTTTGTTTCTATATTTTTTCTAGTTTTATTCTTTTGTAGTCAGAAACTTAGAAAGTTGAAATGAATATAATGATTGATCTTCTAGCTTTTGTACATGAATTTTGAAGGATGAATATAATTTCATATTTTGATGTATATAATTTTAATTATTTCCCCTGGATTGATTTATATTGATGAATTCATATAAGCTATAGTTAATTGATTAAAAGATTAAAATACTTCCAAAATTAGATCTTGGGGCGTTACCGTCCATGCCCCATTCGTTATGCACTTGGTCATGCATAGTGGGCTCTCGTCAGCTCTCTGTCCCTGATGCCTTGTGGGGTCGGCGTACTATTTTTCCTACGCTTGATTTGGTTGGCGTTTGAACTGAGCTCCTCTTGGTGGCCCTCTCGCTACCTTCACTCCCTTTTCTCCCATTTATTGTCGATTTATGTTTATCCTTGCACATCCGACGTCGTGCTTGATCAATTCCTTTGGTTTCAAATGGTGCAACCACTACCATTATGCTCTTGGTCACGCATTCTAGGCTTTCACACATTCGCTCTTAGGTTAGGCTAACTCATAACATAGAACCCACCTAGCCTATGATTTTAGTGAGAGCGGTGATTGAGCATATTGAGCTCATCACACTGGATATAGGCAAGTGACTTAGACACTTATTGGTCAGCCTTTAGCCATTTGCTGATGCCTACCATGTTATGCCATTTTTGTAAGTCTGCATATAGTTTAGGAGCTACACCCTAAGGTAGATAACCTAGACAGACTTCAGACACACTTAGGCACCTTCTCCATCTAATCAGTCCAGGACATGTCTGTCTTCTAATTATTTGGAATGACACACCTTGCACATTTACATGGCAATGTAAATTGACTGGCATTCTTGACCTAGGCAGAATGTAAGTCCGGGTTACAATCTTCTCTGCTATATTGAGAAGATAGTTGGGGCCTTCTTGGTCACATGCAATCAAAATGTAAGTCTCACTTTTAACATCTTCTCTATCACATTGAGAAGTCCAATCTGAATTGCTAGTGGAGCATAATTTATATTTGTCAGTCTAGGCCAAGGTCTACACCCTTGGTCTACGAGGTCTACTTAGATAAGGTACCTCATGGTTTCTAACAAGGATCCTCAGGCTACCACTTGACTAAGTAGACTAAAGGCATCGATGGATTTGGGACAAAGGAACCATAGGATCTTGACCAAGGGCTTCATACCTACTTGATAGGTTAGTCATCACTTCCTGATCGTCATTCATTATGGCTTTCACTTTATCAAACTTATGCCATCACTCCTATTCAATTTGAACACAAGAATTGACTTTTTAATAGAGTGTTCTAGGATGCATTCAAGATGTAATTAATCTTAAGAGCTTGCTTCTTTGGAAAATCTCAACCCCCGGGATTAAAATAAATCTTGTTTGGACCCACATTCCTCGTAGGGGAAATCGCTATGGGACATAAACTTAATCTGCCTTCCATTGATCCTCGTAGACCTATATAATGTATTGATCAACAAAAGTCTATCCTCTACTGCAATGCCGCATGTGTCTTTCAATGCCTACAATTAGTTTTTTTTTTTTTTTTTAATTTTGTACGGCCATATAGACTACTAGATTTAGTCGACAATACATCGAGGGATTTTCCTATAACAGTTAAAAAATAGAGCAGTCGGGTGAATTTTTTTTTTTTTTTTTTACGAAAACAATTCAGGGAGTACAGCTCTATAGCATGATCCATGTAATAACAAGCATCAGTGGAGAACATTAGTTCTAAACTCAAGTAACACATGCATCAAGGGTGGCAAACAGTCAATGGGGATGAAAAACTCTCGGCCCAACTATATTTATTGGCAAGATGGAACAAAAATGCTGCCTACTGTGGTATGGGCAAAAGGTTCATTCCCAAATTCTAGGATATAATGCAAGATGAAGAAGCGCCAGAAGCTATCTTACAATGGCATCCTCAAGAGTTGAGAAAGGATAGGCAAATTCAGCTGAACCTGGCACAACATCTAGTTTGGCTGCTGCTCCTAAAGCCAAAACCAACCTGGCTGACCATATGAAATGAATATAGTTAGTGTTTGGACAAAAAGGTAGAAGATATTTGAAAATAGACCATACTAGCGTTTGCTTTCCTAAATTTAATGGATTGAGTGGAAAAACGAAAAACCATGACGCATGATATACCATGGTCTAATGAAAAGGACAACATCAGCAAAAATAAAACTTCTGTGAATAACTACTGCATTCTGCATATATCATATCTAGAAGAAAATCTTAACATTTAAAATATATTTAAGCACATTAAACAATAAAATTAAGTTATATTCACGCAATCATATGCTGGCAATGAAAAATATTATGCAAGTGGAAGGAGAATAACTTCTAAAAAATAAAGGTTATTAATTAAATAGGGCAAAACTAGCCATGGTTCCAACCAACCAAGGGTGCCGTGATAGTTTGCAAGTGGAATTTTGACTGTATGGTGTACAAGCTCCTTGGAAAGGTAAACTAGAACCTCTCTTAAATAAACTGATTTGCTTTTATATGGTGAACACGCAAACCAAGAAAGGTGCAAGAAAATGAGAAGGAAGAACTCATAATCATGATAAACAAAAAGAAGGAAGGGGTTCTCATGTCATTGTTATGTCTCTCACATGACGGAAGGGAGAAGTATGTGTCAATCACCAGCCGAAAGGGACAAGTATGTGTCACTTACCAGCCAGAATTTGGAAATCATGAAGGCTCTACTTCTTATGCTAATTGCCAATATCTAGGTCAAACAAGATTTGATTTTATCATCTAAGGAAACATAATTCACATTGTAGAAGACAAATCAAATGCACCAGTTGTGTATACACAATGGCCGTATATTCAAGAAACAAGGACCATGCATAGTACTTGTGATAACATTGTTATTGAAACATGTCAGGTCACTAGTAAACAAAACTTCGAAATAGAGATTGCATACTACCAGTCATATTCAACTAGTACACCGCTTTCAAGAAGCACAGTTCCTCCAGAACAAGATTTTCCAGGACCATTCTTCCCGGAGTTATCCAAGTGATCAGATGGTCGCAGAAGCTTTACTTTATCTTTAATAAAATGTGCGCTAGTACTTTTCAACAGTTCTGTAAATGATGGTGCAATTTCCCATGGATCTACTTCTGACGTACCATTTACAAGAGAATTAGTCAAGTAGAAAATAGTAAAAGTAATGAACAGCTACAATAATAAAATGGAAGTTAAGACTATGATGCAGGATTCCATTACCTCCTGATAGAAGCTCGTAAAGCAGGGGCTTAAAAACAAATTTATCAGACTGATCAACAAGTAGAACCTGGTTTTCCATTAATTTGTAAATGTAATCTCCAAATTTCATGGTGAAATTAAGATCTTAATGAGGAAAAAGCAAACTTTGTGAGCAAAAACATGCTATATGCATTCAGGGTATGGAAGAACTTGAAGAATGTTAACAGAAATAAGCAAAACTAACCAACTAAATTATGTTCCAATAAACAAATTTCATATATCTTCATCAATGATTTCCCAAGATTGTGTTTTTATAATGTAATTGATAAACTATTGATGATCAAAATATATAACTTTGCTTGAGGAAGAGTATAAAAAAAAAATCTTGAATTCATGACCGGCACATTTGTATATATAATAATATAATAATTCTAAATAACAATTTTTCATCTATAGCTATTCAGAATCCGTGGATGACACATCATCTACAACTATAATACCCAAAAGGTTCAAAAATAAATATAAGCATAAATTTCTTATAAACTTCGATTTATTGTCATTAAATTTTACTTTTAATTTTGAGCATTTCAACAAATACAAGTATATTTAATTATTAATCTAATTGTATATATATAACTATTAAATGAATAACTATTTAATATTTCAGTAACAACTAATTTAAAAGTAAGTTAATTAACTATTAATTGATAACTATAAACAGTTAATAAACAGTCATTTTATTATTTTATTAATATTATTGTAGCTTACCCACTTACATAGGCATGCAAGGGCTGGATAATAGATATTGTAATCAGCGGCTGAGATTTGCCTTGGGAAACTTCAGTGGAACTTAATGTTATTATTATATTAGGTGGCCTAAAGCACTCAACTACAGCCATTTCTTCAGTTCTTTTCCCTTCCCATTCATTGCATTTCCTAGCATTCGAATCAGTTACATGTTGTCGAGAGAAATCCGCGACCAGAGGAGGGGGAGGTGTTGCTGAGGCTGCTGCAGCTAATTTCTAAGATTAGCATAGGACTGCTGAGGAGACAGTTGTTGGCTACTGTAAATGACTGAAATCAACTGTATTGCTGAAATCAGTAAGAAAAAGGGAAGGAAAAATTGAAAGCAGGGAAAGAGAAGAAGGGAAAGGAGTTAAGTTGAATAAGGAAAAGTTTAGTAGAGGTGGTGTACAAAAGAAAAAGAAAAGAGGATCTAGGAAAACAAATTTCTAGTAAGGTGAGATACCCAAACGATGTCATAGAAAATAATAAATATTTTATATATTTGTAAATTCATATTTGTTATGTTTATGATAACATTTATTTCAGTTTATTCCAGTTTATTCATGTATAAATAGTTGATTCATTATATAGTGATTACAATAGCACACTATATGATTGTGAAAAATGTATGATATTGAAAATGTGAAATAAGTCATATATAAGATATAGGCCCGCACAGTTTATTCCACCTGACAAGATAAGCATATACTCTCAAATTCTAAAAGTTGAGAATTCGGACACAACCTTGAATGATAGAGAAATTTCAATTCTAAAAATTGGGAATTTGGATCCAACCTTGAATTAGAAAGTTGGAAGGGTGCAAAAATCTATAGTTATTATATAACTTATATAAAGGTGTTGAACAGGAAACATATCAAAAAGTGATGTTATGCATTTCTGTGGGCTCCGAAAATTCGGCCCCGGCCTCCGCCCGCTTTTTGCTTTCTTTTAGGGGGGGAGTTTTAACTAACTAAGTTCCGGGGTAAATTTTGGAAGGCAGATGAGATAGTAGATAAGACACTACCCAGAGATTTCGCCCTCATTTTGCGAGGACTTTATGATCTGAGTTCTGGTTTCCTATAGGCGCAAGCCCCTATAGTTAATTACCTCTCCCGATCACGAGAGAGAACTTTCGATTAAGGCTAGTCGTCAATCAGATACGTAGAGATACGTGAATCTGGCATATAGTAGCAGCAAGGGTTTGAAATTTGAAGAATTTGAGAATTTGGAAGATTGAAAGATTTGGAAATTTAATATTTAAAATTGAAAATTGCACCATCTTGCACTGAAAGCAGATGGTGGGGGAATGGATGATAGACCCGATCAAGATCCCATGGTTCCGTCATCCCGGGCCATCGTGGTCCCTGGTCTACTTAGTCAGAGGAGGTAGTCGACCCAACCTGACAGAAGGATCCTTATCGGCAGCCATGGGTTGCTTCGTCCAAGGGAACCTTGTAGACCTGGGGTGAATATTTGCCTAAGGGGACAAATTTGAATCCACCTTAGCTGACAGAGGGCTTTGTGCCCTATCAATCATATCCTATTGATTCATGTCTCAAGGATTTGATGCCATTGGGGAGCATACGGGCTCTGGCCATAACCATAATATAATGGTGCCATTTGGCGGCGACCACCTGGTTCAGAGGGCCCCGAGTCATAACCGTTTATCCTGCAGTGCCATTTGACGGCGAAACTGCAGGTTAGAGGACTCGTACCACGTCCTTGCTGGCAGGAGATTATTTGAGAATGGATCCTAGTGATATTTTCGACTAGGCACTAGCTCTATGTGAGCTGAAGTATATTTTAATTTGTCCACCTCGGCAAACTGTTGTGGAGGATGGATGGGTTTTGCTTTAAGTGTTTGATGGATTGAATTTTTAACTTTAAACATTTTGGAATATGGGATTTTTGGAATTTTTGTAGAGTTTTGGGTATTTTGGAATTTTTGTGGAGTTTTAGAGTTTTGGGTATTTGGGTGGTATTTGAAATGATCTGTATGGACCCCTCCGGTTGAGATTTACATTCAACACGGCCATCATCGGGGTACATGAGCTCATTTATATTTTATTGATTGAACCCTGTCGACTCTATCTACTAGTCGATAGAGGATCGGGTTTCGTAGGCTTTGGACCTTTGTTAGTGAATTCCCTTGATTATAGGCCTTGAAGGCCTAATATGAACTATAAAATAAATATCCCGGTCGATCTCGCTACCGCGTATTTATTTAATGGTTCGAGCCGTGTCGACTCCTATCTACCCGTATAGGAGGATCGGGCTCGAACTGGAATTCACTTATTGACCCGCGCAGCATCCCTAGACGTCACGTGTGTGCCAATAACACGCTCGCCGGGGCCCATGCGGGTTTATGATACATCCCCTTATGTGTACCTAAGTGTATACAAATTATGGTGCACGTGCGGGGATACATTTTTGGGATATTTGACGCTGATCAGCAATGTGGGAAACTACCATTTAAATGCAGCATTTGCTTGGAAGCTTGTAGACGCCTTCTGTCTGCTTGTATGAGTGTTGCAGATCCGGTGGCATTATATGATCTCCCCCACTGCCGTTTGTAAGCAGGTAGATGTTTTCATTCATGGATTGAAATTGACTTCAGGATACTGCATTTACTGAAGTCTTTCTGCATCTACTCATAGATGATATGTGGTGCGTACATCTATTTTCGTAGGGAAACTTGTATGTATTGCAGATCTTTATCCTTGATAGTATGCAGATCAGTATGTCTATCTGTATCTTGATGTTGGTTGCCGAAGTATTATAAAGCAGTTGTTTCATCTGCTAAATGCCCTTCACTCCTTTGCATTCTGATTGACTTGAAGATCTGCAAAATTCATTGAGACATCAAATTCTTCTGTTTGGAGAAGGCTGGTATATTCACTCCTTGATAAGCTAGGGGAGAATTGACATGTCCTTTTAAGTTGAATTGTTATCAATCATAACTAGAGGGCATTACTCATATGGAAGTTGTATCAATCATCTTAGGCGTCATTTTTAAACCTTCGACATATGAGTACAACAAGCTGGTTCTTCTTGATGTTTTGAATGAATCAACAAATATATCGATTATACTCTGATCATTTGCTTTATTGGTCGAGCGTAGTGCGAATGAATTTTTAAACTTTTCAATCTTTCTGTGGAACTTTCACATTGCTAGTTGCAATAGATAAGTGTCGAATAACCTCAGGAATTCTATAACTTTTGCCGTCAATGGAGATTATGAAAGCTTCTGAGCTATCCATTTAACAATGGGCCTTAACTTGTTATGGTGCTGATCACGATTCCCTCCTTTAACAAATGCATGATTGTTGAGAAACTACATACAATCATCATCCTCTAAGCCTTCTGATGTCGATATCTTTTTCTTCTTATTAGTCACTTTTGCAATCATCAGCACAGCATAATCCCTCAGAATTATTAGTGAGATTCTATTTTCCATATTTTCAAGAGTTGGGGAGGCAAACACATTCCACTGCTTGTTTCATTCTACTTCTTCTCCTTCTGAATGTCACTTAGCACAAATTAGGGTTTCTTAGACATTATTTTAGTCTTGAGATGCCTCAGGTGCCTCCAAATCAGATCTATGGTTTTCAACATATCTACCATGACTCTTTTGCATCAAAGTTATTAGAAACATTATCCCATGTTTCAAACTCAGATTTATTTGTTCTTTTATTTCCATAGACATGTTGCAAGAGATTTATTCGTTCACATAGTTCCAGTCACATGATGACGCTTAGTTCGTATTCAAGTCAAGTTCAATATGCAAGTTCGAGCTCAAGTCCCACTTAGCTCAAATTTCGAACCCTTGTCATTGTTCACTTGATTCTTGCTTGTAGGTACGTTGCAAGCTATGTTGAAGTCCACAAGTCCTTCACTTGATTGTTAATGTTCATTGGAAAGATCTAGATCTTTAATTATCATTTGCATGCTCGAGTTTTGCTAAGTTAAAGTCCCATTTCATGTGGTCCAAATTGAGTTCAAGTTCTCTTGCAGTTGAGTCCCCTTATTACTTGATCCGGGTTTGGTTCAAGCTTAGTCCATTTAGTTTCAAGCTCTGTTTTGAGTTTGAGTCCAAGCTTAGTTCAAAAGCCCACAAATTCAAATTCAATTCCTTTGTTCTGTCATTCGAATTCAAGTCCTCTGTTGTCTTGTAGAAGTTCAAAGTTTCCTTGTAGTTCAAATGTTGTTATTTAATTCCAATTCAAGTTATAGTTCATTTGAGCTTTATTCAGATTCATATTCACAAGTCATATGTTCTTGTTTGAGTATAAGTTCTTTTGAGTTCAAACAGGTCTGAGTGTAGTCGTATTTTCACCCGAAATTTCGGCAGCATTCCGGCATCTCCCCCGTTTAGGGGAAATAACGAAAAACTGGGCCTTTCCCATCACGCTTAAGAAAGCGTGTATGGTAGATGCCCTCTTTCGAGGACACCGTGGCCGTGTAAAGTCTTCAATCCCCCACCACGCATAAGAAAGCGTGTATGGGTCTTCGACGTACCTAAAAAAGAAAAGCATTTTGTTTCCCCGCAGGTACAGAGCCGCGTACGGGTACTTAAAATCATCCCCACCACGCTAAGAAAAGCGTGTATAGGGCCTACCCGCCTCGCCGTAGGTGTCGCACCGGGTTCCCTTCCCACCACGCTTAAGAAAACGTGTATAGGCGGTTTGCCGGCTCGACACGAACGCCGATGATAGAATTTTGAGGTGATTACCCGCCTCGTTGTAGGCGTCGCACCGGGGTCCCATCCCACCACGCTTATGAAAGCGTGTATGGGCGGTTTTCCGGTCCGCCGCGAACTTCGAGAGCGAGAATCTGAGTTAGAAAATTATACCTTTGCAAGCGTCGAGGTTGGCACGCGGATCGAGGCAAGGGAGAGGCATTTGCACTTGCATTTCTCTTTTTTCCTTTTTTTTTAAATTAACTGTAATAATTAATTATAACTAATGATGGTTAATTAGAATTAATAATAATTAATTATTATTTAATGATTAATTAATTATGATTAATTAATATTAATCATACTTACTTTTCATTAATAATAATTTGTTTATAATTAATACTAATTAATTAAAATCAGTTAAAATTAATTAGTAATTAGCTGGAATTAAAATTAGGATTGTCGGGCTACAGGATTAGTGCAATGCTTGAGCAGGATTTACATTGAATCCTAATAACAGGACTTTAAACATCACAGAGAACTAAAACCTCTGTTCCCCTCTTTGGTTTCTCTGGTTTACGGGACTCAGCCGAAGATGCGCGTGTAAGGGAGAAAGTTACCTTCTCAGTGAGTGAGCTCCCCTCCTTGCTTCCGATTAAATGTTATAACTTCCGATCCAACTAGAGGGAGCTTCGAAGGAGGCAGCAAGTCGAAGCTAGGGCAAGGGCTGGCTCGGGCGCGAGTTCTGGCGTCGGAAGTCGAGTGGGGTTTAGCGACTGGAGGCGACGGGATGGGGGATCTCTGAGGTTGGTTGGGTTCGGAACTGGTAGGTGGAGTGGGGGATCGGGACTTGCGGCAGGTTCGTATGGCCGAGACAGAGAGGGAGGCAGAAGACTCACGAACAGGAGGGAGGTCGGAGGCTATCCGGCACAGGTAGGGGAAATACTTCCTCACTCTCTTCCTCTCTCTCTCTCTCTCTCTCTCTCTCTCTCTCTCTCTCTCTCTCTCTCTCTCTCTCTCTCTCTCTGTGCTGAAGTCGGCGGGCAAGGGCTGAGCGGGGCGACCGACTGGGAGGGAGGAGCAGGGGATCGGAGATGGGAAGCTGAAGCTTGCGTCGGGTTGAAGGCTTTGGGTAGGAGCAGGAGTCGGGAGTTTGGATCCTTCGAATGAAGCCTTCATCTTCGTTTTATAACCGCAAGCAGCGACGGGTAGAGGAGCTGGCAGCGGGGTTCAAGGGAAATGACGTGAACGGCGCCGAATCGGCGGGATTTCGGTCGGAGGTATGTCTGTGGGATTTTTTTCTCTTTTATTTTTTTTGGTTCTTTAAACAGAGGTCAACAATTTCTTATGTCTAATTTAAAAATTTACATGTATTTTAAATTAATTGTCAATATATTTATTATTTCTTATATATTGCTTGCGTATTACATTGAAATCTAGCTCATTAACAGAAGTTATACTGCAGGAAAGGAGAAGTCAGTGGGGCACTAGACATAAAGGGCAACTGAACTTTTTGTGTACATACACTTTTGGATGTACAAAGAGATTTGAGTAGGAGCTGTACAGATATTTTTGGGTATGTAAATGAATTTTTAAAAGTTTAATAAAGCTCTATATTTTATTTGAGGTGTGCATTTATTTGAGGTATTTTACATATGTTTCATGTCATAAAGTATAAAAAATTAGATATATTAGGATAGTCTAAATAGGCTACTTCTTACTCATCTGATTATGATAGAAGTGGTTTAGAATAGGTTTAATTAAGAAGAAGGTTTGTTCAGATTCTCCTTCTCTGTTACACTCTAAATTGACTATAAGGGGTCAAAATAGGGCGTGACAACAACAATCTAATTTGTGGACCGTAACATCCCATTTCAGGGAGATCTCATCAAAAAGAAAAATAATCCATGTTGTTTCCTCTTGCTTCTATTTATGTTGTATATTTAATTTTGTATTTCAAAGATTGGTTTTCAAATTTGTCTCTTTACTAAATAGTTGTTTCTCTATATATTTCCACACAATTTTTTATCCTTTTTTACACAAAAGAAGTCAATTCAATCATAAAATTTCCAATTCTTTACTCCTCTCTTCTCATTCTAATGTTTAACAGGATCCCTGCTATCAATACCTTCTTATTGATCAACTCAATGCAAAAATCACCTACATAGTAAAAATCTCGCTTGCATAAAACCAAATTTATTCTCGAAAACGAACTTGATTTCTCAAAGTCTACATTCTATCACTTTCTCCTTTAGCTTCATCATCTGTCTCTTAAGTTTCAGTTACAATATAAGGAAACAAAGAGTAACAAATGGAAATTGATGGTAGAATTCTGGAAGTTGTTATTATCCTCTTCAACTTCATTAAAAAAAAGATGAAGCAAACAATGCTATGCCAATGACATACACGACATTATTTTTAAACAAAAAAATAAAGCAATACAATGGGGAAAATTTCTTTAAAAAGCAATTTGCGTGTAGCAGCTAATCATCTCATTGCAATTGCCGAATGTTCAGATATGAGTTCTAGAAAAAAAAAAAAGAGCTAATTCTACCTGTGGTTTCTTATCATCGGTCCATACAAGTGATTCAAGTCTTAGAGCAGTGTATAAGCCCCCAAATCCGCCTCCTAAAATACATATCCGTGGCTTCTGCAGCAAAGAAATAGCACAACTCTTGACCACAAAACAAACACTCCCTATTTCTCATATATAAATGAAACAGTGCTTCAAGTTAACAAAATCAACGCAAATTATATGCTTAATTCAATATGAAAAATGAGCCGCATTAGAACAAAAGTCAATAATAGAAAAAAGATAAGTAAAAATTCACACATAATACTGAAAATTAAACCTGTTAAAGGTTCATATGTTTATAGCATTATAAATGATATTTGTGAAAATAATTGTATGTCTGTCCATTATTTAGCTTAGGATTCGCTTCCTCAAAACAAATGTTCCTCCCATGATATGGGATCAACCACACAAATCCAGAACAATACCTCAAAGCCACTAAAAGTTAGGCTGTTATGCGTCATAAAAAAGAGAGAGTATTCCACATTCTACGCCTGGGAGCTGAGCTTTTGTGAAACACAGCTATGGAGATTAGAATGGTCTATTATACATTGGACATCATCTCAAGCATCAGAATGAAAATAACCAGCACTGTTTCAAAATGTGCACAGGCCACAAGCACAGATTTCACATCACAACTCATGCTGTCCTCACAGAGCTTCTATTCAATGAAATGGATTATCAAACCTCAAAGTAAGCATAAAACTGACAAAATAACAACATGGTTGAAGCTGAATGTGAACGCTTCAAACTATATCCTTGTTAACTACTTGTTGTATCTTACATAATAACATTAATATTTCAAACAATGACTAGGACAAGTTAAAACTGATTTATAACCACATTGAACCTTTAAATTGATAAATGACTTTCGTTTATCATGGATAATGACCTGGTTATCTGGCCATCTGTATGATTTTTGTACTGTTTCTCCTTCTGATGTGTAACAAACAAATCTGTCCATGCTTGTTCGTCCTAATGAAATACTGCAGAAGAAACTTGCAGAGGGATGAGAAAAGAATGATAGTTTGCCGGCATACCCACTTAAACACCTCAGACTAAGTTTATGCCGCTGGCCTGCTGATCCTGAAAAAATCCATGAAAGAATGCTGCCATTAAAGCCTCAATAAACAATTAGGCATCCAATCAGTAGCAAAAGGAATTCATAATGTCAATAATTACTTCTTAAATTAGCACACTTTGATAAATTTAGCCAGCAAAACAATGCTACCATTAAAAAGGAGCTTTGTATTCTACCTAGGAAGCAAGAACACTTTCAAATAGTTTTCATGTCTATGTCAGACACAACACATCTTTGACACCCCCTAACACATGTATGATAAGTTGAAAATTGTGTTAGAAGCATTTTAAGATAAAATAACATTCCAACACAGGTCAGATCTGGCCTACATAGTCCGGACAACCTACAAGGACATGCACATGAGGGACGGCTGGCCAATGAGAAATCAACACAGACACAAAATATATATAACAATTGGCAATGATTAATTAATGCTAATTTTTTAGTATTAATAACAAATGACAATGTTCACATGTGATAAAGCATTTTTTATTACTAATAGAGTTTGTTTTTTGTTTTGTTATTATTAAGCTTATTTTGAAGTTTATGTATATAATATTACACTTCACCAGGTGATATTTTTATTAAAAAACAACAATTAATTACATTTTTTATATTAATAATTTAGTAAATATAGCATTCTCTCCATTTCATGTTGTATCGTACTTTTTACAGTTATGTCATGCCAGCATGGTCATGTCATTTCATGTTTGTATGATAGTGTTCGTGTCTATGCTTCATCAAATTCCACCAATATGATTTTCTAACAATTTATTGTTCTCTTTTAATCAAACCATTGAATTCCATTCATTGAATATACCACTCAATTGAAAAAGATTTAACCTATTTTCCATTTAGGAATTGTTTGGTTCAATGCTATTTTAACAATGTCATCTATCAAACGCAACATGTCTTGCTCAAAGTTATATTACTTACCAATGCAATGTTATAAAGAGATCAACTATGATGTTGATGTTTCTTTTGGCGTCTATTTAGTTTAGTCATTAGATAGTTCAACATCTAGATGTTGGCAGATTTGGTGGCCATCTAAAAGTATCTAAATAGAACATGAATTTCATTTATAAAATTATTATTTGAAAATCCCAGCACCAAGCAGTTGATATCTACAAATAATATAACATGAAATAGATGATTTCAGTGAATCAAGCAGTCACTTAATAAGCAACATTTTTTAACTTTGAATTTAAATTCAAGCCAATAGCTAATCACAAACACAAATTTAACGATAGATTGAAAAAAACTTGATCAAAGTTTCTTATAACAAGAACAACGTTGAATATCCAAACTCTAAGTTCAACTTTAAAAGACAAAAACTTACAACAAGTAATAAATGCTTTTGTGCTGTTGTTAAATTTGTATGTTTTTTCTACAATTTTGACTTCATATTTTATACCTTCACAAGTAACAAAGAGGTGAATTATTAATAGAAGTTGAGCCATACAAGGCTAAATTTTTTTGTAAATATAAGAGTGTCATTATAACATACATAAGAAAACTTTTTTTTTCCTTACTAAAACTTGATACAATTCCTGAAAATTCACATGATCAACTTGGAACTCAAGGAAATATTTGCATTGAAAATTTTTGAAATTAAATTCAAGATCATCTGAACTCCAATTTCAACAAACTGACAATCGAACTAAACATCTCAATGACATGAACATATTGATGCTACAAATGATCAAATCCAACTCCAAATGAGCTTAAATCAAACACTGGAATTATATTTCAAAACTTTTGAATATAAATTGATGGATCAAATGACTTCCAATTATAGTATGCTTACAGTCAATCGAGCAACACGACTAGATCAATCTAACGAGTTCAAGATCACTTGACTCTAACATAGTTAAGGCATTCATATATTTGATAAATGATTTATGATCAAGGGAATCAATATGAACCATACAATAGAGTGCTTTGGATTTTGGCCGAATTTACCAAAATTCTCATCTAAAACTTATAAATAGGGCTTCATTCTCTACAGAAATGAAGGTGAAAAAAGCTAAAAGAACTAAAGAGTTCTCTTGCATTTTTTGGCTATCACCGCCGACAACCACCACCAGAAATCACTGCCACCGTGTTTGAACTCCTATCGAGATATAAATATGTTGTTGGGTTTTTAACTATCAGCCCATGAACATCAAATTTCTATAATTCCTATAAGAAAACTCTGACAATTGTTCTCAATTGTAAATAACCCTAACTTTTTCAAGTATGAGGAAGAGAGGATTCTTGTATATTCTACTCAATAGTAGATTATTACAATCAAGTCAGCCCCATGGTTTTTCTCCTTCCAAGATTTAACAACAACTTTTATGTGTGTGATTGATTTTCGTGCAATGCTAAGACACTAAACTCCAACTTTATGCTTACAAATTTTCTAGCACATAACAAAACTTCTTACAGTTATTGTATGCAAAAGCAATTTGGAATTACTTTTTATTGTTCATTCGGTGAGACTATTCCTCCCAACCAAATTAAGCTCAACTGATAAAGGTGCATTATAGCTAGTTAATGTAAAGTAGGCATACTTCCATCAAGAGAATAATCAAATACCACTAGCTAAAGCCAGAAAACTAAGAGGAATGGTACTTCAAGGACACATTAGGAGGGAAAACCTCTAAACGGCGCATCAACGAATAATACCTATGATTGACCGCAAGGAACCAGCTGAAGTCACAGTAAGCGAAGAACGATACAGGGTTCTTCCCTTTCTGTTTGTTTTTTGAACCGCTACTCTCGGGCGGTTCAAGGGGGGCCCTCTTAGCAATGCGTGAAAGGGCCAGCCAGCAGCCGTTTGGGCAGTCACTTCCATGGATGGCGTCGGATATCCGGCGATGGGCCAACACCCTAGCAGAGAAAAGGATCGAGGTTGGCGTTAAAGCGTGCCAGGATCTCCTCGTGGTTTCAGCGATTGCACGTTTACGGGGGCGAACGAGGCCACGTTTGGGGGCTGTTTGGTAGCACCCGGATTTAATTTAAATAAGATTTTGTAAATCCTCTAAATTTGAATTTTAGAAATTTTGAGGGGATTAAATCCTGAAAATTGTTTGGTAACATTCATGATAAATCCTGTTAAATCTTCTATAACTGTTTGGCTATAAAGCAAGATTTATCCAACAAACTCTTTCTCTAGAGCGTGGATTTTCTAAATCCGGCAAAATAGAGGATTTCGGAAATCCAGGATTTAGCGCGAATCGGTGGAATTTTCCGTCCGTGGAGGATTTCATTTGCCGTGAAATTTGGTTTTGCATTTTAGGCCGTTTGGCTGAATTTCGCTCAAATCCGCCTCAAATCCGGTCGAAATCCTGCTACCAAACAGCCCCTTGGTTTTTTTTTCATGAAGGCGAGATCGAGCAGGAAAGGTTGGGCATTTATTGGGGTTTTTGAAAGGGGCGAATTAAGCCACAACTCTATGATCTGCTTCAATGAACTTAATGGGCTATTTGATAGCTAGAAAAGATTTATAGTAAATCCTAAATCCTAATTCTACAAAATTTTAAATTACATTTTAACTCCTTTTGAATTAAGTCCTGAATTCACTAATCAAAAGCCCACAGAAAGAGAAAAAAAGAGAAGAGAAAAATGACATTATGGACCTCCGACCGTGAATTTGTCACTTCTATTTTGCCTGCAAATTTTCTTGATTGATGATATCTCATCGCAACTTCTCTGTTTCTTTTGTATTGACAGCTTTTGACATGTGAGAAAAACAGAGGTTATCATTGCTTTATTGTTGAGGGTTTTGAATTTTTTGGTAGGAGATGAAAGGGTTGAAACAATGTAATCAATTTAATAAATCTATTAAATTTATCAACATAGATATGATTGAATTTTATCGTAATATTTAATTTATTTTAAAGATATTTTTCAATTTTAATTTCCAATGATGATTATGAATAGAAATTTTAGATTTCACAATCGAAATATAATTTTGAAAAAAAATAAAAAAACAGAGAAAATTCAATGAAGGAATAAAAAGACTGTTTGTCAAATGATCATTTTTTTCGATAGTCAGCATAAAACTTGTTGAATATTTATGACATGAATACTTTAATGCAATGTAATCGTTTCCTAAAATTCACTATACCCTTTAGTTCCTTACTAATATGTACATGAAGACATTGAATGAAGAAATTTAATAGGAAAGGTTATGTTTTCGATTTATTTATTTGTTATTAATTTCTCCAAATTAAGTTAGGCCTTCACAAATGTTTGTATTGATGAGCTACAATACATGACCAGTGATAAAGAGTTTGGGCAAAGTTTAGAAATGGTTTCGAGGTAGATATTGAATTACAACAATTTTGAATAACTATAAAATTTTAAATATTATAATTAAAATTCATACTATTAGCCTTTTTTTTTAATACGAGAATAAAAATATTTTAAGGGAATTAAGTAGATAGTACATAAAATATTAATATTTGTATATTTAACACATAAATTTCATTAAAAAATAACATTTTTTGCTATAGTCCCATCATCATGCTCCCTCTCACATCATGATCTCCCTCTGTTTCATAGCTCATATCCTCTTCAGCTCCTACCAAAAATCATAAAGTCATCGACAATAAAGAAGCAAGGAGATTACACAAGAGCTCACAAGCGAAGGCATGAGCGAGCTCAGGTGACACGTGGAGGTAATGAAGAAGTTATGCGAGAGCTCGCTAAAAGAGGGCTCTGTGGGCCCATCAATGTGTAATGAAGAAGTGGAACTTTACATACGATCTCCTTGATAGAAACTATGTAAATGCCGAGCAACGTAGCTTATGAAATCCGCCGAAATTCATATGAGGTCTACTAAGATCCATTTGCTCCGTTAATGGAGTTTAAATGTTAAATAAATTATATATATCCCCTGATATTTTTTACTCACTTTTTTTATCTGTAGTGAATAATACTCGCTATTTAGTCATTTTTCACAAAAGCTGAATAAATGTTAGATTCTTTAAAACTTGATAATCAAAGTGAGATTCATATGTAGTTTGGTTGGTTAACTGGCCATGCAATGGGTGCAATATGCCAAAGATACCTATAAATTTTAATATAATTTTAATAAAAATAGCTCTTAAATTCATAAATTTTATTTGAGATTAATATTATATATAAAATATTTATATTATATTCATTTTAAAATAAATTTAATTTCTTAAAAATTTATTTTGATAAAAATGATATTCCAATATCTTGAAATAATTTTTATTTTACAATTCTTAAATGGCACCTACTATGCAAGTCCTACTTAAAGTTCTGACCGTGCACCGCCACATTCATTCGGTTCACACTTGTGCTCTTCAATTCTCTTTTATAATCCAGCGGTGGACACTTCTGTAATTGTTATGAATTAAAATGAAAAAACAATTAATTCTTGCCATATTCATAAAAAGAAAGAGAGAGATCATCTCGATCACCTAAGATTAAGGCTTCTTTTGGAACCGTTTTCATACTATTTTGTATAACCATTTTTTAATATAAATTTTTTTAAAAAACATTAAAAAAATAGTGGCAAAAAACTATCCCAAATAAAACATAAGTAAAAAAACATAATCATATATCATATAATTGTATTGCACAAAAAAATGATCATCACTAATCTTTTTTTATTTTAGGGTAAACATTTTGTTGCATCCTGGAACATTCGTGGCGGTAGAGAGATTTAGCGTTTAAGCTTTGTACGAAGATCCAACACACAAACATGTAAGAGAGAGGGGTGTAAGAGTTATAACAGACACCAAGATTTTTACGTAGAAATTTCTAAAAAAGGGAAAAATCATAGGGGTTGTCCCATTTAAAATGATTCTACTAGTATTTATTGTTGATTACAAATGAGCCTCTTCCTTGGTGGGAAGGCATTGGCTTGATGTAGTAAATATACATCATATAGAGTACATTACATGGTGGGAGTTGAAAAATTTTGGTGATATGAGAGTTGTTCTCAAGAGAGTGTTGACCTATACATTTGGTCAGTAGGAACTGTATTCGGCAGGCGACGATGGTCGGAGGGACTGTATTCGGTAGGTGACGGAGGTCGAAGGGACCATAGTCGACAGGCCACATTGGTTGGAGCAACTGTAGTTGGCGGGTGACGGAAGTCGCAGTGATCGTAATCAGCAACCGACGATGGTCGGAGCGATCGTAGTCGGCGGGCGACGGTGGTCGGAGAGACCGTAGTCGGTGAGCGACGGTGGTTCAAAGGGACCGTAGTCGGTGGGCAACGAATGTCTGAGGGACCGTAGTTCGCGGGCGACGGAGGTCGGATGGACAATAGTCGCTAGGCGACGGTGGTCAGAGGGATCGACAGGCAACGAAGGTCGAAGGGACCGTAGTCAGTAGGTGATGGTGGTTGGTGGGAGGGTGACCATGGTTGGCGGGCGGGTGGTGGTCAGGCAATGGTCGGTGGACCGGCGATCTTCCTGCGGTGGTTAGAAGACGATCAAGAAAAATTAGGCTTGAATTAGACCGATTTTAGTGTCATTGGATTCGTCTCTTCAAGACTTTCAGTTCGACTATAATTTTGTTGAAACCATAGTTTGGATCGTCTCAAATCTGCTTTCGAAAGTTTCCAATTTGGATTGAGATTTATGTCCGATCAAGTTGATTTTTGGTGACGTATCACATATATTTCATATTAATTAACTCTTGATATATCACCAAAAAATTATCTTGATCGGGCACGAATCTCGAGGAAAAACTCAAGTTGGAAACTTTAAAAATTAATTCGGAGACTATTTAAACTCTGATTTTAGCAAGCCTATAGTCAAACTGAGCGTCTCGGAAATATAAACCCAACGACACCAAATTCGACTCAATCCGAGCCCAAATGAGTCCAAATCAAGTACCCGAAGCGTTGTTGGAAACCTAGAATAGCAATTTGAGTTAACAAACGGTCTCCGATTTTGATGAGCTTATAGTCGAATCGAGTGGCTCGACGAGACGAATCCAACGAGCCCAAGATCGCAGAATTATGATACCATTAAGACCTTAAAATGCTCAATAAACGGTTCACGATCAACGGATTCAATATCAGCCGTTCATCCGGATCACTCCTTATTTGCTCCTTATCCCTCATCTATTTACGGGCTATGCCACTCTAGAAAAACTATAAATAGCCCCTCATTTCTCTTAAGAAGGGACCTAAGCCAAGAAGAGAAGAAGAGAAGAGAAGTCTACGAGGGAATAGCTCCTCCTCGACCACCACCGGAACACCGCCGGAACTCCACCGAAACACCGCCGGAACTCCGCCGAAACACCGCCGAAACTCCACCGGAACACCACCGGGACACCGCCGGAATATCGCCGGAACACCGCTGGGCGCCCGGAATACGCCGGAGCTTGGTCCGACGCCCGAATAACGACAAAATTCTACCAAACTTCCAAGTGACGCCGTAATTCTGTCGGGCACCCGAGTGACGTCGGAACTCTGCTTGGCCTTGTACTCAACTTTTAATACTCATTGTAATCTGATCTTCCTGAATTTCAAGGACGAATCAGCCTCCTGTATTTCAAACAACGCTAGTGGAACTCTTTCAACTGGGCGTAGCCCCGTGGTTTTTTCCCTTTCCAGGGTTTTCCACGTAAAAATCCTGGTGTTACTATTTCAATTCTGTTTGTGTGCTGGATATACGTATAACGCTGAGACGGAAATTTAAACTCTATCGCCGCGTATATTCGAGCCCGCAACAACTCTCATGTTTGTTCATAAGTTTTAATGCTTACTTCGCTTGATTGCAATGAGAATATCAATCGTTCATCAGTCAAGTAATTAGGGTTTATTGAGTCAGAGCTAAACCAAGCGAGTAAGGTTGGATTAATTTAAGTGACAATAACTTGATTGGTCTGATTCCTCTTTGAGTGATTTATTTACTTTGAGTCACATTCGCTCATAAGGAAGACTTTCATGTTAGTCTATTTTAATCGATGGGCCATATGACAATCATCAATACTAATAATAAAAATGACAAAAGGGTCAACCATATGATATATGAAGATCATTGACAAAGAGTAATTGCTTGTCATCTTTCATTGCCTCAAGTGATGGAAAGAGATAGATCCAGATTTATAAAAAGGAGATGAAGTTGTATTGAGGCTCTCTCTCAATTCAAATGTGTAGATCCAAAATTAAGAGAGCATGAAAGATCCTTTGCATTTGTCGATCAAGTGTGGTTCAGAAATTACTTGATAACATAATAGCCTTGAAATGGAATTATGCATCTGAATTTTTTTAGGAGTTGAATGCCAACGAATATGTATCTGATCGCATAAAGATAATTGACTGAGTTTGAATGAAGCGATCTCAGAATGTTGATAATGATGATGATGATCATGATTAGAAGAATAGATTCATATAGACTAGTTATAGTCATTTAGACAATCGAACGTCATATGAGAATTTTATGAACATTTGTGACCATCATCGAAGCTAAAGGGAAACTATCATACATTGAATAGATAGAAAGATGGGTCGTAGGAGTCGATGATAAGACAATTCTATTGAGCAAATGGTGATTGCAATCAAGGTTTTAAAACTTGATTTCGATTTCATCTTTGAACTCATAATAATTCTTCGATTTCAATCATAATGAGTTTCAAAACTAATTAAGCAAAATTAAATCAAAATTGATCAAACGACGACGACTACAACAACCTCAAGCCTTATTCCCACTACTTGCGGTCGGCTACGTGAATCTTTTTTTTTTTCTATTATGTCATATTAAGAGTTAAATTCTCATTTAAATCTAAAAGTCATTTCTAATACTTTATAATCGAGTCTTTTTAAGCTTATCTCCAGCTTTCTTAATATAAGTCAGATCTAATGCATCTGCTCGCCTAAACCAGGTCATCGAAAAGGTCGACATTTTATGCGATCAAACCATCTAATTAGACGATTCTCTCTAATCTTATCTTCCAGTGAAGCTACTCCAACCTTTTCACATACATTTCACACTCTCTCTAAGAGTAAAGTCACTCATCCATTTGAACATCCTGATCCCTGCAACACGTAATTTAATTCTATGCTTCTCTTTTAATGGCCAAAATTATCAAAATCAAATTAAAATAATGAAAATTGAAAACCATAACTCCAACCATTGCTAAGCTCCAGCCGGCGCCTGTAATCACTGGCGGATACAGCGTGGGGGCCATGGGGGCAGCGGCCCCCACTGATTTTGGGAATAATTACTTATTAATAGTATTTATGAAGCATTAAATACAAACTAATTACCTTTTCTTCTTCCTTGCCTTTCCATATTCCACACAGCCGCACAAGTTGAACAACTCCAAGACGCAAGACAAGCTACTGTTTCTCTCGGAGGAGGAATCGGAACCCCACCGCCGGCCGCCCATTCACCGTCGCCGAGCCCGAATGACTAAAACTGCGCTACAGGCGATTGTTTCTCCCGCTTAGATTTCCTGTTGTTTTGCTTTGTTTCTTGTTTGCTATGTTTGCATACAACATCAGCCATCAAGTGTTATTTGAGACATGTAAAATTATGTTGACAGGTGGTAATCTAGTTTGGTTCTATTGCTGCATTGGCATGTAATTCTTGTTTATCTTATATGAGTTGTTCACTTGTTTCCCTTATTTTCTTTTTCTGAAAATTTTTAAAAGAATTATTTCAGTGGGAAGTTATGGGATGATTAATTCTCTAGAAGGAGGTTATGTTAATATTGCGTTGTTCTAAAAATATTTTATCTATGAAACCTGTTTGAGCCTCTTACAATCCTACACTATTTTTATGAATCTCAGCAATAAAATTCAACATTTGATTATGCTTATTCTAATCCCTAATTCATTACAATGATTTTTTTCTTAATTTTTCTGCCTCTTGTTTCTCTCGTGCATCCCGTGAGATCTATAATTATTTGGTACTGACGGATTTTGTAGATATAGTTATTGATTAATTGTCTGCAAAGAAGTAAGGTTTATAGCTTTTTTTTCAGTTAAATTCTACATATGAAAAGTTGAAGGGGATTTCATTTTGATTGAGTACTCTGTAGTCGACAGGTATGACCATTTTCATATGACTATATAATGCATGACACATGTTGATGCAGCATACTGTTTGTTTTGTTATTTGTATAGACCTCAAATTGGAGAACAAGCTAGTGGTGACAGTTTTGACACAAAGGGTTTCAGAAATTGGAAAAAAAAAGATATATTTCAAAGACCAGGAGACACTCGTTCAGTATAATTCTTTTATTCGAGTCCATTGTAGAGGTTCTTGATATAGTGACTCACAAGAGATTTAGCAGTGACAAAAAAGGTGAAGCATATTCTCTACTTGAATCTGTGCAAAGTTTTGATTTTATTTTCAATTTGCATATGACGAAGTCTATTTTAGGAGTTACTAATGAGTTATCATAAGTACTGCAAAGAAAGGATCAAGATATTATAAATGTCATGACTTTGGTAAAAGTTTCCAAACAAAGACTTCAAAATATGAGAAATGATGGGTGTGAAAATTTGTTTAAAGAACTTGGATTATTTTGTAAGAAGAATAACATAAATATTTCAAACATGACTGATACATTTATTATGCAAGGAAGATCACGACGTCGTACTGAAAGTATAACAAATAGACGTTATTATCAAATCGAGTTATTTTATACTGTTATAGATTTGCAACTTTAGCTCAACAATAGGTTTGATGAAATTAATACAGAATTACTTATGTGTGTGGCATATTTGAATCCATATTAGTCATTTTCAAATTTTGATAAAGAACGATTGCTTCGCCTTGCAAAATTTTATCCGTCAGATTTTTCTGAAATGGATCTCATCATACTAGACAATCAAATAGAAAATTTTATTGTTGATATGAGATCGAATGATGCATTCAAGAATTTAAAAGGACTTGGACAACTTGCTCAGAAATTAGTGGAGACTAGGAAGAATGATATATTTCTTTTGGTGTTCCTATTTATAAAGCTTGCTCTGATATTGCAAATTGCTACAGCAACAGTTGAACAAACATTTTCTGCAATAAAAATTATAAAGAATCGTTTACGCAATCGTATGAGAGACTCCTGGATGAATGCTTGTTTACCTACTTATATTGAAAATAATATTTTTAGTAGTATTGACAATGATTTGATTGTACAACGATTTCAAAAAATGAAGACTCGACGGGAGAAATTATAGATAACAGATAAGAAGAATATCAAGACTAGTGTTCTAAATTGTAAGTTTTTTGTTTTACTATATATTTTATGTTTTTATAATTAATCTAATGGTTTAAAAAAAATTAAAACCACCTATGCTGGTCCCAAGCCCGAATGAAAAATGTTGAGGATTTTTTTTACTTCAATATTTTGTGCCCTCACATGAACATGAACAAAATCCTGGCTCTGCCCCTGCCTGTAATTGTCATTAATTAGGAAGAGAAAAAAAATTCAAAGGCATGTGATGGAGATCGAGAAGTCACCCCTTAATTATTAGTGAGACCTTTGATTATCCCCATTATTTTAAGCTGGCAAGCGACATGGCGACGCTCTTGTTCTAACTGGAAAGTCTTTCCCGTTGTTATCATGCATGGTTGGCAATGTTATGATGTCCGACCGCCCCTTTGGCCTCCTCAAAATTTTATTATGTAATAGAAGAGGGATATTTACATACGAACCAACAAACATTTATATATTTAGATTTTTATCTAATAAGTGATTTTCTTTATTTATTTATATGTTATTTTAATATTTAAATTATATAAACTTTTTTTTACAAAAATATGTGTTTTAGTTTAAATAAATTAATATTAATAATATTTTTTTATATAATTTAGATATTTTAGTATTATATAAGTAAATATAAAGTCATGAATGATAGATATGTAAATATATAAAAACTTTATGATTGTATGTAAAATTCTCTAAAATATTTTGTTTTGCCAATGTGCCATGTAAGTGACAGGTCATATTTTTTTTTTGTAAGTTTAATATACAAATGTATCTATTTCATATTCATTGGATAAGAAAATGTATAATTTGTAGGAATGTATAATTTTATTATAAAATATAGAATTAAAAAAGCTTGAGTATCATAATCAAATTTTTATCAAATAAATCTCAATATTATTGAATTTATTTTAGCATAATTATAATAAATGAGAAACTAGTGAATTTATTTTGAGGTAAATATATTATATAAAGAATGAATAAAAAATTCTATTATATTTAATTCAAAAGAAGTTAAAGGAGTATTTACATATATATCACACAATATTATGTATTTACATATCTAAGACCTAAACTTTGGTATTTACTAATCTAATCTTTAGTGTCTTTATTACATCAAAATATGTATTTTACTTTAAAACATTAATATTAGTGATATTTTTATATGATTTAAAGATTTGAGTGTTATATAAGTAAATATCAAAGTTTACATTTTAGATATTATTGTTTGCTAGAATATTCACAATAGTAGAGATGAAAAATTTAATGTTTAGCTTTGTATGATGATTTTGCATACGCACAAATAAAAGAGAAGTTTTAAGAGAGATCAGAGTTTTTATATAAAAAAATATGAAAGCAAAAAAACCACTAGGCCTAGCCTACTTATAATGATTGCATTAGTATATGTCAATAGTTACAAATAGTGTCCTTTATTGTAATTGGGGTAGACACTATTAATACAATGTAGTAGACACTAATTGGGGAGGATTGATTTCATATTTGAAGTTGTAAGAGCTTTGAGGCATTGGAGTTGTCTTCAAGAAAATATTTGTCATATGTTTGATCATTGCTCTTTGTAAATAAGAGACTGAAGATCAGAGAGTCTAGAATAAATGGATGTTTGGCTGGCTAAAAAAGAAATATAGTTTAAAAGGAATACTTTATGTTGTATGGATGAGTGTAAAGTAAATGCAAGTTAATACTTTTTTTGCTTGGTTTGAAGAAAAATGAATGCAGTGTAAAATTCAAAGATGGTGGCAGTGGGTGATAGTGGTGGTGGTTGGCGATGAGTGGCTACTGTTGGAAGCGGCCTACGTTGAGTGGCGGTGGTGATAGCCGACGGTGGGTGATGGTGATGGCGACGGCGGGTGGTGGTGGTGGTGGGTGGAGGCTGACAGTCAAGCAAGCTTGCTTGCGGTGTAAATGATACTCGCTCAAAATTGAGCGAGTTTAATTTACCTCAAAAATGAATTAAAATGATTTACACTATATTTACTTTATTTTACTTTGCATCCCTTTTTCATCCAACAAAACTTATATTGATATTTTTAAAACCACTGCATTTGTAATACTTTACACCCACTTTACTTCCAACCAAACAACCCTTAAAAGTGTTAACATAGAGAGTTAGAGTTAATGTTGACACTATGTATGACCTTATATACAATGGCATGTGTCAGTGTTAATGGTGATGTTGGCATGTGTTGGCTTTTGTGATCATGGTGCACATCAATCTTATAAGTGATGGTATACGACAATATTATTGGCGATGATAGACATTGAAGTTCGCATACTTCGACATTGATGTTAATATCTTACATCAACTTTATAGATGATGACATGTATCAATATTATTGACGATGGTGAAAAACAAAGCTAATATATATCATGATAATTAGGCGACAATGGTTAAGAGATTATAGTGGGGTGATAGTAATCAAGAGACCATAGTCTAATAATGATGGCCAAGAGGTTTCAATTAGGTAATGGTAATCAAGAGACATGTGGTCTCATTTTCTTGCATTGACCATGCCACATATATGGAGGTTAACAAGACCGTAGTCTGAAAATGGTGGTTAGGAAATTGTAATAGGGTGGCAATGATCAAATGATTGAAGTTGAGTGATAATAGTTGGATAATCATAATCGGGTGATGGTGCTTAAGGGACTGTAGTCAAGCAATAATATTTAGATTATCATAATCATGTTATCGTGATTAAAGGATAGTAGTCGAGTGACAATAGCTAGAGGATTGTAATCAGATGATAATGATCAGAGGACTGTAGTTGAGTGATGTTGATCAAAGGATTGTAATCAAGCCATGGTGGTTGGAGGTTCAAAGTTGAGCAATGATGCGAAGTTGAACAATAATATCATAAGATTCCAATCAGGCGACGACATTCAAAATATTGTAGTTGGGCAATGATGGTTAAAAGACAATAATTTGGAGATGGAAGACCATAGTTGAGAAATGATGGTTGAAGAACTATTATCGAGTAACAATAATGTGGAGACTATATTAGGCAATAGTGGTTAAGAGATTATAGTTATACGATAGTAGTTAATTGGGACACCTAATCGAATAATAGTAGTCGAGAGACTGTAGTTGGTTCATGGCTGCTGAAAGATGGTAGTTGGTCGCTATGGTCTGAGGATTTTAGTCAAGAAAAAATGGTCGGTGAACAATGATCAATGGTCGATGGTCTAGATCTAGTAGTTGAGAGATGGTGGTTAGATGATCATAGTTGAGTGATGATAGTCATTAAGAGATCATAATCAAGTGTTAGTGGTGTCAAGAGACTCTTGTCAAGTGACAATGGTCAAGAGGCTATAGTTCGACAATAGTGGTTAGTTAGACGATAATGGTTGAAAGATTGTAATTAGGTGATAGTGGTTATAGGACTATAGTTGGAAAATAGTAATTAAAGGACCATAGTCAAAAGACGATAATTAAGGACTATAGTCGTCAAGCAGTGGTTTAAGGACTGTAGCCGGGCGACGGTGGTAAAAAAAAGTTGCAGTTGGGCAATTGTGGTTGGGAAACCATTGTCGGGAGACCATAATTGGACGTTGGTGGTCTGGAGACTATAGTTGGGCAACAATGGTCCAATGGTGGTCGGGCAATGCTCCAAAAAGCCTCTGAGCACTCTCCTCCTCTTTGGTTCAACTCCCCTTCATCTAAAGTATAATGGTCTATTTATAGGTTTATTATATTAATATTTTAATAAATTTAGCTAAAATCCAATACACTTCATGAAAAACAACTCTTCTTAGGGTCGTTGAAATCGTCTCGTTGAGACACTTGATTTTATTATAATTTATAAACATGCAAAATTTAGAGATTATTTGTTTCTTTAAATAATCTTCTAAATTTTTTTATCTTTGATTAAGTGTTTGATCTAGCTCATATAAATTCAATTGGCTTACTTTTAGTGTCATTATGTTCTTGCATTGAGACGTTCAATTTTATTATAAGTTCATTGATTCCCTCTGTCATATAGTGTTTTTCAAGCATTTAAGTGCCTTAATGATGTCGGAATTCTGCGATCTTGGGCTCGTTGGATTCGTCTCATTGAGCCGCTCAATTCGCTATAATCATGTAATATTTGGATATCATTTTGTCATCCAAATAATGCTTTGAACCTTCTGAATATGCTTCAGACTCTAAATTCAGATCCATTTGGGGTTGGATTGGACCGATTTTAGTGTTGTTGGGTTTGTCTTTTCAAGACGTTCAGTTTGACTATAAGTTTGCTGAAATTGAAGTTCATATGATCCCTAATTTAATTTTGAAAGTTTTCAATTTGAATATGCCTCGAGATTCATGCATGATCAAGACGATTTTTGATGACGTATCAATAAACATCTAAAATTTAGAGATTTTTTGTTTCTTTGAATAATATTCTAAAATTTTTAACTTTGTTTAAGTGTTTGATCTAGCTCATTTAAATTCAAATGGACTACTTTGAGTGTCATTGTGTTCATTGCATTGAGACGTTCATTTTTATCATGAGTTCACTGAAGTCCGAATTCAAATGATCATAAATTTAATCTTAATAAATTTCAACTCAAATATTACATTCATATCTGTGCTCGATCAAGTGAATTTTTAGATGACATATTCAATACATAAATGCAAGAGAATTATATGATATGCATGCAAATCCTCTCAAATTAAATGGCTTAATAAAAAGCACTTTGAAAAATTTTGTTGAGAATAGCCCAAGTCAATTTTTTTTTATTTTAAAAATTTATAGTAATCAATGCCACTGCATTATAGCTGGGAAAATAAAGCATGAACTGAAACAAATAGTTTTCATGTTTTTTTTTTTTTTGGGAAGTTTGGGGCCGAAGTCCAATTTTAATTAAGTAAAGAGAAAATTACAAGTGAGAAAAATAAACAAAAGATTAAATCCCAACTAGCTGATCACAATAAAACGACAGCGGTAGGGTAAAAGGCAACACTATAACTAAACAAATACAGGAAAAACTAACAAAAGAGGACTCAGAATGTAGATCAAAACGTGAGCATCCAGCAAGCATAATCGTCATGTATATAAAGGAAATTTAAACAGGGAAGGTAGAAGAAAGGAAGTTCATACAGAAAGGTGTATACATCAACCAAAATATTAATTCATTCTTGAATGGTTTTCATTACAGTATGAGGTATTTTATGGATACATGTAAGCTGTAATGAGGAGTAATCTAGAGCCTGCTGAAAACCATTTATGGCAGAGGTCGTGGAACGTCCTGTGTAATGATGGAGCAGCTGTGGTGTAGCATAAGCTGCGGTTCATTTTATCAGTGTGTTAATAGTCCCCCTCAAATTAAGTGTCCATCTGTTGGATTGTTAATTTGTTGCGAAGTAGAGAGAAGCGTTGAGCTGAAAGGGCTTTGGTGAAGATATCCGCCGGCTGGTCAATGGAACTGATGTGGAAGATGTCTATGTCTTTGCTTTTGATGTGATCACTTATGAAATGGTAGTCGATTTCAATGTGTTTGGTTCTTGCGTGGAAGACGGGGTTGTTCGCAAGAGCTAAGGCTGAAATGTTGTCGCAATAGATGGGCGTCGGTTGGGATTGGGAGATGTTGAAATCGGATGCTAGGCGGCGGAGCCAGAGCACGTCTGATGTAGCTAATGAGAGTGACCTGTATTCAGCTTCGGTGGAGGACTTAGCCATGGTAGCTTGCTTCTTAACATGCCATGAAATGAGGTTAGGACCGAGATATGTGCAGAAACCAGTAATGGTTTTGCGGTCGGTGGAGTCGGCGGCCCAGTCAGCGTCTGCGTAGGATTGGAGGTGAAGGAGTCCTTTTCGGATTGGTAGGCCTAGATGAAGTGTGCCTTTGAGGTAGCGGAGTAGTCGTTTGAGGGCCTGGTAGTCACAGTTAGAGGGGTTATGCATGTGTTGGCATATGCAATTGGTGGCGAAAGCTATGTCCGGTCGAGTGATGGTGAGGTATTGGAGGGAGCCTGCGAGGCGGCGGTAGGATGTAGGATCTGAGAATGGTAGATCTAAGGAAGGATCTTTGGATGGCTTCAGGGTGATCGGGGTAGTAACGGGCTTGCAGGAGGTGAAGCCTGTGGAATCAAGTATGGCTCTGGCGTAGTGCTCTTGGTGGAGAAATAAACCTTTTGGCTGTTGCTTCACTTGAATGCCAAGGAACAGTGAAATTGTGCCTAGCTGTTTGAGGGAGAACGTGTCCTGCAGTTGATTCAGTAAGAGCTGGATGGTGGCCGAATGGTTGCCGGTTAAGAGGAGATCATCGACGTATATTAATAGATATAAATGGATGTCCTGCTTGTGGTAAATGAGGAGTGAAGGATCTGCCATGCTAAAACAAAAACCAAAGTTTAGTAGAAAAGATGTCAGTTTTTGGAACCATTGGCGGGAGGATTGTTTGAGGCCATAAATGGCCTTGTGGAGGCGGCACACATGATCCGGGTGTTGGTGGTCAATGAACCCTTGTGGTTGTTGCATATACACTTCTTCCTGAAGGTCGCCATGAAGAAAGGCGTTGGCGACGTCGAATTGAAGAGTTGGCCAATTGTTTTGTAATGTTATGATGAGTAGGACGCAGATGGTGGAAAGTTTGGCGACGGGGCTGAATGTGTCCTTGTAATTGATGCCATATTGTTGGTTGTATCCTTGAGCGACTAAGCGCGCCTTGTAACGTTCAACAGTGCCATTGGGATTTAGTTTAATTTTATATGTCCATCTGCATCCGAGTACGGGAGCGTTGGGTGGTGGTGGGGTAAGGGACCATGTGCCCTGTTTTTGAAGGGCATGAAATTCTGTGGACATGGCGGTTCGCCAAGGTTGGAGTTTAGAAGCATGAGTGTAGGAGGTTGGGGTAGTGATGGGGGCGGGATTAGTGAGGAGGTCGAAAATGGGTTTAGGATGAAGGTGACATGTGTGAAAACGTGTTTGCATAGGGTGGAGAGAAGTATGGGCTGGTTGAGGAGGAGGTTGGGAAGTAGGGTGGCTTTCTGGAGTGTGAGTATGAGAATTGGATGAGGTTGGGAGGGGCTCGGATTGGGCTATGTCTGAGGTCTGATTGTGCGTGTTGGGTGGAGATGTGGAATATGGAAATATATTGGGTATGATAGAAGTGGGTAGGAGTAAGTGAGGTGTGTTTGGGAATGGAGAGGGAGTAGGGAGGTTGACTGGACTAGGGTGAATAGATGGGAAATTATGCTCGTGGAATGTAACGTGGCGGGAGATCTGAATTTTTTTGGTGGTGGGATTAAAGCAATGGTAACCTTTGTGTTGGGTAGAGTAGCCGAGAAAGATGCAAGGGTGTGAGCGAGGGGCTAGCTTGTGGGGTGCTTGTGGTTGGAGCCAGAGGAAACATAAGCATCCAAAAGTGCGTAAATGGTTGTAATTCGGTGGGTAATTGTGGAGCAGTTGGAAAGGTATATGAAAGTGGGTGGCAGAGGTAGGGAGGCAATTTATTAAATAATTGGATGTTTGTAATGCTTCGGCCCAAAACTAAGTAGGGAGGTTGGAGTTATGCAAGAGGGTGCGGGTAGTGTCAAGAAGATGGCGGTGTTTCCGTTCTGCCATTCCATTTTGTTCAGGGGTGTAGGGGCAAGATAGTTGATGACGGATGTTGTGAGTCAGTAGGTATTGTTTGAAGATGTTGCCGGTGTATTCTCCGCCTCCGTCGGAACGGAGGGTTCGTATGTTTATGTTAAAATGAGTTTGGATCATAAAATGAAATTGTTTAAATTTAGGAAATGCCTCATCTTTGGTGTGTAATAAGAAAAGCCAGCAAAAACGTGTGTAATCATCTATAAAAATTATATAGTAGCGGTATCCATTTAAAGACGCAACCGGGGCCGGACCCCAAACATCGGAGTGGATTAATTGAAACGGTTTGGTTACATGAGATTGACTAGGATAGAAAGCTAGCTTGTGGCTTTTGGCCACTTTACATGAATGACAAGGCTGAAATGTAGAAGAATTACATAAAGACGGGATGATCCTGGATAATATAGTCATCATTCTCGGATGGGGATGGCCAAGTCTGACGTGCCAAGTGGAGGTGTTGTTGAGAGAGGATTGGAAGGCTGACGTCGTGGAGATGGATGGAGCACGAAGAGGGTAGAGGCCGTCACGGGAGCTGCCATGGAGAAGTAAGTGGTGGTCCTGAAGATCGCGGATAGCGAAGCCATGTGGGTGAAAAGAAATATAACAATTATTATCGGAGGTAAGTTTAGAAATGGAGAGCAAGTTGTGTGAGAGAGAGGGAACGTGTAGGAGATTATGGAGTCGGAGCTTACGGGTGGTGTCTAGTAGTGGGAGAATACCTTGGCCACTGTTTTGAATGGGTAAGGATGTCCCGTTGGCGATAGATACTGCATCGGCGCCGGAGTAGGGAGTGGAGTGTTGCAAATTGGTAATGTCTCTTGTGAGGTGGCTGGAGGCGCCGGAGTCTAAGACCCATTCGGTGGAGGAGCGTGAATGGGGGTTGGTGATGAATGCTCGGGGATTGGAGGTAGGGGGTGGCGCGTATTGTTGAATGTTGCAGCGGTGCCAGCAGGAGAGGGCGATATGTCTGAGCTTTCCACAGATTTGGCAGGTGGGGCGGGAGCTGGGAGTGCTGCCAGTGGGGCGGACCGAAGAGGGTTTTGGGTTGAAGGGAGCTCCACGGCCGCGACCTGGTTTGGGTTGTGAAGTTCTGTTGCGGAATGAGTAGAGTGCTTGGTTGTCCTGTGGGAGATGAATCTCCTTTTGCATTTCATTTTGTATATTGATCTCTTCACTACACAATAATGAGTATAAGGCTTCAAGATTGATTGTGTGGGGTGAGGTGTGAATGGCGGATTTGAGGGAGCTGTAGGTAGGAGGGAGCCCGTTGAGGATGTAGATGATGATATCTTCGACATCGACGGTCGATCCGGCTGTGCGACTATATTGTCGACGATAGTTTTGACTTGGGTGAGGTATTGAGTAACTGTTTGGTTCTGCATTTTGAGGTTGTGAAGCTCATGTTTGAGCTGTATGACTCTCGATCGATTTGTCGGTTGGAGACGTGTCTCCAACGTCGACCATATCTCATGTGCAGTGGTGAGATGGATGATGTATGGCAGGACTGAGGGGGAAATAGTGGATAATAGGGCGGAGACCAAGTTCTGGTCTATCAGGCGCCATAGACGGTAGTCGGCGTCTGCGGTATGGGGAGGGCATGGCTGTTCTCCGTTGAGGTAACCTTGGAAACCATTGGCGGAAAACGATTTGAAGATTTGAAGCCTCCAAATGCTATAGTTGTCATTGGAGAGTTGAACGTTGATGATGGATTTCAGGTTAGACATCAGGAATTTCAGTGGTGCCGGTACTGTGAAATCAGCCATGGAGGCCGAAATGGATGAGGAGGGTAAGGTCCAGGAAGAGGACTCTTGTTCTGCCATGGGTTTGGATAGAGAGGTGCGGTAAGGCTAAATCTCTGATACCATAAAGGAAATTTAAACAGGGAAGGTAGAAGAAAGGAAGTTCATACAGAAAGGTGTATACAGCAACCAAAATATTAATTCATTCTTGAACGGTTTTCATTACAGTAGGAGGTATTTTATGGATACATGTAAGCTGTAATGAGGAGTATTCTAGAGCCTGCTGAAAACCGTTTATGGCAGAGGTCGTGGAACGTCCTGTGTAATGATGGAGCAGCTGTGGTGTAGCATAAGTTGCGGTTCATTTTATCAGTGTGTTAACAGTATAAACCCCTGGTTGCCAAAAGTGACCGTCCGAGGGGGCAGCTGGTTGGCACCAGCATTCATCATCGTCCATCCAAAAAAATCGTCGGCACAGGAGATCAGCATATAGGCCTCGGTTGTCAGAAAAGATAATTCAGAAGGCATAAAAAAACGGAGAAGAAGAGCCTTGCAGAGATCACCAAGAAAAATTTGAGCAAACAGCAGGCATAGAAAGTAGTTGTCCATCACAAAAAGACAGCGATAATTTAGAGAAGCAGGTGTTGAAATAAGTAAAAGCTCTTCCATTTCGATGTTTTTAAAAATGACACCCCTCTTAATCTCGGCAATAATAATAGTGGCGTTCATAAGAGTGACCAAATAATCTATCATTTTTAGCTCTCCAAATAAAATAGATGGTTACGCAGGTCAACAAATAATAAAAGCTTCTCATATGTTTAGATGCACCCAAGTCCTCTTAATTTTGGCAGAAATAGTTTTTTGTGTTTTATTATAAGCTTTTATATTTTTTTCCTACAGAATTTTGGTAGGCCCACTAATGCCAAGGGGTATTTCAGTAACTTGACCTTCCTTCTTAAAAGAAAAAATAAAAGCCGGATTCTTTGCAGTCGCGTGTGGTAGCGTAAACATGCGGGAAGGCATATGCGCTCCTCGGGATCGTTGTAGCCTCCGTGTAGCCCCACGGGCAGCGCCACACGCCTCGCAGAGCGGTGGCGGCCGTGAAAGCTTTGGTAAGTGAAAATACGACCGGATCACACGTGTTGATTTCCGTAGTGCAACGACGCTTTTACAAAAAATTCCTTGGTAATAAACCGGCCAAGAGGCAACGTAGAATTCTCTGAGCCGAGCCGGATCAACAATCCCTCGCTTGTTTACTAAATTATCCAATTTTAACTTTAATGGACTATTTGGTCTTTAAAAATAGTTACACTTAGGCTTTATTTAGGATGAATTTTCTTACAACTTCTTAAAATAATTTTTTAATAAAAATATTAAAATTGTTATACTAAAAAGCTGCTTGAAGAACCATTAAAAAAATTGTCCCAAATAAAACTTTAGAAGTGTGTCATTTCTTTTCTTCTTATGAAAGAAGAAGAAATGATAACTCCCATATGACATTATTATTATTATTATTATTATTATTATTATTATTATTATTATTTTGATAAAATTCACGGGAGGGGCCTATGCGTTAATAAAAAGTAAAATTATAAGTCCTTATTACTCCAAACCCTCTAAAATATAATATTTGAAACAAAACATACGAGCCTCAGAATCAAATTAATTACAATAAACAAACAAAAAAAACCAATAAACAGAACCAGTCTAAGAACCAGCAACCAGTAGAGGTCCCAAAGGAAGCCACAAGCAACTATACAGTCTATAACCCGCAAAAAACAGAAGACAAAGCATAGAAAAACAAAACAGAGCCACAACATATAACAGGAGCCCATAAGGCAACCACAACACCTATCAGACCACAGAGAGGGCCATTCAAAACAATGAAGACAACAACAGAAGCCAGATACATCAGAAGACAACAAACAAAAAACCCCTTAACCTAGTAGCAACAGACAACAACCAACCAGTCAAAAGAACACATAAACACCAAATGAGGCGCATAAATAGAAGAAAGAAAATCATCACTTCCTTCTAGATTTTCGCCTACGACGTTTGCTTCCACCATGAGATAAAGCTTTATGGACATTACGGCTCACATTTAAATCATATAACTCATGAAACTCATCCAACGACTCATCCAAATCATCTCTAGCATACCCGCAAGGCGAGGAAACAAACCCATCTAACCAATCAAATTGATCCACACCAGTTTGTATTAAATTTAAAGACAATTTAGCCTTCAATTCATCAAAAGATTGATTTAGGTTTTGTTTTGAAATGCTTTTTTACTGTTTTACTTTTTTGTTCTCAAAATTATAATTTATACTCGATTAATATTTTTTATTACTTTCAAAAACATTTTATAATTAATAACTATTGTTGCGGACTCAAATATACGCGGCGATAGATTTTAATTTTCCGTCTCAGCGTTGTACGTATATTCAGCACACAAACAGAATTGAAATAGTTACACCAAGATTTTTACGTGGAAAACCCTGGAAAGGGAAAAAACCACGGGGCCACGCCCAGTTGAAAGAGTTCCACTAGTGTTGTTTGAAGTACACGAGACTGATTCGTCCTTTAAATTCAGGACGATCAGATTACAATGAGTATCAGTTACAAGGACAAGCAGAGTTTCGACGTCACTTGAATTTCCGGCAGAATTCCGGCGTCACTTGGAAAGAAATCCGGCGTCACTCGGGCGTCGGGTAGAATTCCGGCGTCGGACAGAATTCCGACGTTGCTCCTGTGTCGGGCAGAGCTCTGGCGTCCCTCGGGCGCTTGGTGGTGCTTCGGTGGAGTTCCGGCGGTGTTCCGGCGGAGTTCCGGCGGTGTTCCGGCGGAGTTCCGGCAGTGGTCGAGGAGGAGCTGTTCCCTCCTAGGCTTCTCTTCTTCTCTTCTTCTCTTCTTGGCTTGGGTCTCCTCTTAAGAGAAATGAGGGGCTATTTATAGTTTTTCTGGAGTGGCATAGCCCGTAAATATGTGAGGGATCAAGGGCAAATAAGGAGTGATCCGGATGAACGGTCGATATTGAATCCCTTGATCATGAGCCGTTTATCAAGCATTTGAAGGTCTTAATGATATCAGAATTCTACGATCTTGGGCTCGTTGGATTCGTCTCGTCGAGCCGCTCGATTCGAGTATAAGCTCGTCAAAATCGGAGACCGTTTGGTAACTCAAATTGCTGTTTGATGCTTCTAACAGCATTTCGGGTACTTGATTTGGACTCGTTTGGGCTCGGATTGAGTCGAATTTGGTGTTGTTGGATTCATATTTCCGAGACGCTCAGTTCGACTGTAAGCTTGCTGAAATCAGAGTTTAAATAGTCTCCAAATTAATTTTTGAAGTTTCCAACTTGAGTTTTTCCTCGAGATTCGTGCCCGATCAAGATAATTTTCCGATGACGTATCAGTTGCCCCCCTATTTTTGGAAGTCAAAGCTCCAGGAGTCCAAAAATATATGTGTCGGCTTTTCACTTTGGCAAAATTGCAAAAATTTGCGTTCCAAAAATTACACGTTTGCTCGAACTTGATTATAGAGGTCCTGTTGAGCTCCGAAAGTGTCAAAATTGAGTCCGGAACGTCGAAAAACGTGTCCGGGGACCCCAAAAACGTCGAATTTGGACCGTCTGGGCCCAAAATCGGAGCCCGGGAACAGGTAGGCGGCTGAACCGGCCGAACCGGCCGGCCGCCGCCGCCGCCGGCGGCGCAGAACCGCGCCGGAGCGCCCGCGGCCCGCTCGCGGCCCGCCCGGGGCCCGCCCGCGGCACACCCGCGGCCCGCGCCTGGCCCGCCCTCGGCCCGCGCCTGGCCCGCCCTCGGCCCGCGCCTGGCCCGCCCTCGACCCGTGCCTGGCCCGCGCGGTCTGGCTGGCCGCGCCCCTTGGCCGGCGGTTTGGCCGGCGGTTAGGGAAACCGCCGGCCGGTTTAATAAAAATTTTTTTTTTTTTAATGGGGCCCGAAAAATTCTGAAAAAATCCCAAAAAATTCCGAAAAATTTGAAAAATTTCAGAGAATTTAATAGAATTTTGGAATCCTCCCCCCCTTAAGGAAAACTATAAATAGACCCCCCAGGGCCTAGTAGAAACTTGCCCCTTCTTCCCTTCTTCCTCTGGCTTTCTAGCTTTTGGCATTCTGAGGCTTTCCGCCATTTTTAAGTAGGTGACTTTCCCTACTTGACTTGGCGCCCCTCTTTTTGTGCAGAAGTTAGCGGCTTTCTCCCTTCCTCCCCCCGTTCTTCCTCCCTTTTTCTTCCTACTTCGGAGGCTTTCCGCAGTCTTTCGTAGGTGATTTTCCCTACTTAGATCTGCGCCCCTCTTTAGTGAAGGAAGCAAAAATGGGTGATCTTGCCTCCTCTAAAGTTCCTTCAGAAGACCGTCCTGCGCAACGGTCTGAAGTTCCAAAGAGGGCCCAGAAGGCGCCGAAGGCCGACGATGTGATTTCCACCGTCACTGAGGACTCCTTCATTTCATTTAGGAAAAAGTTTCATTTTCCTAATGATTTAGTGATGAAGGTGCCGGCCAGAACTGATCGTGCCTGCTTTCCTCCTCCTGGATATGTGACGGTGTATGAATTTAGTCTGCGAGCGGGACTACGATTTCCTCCTTCCTCCGAACTGATCGACATTCTGACGCTTTGCGGGGTATGCTTGTCTCAATTCTCCTACAGGGCAATGTCGATCGTGATGGGCCTGATCGTGCTTTTCAGAGACCGCGGAGTGGTACTTTCCTCAGAGTGCCTTTCTCGGATGGGGCGTCTCTTTAGCGATGCGCAGGGACGTATTTCATTCAGGTCCAAGTGGTTGGACATCCGCACTCGAGACCCCTCGAAAGGTTGGGTTAGCAACTTCTTTTATGTGCAGAATGATTGGGGTCTTCAGGAGAAGTGGGGGAAGTTGAAAGAGCTTCCTGTCCCCCTTCATATCGGAGCAAAAGATTTGCTGAGGATACTCAAACTCCCTGATTTGGATGCTCTACACTACAAGGTGCGTTACTTGAGTAGATATGTAGATGAGGAGTACTTGTTCAAGGTCGGATTATCTACTCAAGCAGGGAGATCACATGCTCAGATGTTGAAGAAGTCTGCTAGAGTTCCAGAAGTGATCCCCCAAAAGAACCACTCCAAGCGACCAGGGAGCGAGGAAGGTTTGCAGGCATCGAGGAAGAAGAGGGCAGATGAAGTTTTGACAGTTGTTAGCAAAGGTCCCCGAGCCTCTCCATCCAAGTCATATATCCCAGAGGATGTGTTAAATCATCAGTGCATCGGCCGCCGACGGGCTGAGGAGTTGGTGAGTTCTCCTTCACTTTTTCTCCTTTTTTACATTTTTTAAGGAATATATTTCTGATATTTTTCTTATCTCAGTATTCTGATTTCAAGCTTGAGATGACCAAGACTCTGAACGATTGGAACAAAGAGTTTGTGAAGGTTAAATACCTTCAGGGAGAGTACAAGAAGAAATATAACAGTAAAGTGAAGGAGATGAAGGTGGTGGAGGATCAGCTTGAGGGGTGCAGAACTGAGTTGGCGAACAAGATCACTTCAGTCTCTTCTCAGAATGAACGGATGGATCGTCTGCATATAGAGTTGGTGGAGGCACAAGCGACGATCAAGCAGCAGGAAAAGGCTCAGCAAGTCCTTGAGGCTGAGAATGAGAGACTTCAGAGTGTACTGTCTGAGAAGGAGGCCCAGCAGTTGCCGTCAGCAGTTATTGAGGAGTTCAAGAAATCTTATGCTTTCAAGATCATTATTGAGGACCACATTCAGGAGGCTCGCAGTCATATCTATGATGTGGAGGTGAAGGCCTTGGAGGCAGAGTGCGCAGAGGATGGCTTCATCAGGGGCTTCATGAAGGGTGTTCGGACAGTACATCGCAAGACCGGAGCAGAGATCGAGGGACTGACTCCCAGCCAGGCTTCTAGTGATGCTTCTTCAGACTCTGGTGGTGAAGAGCTGGAGAGTGAGTTGCAGCGAGCTTTTGCCTTGGAGAAGGACGAGGATGATGTTAAGATTCTATAGGGTGTCTTTGATGTAGTTTTGTATCTCTTTGCTTTCTTTCTAGTGCTTGTATATATACTCGATGTTGATGTTTCTATCTGGTGTACTTGATGTTCAGTGATATATAAAGATATTGTTGATGTTCTTTTCTCACATGCAAATGAAATTTACTTAGTTTTACTTCAGTTTGGACTTTAGTGAGCTCTCTTTTGACTTGAACAGATGTGAGGCATTCCTTTTCTTTAAAGATTTTGACTTATCCGGGGTTATTAGTGAAAGCATTTGCTCGATACCCTTAACCTGTCCGGAAAAAGGTCAGATCAACTCCCTTTGGGATTGATTGTCACATGATTTTGATATTCAAGATATCCTCCTAGGATACTTGACCTATCCGAGGTTGTTAGTCAAAGCATTTGCTTGATGACATTAACCTGTGTGGAAGAGGTCGGATCAAATCCCCCTGGGATTGATCATTCAGTGATTGAGATACAATATAGATTGTGTACTTCTTGAATCACAGAAAAAGAGTTTGGAGAGAAGAAACATTAGCACGACGAAGTGAATATCATATTGCTTTATAATATGAGATAACAGTTCCCTAGAATAACTTAGGGATACAAGAAAGAAGTTCTTCTATAATCAACACATAAGGGATGTACGAAAAACTTTATAATACGACTACAGGAGAAGATAAAATATAAGACAAACATAACACATAGACGGATAGCAGTATCAACTCCTACTGATAATATTTGCGAAGATTGCCCACGTTCCAAGTTCGGGGAAGCATTTTTCCACCAGCATCCTTCAGTTTGAAGGTTCCAGGCTTGACCATAGCCGCTACCAAATAAGGACCTTCCCAGAGGGGGGAGAGCTTGTTTCGCTGAGGGCCTTTTCCAGCGGCTTCAATGCTTCGTAATACTAAGTCCCCAATAGTGATATGGCGAGGTTTCACCCTTCGATTGTAGTGACGGGCAACTCTTTGGTGGTATGCAGCGGTTCTGAGTGAGGCTTCATCTCTTACTTCTGGGAGGAGATCCAAATTTGCTCTAAGCTTCTCCTTGTTACTTTTGAAGTCGAAAGTCTGAACTCTGTGGCTAGGAACTCCGATATCAACTGGTATGACTGCTTCTGTACCAAAGCAAAGGTTATATGGGGTTTCTCCTGTAGGAGTTCTAGCGGTGGTCCGATAAGCCCAGAGGACATTGGGGAGTTCTTCGGCCCATTGCCCCCCAGCCTTCCCTAGACGTGTCTTCAGCCCTTTCAGGATTGTTCGGTTTGTAATCTCTGTTTGCCCATTAGTTTGAGGATGGGCAACAGCTGTGTGAATGAGCTGAATGTGAAAATCCCTACAAAAAGATGTGAAGATCTTCCCGGTGAATTGTGTCCCGTTATCAGTGATGATTTTTGCGGGAATGCCAAAACGGCATATTATGTTTTTCCATAAAAATTGCTTGGCATTTGCTTCAGTGATCTTCGCCAAAGGTTCTGCCTCCACCCATTTGGTGAAGTAATCTACAGCCAAAATAATGAATTTTTGCTGTCCAGTCGCTATGGGAAAAGGTCCCATTATATCAATCCCCCATTGGGCAAAAGGCCAGGGGCTTTGAAGGGATGCAAGCTCCAGAGCGGGTGTATGAGTGAGGTTAGAATGCAGTTGACAGTTTTCACACTTTCGTGTGAATTCAAGTGCATCCTGTTTCATTGTAGGCCAATAGAATCCCTATCTCATGATCTTGTAAGCTAACGCTCTTCCTCCCAGATGTTCTCCACATACTCCTGAATGAACTTCCCGAAGCGCATAATCAGCTTCTGATGGTGGGAGACACTTGAGGTATGGCCCAATGAAGGAGCGCTTATACAACTCGTTGCTGATAATGGTGAAATTTGCAGCTCGTCTCTGAAGTCGTATTGCAGCTATAGGATCTTCGGGTAGTACCCCATCTTTCAGAAAAGATAAGATGGGTTCGATCCAAGACATCTCTCTTGGCTCGTCAATTGACTGTATGACCCATGGACCCTGAATGCTTGGAAAGTGGATTTCCTCGATACATCTTCTCTTATAGATGTCCCCCGTTGTTGATGTAGCAAGTTTAGAAAGAGCGTCTGCTCTTGTATTTTGTTCTCGGAGGATATGTATGATTTGATGCTCCCTTATACGGGCTAAGAGTAGCCTTATAATGCTACAATATTGAGCCAATTGTGGGTTGTGAATATCAAAATCTCCCTCTACCTGAGAGGCGACTAGTTGGGAATCAGTGTGGGCTATTAGGTTCTGGACTTCACAGTCAATTGCTAGTCTTAACCCAGCAATAAGGACCTCGTATTCTGCTATGTTGTTGGTTGCCGGGAACTTGAGTCGAAGCCCGTACTCAAGGGTAACCTTCTGTGGAGAGATTAATAAAATTCCAGCCCCAGCCCCAGAACTCCCTGAAGCTCCATCGACGTACAACATCCAGCATGGAGAAGAAGGTGAAGCACTCAGTTGTACATCAGATACTGGAACGGTGCATTCAACTACGAAATCTGCTAGTGCTTGAGATTTAATATCAGGTCTAGGCAAGTAGTGGATATCAAATTCTCCGAGTTCTACAGACCACTTAACAAGCCTGCCTGATGCTTCTGGCTTTTGCAGAATGCTTTTTAGCGGCAGATTCGTGTAAACTCCAATTGAATGGGCTTGAAAGTAAGGGCGTAGTTTTCTGGCGGAATAAACTAACGCCAATGCTGTCTTATCTGCCAAAGGATAACGTCCCTCTACTTCAGATAAAATCTTACTAACATAGTAGATAGGACGTTGTATAGCATTTTCTTCTCGGACCAGAACTGAACTAATGGCTTGGATGGATACAGCCATATACAAATACAATCTCTCTCCTGGTATTGGTTTAGAAAGTAGTGGCGGGGATGCCAAATACTTTCGCAATTGTTCAAAGGCTTCTTGACATTCATCTGTCCATTGAAATCCGGAGCTACGAGCACCTCTAAGTATCTTGAAGAAGGGCAGATATTTGTCTCCTGAACGTGCCAGGAAACGAGATAGTGCCGCAATTCTCCCATTCAGCCTTTGGACCTCCTTGCTGTTCTTTGGCGGCACCATGTCCCTTAGTGCCTTGATCTTCTCCGGATTAGCTTCGATTCCTCTATGGGTTACCATAAACCCTAAAAACTTTCCAGAAGCGACTCCAAAAGCACATTTAGCGGGGTTGAGTCGCATATTGTAATGCCTTAACAAGTGAAAACATTGTTTCAGGTCAGAGATATGTTGGGTTTTTTCCAGACTCTTTACCAACATATCGTCTACGTACACCTCCATAGTACGTCCAATAAGGCTCTTGAAAACTTTATTCATGAGACGCTGATAAGTTGCTCCAGCATTTTTGAGCCTGAAGGGCATCACCCGGTAGCAGTACAATCCTTTGTCTGTTTGAAAAGCTGTCGCTTCTTCATCAGCAGGATTCATTTTTATTTGGTTGTAGCCGGAGTAGGCATCCATAAAGCTCAACATCTGATGACCAGAGGTGGTATCAACTAATTGATCGATGTGAGGGAGCGGGAAGCTATCCTTTGGGCAAGCTTTATTGAGATTAGTGTAATCTATACACATTCTCCAAGCTCCACTTCCCTTTCGTACCATGACAACATTTGCTAACCAAGTAGGATAGTGTACCTCTCGTATGAATCCAGCTTCTAAAAGCTTATCTACTTCTTGTTCAATTGCTTGCTGGCGATCTGGTGCAAAGTTTCTCTTCTTCTGGATGATCGGTTTGCACATTGGATTGACTTTGAGGGAGTGAACGATCACTTCGGGGTCAATTCCAGGCATATCCACTGGACTCCATGCAAAAATATCCTGATTTTCTCGTAGAAAAGCTGTAAAGTTTTTCTTCTCATCATCTGAGAGCAGTGATCCAATTCGCACTGTCTTTGAAGGATGCTCTTCAGAGATAGATACAACAGTAAGGTCTTCCACTGGGGAAGCTCTCTGAGGAATATCTTCGCTCCGTAGATCAAAGTCCTCGATACTCAAGGTAATCGTCGGACGAGACTTGATCTGCCTAAGATAGCAGGTCTGTGCTCCGCATACTACACCGACTCCTGATGGGGTATGGAACTTCAGCTTGAGGTGAGGAATGGATGCGATGATCCCAAAAATTGACTGGAGCGGTCTCCCGAAGATGACGTTATAAGCTGACTCTGACTTTACCACGATGAATTGAATGGGGTGTGTACTCTGTCGAGGAAATTCTCTAAGGACTACCGGGAGACTGATTATTCCTTCTGCTTGTACAGGTCGATTATCAAATCCATATAAAGGACCTGCAGCAGGTTGAAGTTTTTCTCTTGAGAGACCCATGTTGAGGAAAGTAGAGTAGAATAGGACATCTACGGAGCTTCCGTTGTCCACAAGAATTCTTTTGACATTGTAACACGGGTCCCCAATGCCTGCATTTATGACAAGCGGATCTTGATGGGGGGTTTTTACTCCTTCCAAGTCGGAATCATTGAATGTGATGGAATGATCGATACGAGCCTTTTTTAGAGTTGGATTTTCTTCCACAGTTAGAAAGACTTGGTCGGATAGTAAGGGGCCTCCTGCGATTGTTTCAATTTCGCCAACCGTTATCCGGTTATTCACTGGCTGTCTTTGTGGTTGATTCTGCCCCCCAGTGGGATGAGTTTCTTCTCGGGTAGGTGGATTCCCAATAAACTGTCGAAGGTAGCCCTGGCGGATGAGTCTTTCAATCTCCTCCTTAAGTTGCCTACATGATTCAGTAGTGTGGCCACGACTACGATGAAAGTGGCAGTACTGATCTTGGTTTCCTGTATTCGGCTTCAAAGGATGCGGCCACTTCACTTTGTCCTGATCTTGAATCGCCATCAACACATTTGCTCGAGATGTGTTGAGCGGAGTGTACTCCTTCTCTCGTCGGGGTTCTCTTCGTGGAAGTGGGGGTTTAGGAGGTAGATTGCTCTTCCCTTGCTTTTTCCGTTGTGATGATGAATTATCCATTTCGGGTGCTCCCTTGCGCTTTCCAGTGGGTTGCTCGAACTATTTTCTGTGAGCGTTTATTGCCTCATCTGCTAATATCTGTGCTTCCACACGATGGATCAGATCGGCATATGAGTGAACAGTATCGCGCATGAGTGCCGAATAGAAGGGGCCAGGACGAAGTCCTCCAAGAAAGACCCCTCTGAGCAATTCTGGGTCTACTCCTGGGATTTGTCGAGCCTCAATAGAAAACTGCTGAAAGTACTCTTTCAATGATTCTCCCTCATTCTGACGAATCCCAGAAAGGTGAGAAGAATCCTTAGCAATTCTTCAGTTGGCTACGAACTGTTCGACAAATACTTTGGCCAATTTGACAAATGTGGGGATCGTTCCGGCTGGGAGTGAATAGAACCATGTTCGAGCTTGTCCTTTAAGAGTAGCAGGGAAAACCTGGCAAAGGAGTGCATCTGAAGCTCGTTGAATATGCATGATGGTCCTGTAATGGTCGATGTGCTCGTACGGGTCGGATGTCCCATCATAGGATTCAATGCTTGGCAGCTTAAAGCCAGCCGGAATAGGGTGTTGAAGAATGGCTTCTGCCAGGGGTGACGACTCCTGGAAGTCCCACTGACGAAGAGGTTGCCTTATGCCTCCTGTAGGGAATTCCTCCCGGACTAATCATCGCAGTTCGTGGCGTAGGGTATTGCGAGGGAGCTCGGCAATGTGAGGTTGGGCTAGCTCCTCAGGGAGGTCTTGAGGAAGGCGAGATTGCTGACTTGTGTGTGGAGGATGGGTAGAACTTGCTATATCAGCCAGCTCGTTCTCTTGACGTGACTGCGAACGCCTCCTAGGTGGAGGAAGAGGATTCTCAGCCTGAAGATGTTCAATATGAACAGCTTCGACCCGGGGTGGATCTCGAGGGAGAAGAACCTCCTCCTGAGGTGCTAGGGTCGGCTGTCGAGTCTCTCGCAAGAGTTGTAGGATCTCATTTTGAGATTCTTCCATCTTTCGAATTCTCTCTTCTAGGGAGGGTCCCGAGGTCCCCTCTCCAGGTGCGTTTTGCCCCCCGGGGTATAAGGAGGCAGATATCGGATGTCTATGATTCATAGACTGATTTCTGGATTGATGAGAATGAGAGCGGGAAGCTCCTATGAGGCGACTGCTACGCCTGTTGACCATTGTAGTAATACTTGAAGTTGTGGGAGAAGTTTCCCACAGACGACGCCAAATTGTTGCGGACTCAAATATATGCGGCGATAGATTTTAATTTTCCGTCTCAACGTTGTACGTATATTCAGCACACAAACAGAATTGAAATAGTTACACCAAGATTTTTACGTGGAAAACCCTGGAAAGGGAAAAAACCACGGGGCCACGCCCAGTTGAAAGAGTTCCACTAGTGTTGTTTGAAGTACACGAGACTGATTCGTCCTTTAAATTCAGGACGATCAGATTACAATGAGTATCAGTTACAAGGACAAGCAGAGTTTTGACGTCACTTGAATTTCCGGCAGAATTCCGGCGTCACTCGGGCGTCGGGTAGAATTCCGGCGTCGGACAGAATTCCGACGTTGCTCCTGTGTCGGGCAGAGCTCTGGCGTCCCTCGGGCGCTTGGTGGTGCTTCGGTGGAGTTCCGGCGGAGTTCCGGCGGTGTTCCGGCGGAGTTCCGGCGGTGGTCGAGGAGGAGCTGTTCCCTCCTAGGCTTCTCTTCTTCTCTTCTTCTCTTCTTGGCTTGGGTCCCCTCTTAAGAGAAATGAGGGGCTATTTATAGTTTTTCTGGAGTGGCATAGCCCGTAAATATGTGAGGGATCAAGGGCAAATAAGGAGTGATCCGGATGAACGGTCGATATTGAATCCCTTGATCGTGAGCCGTTTATCAAGCATTTGAAGGTCTTAATGATATCAGAATTCTGCGATCTTGGGCTCGTTGGATTCGTCTCGTCGAGCCGCTCGATTCGAGTATAAGCTCGTCAAAATCGGAGACCGTTTGGTAACTCAAATTGCTGTTTGATGCTTCTAACAGCACTTCGGGTACTTGATTTGGACTCGTTTGGGCTCGGATTGAGTCGAATTTGGTGTTGTTGGATTTGTATTTCCGAGACGCTCAGTTCGACTGTAAGCTTGCTGAAATCGGAGTTTAAATAGTCTCCGAATTAATTTTTGAAGTTTCCAACTTGAGTTTTTCCTCGAGATTCGTGCCCGATCAAGATAATTTTCCGATGACGTATCAACTATGAAGTTGATGAATTGAAAATTCAAAGGTTTGGAAAGCCATATTTGATTAGCACCGGCGGATAATAACTATTATGTGCAATCTTCACATGATTTGTTCATTTAAATAAAAAAAAATTAGTGTCACTAATAAATCATCAATCAAATGCTTATGAGAAGTGCAATATTTCTAAATAGTTGCAATAATCCAATTAAGTGTTTATTTTAATCAACTCATCATCAATATAATTAAACTTTCTCAATTCCTTGCATTTTTCTCATTTAAAAAATTAACATAAAAATTATTTTAAATTCCTCCTATTAATGCATAAAAAGTCAAATATAAATAATTTATGAATTCAAAATTTTCAGTATTTAAGAAGTTAACATATCTCTTTCATGACATCAAATTTCACCTAAATTATATGTGAAAAAATAATTTTTTTTTTTTTTGGAAATTTCCAGGGGAAAGCCCTTGTATTAAAAATTTAATTAATAATAGATTATAATGATTTGACAAATCACCAATATTCTTTATGATAATAACATCTTAGCATTATTTTTGTACATATTTAACTAGTTAAGTACCTTCTTAGGTGCTGAGTGCCTTTAATTAGTTCTGTACGTTAGTAAGAATTGATTATATGAGAAAATGATTGTTAAGTTAATTGTATTTGATTAGTGCTAATGATCATTGTTTGATGGATAATATCGGAAATTGAAAAATAATAGACACGTGAGACAAATTGTTAGAAAGGTCGGTGGCTGCATTGCTAATAAATATGACATCATAAATCAATAGATAATAATATAAGGGAAGTGCAGTATTTATCACTCAGTATATCCATGCAAACGGCGAGAATTAATCAGCGTTAAAAAAATATTTATTAAATATTTTCCATTTTATAAACTTACAGTACACATTGAATTTGTATGACTAAAGAGGCTTAGGTTTAATTTGGGTCGGCTTTTTTATTGCTTCTTAAAAAATAGAGTTCAGTACAAAAATTTTAAATTTTGTATTGAAACTCTGTTTTAAGAAGCAATAAAAAAATTATCCTAAATCAAGCCTTAGATTTTATTTGGGATGACTTTTTTACTATTTGGCTTTTCAAAATGCAACAATAATTTTTGTTTGGCCATTATTTTTTCACTGTTTTCAAAAAAATTTTGTGCTAAGAACCTATTTTTTATAGTAGCTTTTAAAATAAGGTATTTTTTCCACACAATATTTTTATAACCACCTTTATAAAAAAGCTGCAGTCATCCCAAACGGAACTTTAAGGGCTGGTCTATTTTGCTGAAAAAGGAAATGCAAATAAAATGAAATATAGCATAAATGTAATATAATGCATTTGAAATGTTTAGAGCTTTTTGATGTAAAATAAATACATGTGATTATTATTATTATTTTGATTTAAAGTAAAATAAATGTAATATAACACCCAACAATGATAATGATTGGCAGTCAGTGATGGGGTGTAGCACACGATGATGACGATAGTGATGGCCAACCAGTTGATGGTGGTGACATGCGACTATGATAGCTTTAGTCAGCTTGCAGTGTATGTCAAACTAAATATCAAAATTCCTAAAACTCTTGCATTTGAAATGCTTTGCATTCATTTTTCATCAAACCAAATAACTCACTTTTCCTTTCACTTTTGTGGTGTTTTTTTATGATGTTGTGACCTATCACATGATCCTAAATAATCGAACTAAATTCGCTTCTTTATTCTTCTTCCTACTTGATATATCATCAAAAAAGTATCTTGATCGGGCACGAATCTCGAAGCAAAATCAAGTTGGAAACTTTAAAAATTAAATCAGAGCCATCTGAACTCCGATTTCAGCAAACCTACAGTCGAACGGAACGTCTAAAAAATACAAACTCAACGACACCAAATTCGACCGAATCTGAGCTCAAATGGGTCCAAATCAAAGAGCCGAAGCACATTTGAAAGGTTCAAACCATAATTTGGATTACCAAACGTGACATGATTATAGTCGAATTGAGCGGCTCGATGTGACAAATCCAACGAGCCCAAGATCACCGAATTCTGATATCATTAAGACATTCAAATGTCCAATAAACGGTCCATGATTAAGGGATTCAACATCAGCCGTCCATTCAAACCACTCCCAATTTACTCTTAATCTTCTTCATATTTACTGGCCATGCCACTCTCTGAAAACTATAAATAGACTCCTCATTTCTCATGAGGGAGGAAGGAAGGGAGGAGGAAAGGAGCCCAAACAAGAAGAGAAGGAAGAGTTCTCTTGCCACCAGACTCCTCCTCAACCACCTCCCGACCACCGACCGACGCTGGACCTCCACCCGTCGTCGGACTATCGTAGGACTTCTACCCATCGCTGGATTTCTGCCCGTCGCCGGACTATGGTCGGACTTCTACCCGGCGCCGGACCTCTGCCCATCGTTAGACTTCTACCCGACACCGGACTTCCGCCTATCGTCGGATTTCTACCAGACACTGAACTTCCACCCGACGCTGGACTTTTATCTGTCGTCGAACTTTCATCGAACTTCTACTCGACACTGGACTTCCGCCCGTCGCCAAACTTTTACCCGACACTGGACTTCCGCCCTTCAACGATCCTTCCGACCTCCTCCACCACTACGGTCCTTCCGACCTCCGTCGCCCGCCGACTATAGTTCTTCTGACCTCCTTCGCTAGATAATAGTCTTTATGACCTCCGTCGCTAGCCGACTACAGTCCTTCCGACCTCCGTCGCCCGCTGACTACTGTCCTTTTGACCTCTATTGCTAGCCGACTACGATACTTATGACCTCTGTCGGTAGACAACGGTCTTTCTGACCTCAGTTGCCCGCTGACTACGGTTCTTTTGACCTCTATTTTTAGACAACGGTCCTTTTGACCTCCATCAGCCTCCGACTACGATCCTTCCGACCTTCGTTGCCAAACAATGGTCTTTATGACCTCCGTCGCCTGCTGACTACGGTTCTTCCAACCTTCATCGCCTGACAACAGTCTTTCTGACTTCCATTGCCCGCCGACTATGGTCATGCCGACCAAACAAACATGTCAATAGTAATTCTTCCAACCCACACCATGTAATGCATTTTATATGATATATATTTGCTACATCAAACCAAGGCCTTCCCTTGAGGAAGGGCCTCATTTGTAATCAACTGTAAATACTAGTGGATTCATTCAAACTGGGCCAGGCCCCTTGGTTTTTCCCCTTTTCAGAGTTTTCCACGTAAAAATCTTGGTGTCTCTTATAAATACTACCACCCTTTCTTTCATCTGTTTGTGTCTTGGATCTTCGTATAATACTAAGACGTTAAACTTTATACTTCTCTTCTGTCGCGAACATTCCAGGATGCAATACTACTAAACAAACCAAACATCTAAATTGTTGGCACTAAACTCCATCTCTACCTAGCCAAAGATGCTATGAAGGTGGTGATAACATTCACATATGGCAATCTCCATCTCTTCTATTTTTCTTAAGGTAATGTCAAGTCAATTCATCCTTTGAATAGTTTTCTATGGAAATTCAGATTTTAAAACTAAGTTTTGGCTCCATCATAATTTTTTTGCTTTTATAATTTTAATAGTTTTGTTAGTTTATTTATTTAGTTTCAGTTGTAATTTCAATAATTTTTACTATAAAAAGTTGCCAACAAAATATTTATTGTATGAAAAAAAAAACCAAAAAATCTAATTGGGATTCAATATATATACACATGCAATCCTTCACATAATACAGTTAGCTCATGTACTTAGCCATGGTGCTAAAGTCTATGCATGATACTTTGTTAATGGTCTTAAATTTAATGTTCAAAATTATAAGTATGAATAAAGTGCCATGAATAATGGAAAATGTGTAAATGGGAGTGAGCATGATGACTCTTAAGCTAAATTTTATGTATTGGTACTTGAGATTAGTGAGTTAGAGAGTATTGGAAGTTTAGTGGTTTTAAAGTTAGATTGATATAATCCTTCTAAGAGACTGCTTAATACTGATCATTGCAGTCTCATTAACATAGATCAAAATATTTTTTTTATTATTGTCTATTCATATTAGATTCATGAGCTCAATAAATCAATTTTACAAGTTATACATCCAAGTAAAATGATATAAGAGAATGAGAAAGAGTTTATTAAATAGTTACATATGGTATATACAATATTCCATAGTTAGAAAATTTATTTGATATAGATGGCCAAAATAGAAGGAATAATACACATACCCAAAATTATTTCACCTTCTTGTAAAAAATTTTGTTGCAAGAAGTAATTGTTGAGGATGTGGATGTTCATGTTGAAATTTACATACTTTGTGCAACCCAAAAAGAAAAGGATCATTAATATTCATACTTTAATTTCAAAGAAAAAGAGAAGTAATATAAATTTTAATGTAGGCTAAAGATATTGGGGATGAAAAAAATTCAATAGAAGATAAAGAAGAATTTGGATTGAGTGTCTCTTTAAGGAGTATCAACTTAGATGCATGATTAAATAATTATTATATGTAATTCATTTTTTTTGTTTACAAGTGCACATTTTTTACAATGAGTTTCAACTATAGTCTTAGTCTAACTAACATTATTCAACATACATATTCTTTTATTAAGTTGTAACTGTACACATATTTTATTATATACATGTTTTTCATCACTCCAACTTCTCATATATACATTCTCTTCCTTTTTAAAACAAAAAAAAAATGTAATTATTATTTTTATTTACTTATGTACATAACAAAATTTTTAGAGAGCATCAAGACAGTTAGAGTAGTAGTCATAACATTAGACTAGATATTATGGGTTATCAAGCCACTATGATGTAGAGCCATTTGACTCAATGATCCATGGGAGTAGAGGGTAGTAGATTGAGCAATCATATGTTAGAGAAGCCATTAAAAAAAAGGATAATACACCTTTTTAAAAATATTTTAAATATTTATATTATATACTTCATCAAGTCTTTGCTGTCCAATCCATCATCTCCCAGCCTTTCCTTCAAACAGAAACAGAGCTAATGGTACATTTTTATTCTATGGACACTACATGCTGTCAAAGATCTTTTCTATCATTAGCAGTCAATCTTCTACAGCTTGTGGTCCTATAACTCCTTTGAATAGTGGGGGTTTCAACTTATGAAATGCATGCAAACATCTATCCCTCTCTTCTTCCTTGCTTCCAGATGGCTTGCTCTATGTTTCTCCCATTACTTGTGCCATAACACTGGCTAGTTGCTTAATAGTGTCTGACGATACTAGAGCTGCACTATGCTAATTTCATATATCTTTCTCTAGCAGATTCATTGTAGTTGTTTACTTCAATAATTATATCTGAATAATTCATATGTGTAATTAATTATGTATACAAAATGATGCACCTTAATCAACCCAATCTACCAGACTAAATATCAATTCCTACACCTCTAGTAACCATTCAATTCTCCCAATGACTATGCATTTATATGATTTGTAATAGCCCAAACTCTTAACTATCAAAATATTATCCGCTTTGGTCCAAGGGCCTCATAGTTTTTTTCTGTTGGTGTAACTTCTCAGGAGATCATCCATCCTATGATTTTTCTAAGATAAGCACGCTTAACTACACAAATTTTTAATGAAATTTTGACCATTACACTAAAAGGCACCTCGATTTTTATCAGTTTAGCTTCTTTTTAAAGGGTTCACAATCTCTCACACTTAAGTAATTGACATTCTTGTTAGTATTGTTATCCCAGAATTATCCACCAGGTAGATAGGATTCTAGAGGTGATCCTTATAAGTTCAAGTGGTGACTCCGACCACGTAGCACTTTATTTCATACAAGATTCAAGATATGGCTCCCATGATGTAGCACTTTATCTTGTATGGCGCTTAGTTCCTATCTTTCAGCTGGTGTATTGCTTTGATATAATTTGTAACAGACCAAATTCTTCACTATCAAAATATTATCCACTTTGACCTAATGGCATCACAATTTTGTCCTATTAGTGTAACTTCCCAGGAGATTACCCATCCCAAGATTTCTCCGGGATGAGCAAGTTTAACTACAGAGTTTCTTAATGAAATTTCAACTATTATACTAAAAGACGCATCGATAAGAATTTAGCTTCATTTTACTTAAGAGGTTTCATAGTTATGATGACTAAGTTCAAAAACCTTAATAAAGCTTTTACCCACATTTTCCTACATACGGAACCCTCAATATAGCTCATCATAAGGCCCTCAAGAAGGCCAATATAAATCAATATGGAAATACAAAAGGTTCATGGATCATCTTGTATGCATAATAATATATAGGATCAACTTATTTTATATTGAGCTAGCAAGTATTGTAGATAACCTCCATAGTTGTAATTGTTAATCGCATCACCCTTAAAGAAAGGGCCATCACTAAGCTGTATATTTTGTCATAATTTTACTTTCATCTTATTATTTATAAAAAATAATATTAATATGTGATAAGATAATATCTTATTAACATAGAAAAAATATGAAGCGCCTATACTATAAAAATAGGAGGTAGTGGATGTTAAATAGATTAAATTTAACCTTAATGAATGGATGGGAGTTAGTGGGAGTTGATCAAAGGATGGGTGTATGCCTTCAGGGATTGTGTTGAAGATAACCCATATAGTTGAATCTCATGTATATCATAGAGATTTAGATGGAGTCAATTTAGAGAGCAATAGGTAACTTTTCATAACATAAATATACTGTTGACCCTGATTTTCCCCTAGACCAAGGTCAAGAAGTTGACCTGGTCAAGTTTGACCAGGCTAGACCCCAAAGCCCATCCCAATGGGTTCAGGGAGTCAAGCCAAGTCTGCTGAGCCCAGACCCAGGCCCTGGGTCAACCTGGTTGACCAGGTCAACCCAGGTTGACCCATTAGACCCATATGGGTCTAAAACTAGTTCAAATCAAACCCAAACCCAATCCAGGGCTCTCCAAGCCCTATTCTCTCCTCCACTGGACTCAGTGGGTCAGGCTTGACCCAGTGGACCCAAGTCTTGGTCCTGGGTCAACCTGGTTGACCAGGTCAACCCAGGTTGACCCAATAGGCCCTAATAGGTTTAAATCAAGCCCAAGCCCAGTGCAAACCCTCTTCAGGGCTCAAACCCTCGTCTCCTGGGCATAGTTGACTACTTTGACCAAGTCAAGCATTGACTTGGTCAACCCTAGCCTCTAATGGGTCTAAATAACCCATTAAAGCCCATTTAGAGCTTTAAAACATTTCCCAATCTATTCAAAACCCAAACCACGGCCTAGGCACCCTGGTTTCCCTCCTAATTAACCCTAGAACGAATCACAGCCGTTGATGATGGCCTTAGAAGTATAAATAGGAGTTTTAGGGTCGTTTAGAAGGGACCTTGCTCTTACTCTAGACCTAGACGTTCCCGAACCCTGAGAGTTGGCACACGAGCTCCCTAGGTCTTCTCCTACCCTTCCCTACTCAAATCCACCGTAAAACACCCGCCGGCGGCGAGCTTTCCGGCGAACCGAGGCGAAATCCCTCCCAAGGCATTTTCCGTTCGATCCAAGGCATATCAGAGCTCGACTTCAACTAGGAAAAGATACGTGGACAGTCAACAAGCTCAGAGAGCCCAAGATCTCCCGAATCCACCGAGTGGATTAGGTAAAAACCCTAACCCTAGTTAGAACACTTAGGGTTAATTAGCGTCGTCATTAGTACGTATTAGGTCAAACCAAGGATCCCACATGAATTCTCTTCATGTATGCATGCTAGGTTTCAAATTTCATCGAATTTGATTCACCCGATCGAGAGAACGGGGCGAAAAAACGTTCCCTAGGGCTCGGTTTACGTAACGTTACGTTACGTAAGATCTGAACCGTTGATCACGCGATCAACGGTTCAGATCTAGCCGTTCCGCGGCGTTCGTTTGACCGCGGATCCGATCCCGCGGTCTCCGCCTCCGTCCGGCTCGATCAGGGCCGTTAATCCAAACCGCGGGCGATCCAGCGGCTCCGCTGCCTCGCTGACGTGGCTAAGTCGAAACCGCGTCCGCGGTTTCGATTCGGCAATGATTGCCCTCTGCGGCAATCATTGCCCGCGGTCACGGGAACCAATCCGAGGCCGCCGCGTGGCCACTCAGCCGCCGCCGCCGCGCTATCTCTCCAATCATTGCCCGGGACCGCGGAGCCAGTCCCGGGCTGACACGTGGCCCGCCGTCGCGCCGCCGCCGCCGTTTTTTTTTTATTTAAAATTAATTATTTTAAATTCTTTTTTTAATATAATATTATTTAAATAATTATTTAATAATAAAAAAAAATCCAAATTTTTTTTTAATAATTATTTTTATCATTGCCATAATATTTATATTATTATTTTATTATTATTATTATTATTATTACTATTATTATTATTTTAACTATTATTATTATTTTAATTATTATTATTATTTTAATTATTATTATTATTATTATTTTAATTATTATTATTATTATTATTATTATTATTATTATTATTATTATTATTATTATTATTAATTATTATTATTATTATTATATTAATATTAATGTTATAATTAATAATAATATTATTATTTTCAATAATAGTATTATTATATTATTATAATATTAATTATTATCATTATATTAATATTAATGTTATAATTAATAATATTATTATTTTAATAATATTATTATTATGAATAATATTTTTATTATTATTATATTAGTTATTATCATTATTAATATTATCATAATATTAATATTATAATTGATAATATTATTATTTTAATAATATTATTATTATGATTATTATCATTATAATAACATTAATTATTATTATCATTAATATTATTATATTAATATTGTTAATTAATAATAATATTATTATTATTTCTTTTTAATAATAATATTATTATGTTAATATTAATATCACTATAATATTAATATTCATTATTTCATATTATTATAATAATTTTAATTATTATTATTTAAAATTTAAAAATTCCAGATATTATTATATCTGATTTATTTTGAAATTATTAATTATTTTCAAATATTAATTATTTTAAATTATTTAAAAAAAAAATTACCTTTAAACCTATTTAACTTCGAAAATTCATAACTTCGTCATTTTAAGTCGGATTTTGACGCACAATACCTTAAACTTTTCAGAAAAATATGAATTTTAATTTGAAATTATTCCCTGTGTGTGATCCTGTCATTTCTGGATGTTTTCTGTATTCCTATTTTATTTAATTATTTAAATATTATTTAATTAATATAAATAATTATTTTAATAATAAAAATTATTTTAAAACCCCCTTGGTGGCTGGTAGACCTCCTATACTTATGAACTGAAGTATTTTCAATTATCTTATTTTCAAATTTATATTATTATTATTTATAATATTTATGTATTTTAAAAATGATTTTAAAATTACATATTATTTAAATCCCCCAATTTTGGGAGGTCTACCCCTTATGAAGTTTTAAACCTAGGACCTATATGTGAACAGAATTCATGTGGGAGAAGGGTTAGTGAATGATTGTGTCCCAATCATTCACTAATCACTTCATCAGGCTTCTTTACTTAGTGTTTTCGTAGTCCTTACATGTGTAGGTTGCACAAACACGTAGCCTAGGCTCTCCTAGATCTAAGGACATGGCTTGGTGTGTTTATATCTGCTGCATTTACCCTCTGTATTATGCCTAAGGGTTAGTTACTTCATTTCACTCCTATATAACGTAGTGACACCCTAAGGACAACAATTAAGGACCCGTCTAGCAAACTTAGAAAAATTCTAGGAATTAGGGTAGAACCCCGAATGACTTGAAATTTGAAACACTTAAACATAGTGACATCTGGAACCCTCTAGAATTTTCTAGGAATTTTCTGGACTCTTTAAAACACTTAATTAGCAAACCCTAATTTACCCGTTAATTAAGCCTTAGAAACTTCAGAAAAAAAATCTAATAAATCCATTTTAAATCAGAAAAATACCCATAATACCTCAAACTCTCCAGAATTCATTCCCCAACCTTAGATAATTAGGGCCCCCTAATTGGACCTTAATCTGGACTTTAATTCAGCTTTAATCAAAAATCACCTTTTTGCCTTAATTAAATCATTAAAAATCCCAAATTTTCCCCAAACACTTGGGAACACCTTCTTAGGTCATTTATGACCTTTGGGGGTGATTCCAATCAGTTTGGAGCTGATTTGGGCCAAAACCCCCAAAATACCCCTAATTAGGCAATTTCGATAATTCCTTTAATTGCCCCAACTTCTAAAAATCATAACTAATTACAGAAAATTCCAAAACGGGCAAACTAAAATGCACCTAACTCTAACTAAGGTCTAGTATTTGTTAAAAATATTAGGTGTCCAGAAATCAACCTAAAATAAAAAGTCAACTCTTCGGTCAACCGTAGCATATAGTCTAGGGCCCGAAACTTCTAAAATTCATAACTTTGCGTAGGAAACTCCAAACCCAGCAAACTCAAAGGCATTCAACTCACATTAGGGTCTAGTATTTATTAAAAATATTAAGATTTCATAAATCAACTTAAATCAAAAAGTCAACAATCCGGTCAAACTTAGTTCAAAACGAGACCAAAACTTCAGAAATTCATAACTTTGGATAGGAGAATCCAAATTGGGCATACTAACTGTCTAACTGATCAGGTTAAGTCCTAGCATTTTATAAAAATATTAGCTGGTTATAGATACCCTTTAATCAAAAAGTTAATTTTGGACCCCCTTTTGCTTAGTGTATAGGTGGACCCCGAACCCCCTAAAACTCACTAATGTAATTTAAACTTTTAATATTATTACCCTAAGCATTAAAACTGACCTAAATACCAAATCAAATAAAATGGATCTTAATTTGCTAATATTTATACTTTAATTAAAATTTCCTTTCAGACCTACAATAAACTTGGACAGTAGGCAATTGTAACTAACTACCCAGCTTAGGATCTACCTCAGCCACACAGGCTTTTACACACACTGTAGAATTGTTTGCTAGGGCACCACTTCTAGGATTAGGTTAGGCCGGTGTTTACTTTTCTGCTGCGTGCCGAGTTTTCCGGATTTCATTGCATGTTGTGATTGAACTATTGGTGTGTTTGTTTACTTTTACTGCACTCTGGGAATTGATGTGATTGCACGATAGACTACCCATAGGTTAGGATCGAGGTTGATACTAATGATGTTTTCTGCAGGTGGCCATGCTCATGCAGCGCTAAATATAAGGGGGGCAATAATCATGATTTAAAAATTAATGCTGTTTTATGCAGGTGCTTCAGAAATTGCTCAGCCCCCCTAAATAAATGAGGGCTAATTGAAAATCATTATAAATTGCTACAGGTGCTCCAGAGCTTGCTTAGCCCTCAAACATTTAAGAGCATGGCCAAGTGTGGCTGTGATGAGTATTTTCATTTCTATATAAATTGCTTGGGATAATATAAAATTGCTTGGGTTGATTTTTTTTTTTATTAGGATAACCTTGCAGGAGAGTCTAGATTTACTGCTTTCATTTAATGTAAATGATTTGTAACTTGGTATTGAGTTGTGAAAGTTTATTTTGAGTGGGGATACAAGAATCCAAAGGTTGGATGCCCAAAGAGAAAAGGACACCCAATATGAGGATATTCCTTTTCTGTTTGGGAATCCAAATTTGGATTATTCTACTACCCGAGGAGTCCAAGGAAGCTAAGGTCCAAGGAGTCCGAGGAAGCTCAGATCCAAGGAGTCGGAGAAAGAGAAGATCAAGAAGATGAAGACCAAGAGTATCCCACTCAAAATAACTTGCGTCAATCTTAGGATTAGAAATCCGGGTTGTTGGCAGTGGTGCCCGGCCACTTTAATTTTCTGCAGACCCTGGGTTGTAATTAAGGGCAGTTGGCCTATGGACATTTATTAATTTGTTTGGATAATTTTGATGTGTTTTATGATTGTGTGCCTCTAGGATTATTTGCTTTTCTTAGTTTCTTGGCGTTTTGCATGTCGTTTTTGTTTTAGCTTGGATTTCGTTAGGCTCTTTAAGGACTAAAACTTTTTCTACTCCCAACTAACATTCAAATTTTAAGATTTAAATAATTTAGAAACTTAACGACCTAGGGAATTGCCGGAATCGTCCGGGGTAGCATGCATATCGTTGCATTTCTCTCTTTCCTTCTATAAGACACTTCCCCGCCCGTGGGTAGAGTCCGGATAATCTGACCTATGAGGATGAGGTGCCGGACCTGGGGAAGCCCAGTCTAATTCTAAAAATTATTTTTATAAGCCTTTTTAAAGTTCTATGCATACCTGATTCGGATACTTTAACTAGCATGTATTGCATTAGAAACTAACTAAATCAAAATTTTAATTGCATTAGTCTTAGGAGCATACACCCTACATAAGTCCAGGGCCAATTAGGAAATCCTCTAGATGTCGGCCCTATCTCCGAGAACTATAACCCACCTACCCATCCTTCATAAATGACTGGACAGCATGGTTTTAAAGCGATTAGGTGGTTAGCTGGCTCCCCCTTCCAGGCCGGGGTAAGTCCAGGTTTTGTATTGCATTAGTTAAGACACGGGTGTTAGTGTTGCGTAGAACACTAAACCCATTAGATTTAGGATTCAAGGCTACTATTGTTTCATAGTATGCCTCATCAGTAGGTAGGTCTTCTGTCTTCCAGAGACCCTAAACCCTACATATCCACGTCACACAGATGACGCCACCTCCATCCTTCCCTCCTGCATGTTTCGAGTGCATGATTTATTTATTTTTCTCCAGTTTCTTCTCACTACCTTAGTCCCTCCGGATGCTGATGTGAGCCGTGCATGTTGACTAAGCCTAGTTGAACCTCTCTTTCCCTTCGAGTAGGACTTCCTAGTCTCTGCCCTATGTGCCAATCCCAATTTTGAAAGAATAATGTAGAATCCTTAATCGAGAGTATTCTCAGGCTCCGGCTTGAGATGTAATTAACCACGGGGGCTTGCGCCCGTGGGAAACCGCATCCCACTCTCAAATAAACCCCATTCGAGCTAATGTATCGGGTGGGGGAAACCCGTTGTGACGATCAGATCATATATATTATTACCCATCGGGGTGTGCTGGTGAGAGCCGCTATCCTCAATGGTTAATCATATGTGTGATCGAATCTGCCCTTCCATTGGCCAGATATTATCTCCCCTCGCGGGGCGATGGTGTCTGCAGTCCTCTCGGAGGTCCACAGGTTTCTGGCGACCACGGTGGGACAGGTTTCTCTCTCCATCTTTGGATTCTATATTATTCTCTCTTGTGTGTACTCTGGGATTGGTACTCCTTAGATTAGGTCCGTCCCACTCTTAGTTAGGGTCCTTCCTTAGTTAGGATCGTTCTTCTTTTTCTTAGTTAGGGTTCCCCCCTAGCTAGGTTTCTTTCTTTATGTTCTTCTTAGTTAGGGTTTCCCCCCTAGCTAAGCTTTCCTCCTTCGGACCTTCTAGGTCATTCTGTCCCTTATCTATCATTCATCTTCTCATTATTTCTTACTAATTATTTCAAATTTCTTTTCTTCTTCTTGGCAGACAGTGCCATGGCTTCCTTCGTGCCTTCCGTTACTTTCAATTTTGGTTCTGACGCGCGGGTGACACTTCCTGAGTCCCTGCTAGCCAGTCCTCCCGCTGGAGGAATCACTTTTGGTTCCTTCACTGACTCGGCCTTCGTCACTCTTGGCGGGCCGACCCCTGCTGAGGCTGCTGCCTACTCTCCTCCCCAGAGGAGGGCTCGCGCAGCCATGCGACCTTTTGGACGTCCAGTTGCTCGACGGACAGCCCGGGCACCTGCTCGTCCTACTCCTGTTCGTGTGCAGCCGGCACACCCTGTGGTTAGGCAGCCAGTGCCTAGACCACTCCCAGTTCAGCCCACTCATCCAGCAGTTAGGCGACCAGTGCCTACTGCACCTGTTGTTCAGACTGCCCCGGCCCCTCAACGCCGGCAGACAGTAGTTACCCCTGTTGTTACTCCGGTAGAGGAAGCTCGTGTTCGGGTTCCCCCTCCTTCTTCCTCTAGGAAGAGGGGTGCCCAGACCGAGGCTCCTTCGCCTTCCTCCCGTCGGGTTTCAGCTTTCGCTCGACTGTCTCACCCAGAGACCCTCGTGCAGACCCCGACACTTCCCATACTTCCTGTTCCCCCTGCCACTCAGGTGGTGGGTTCAGATGTTGCTTCGTCTTCCGCCTCCGGCCTTGGGAGAAGGGCCCGGAGGAATAGAAACCGTAGACTTCGGTTGGCTGCATCCGAGGCAGATAGACAGCGGATGGCAGATTCGTTGGCTCACTAGGAGCCAGTTCAGAGGAGAGTGGTCCCTAGGCAGCGGGCACCACGACCAGTTGCAGTTTCCCCTACCCCGGACGTTACAGTTGCCCCTGAGATAGCAGCGGTTCAGGGAGGACGCTTCTCCCCACTGACACACAGTGGTGATGAGGAGGACGTTGCTCGCATTACGGCAGCCCCTCCTGTCGCTACTACTTTACCACGCGCTAGGGTCCCCAGGGATGATGCTGCTCGAACCCTCTCTCAGAGGATTCGGAGTATTATCCGCTTAGCGCGGGGTCGAGGCCCTGTTAGTCGAGAGAGGTTACTCCACCAGATTTCTCAGGCGTCCGTTCAGTTGCAGAGACAGACTGCTAGACAGAGGTACAGGTGGCAGAGAGGACAGCCATCCAGGCAGCCTGTTAGTTCAGTTCCGTTGGCGAGACCACAGACAGTTACTCCGGTTGTTGGACGACGCCCACGTCGTCATGGACAGAGGCAGCAGTTGGAGCCTCCCAGACCCCAGCTCCCTTCAGTTGTAGTAGCCCCGCAGCAGTCAGTTGCCCCTACTGGGTCCCGTCGCAGTAGATGGGTGTGGAGACGACGACAGGCAGAGTCCCCTGTCGATGCAGTACAGCTAGTTCAGGCAGTTGAGCAGTTAGAGACAGTTGTTCCTTCCGGATCAGAGGCAGTTCCGATGGTCTGTGATGCAGCAACGGACGATGATGCTGCAGTTTCTCCTAGTGGTTCACCGGTTCGGGCAGAGCCAGCCCTTAGCCCTTACGAGACTTCTTCCCCTTTGAGTCCGTATGCAGAGGACTTCCACCAGACCCTCTACGAGGATGATGCACTTGAGGATGATTTACTCGAGGAGGAGTCAGATGGAGATATACCGGTACACAGAGTATGCGTGGTTACTAGACGTGGCCACTCAGACGAGCAGATAGAGGCAGATGATGATGATGAGCAGGGAGAAGCTGAGGTAGGAGGATCTCCCCGGTCAGTTGAGACAGATGCCACAGTACTACAGTTACAGACTCAGATGGCAGAGATGGCCAGGGCCATGGCAGCGATGACAGCTCAGTTGACAGCTTTGGGGGCGATGCCCCAGATGACGGGCGTAGGCACTCCTGCTACGTCCAGGGACGAGCCAGCAGCACCACCTGTAGTAGCACCAGGTCCTGTGGGAGTAGACAGGGCCCAGAGAGCAGTTCCAGTGGCACCGACAGCAGTTGCTTTTACTACCCCAGTCCAGAGTCAGTCAGTTCAGTTGTCAGCCGGACAGATTCAGGATCTGATTGCCCAGAAGGTCGAACATGCCATTTCCTCCAGGAAGTCTGGAGAGGTAGTTAGCAGGGGGCGTCCTTACCCAGTAGAGTACGAGCACGAGCCCTACCCCCTGGTTTTGTCCCTCCTAGGTTCAGAGTCTTTGATGGGTTTGGGAACCCGAGGCAGCACGTGGCCCAGTACCGAGCCATCTGTTGCAACATAGGAGGGAACGATGCACTGATGTTGAGATTTTTTGTCAGCAGTTTAGTTGGGGTGGCCTTTGCCTGGTACGCCGACCTCCCCAACGATTCAGTGCGCACCTTTGCAGAGCTGGAGCAGTTGTTTGTTCAGAGGTTTGTCAGTGCAGAGCACCGAGTTACAGTTGGAGAGCTAGTTGTGACTAGACAGCGGCCCCGAGAGCCTCTCCCAGATTACATAGTCAGATGGAGGAACCTCAGCCTACAGTGTGAGCCCCAGTTATAGGAGCAGCATGCAGTAGAAATTTTATTGAAGAACATAGATGGTCCGATAGCACCTTATCTGAAGGGTTTCAGCATCAGAACCTTTCAGAAGTTGTTGATAAAGGTGATCAGTTTGCAGGACAGCATACCCGATGCAGTCCCTCCTAAGGTTGAGAGTCAACCTCCACGTAGACCTCAGCGGCAGGAGTCATCAGGAGCACCTCCACCTAGGAGAGGAGAGGTACACAGTACTTATGGGCCATCAGATAAGGGCAAGAAGCCCTTAGTCAGTTCAGCACCACCTCAGCAGTCTCACACACCGGGCCAGTCAGCAGTGCAGTCTAGACCCTCCCGTAGGACCCCAGAGAGTCAGCAGTACCTACGGGAGAAGCTTAGTAAGGAATATCCCTTTAAAAGGGAAAGTGTGATGAAGATCTTCAAGTTCCTTACTAAGAGAAACATCTTAACATTCTCGAACAACAATAGAGTGGAAGAGGAGGGGCAGACAGAACACCCACTCTATTGTCCATTTCACAGACATATCGGGCATGTCATAGAAGACTGCTATGTGTTCAAGGATAGAGTTGAGAAGCTCATGGCTAGTGGGCAGATCCACCTACAGGACAGCGACCTGGTTCAGCCCAAGGGCAAGACACCTCAGACAGTTCAGATGATCTCGGGCTCCAGTAGTTGTAGTGATAGCCAGAGTGGCAGACAGAGCAGTCGTAGCAGATCACCCAGAGGTTCTGAGGGGGAGTGGCAGTTAGCACTCTCTCGGAAGACGAGGCAGTTGATCCGGCAGACAGCTCAGAGTTCAGAGGCAGTTGAGAGGAGGCCTACCCAGGCCAAATCGACAGTTGCCAGCCCAGTTTCTTCGCCAGCACCTTTTCCTTTTTCTTCTTCCGTTGTAGTGCCTACCGAGCACATTTCTTTTCCTATTTTATGTAATAAAAAGATGTATGAAAAGGAAAAGTTTGTTGTAACTTCTGAGGGGAAGACGGGACGCCATCCAGCACTTACGCTGAAGGATTTCGTTCTCCCTTCAACTGATGATGAAATAATAGAAGAAGGTAATTCTGGCTACTTCTGGTGTTCTGCTCCTACTTTTATTTCTTCTAGCACTCGCTCTTTCAATATTTTACATGTTTCTTATGATGGTTCTGTATGTGATGAAGAGTCTGAGTGTGATGAGGAACCAGTCTTTCTGATTTCGGAGGGTGGTTGTTACATGGATTCAGAAGATGAATCCGAGAACCCACTCCAGTCACTTTCCTTGGAGCCAACACATGCCATCACCGTTGAACCAAGTGAATCTCCTGTCAAAGATGACTCGATACAGGAAGTTCACTTGCATTCAGGGAAGGTTCTTCCACCTAGGATGGCTAAGAATACAAAAGAAAAAGATAAGAACATTGTTACCCAGCACGACGATCCTATCCCTTCCTCCCAAGAGCAGTCTAAGGAGAAAGGGAAGGGCCCTCAGCTGGAGGTCGATTACAATGTGTTGGCCCATTTAAGGAAAATTTCTTCCCTTCTCAGTGTCTATGACGCTTTGATGATGTCTTCTGACTTGAGAGAGACCCTGGTGAAAGCACTACTCGAACCAGAGTCCTATCAAGCCTTCTTTGCTTCCGAACCTGTTGGAGATGCATGCCTTTTGAGAGAGATGCCATGCATTACCTTTTCAGATCGTGATCTCCTCTTGGGTACCTCCGATCACAATCGTCCTTTGTATGTCACCGCTGAAGTCAATGGTTATGAGTTGAACATGGTCCTCATTGACCAAGGAGCTTCAGTAAACATCCTGAGTTATGAAACTTTGAAGAGCCTCTCCCTGGGTCATTTGAAGTTAACCTCTGATAAGATTATGTTGAAAGGCTTCAATGACCAAGGACAGCGTGCCCTAGGGTCTATCACCCTACCCCTGAAGTTTGGAAATTTCCTTACTGAGGCAAAGTTTCATGTGATCGAGGCCGATACTTCATACAGGGCTCTCCTAGGAAGGCCCTGGATTCATGAGTATGGAATGGTGCCCTCTACCTTGCACCAATGTATGAAGTATATGAGGAATGAAGTCGAGTACTCCATTCCCGGGGATACCCAACCCTTTTCCGTGTACGAGGTCTCTATTTACGATGATGCTGAGCATTACATACCTCGTAAAAAGAGTAAACCTCCTTCTGCCCAGTCACCAGTGATACCTGCCAGTACTGTACAGGGTCCTATACAGCTACCTGCGCGAGGTCCATCACAGGTTAGTATTAAGGCAGATACCGCCACTGCAGATCCTGTTGGATCTCCTTTCTAATTTGCAGTTGGGCACGATGTTCCCCCTAGTAGAGGTAGGGGAGAGCGAGGTAGAGGTAGAGGTAGAGGATCGACTCGCCCGCCGCGAAACTACGACACTCAAATTCCTCCTCCCTCATATCTTTATGCTTCTCCTTTGACTGTCGAGTCCGACTCCTCTGACGATGAGATGACTGTTACTCCTCATCGCCTAGCTCCCTCACCAGCCCCGGACTTCACTGATTATAGTTCACTACCTACATTTTGTAGGTACCTGATACCCAAGGGTGGTTTAGTTATTGACAGTGGTTCAGATGAGGAAGTAGACCCCCGACGTCAGACCACTAGTCAACAATCCCTTTCCCGTCAGATACGTGGAATAAGAGTTGAGGAGTCTCACCAAAGATCTTTGGTTCCCCCCTCCACTAGTGATGGTGGTGCACTACAAGTTAGAGGTCGCCCTCCGCCTCCTCTGTACGAAACCTTTGTACCACCACGAGCTAGTGAGTGTGCCTCGTTATCCCATAGTGTAGGTGCCCCGCTGGGTCCTGGGAGTCAGGGTTCAGCGGAGACCGCTATGGATAACAGGGTCACAACTGCCCCTCGTTATTTTTCCCCTTTCGTGGAAGACTGTGTAGAGCGGGGTGCAGTCATCTCGACTTGGTCAGATGAACAAGCTCTACGACAGGCTCGTGTTTGGCGGACTGATATGCCTCAAACTAAGCAAGGTTTAGGTTATGTCAAGCAGAGCTCACCTAACCATGCTAACATCCGAGCGGTTTCCCACTCATACCCGGTTGTTTCTCTTACCGATAGAGAAGACCCGGGTGATGATGAGGATAGAGTACTCGATGCTCCTCAAGAGTTTGAAGATGGCATCACTTCTGCCATGGACGAATTGTGTGAGGTAAACTTAGGCACTGAATCAGATCCTAGACCTATTTTTCATAGTGTCTTGTTATCTGACTCAGAGGCCCAAGAATACATCGAGCTACTCTCAGAGTTTAAAGATTGCTTTGCCTGGAACTACACCGAGATGCCTGGTCTAAATCCAGATGTAGCAGTCCATAAACTAGCCATTAAGTCTGATGCAGTCCCTGTTAAACAAGCACCTCGTAGGATGAGGTTAGAAATAGAACAACAGGTGATCGCTGAAACTAAGAAGCTTATAGAGGCCGATTTCATTCGTGAAGAGAAGTACCCTACTTGGCTTGCCAACATTGTTCCAGTCCGGAAAAAGAACGGGCAGATTCGTGTCTGTATCGACTTTCGTGATTTAAACAAGGCATGTCCTAAGGACGATTTTTCTCTTCCTATCCCCGAGCTTATGGTGGATATAGCGTCGTCCCATAACATTTTCTCCTTCATGGATGGTTCATCTGGTTACAATCAGATAAAGATGGACCCCGAAGAGGAAAAGTTTACTGCGTTTCGCACACCTATAGGTGTGTTCTGCTACAAGGTGATGCCCTTTGGTCTCAAGAATGCCGGGGCCACCTATCAACGTGCTATGACTGTTATCTTCGACGAGATGATACACGAGCAAGTTGAATGCTATGTGGATGATCTGGTAGTCAAAAGCAAGGTCCGTGGAGATCACCTTCGAGATCTACGAATCATTTTTGAACGCCTACGCAAATATGATTTGAAAATGAACCCTCTAAAATGCGCATTTGGAGTTAGTGCAGGAAAGTTCCTGGGGTTTATAGTTCGCTACCATGGCATTGAGATTGACCCTTCCATGATCAAAGCCATAGTAGATCTAAAACCCCCTAAAAGCCTTACCCAGCTAAGGTCTTTTCAAGGAAAGCTAGCCTTCCTGCGGAGATTTATCTCCAATTTGTCTGGTAGATGTCACCCCTTTGCTGCCCTAGCAAAGAAAGACGCCCGCTTCCACTGGGATGAGTGTTGTCAGGAGGCCTTTGAGAGTATAAAGCGCTACCTGATAAACCCCCCTGTTTTAGCTGCACCCATCCCAGGGAGGCCGTTAATTCTCTATACTACGGCCCTGGATGAGTCCTTGGGTGCATTATTGGCTCAAGAGAATGAGGAAGGCAAGGAGAATGCCTTGTACTATCTCAGTAGACGGTTGATACCCGCAGAGCTGAAGTACCCCGCGATGGAAAAGCAGTGTTTAGCTTTGATCTTCGCGGTACAGAAGCTTAGGCATTATATGCTTTCACACAAGGTCAACCTAATCTCTCGAGTCAACCCCTTGCAGTATCTGATGACCCGTCCGACCCTCTCAGTGAAAGTTCGAAAGGGATGTTAAGCCCTAGTGAACTAGTCCCGAGGCTAACCAAGAGGGGGGGTGAATTGGTTATTTAAAAATTTCACGATAACTACAAAAATCTTTTCGATACTTAGCAGCGGAAACAAGTAAACAATAACGAAAAGATCAACCAACGATATTCACCCAAGCAGTTTATATTGAAAAGTAAAATGCAAAACTGAATCAGAAAAGCAAACCAGATTTTATAGTGGTTCGGTCAACTTGACCTACGTCCACTCCCCGGAGCCTCCCCTCCGGGTATTGCACTAAACGAAAGTGACTCTCCTTTTGCTCCCACAGCAAGGCGGAGAAGCCTGTACAAAATACCTCCTTTTCACCACACGGTGAGGCAGAGAACCCGACCTCCTTTCGCTTCCTCCTGAAGCGGGCAGAGAACCCACGAACTCCTTTCGCTTCCTCCTGAAGCGGGCAGAGAACCCACGAACTCCTTTCGCTTCCTCCTGAAGCGGGCAGAGAACCCGGATCTTCTTGCGAACGATCCTCCCACGAAGAACACCGACTAGACGACAGACGACGAGCGGAGAAGACGACTCTGATCCGTGCTTGGAGCAACCTTAGTGAATCCCTCACTAACTCCCCCTCACAAGATCTCTTCTCTCTCTCCCAACTCTCTCTCTCTCTAGGATTTCTCAGGGAAGGAAGGCAGCAAAAGATTTTTCCAAATCTAGGAAAAAGTTCTTTTAAAGGAGGGCTTAAAACTTGCCCTAAATCTCAACTTGTCGGCCAAGATCGTCCAGGACGATCGGTAGATCGTCCTGTACGATCAGTTCAAATTCAGCTGTTTCAGCCTGGACGATCTGGCTCTTCTGGACGATCAGTAGAAAAAGTTGTTCATATCGTCCCGTACGATCCTGCGATCGTCCGGGACGATTAGTTCAAATTGAAGGAAATCGTCCAGAAGACAGTTCGGGTCGTCCAGAGAAATCTGTGCTGGACGACCAAAAAATGACTTGATCGTCCCGTACGATAGGGTAATCGTCCGGTACGATTAGTTCAAAAAGGCCCCAAATCGTCCTGTACATAGTTCTGGACGTACAGCTGAACTGCACAAGACGATCCCGATCGTCCGGGACGATCCTGCGATCGTCCAGGACGATGTGATCGTATCAATTAAACATTAATTGCTTTCCTTAATTACCAGACTAATTTAGGCATGATTGTAGTAAATCGTCCAGGACGATACACGTATCGTCCGGGACGATCAGACCAAAATACTTAAAATAAAACTTGCCTAACTTAATCTGGCGGCTGAGAATTTCTGATTTGGGCATATCGTCCCGTACGATCCATAGATCGTCCAGGACGATCGGCTCAATCAGTCCTCCTTAACTTAGTCGCCCTAATTAGGGTTTCTGTTTTAACTGGATCGTCCAGGACGATGATACTATCGTCCAGGACGATCTGAACAAAATTTAACAGAAACTCTAATTCACTCAATCTCTCTCCCTGAGTGTGTGTGTGCAAGGTTACTTAGCTAGGGAATCAGTTACATTACAATTGACTCAATAATAAAAAAAATCATACATTTGACACACTTGGACCCGATCTTGAGTTGGCTTGAGTAGCTTGCGATCTTTTGTGCCTGAAACTGATTAGCCAAGAAAAACACACTGGAAACATGTTTGTCATCATCAAAACCAGATTTGCAACAATCTCCCCCTTTTTGATGATGGCAAACATTTGTAAAGTAGTCTGAAAATAAAATGAAACTAAGATGAAAATAAAATGAAACTAATACAACAGACACGACTACAACTGACTCCCCCTTTTGACATCACAAAAAGGAGGAGGGAAAAACATAACACGGAAATAAAATATAAAATAAAACATACACAGAACAACAACAAAACAGGAAAATCAGAATTTTTCCTTGATTTTAGATTCAAAAACCAATGAGAGGACGATTGACAGCGCTGAAATCCAAAAAGGTTGGAAACAATCAACTTTCGTAACTCTGACCCCGGGCACCTTATCGATGTAAGCCTCTTTCAAAACAAAAATCCGATTCAGAAGAAAAGACATTAGATTTGAAAAGAGATCCTTTCAAGCCTCGTTCCAGAAAAATATCTGATATAATAGTGTTACAAAGTAAAAAATCAGAAATCAAGATTTTCAAACTCAAGTTTTTTGAACGTATTAAGTGACACACGAGTTTTTTTCTAAGACATTTAAAGATCTGAAAGAGAAGAAAGCTTAGGTTGGGCTCATTTTGTGCCTCTTTTTTTTTCAATTTATTTGGCGCACTGCGCATCTTTTGATTTTTTGATACACTTTGTGTATTTGGCATTTTCGCATCTTTTCAGTTTTGGGCTCATTTTATGCCTCTTTTTTAATTTGGTTGGCGCACTGCGCATCTTTTGTAAGCTTTCTCCTTTTCATAATCATTAAAGAGTCTCAGCTGTGAATCCATCTTCCAGACATAGGAGATGACTCTCCACAGTAGGGAAGAATGGTTCACAAAACAAAAAATCACACATCATATGATAAATGCAATCACTTGGTTTTAGAAAATCAAACTAATGACTCAAGACTTTGAAAAACACTATTGATATGAGGCAGATTACTGTATGAAGATAAAATAATCTCTATTTCAAAAAAACTAACATTTTAATTTTGAAGAAGATTTTTATCCAAAAAAAACCATACACCAGTAAAGGAGTTAGAGGAAGAGAAACAATCATCAATGTTTCTTCCCTTTAACAGGTTCAGTGGAATCAATCACTGCTTACCAGCTTCCAAATCAAAACAAGGTAAAAACTCCCAGTCAGAAATTCAGATTATCAGAAGTAGTGAGCGGTGATCAGATTTTGAAAAACATAAAAAAAAACAGGTAGAAAATCATAGCAAAGTAAATACTCAAATCAAACTAACAATAAGGCTAAAACAGAAATTAGCAGAAGAAATAAAATCAACTGAAAATAAAATAATCAAGGCAAAAACTAACTAACAGGAATCAGAAATCACAATACAAAAACTAACAAACATAAATCAGAAAACAGAATACAAAAAAAAAAAAAAAAAAAAACTAACTAGCAGAAATCAGAATACCAATCATAACAATCATAAATCAGCCGTCATCAGAATCAAGCATTTATATCAATCACTCCTAATCTGGTCCTCAAAATGCTGAATGAGTCAAAGGCCAGTGGTTTAGTGAATATGTCAGCCAGCTGATTTTCAGTTGCTACATGATGTAGCTCAATGTCCCCTTTTGTAACATGGTCCCTAATGAAGTGATGCCTAATGTCAATGTGTTTGGTCCTAGAATGTTGGATTGGATTCTTAGAGATACAGATGGCACTAGTATTATCACACAGAACAGAAATTGTGCCAACAGGTACTCCTAAATCCAAGACTTGCTGCTTCAACCAAAGAACTTGGGCCACACAACTTCCTAAGGCAATGTACTCAGCTTCAGCAGTGGAAAGTGCAACTGAGTTCTGTTTTCTACTGGACCAGGAGACTAACGACTGTCCTATGAATTGACAAGTCCCAGAGGTACTCTTCCTATCCACCCTACACCCCGCAAAGTCAGAGTCAGAATATCCAATGATCTCAAAAGAGGTGCTGTGCCTAGGGTACCAAATTCCTAGGTTTGGGGTCCCTAAAAGATATCTAAGAATTCTCTTAACAGCAGTCAGGTGGGACTCTTTAGGATCAGCCTGAAACCTAGCACAAAGACAGACACTAAACATGATATCGGGTCGGCTAGCAGTCAGGTAAAGCAGTGAACCTATTATCCCTCTATACTTCTTCTGATCAACAGATTTTCCATTTGAATCCTTATCTAACTGAACTGAGGAGGGCATGGGAGTATTGATTGGCTTGGCTTTGTCCATTTCATATTTCTTCAAAATGTCCTTAGTATATTTTGATTGATTGAGAAAAGTTCCATCTTCCATTTGCCTTATGCTAAACCCCAAAAAGTAGGACAATTCTCCCATCATACTCATCTCAAACTCTTTACTCATTATTTTAGAAAACTCTTCACATAAGTATTTATCAGAAGATCCAAAAATTATATCATCAACATAGATCTGGACAATGAGTAAGTCATCTCCTAATCTCCTCAGAAAAAGGGTAGTGTCTACGCTCCCCTTAACAAACTCTCTTTCTAACAGGAATGTGCTAAGCCTCTCATACCAAGCTCTGGGTGCCTGTTTCAATCCATATAAGGCCTTTTTTAATTTATAGACATGACTTGGATATTGGGAACTCTCAAAACCTGGGGGTTGTTCTACAAAAACATCTTCTTTAATTACCCCATTTAAAAAGGCACTCTTGACATCCATTTGAAACAGCTTAAATCCCTTATAACAGGCAAAGGCTAGTAGCACTCTAATGGCTTCCAATCGAGCTACAGGGGCAAAAGTTTCCTCAAAATCTATCCCTTCTATCTGATTATACCCCTTAGCCACCAATCTTGCCTTATTTCTCACCACCACACCAGAATCATTCATCTTATTCTTAAAGACCCACTTGGTTCCCACAATACTTTGGTTTCTAGGTCTTTCTACTAACTCCCAAACATCATTCCTTACAAATTGATTCAATTCTTCCTGCATAGCTAAAATCCAAAACTCATCCGACAAGGCTTGATTGATGTTGGTGGGTTCACTCATTGAGATAAAGGCAGAATGGTTTACTTCCTTCCTAAGTCCATGCCTAGTCCTAACACCTTCAGAAGGGTCTCCTAAGATCAGTTCTTTAGGATGACTCGAAGAATATCTCCAATCTCTAGGCAATGGGGTTTGAGGTTCTACCCTTTCCTCCAAATTTGTATTTCCAACTCCTTGGGTAACCTCAACAATCTCTTCATCTTCTACTTCAGATCTAGACTCCTTAGGATCAGATTCATCAAACACTACATGGGTTGTTTCTTCCACCACCAAAGTCCTCCTATTGAACACCCTAAAGGATTTCCCCACACTTGAATATCCTAAGAACACTCCTTCATCAGATTTGGGGTCAAATTTTCCTAAGGGTGACTTCCCGTTGTTTAGAATGAAAACCTTACAGTCAAAGATATGGAGGTGGGACAGATTTGGAGTTCTACCCTTAATGATCTCATAAGGTGTCTTGTTCAGCTTGACTCTCACATTTACCCTATTCAGCACATAACAGGCAGTGTTCACCGCTTCAGCCCAAAAGTATTTTGGAAGTGAATACTCGGCAAGCATGGCTCTAGCGGCTTCCACTAAGGTCCTGTTCTTCCTTTCAGCTACCCCGTTCTGCTGAGGGGTCCTAGGAGCTGAAAAATTGTGACTAATCCCATGATTCTCACAAAAACTTCCAAATCTTTCATTTTCAAACTCCCCTCCGTGATCACTATGGATGGTAATAATCTCACATCCTAACTTCTTCTGAATCCAAGTAGAGAAAGATCTAAACTCATCAAATGACTCAGATTTGTGTGACAAAAACTTAACCCAAGTGAACCTTGAATAATCATCAACAATCACAAAACCATAGACTCTCCCCCCTAAGCTGGCAGTGCTAATGGGTCCAAAGAGGTCCATGTGAAGAACTTCTAAAGGTCTAGAGGTGCTAATGTCCTTAACAGAGTGAAAAGAGGACTGGACTTGCTTCCCCAACTGACAGGCATCACACAGGTGATCCTTAGTGAACTTAAGCTTGGGCACACCTCTAACTAAGTCCTTTTGGGTGACTCTCCTAAGGGTTTTCATACTGGCATGACACAATCTCCTATGCCATAACCAAGACTCATCAGCAGCAGTTTTTAAGCAAATTGAATTATCAGATTTAATGCTACTTACATCCAGCTTGTAGACGTTGTTGATCCTTTGCCTCTGCAAAACAACTTCATCATTTAAGCTTAAAATGCAGCCAGTGGGCAGGAATTTGATGCTGTATCCCTTGTCGCAGAGTTGACTGATGCTCAGCAGGTTGTGTTTCAGTCCATCTACAAGCAAAACATTATCAATCATAAAGTTCTTTGAATCACCAATTATATCTGTGCCTACCACCTTCCTGGTGGTGTTATCTCCAAGTGTAACCTTGCCTCCAGCTCTGGCCTCCAGCGAAATGAACTGATTTGCATCTCCAGTCATATGTCTAGAACATCCGCTGTCCAGGTACCACATGCTCTCACGAGGTCTTGTGTGAGAGCACACCTACAAAATCATCAAATGTCAGTCTTAGGAACCCAAACAGGTTTGGGTTCCATCTTATGAAAAGAAGAATGCGATGCATGTGTGCTGTGCTGTGCAACAGGTAGTTTGGGTCTCCACACCCAATGTGTACTACGGTGAACAGTACAAGTGTGTGATATGTGTCCTAACATGCCACATGAAAAACATCTAACACCAGGAAAAGGATTAACTAAACGTCGTGAGTGATAGTGCCTCTTCCTAGTAGTGTATGAAACATGCTTTGAAGAACTTGCAACAGAATTTTTAAAAGGTGGCGGTGCATAAAATTGTTCAAAAGTAGGCGGTGTTTTGTTATTTTCAAAAGAGCTGATTTTTACTTTCAAAAACTCAATGTGTTTGTTTAAACTTCCAATTTCAAACGTTTTTGCACTTTCAGTACTTTCTAACTCAGATGCCAAATCATTCACTTTCTTAAAAGCAAGTTCTAATTCAACATGCGCTGTTTTTAACAAGTTATGCTCAACAATTAAATCAGAATGTTTTTTATTCAGTTCATCAAACTCATCTAGTAAAGACATGTGATTGCTATCAATGGTGGAATGATCCTTAATCAACACTTCATGCTCTTTTTGCAAAGTCAGATAATCTAGTTTCAAACTAGCATGGGTTTTCTTAAGCTTCCTATACGATGTATGAATCTTTTCAGAAACTTCAAATAACTGATCGTAAGTAAGCTCACATACCTCTTCCTGGTCGGACTGACCAGGGTGATCATCAGCCATCAAACACAAGTTTGTTTCCTCCTCTTCAGCTTCAGTCTCAGAAGAGTCGGATGCAGAGTCTGCCCAGAACGCCTTCTGAATCCGCTTCTTATCCTTTCTGTACTTTGGTTTCTCCTCACCCTTCTCCTTGCTTGGGTGAGCTTTAAGTGTTGGACAATCAGCCTTAATGTGTCCGGGCTTCCTGCATTCAAAACAAACCGATTCAGATGAACCCTTAAAGTTTTTATTGAACTTACCCTTGTTCCACTTCTGATGGTTCTTATGTTTCTTCCTTAGAAAGCTTTTGAATTGCCTTGTGATTAAGGCAACATCATCGCTATCAGACCCGGAAGTGCTAGCATCTGAATCTTTGGCCTTTAGTGCCACTGTCTTCTCTTTCTTGCGTTCACCTGCATCAAGTTGCCTTTGGTTCACCCCTTGCTCGTAAGCAATGAGTGATCCAAGTAAGCTGTCAATAGAGTAAGTGTTTAAATCTTTGGATTCAGTAATAGCAGTAATCTTAGCATCATAAGAAGCAGGCAAACATCTAAGAATCTTGTTCACTCTTTCGTAGTTGGTAAGTTCTCTACCTAAAGCATGCAAAGAGGTAACAATCTGAGTGAACCTTGTGTACATTTCTGAAATAGTCTCACTAGGTTTCATGCAAAAAAGTTCGTAATCATGTAACAAGATGTTTAACCTAGACTGTTTGACTTCAGTTGTACCTTCATATGTTATACATAATCTATCCCAAATCTCTTTTCCCGTTGTACAAGTAGAAACACGCATATAGTCCTCAGATTTTAAAGCACAAAAGAAACAGTTCAAACATTTGGCATTTAACTGTGCTAAATCACGATCATCAAACGTCCAATCAGCAAACGGCAATTCAGTTTTCACATTGTTAACCATTCGAAAAGGTGGTTCGTATCCGTCCTTAACTAACATCCACATGCGATAATCGATAGACTGAAGAAAAGTAGACATGCGTGTTTTCCAAAAATCAAATGGAATGTTATCAAACAACGGTGGTCTAGTTATAGAATAACCTTCAGCAGTATTACGATTGTTACAGTTAGCCATTGGATCAAATTTAAAAGTTTTTAAACAGAAATTTTGAATCCCGCTCTGATACCACTTGAAAGTTCGAAAGGGATGTTAAGCCCTAGTGAACTAGTCCCGAGGCTAACCAAGAGGGGGGGTGAATTGGTTATTTAAAAATTTCACGATAACTACAAAAATCTTTTCGATACTTAGCAGCGGAAACAAGTAAATAATAACGAAAAGATCAACCAACGATATTCACCCAAGCAGTTTATATTGAAAAGTAAAATGCAAAACTGAATCAGAAAAGCAAACCAGATTTTATAGTGGTTCGGTCAACTTGACCTACGTCCACTCCCCGGAGCCTCCCCTCCGGGTATTGCACTAAACGAAAGTGACTCTCCTTTTGCTCCCACAGCAAGGCGGAGAAGCCTGTACAAAATACCTCCTTTTCACCACACGGTGAGGCAGAGAACCCGACCTCCTTTCGCTTCCTCCTGAAGCGGGCAGAGAACCCATGAACTCCTTTCGCTTCCTCCTGAAGCGGGCAGAGAACCCACGAACTCCTTTCGCTTCCTCCTGAAGCGGGCAGAGAACCCGGATCTTCTTGCGAACGATCCTCCCACGAAGAACACCGACTAGACGACAGACGACGAGCGGAGAAGACGACTCTGATCCGTGCTTGGAGCAACCTTAGTGAATCCCTCACTAACTCCCCCTCACAAGATCTCTTCTCTCTCTCCCAACTCTCTCTCTCTCTAGGATTTCTCAGGGAAGGAAGGCAGCAAAAGATTTTTCCAAATCTAGGAAAAAGTTCTTTTAAAGGAGGGCTTAAAACTTGCCCTAAATCTCAACTTGTCGGCCAAGATCGTCCAGGACGATCGGTAGATCGTCCTGTACGATCAGTTCAAATTCAGCTGTTTCAGCCTGGACGATCTGGCTCTTCTGGACGATCAGTAGAAAAAGTTGTTCATATCGTCCCGTACGATCCTGCGATCGTCCGGGACGATTAGTTCAAATTGAAGGAAATCGTCCAGAAGACAGTTCGGGTCGTCCAGAGAAATCTGTGCTGGACGACCAAAAAATGACTTGATCGTCCCGTACGATAGGGTAATCGTCCGGTACGATTAGTTCAAAAAGGCCCCAAATCGTCCTGTACATAGTTCTGGACGTACAGCTGAACTGCACAAGACGATCCCGATCGTCCGGGACGATCCTGCGATCGTCCAGGACGATGTGATCGTATCAATTAAACATTAATTGCTTTCCTTAATTACCAGACTAATTTAGGCATGATTGTAGTAAATCGTCCAGGACGATACACGTATCGTCCGGGACGATCAGACCAAAATACTTAAAATAAAACTTGCCTAACTTAATCTGGCGGCTGAGAATTTCTGATTTGGGCATATCGTCCCGTACGATCCATAGATCGTCCAGGACGATCGGCTCAATCAGTCCTCCTTAACTTAGTCGCCCTAATTAGGGTTTCTGTTTTAACTGGATCGTCCAGGACGATGATACTATCGTCCAGGATGATCTGAACAAAATTTAACAGAAACTCTAATTCACTCAATCTCTCTCCCTGAGTGTGTGTGTGCAAGGTTACTTAGCTAGGGAATCAGTTACATTACAATTGACTCAATAATAAAAAAAATCATACATTTGACACACTTGGACCCGATCTTGAGTTGGCTTGAGTAGCTTGCGGTCTTTTGTGCCTGAAACTGATTAGCCAAGAAAAACACACTGGAAACATGTTTGTCATCATCAAAACCAGATTTGCAACACTCAGGTCGTCTGGCACGATGGTCTATGATCCTACTGCAGTTTGACATCACTTTCGTCCCGCAGCGGGCCGTCAAAGGACAGGCTCTAGCTGATTTTCTTGCTGCTCACCTGATCCCTGCAGACTCCCCACTCAATGATGAGCTGCCTGACGAGTTAATCATGAGTGTGGTGGAGCAGGAGTCCCCTACTTGGGAGTTTTACTTTGACGGTGCGTCGTCCGTTAGAGCCTTGAGCCCGAATGAAACTCCTATAGTTAGGGTAGGTCTGGGCCTCATTTTCGTATCCCCTGAAGGTCACACTCTGAGATATTCCTACAGTCTTTCAGAACCTCGTACTAATAATGAAGCTGAGTACGAAGCTCTGATTTTAGGACTAGAGTTGGTCATTCAGATGAATGTCATGCGGGTGAAAATCTTTGGAGACTCACAACTGATCATAAATCAAGTAGCAGGAGTCTACAAAGTGCTTAAACCCGAGCTCTTGCCTTATCACAGCAAGGCAATGGAGCTCTTGTGTTTGATTCCTGAAGTGACCTTAGCTAAAATCCCTAGATCTGCCAATGGCAAGGCAGATGCATTAGCTAAGTTAGCAAAGGAACTGGCTGACCCAACTGGCAACCCACTGTCTATCGTTGTCCAGTGTCGTCAAGCCCTATGCCCCGCAGACCTGTCTTCTCCCGATCAGACCCTCACAGTATTCTCAGTTGCGGAAGAATCAGACTGGAGAGTACCCTTTATAGAGTATTTGAAGCATGGCAGGCTTCCAGATGATAGATCTCTTGCTGCCCAGGTCAGAAAGAGAGCCCTATCATTCACTTATGTGAACGATACCTTGTATCGACGTTCTTTCGACCAAATGTGGTTGCGTTGCCTCAACAACGAGGAGGCTCGCAAGGTCATGGGCGAGATACATGAAGGTCTTTGCGGTGCCCATCAGTCCGGACCAAAAATGAAAGGCAGGATTAAACGCCTCGGTTACTATTGGCCGACTATGATCCGTGATTGTATGGAGCACGCTAGAAAGTGCCACCAGTGCCAAATTTATGGCACGGTGATTCACCAACCCCCTAATCCGCTGCACCCTACTGTATCATCTTGGCCATTCGAGGGCTGGGGCACGGATGTAGTGGGTCCTATTGACCCTCCTTCCTCTAAGGGCCATAGGTTCATTTTAGCTGCCACTGATTACTTCTCTAAGTGGGCAGAGGCTGTGCCACTTAAGGAAGTTAAATCAGAAGATGTGATGCGTTTCTTTCGTGATCATATTGTCTATCGCTTTGGTGTCCCACGCCGTATCATTTCAGATAACAGCCCGTCGTTTAGAAGCACCAAAATTGCTAGATTTGCCCGCCGCCATAACATCAATTGGCGATACTCTTCAATTTACTATCCCAAGGCCAATGGCTTGGCGGAAGCATTCAATAAAACTCTCGTGCAATTAATAAGAAAAATCCTGGTTGCAAACAAACGAGAGTGGCACGATAGACTTCCCGAAGCACTATGGGCCTATAGGACTACATACCGTACTCCTACTCAGTCTACCCCATATGCTTTGGCTTTCGGGGTCGAGGCCGTCCTCCCACTTGAGGTCGAGCTCCCCTCGCTACGTGTGGCAGTCAGCCACAATCTTTCCCACGAAGATAACGCCCGACTACGGATGGAAGAGCTTGATGGTTTAGAAGAGCTTCGCCTACAAGCTTATCAGAACCTCAAACTATACCAGGCACGTATGGCTCGATCACATGATCGCCTTGTCCGACCCCGTGCTTTCCGGGTTGGCGAGTTGGTCCTTGTTTTACGCAGACCTATCATTTCGCGCCGTCGCCGAAGTGGTAAGTTCGAGCCTGTCTGGGAAGGCCCCTTTGCTGTGGAGCAAGTCTACGAAGGTGGTGCCTACCTACTCGTTGATGCCAATGGTGTTCACCCTATGCCTGTCATCAACGGGCAGTATTTAAAAAAGTATCATGCCTGAGTTCGCTCTTCGAGAGGGAGGGGGTCTCCTTACCGCCTGCAAATACTCCCCTGTATATGTACCCCCTTTGGAGGGGCTTCTTCACTTTTCGACAGTCTGTGTGGCCATGACGATTTGTCCTCTACCACACGATGTTTGTTGCGAGAAGTATGAGGCTATCCTTAGGGGTGATGAGGTGAGATGATATGATTCGTACACTGACATAAACTCTAGTCTCTATCATCTCCCTTATCTGAACTCTTCTAGGCCAGATCTTGACCCATATCAGTCCAAATACAGATTCAAGTTCTATTTTCAATGGTGGGATCTTTAAATTTAATATGCAAAGTTTTTAAAAGAAAGATTAATCTGAGAAAAGTCTGAGAGATTAAAACACGAAGTAAACCTTTTAGAGAATTTTTCCTTAGAAAGTACAGAATTTATTTTTCCTAATGAAAAATTTACCCCTGTCTTCTTTAGAAAATTAAGTAATTGGTGGTTGACTCCTCTAAAATGCTTGAAGGACGATTATAATGATTCAAAAAAAAATGTATGCCCTCTCTCTCATCCCTTGCTTGGGATGATTTCCTATTTTGAACTAAAATCTATATCAAATTGAAATTAGATCTAGAGACGCATATTTTCCCAATCATCTTGCAGTTTTCTATCTCATAGGCGTCTTTCGCACGCTAATGAATCTACCTCATAATTTTCTTATTCAAGTCATTCATTCTTATCATAAGATTGGATTTGCTTTGTGAGTTCTTCTTCCTTGCACGAGAGAGTGAGTTTTTCTTCTCTTATGTTTGGAAGATAATCTTACAACTGAGAAAGTTTTCCTTTAGAGGTTTGGAAAGGGAGCCAGTCACAAAATGAAAGATACACAAAGTGTATCAAAAGTGAAAAGATGCGCAGTGCGCCAAAAATCAAAGATACACAAAGTGTATCAAAAGTGGAAAGTTGCGCAAAATGCGCCATAAAGTCAAGGATACACAAAGTGTATCAAGTAATTAAAAGGTGCGCAGTGCGCCAAATTAAGTTGAGGGGCTCAAAATGAGCCCAAAGTGGATAATTAAATGGCTTCCCTTTCTTGTAAACCTCTAAGGCTCAGAAAATCCATACCCCTTGATATTTGTGATACTTGAGTTTGAAAATCATGATTTTGGATTCATCATCGTGCAAGGATGTTCTATTAGATATGAAAATATTCTCATGCAAGAAGATTGAGAAGATTCAGTTTCTCTCTCTAATTTATACCCTTTTGAATTAGATATTTATTCAAAATATGTAAGGGAGAAAACCCGGCTTAGCTTGTAGGGGGCTTAAGCTGGGTTGGCAAAATTTAAAAATCCCTAACCTTCTCGGGTTTAAACGGAGTCAACCTATATTGCTGAGCTTTCGGAACCTTTTTTTTAAAAAGGTTCAAGATGATTCAGAGGTTAATTTTTCATTTCTAAAAATAGTCTTTTCACTCTCTGATGAAATTTTCACTCTTTAGAAAATGTGTGAATCAGACTTCTCTCAGATTGATTGGTAAGGGCTTAAACATCTCTTAGTGGTCCCACTATTGAGTTTGTCTAAATGCTTGCCGTATTCTTTTAAAAATTCGTGCACAAAAAATATTTTGACCCCACCATCTGGTTATAGACCGTTCTTAAGGACTGGTAAGAGTCTCGCATTTGTTTTATCTTCCTCTTCTGAGTTCTGCTAATTTGGGAGTTTCCCCCTCTCTGTCCCCCAGTTTCGTTTGGTGCCCCCAAGTGTGGTCTGGGATATCAAAACCAATTCAGACTTCTTTTGTACTGGGTCCATACCAACCTACGCTAGCTAGGGAGGGTAATGTTGATCCACTATCATAACCTAAATTTCATTCACATACCAATCGTGTTATGATTGTGCCCCCAGTTTTATTCATGTGACGAATGCGGCCTGGGTTATCAAAGCCAATCCTATATCCCTCTTTGAGTTCCAATCATTAGAGGATGTCCCATACTAGGAGTAACACACGGATATGGTAAACGTTCCCTCTACCGGGTGTTATCTTCGACAGTACGAGATATATTTAGTCTATGATTGTGAACATACAAAAAATGTGCATCTATACAATAAAAGAGGGAAGCTCTCAGTAGAGCAAAATCGGTTGCCCTTGTCACAGGTGGAACCCGGTAATACTCTCTAAGAGCTCAAATTCCCCAAAGTCTTTCTTTCTCTTCTCTTACGAAGCGTCTGAGTGATCGCTTCAAGGATGAGTTTGCACTTGTGATTATTATGGTCTTTCACAATCATGATAGTCCTTGTTAGTGGTGTGATACATCTTGCTCAAGATGTTAACATCCCACCTTCGCGAGCTCTGATTCCCTAGTAGGGAATCAGCTCTCTAGTTTCTTTTAGTGACCTACTTTTTCACCCTTGCCCTGCTCCCAGCTACTAGAGCAGTCCTATGGGTTTGGTAGTGTCGCTCCTGCCTCTCACAGGATCCCCCCGGTCAGGGTGAGTGTTACCGCTGGGATGTTTGATGTTTATTGATTTTACTCATAAATCATCTCCCTCAATGGCGAGTGTGTCTCCTCGCCATCTTGAGCTGTTTCCCCAGTAGTGTCGCAGTACGCCTAGTTACCGGCGTTAGCATCACTGACTTGAGAGCTCTGATTTTCTAGCAGAAAATCAACTCAGTTTCTACTTTACTCTCTCTCTCATTCATACTCTACCCTCAGCTGCTGGGGTAGCTCTACGGATGCACTGATATTATTCCACTTCCCACAGGATCCCACCAGTTTGTGTGGGTACCACTACTGTGAGCTTTTCATAAATATCATTCATATGCAATGTTACTTCCCTTAGTGGCGAGTGTGTCCCCTCGCTACTCTTGTGTGCTTTCTTAGTTGTGATGCAGTACATCGAGTCTCAGATGTTAGCGTCGCTTCTTAGTGAACTTTGATTTTCTAGCAGAAAATCACTTCACTCGTCTTAGAGTGACATACTTTCACGCCGTGACCCGACTCCTGGTTGTAGAGCGGTCCCTTGGATGTGTTTATATTGCTTTCCACCTCTACAGGGTCCCACTAGCTTACGTGGGTGTACCACTATAGTCTTCTATGATTATTCCTCATTGATATAGTCCTTTTCTCTGTAGCAAGTGTGTCCTCCTTGCTACTTTAGCTACTCAGTGGGAATGCGATTACCCCTCTCACACTTTGTTGAGGGCGTACCTTTCCCTATGGTCTCTCGAGGCATCATTCTGGTGCTTCCAGGTTTGTATGATCTTAGTTCCGCCTAGGCAGTTTCACTGGCATTTGGATACTCGTGGCCACGACGACTTGTCCTCTACCACGTTGTACCCAAAACACTAGTTTGAAACTCCTTAGACGACCCTTCTCTCTTTGAAACTTTTCCATTTTCTACTCCTCTTCTCATCCCTACACATATGCGTGTTAGGGTATGGTTGAGATGACTTTCCCCTGATCGCTCTACTGCAGGCATATGCACCAGGTAGGCATCAGACTTTACTTGGTTGAGAGTGCCCCACAGAGCCCCTGGGAGGCATATCTCACCACCTCTTTTCCCTGATTACTCTACTGCAGGCATATGCGCCGGGTAGGCATCAGACTTTACTTGGTTGAGAGTGCCCCACAGAGCCCCTGGGAGGCATGTCTCACCACCTCTTTTCCCTGATTGCTCTGCTGCAGGCATATGCGCCGAGTAGACATCAGGCTTTACTTGGTTGGGAGCACCCCGCAGAGCCCCTGTGAGGTATAGCTCACCACACCTTTACCCTGACTGTCTTGCCGCTCTAGTAGACATCAGACCTTTACCCTGATCGTCTTGCTCTGATCAAGCAGACATCAGACTTTACCCGGTTGAGTGGGAGCCCGACAGAGTCCCTGGGAGGCATTCCCCACCACCACTTTTACTCTGGATGCTCTGTAAAAGACTACGCAGACTCCAATTTCGTGGCTTATTTACTTTTGCTGAGGTCAGGTAGAAGTATTGAGTCACCCCTATCCGCTGTTCCGAAAGGAGCAGGAGGAGACGGGATCCTTTCACCTTCTATTCTGCTGTTTGAAATGAACAGTCAGGTAGTTGGTTTTACTTACCGGTTGAGAGAGCCCGACAGAGTCCCTGGGAGGCATTCCTCACCACCCCTTTACTCTGGATGTTCTATAAAAGACTACGCAGACTCCAATTTCGTGGCTTATTTACTTTTGCTGAGGTCAGGCAGAAGCATTGAGTCACCCCTATCCGCTGTTCCGAAAGGAGCAGGAGGAGACAGGATCCTTTCACCTTCTATTCTGTTGTTTGAAATGAACAGTCAGGTAGTTGGTTTTACTTACCGGTTGAGAGAGCCCGACAGAGTCCCTGGGAGGCATTCCTCACCACCCCTTTACTCTGGATGTTCTGTAAAAGACTACACAGACTCCAATTTCGTGGCTTATTTACTTTTGTTGAGGTCAGACAGAAGTATTGAGTCACCCCTATCCGTTGTTCCGAAAGGAGCAGGAGGAGACGGGATCCTTTCACCTTCTATTCTGCTGTTTGAAATGAACAGTCAGGTAGTTGGTTTTACTTACCGGTCGAGAGAGAGCCCGACAGTGTCCCTGAGAGGCATTCCTCACCACTACTTCTTCCCTGATTGTTTTGCTCTGATCAAGCAGACATCAGACTTTACTTGGTCGAGTGAGCCTGACAGTGTCCCTGGAAGGCATACCTCACCACTCTTTCACCTTCTATCTTGTTGTTTAGATACAGTCAGATGGATAGTTGGTTTGCTTTACTACCTTACCATTTTTTGGTCTCCCCCTCAGCTCTGCCCTTGCTACAGGGCAAGGTGAGGAGGGGATTTCCTTTTACTCTGTCACCTTTTTGTGACCTGTTACTACTTTGCTTTCCACTTTCTCCTCGGCTCTGCCCTTGCTATAAGGCAAGGCCAGGAGAAGATTCCCCTTTGCTTTCTCTCACCACTTTCGGTGCTCCTTTTCTTGGGCCATTATTCTACTTCTTTTATCACATCCGGTCAACGCCAACACGAGCGGTTCACTAGTTTGTTCGCCACTCCTGTTGGGGGTCCGTTTGTTGACCCTGATTTTCCCCTAGACTAAGGTCAAGAAGTTGACCTGGTCAAGTTTGACCAGGCTAGACCCCAAAGCCCATCCCAATGGGTTCAAGGAGTCAAGCCAAGTCTGCTGAGCCCAAACCCAGGCCCTGGGTCAACCTGGTTGACCAGGTCAACCCAGGTTGACCCATTAGACCCATATGGGTCTAAAACTAGTTCAAATCAAACCCAAACCCAATCCAGGGCTCTCCAAGCCCTATTCTCTCCTCCACTGGACTCAGTGGGTCAGGCTTGACCCAGTGGGCCCAAGTCTTGGTCCTGGGTCAACCTGGTTGACCAGGTCAACCCAGGTTGACCCAATAGGCCCTAATAGGTTTAAATCAAGCCCAAGCCCAGTGCAAACCCTCTTCAGGGCTCAAACCCTCGTCTCCTGGGCATAGTTGACTACTTTGACCAAGTCAAGCATTGACTTGGTCAACCCTAGCCTCTAATGGGTCTAAATAACCCATTAAAGCCCATTTAGAGCTTTAAAACATTTCCCAATCTATTCAAAACCCAAACCACGGCCTAGGCACCCTGGTTTCCCTCCTAATTAACCCTAGAACGAATCACAGCCGTTGATGATGGCCTTAGAAGTATAAATAGGAGTTTTAGGGTCGTTTAGAAGGGACCTTGCTCTTACTCTAGACCTAGACGTTCCCGAACCCTGAGAGTTGGCACACGAGCTCCCTAGGTCTTCTCCTACCCTTCCCTACTCAAATCCACCGTAAAACACCCGCCGGCGGCGAGCTTTCCGGCGAACCGAGGCGAAATCCCTCTCAAGGCGTTTTCCGTTCGATCCAAGGCATATCAGAGCTCGACTTCAACTAGGAAAAGATACGTGGACAGTCAACAAGCTCAGAGAGCCCAAGATCTCCCGAATCCACCGAGTGGATTAGGTAAAAACCCTAACCCTAGTTAGAACACTTAGGGTTAATTAGCGTCGTCATTAGTACGTATTAGGTCAAACCAATGATCCCACATGAATTCTCTTCATGTATGCATGCTAGGTTTCAAATTTCATCGAATTTGATTCACCCGATCGAGAGAACGGGGCGAAAAAACGTTCCCTAGGGCTCGGTTTACGTAACGTTACGTTACGTAAGATCTGAACCGTTGATCACGCGATCAACGGTTCAGATCTAGCCGTTCCGCGGCGTTCGTTTGACCGCGGATCCGATCCCGCGGTCTCCGCCTCCGTCCGGCTCGATCAGGGCCGTTAATCCAAACCGCGGGCGATCCAGCGGCTCCGCTGCCTCGCTGACGTGGCTAAGTCGAAACCGCGTCCGCGGTTTCGATTCGGCAATGATTGCCCTCTGCGGCAATCATTGCCCGCGGTCACGGGAACCAATCCGAGGCCGCCGCGTGGCCACTCAGCCGCCGCCGCCGCGCTATCTCTCCAATCATTGCCCGGGACCGCGGAGCCAGTCCCGGGCTGACACGTGGCCCGCCGTCGCGCCGCCGCCGCCGTTTTTTTATATTTAAAATTAATTATTTTAAATTCTTTTTTTAATACAATATTATTTAAATAATTATTTAATAATAAAAAAAAATCCAAATTTTTTTTTAATAATTATTTTTATCATTGCCATAATATTTATATTATTATTTTATTATTATTATTATTATTATTATTATTACTATTATTATTATTTTAATTATTATTATTATTATTATTTTAATTATTATTATTATTATTATTTTAATTATTATTATTATTATTATTATTATTATTATTATTATTATTATTAATTATTATTATTATTATTATATTAATATTAATGTTATAATTAATAATAATATTATTATTTTTAATAATAGTATTATTATATTATTATAATATTAATTATTATCATTATATTAATATTAATGTTATAATTAATAATATTATTTTTTTAATAATAATATTATTATGAATAATATTTTTATTATTATTATATTAGTTATTATCATTATTAATATTATCATAATATTAATATTATAATTGATAATATTATTATTTTAATAATATTATTATTATGATTATTATCATTATAATAACATTAATTATTATTATCATTAATATTATTATATTAATATTGTTAATTAATAATATTATTATTATTATTTCTTTTTAATAATAATATTATTATGTTAATATTAATATCACTATAATATTAATATTCATTATTTCATATTATTATAATAATTTTAATTATTATTATTTAAAATTTAAAAATTCCAGATATTATTATATCTGATTTATTTTGAAATTATTAATTATTTTCAAATATTAATTATTTTAAATTATTTAAAAAAAAATTATCTTTAAACCTATTTAACTTCGAAAATTCATAACTTCGTCATTTTAAGTCGGATTTTGACGCACAATACCTTAAACTTTTTAGAAAAATATGAATTTTAATTTGAAATTATTCCCTGTGTGTGATCCTGTCATTTCTGGATGTTTTCTGTATTCCTATGTTATTTAATTATTTAAATATTATTTAATTAATATAAATAATTATTTTAATAATAAAAATTATTTTAAAACCCCCTTGGTGGCTGGTAGACCTCCTATACTTATGAACTGAAGTATTTTCAATTATCTTATTTTCAAATTTATATTATTATTATTTATAATATTTATGTATTTTAAAAATGATTTTAAAATTACATATTATTTAAATCCCCCAATTTTGGGAGGTCTACCCCTTATGAAGTTTTAAACCTAGGACCTATATGTGAACAGAATTCATGTGGGAGAAGGGTTAGTGAATGATTGTGTCCCAATCATTCATTAATCACTTCATCAGGCTTCTTTACTTAGTGTTTTCGTAGTCCTTGCATGTGTAGGTTGCACAAACACGTAGCCTAGGCTCTCCTAGATCTAAGGACATGGCTTGGTGTGTTTATATCTGCTGCATTTACCCTCTGTATTATGCCTAAGGGTTAGTTACTTCATTTCACTCCTATATAACGTAGTGACACCTTAAGGACAACAATTAAGGACCCGTCTAGCAAACTTAGAAAAATTCTAGGAATTAGGGTAGAACCCCGAATGACTTGAAATTTGAAACACTTAAACATAGTGACATCTGGAACCCTCTAGAATTTTCTAGAAATTTTCTGGACTCTTTAAAATACTTAATTAGCAAACCCTAATTTACCCGTTAATTAAGCCTTAGAAACTTCAGAAAAAAAAATCTAATAAATCCATTTTAAATCAGAAAAATACCCATAATACCTCAAACTCTCTAGAATTCATTCCCCAACCTTAGATAATTAGGGCCCCCTAATTGGACCTTAATCTGGACTTTAATTCAGCTTTAATCAAAAATCACCTTTTTGCCTTAATTAAATCATTAAAAATTATTAAAAATCCCAAATTTTCCCCAAACACTTGGGAACACCTTCTTAGGTCATTTATGATTTTTGGGGGTGATTCCAATCAGTTTGGAGCTGATTTGGGCCAAAACCCCCAAAATACCCCTAATTAGGCAATTTCGATAATTCCTTTAATTGCCCCAACTTCTAAAAATCATAACTAATTACAGAAAATTCCAAAACGGGCAAACTAAAATGCACCTAACTCTAACTAAGGTCTAGTATTTGTTAAAAATATTAGGTGTCCAGAAATCAACCTAAAATAAAAAGTCAACTCTTCGGTCAACCGTAGCATATAGTCTAGGGCCCGAAACTTCTAAAATTCATAACTTTGCGTAGGAAACTCCAAACCCAGCAAACTCAAAGGCATTCAACTCACATTAGGGTCTAGTATTTATTAAAAATATTAAGATTTCATAAATCAACTTAAATCAAAAAGTCAACAATCCGGTCAAACTTAGTTCAAAACGAGACCAAAACTTCAGAAATTCATAACTTTGGATAGGAGAATCCAAATTGGGCATACTAACTGTCTAACTGATCAGGTTAAGGCCTAGCATTTTATAGAAATATTAGCTGGTTATAGATACCCTTTAATTAAAAAGTTAATTTTGAACCCCCTTTTGCTTAGTGTATAGGTGGACCCCGAACCCCCTAAAACTCACTAATGCAATTTAAACTTTTAATATTATTACCCTAAGCATTAAAACTGACCTAAATACCAAATCAAATAAAATGGATCTTAATTTGCTAATATTTATACTTTAATTAAAATTTCCTTTCAGACCTACAATAAACTTGGACAGTAGGCAATTGTAACTAACTACCCAGCTTAGGATCTACCTCAGCCACACAGGCTTTTACACACACTGTAGAATTGTTTGCTAGGGCACCACTTCTAGGCTTAGGTTAGGCCGGTGTTTACTTTTCTGCTGCGTGCCGAGTTTTCCGGATTTCATTGCATGTTGTGATTGAACTATTGGTGTGTTTGTTTACTTTTACTGCACTCTGGGAATTGATGTGATTGCACGATAGACTACCCATAGGTTAGGATCGAGGTTGATACTAATGATATTTTCTGCAGGTGGCCATGCTCATGCAGCGCTAAATATAAGGGGGGCAATAATCATGATTTAAAAATTAATGCTGTTTTATGCAGGTGCTTCAGAAATTGCTCAGCCCCCCTAAATAAATGAGGGCTAATTGAAAATCATTATAAATTGCTACAGGTGCTCCAGAGCTTGCTTAACCCTCAAACATTTAAGAGCATGGCCAAGTGTGGCTGTGATGAGTATTTTCATTTCTATATAAATTGCTTGGGATAATATAAAATTGCTTGGGTTGATTTTTTTTTTATTAGGATAACCTTGCAGGAGAGTCTAGATTTACTGCTTTCATTTAATGTAAATGGTTTGTAACTTGGTATTGAGTTGTGAAAGTTTATTTTGAGTGGGGATACAAGAATCCAAAGGTTGGATGCCCAAAGAGAAAAGGACACCCAATATGAGGATAGTCCTTTTCTGTTTGGGAATCCAAATTTGGATTATTCTACTACCCGAGGAGTCCAAGGAAGCTGAGGTCCAAGGAGTCCGAGGAAGCTCAGATCCAAGGAGTCGGAGAAAGAGAAGATCAAGAAGATGAAGACCAAGAGTATCCCACTCAAAATAACTTGCGTCAATCTTAGGATTAGAAATCCGGGTTGTTGGCAGTGGTGCCCGGCCACTTTAATTTTCTGCAGACCCTGGGTTGTAATTAAGGGCAGTTGGCCTATGGACATTTATTAATTTGTTTGGATAATTTTGATGTGTTTTATGATTGTGTGCCTCTAGGATTGTTTGCTTTTCTTAGTTTCTTGGCGTTTTGCATGTCTTTTTTGTTTTAGCCTGGATTTCGTTAGGCTCTTTAAGGACTAAAACTTTTTCTACTCCCAACTAACATTCAAATTTTAAGATTTAAATAATTTAGAAACTTAACGACCTAGGGAATTGCCGGAATCGTCCGGGGTAGCATGCATATCGTTGCATTTCTCTCTTTCCTTCTATAAGACACTTCCCCGCCCGTGGGTAGAGTCCGGATAATCTGACCTATGAGGATGAGGTGCCGGACCTGGGGAAGCCTAGTCTAATTCTAAAAATTATTTTTATAAGCCTTTTTAAAGTTCTATGCATACCTGATTCGGATACTTTAACTAGCATGCATTGCATTAGAAACTAACTAAATCAAAATTTTAATTGCATTAGTCTTAGGAGCATACACCCTACATAAGTCCAGGGCCAATTAGGAAATCCTCTAGATGTCGGCCCTATCTCCGAGAACTATAACCCACCTACCCATCCTTCATAAATGACTGGACAGCATGGTTTTAAAGCGATTAGGTGGTTAGCTGGCTCCCCCTTCCAGGCCGGGGTAAGTCCAGGTTTTGTATTGCATTAGTTAAGACACGGGTGTTAGTGTTGCGTAGAACACTAAACCCATTAGATTTAGGATTCAAGGCTACTATTGTTTCGTAGTATGCCTCATCAGTAGGTAGGTCTTCTGTCTTCCAGAGACCCTAAACCCTACATATCCGTGTCACACAGATGACGCCACCTCCATCCTTCCCTCCTGCATGTTTCGAGTGCATGATTTATTTATTTTTCTCCAGTTTCTTCTCACTACCTTAGTCCCTCCGGATGCTGATGTGAGCCGTGCGTGTTGACTAAGCCTAATTGAACCTCTCTTTCCCTTCGAGTAGGACTTCCTAGTCTCTGCCCTATGTGCCAATCCCAATTTCGAAAGAATAATGTAGAATCCTTAATCGAGAGTATTCTCAGGCTCCGGCTTGAGATGTAATTAACCACGGGGGCTTGCGCCCGTGGGAAACCGCATCCCACTCTCAAATAAACCCCATTCGAGCTAATGTATCGGGTGGGGGAAACCCGTTGTGACGATCAGATCATATATATTATTACCCATCGGGGTGTGCTGGTGAGAGCCGCTATCCTCAATGGTTAATCATATGTGTGATCGAATCTGCCCTTCCATTGGCCAGATACTGTCTCCCCTCGCGGGGCGATGGTGTCTGCAGTCCTCTCGGAGGTCCACATATACTACAATTTGTTATGAGAGGAGAGAAGTCTTCTATATGCTAAAGTGATGGTTACAATAGTTTTCATTCCTTGTTAAAGAATGAGATGATAATAAGTAGAGCATATTTAAAAAGGAATCTTAAAAGGAAAAGAGGCAAACTAGACTTTTTTTAAGCTTGAAAATATCCATTGGTGATGTAGTAGACTTAGAGAAAGAAGATGAGATAGAGAAGTTTTATATATGGCCCCTTGAGGTTTTAGGTGGAGGAGAACAAGAGTTGTTTCTCTAGTAGCCACCTTAAATAGATGCTACACAACAAGAATGGCTTTGAATGAATAATGATTGTCGACTATATAGTATTTATTTGAAAAAAAATGATCAAGAACCCACAAAAATGTTTGTAAGTGGTATCCATATGTGCACCATGATGCACAATAGTTAATGATTTGTAATAGGCATCGAATGATTGTCTTATTATTATAGAGTTCATCATGTGACATATATAATCACATTCAGGGCATGTAACATGTAGAGATTCACATCAAATTAAATAAGTTGAGTCAATCTTATTATAGAGTGTGAAATTTGCATTGAAATTAAAAAAAAATTAGAGAGGGATGAATTGAAAATGATATGCTGAAATCTTCACCTGTATGAAGCAAAGTTTACCTGTAAGAAGTTAAGCTTACATTGTAACAAGCAGCGAGATTAGAAGGAAGCTAAGCAAGATGAAGTTTCACTCTCATTAAACTTCTACATCTTTTGAAGCAACGGTACACATTTATATAATGAATAGTTGGTTATAGCTCAACGGTGTTGATTACAGCTGTAGAAATCCTATGGTGGCCAGAGGTGATATACTGATTTAGAGCAGAGAAGATGGAGCAGGTAAAAATGTGAGCCACCTTATGCATAGGGCAAGTTGCATATTGGATATACTTATCGAATTGTTAACTTGTCACAAAGTAAAGCAAACCTTGTAGCACTGAGAGCTTTGGTGAAGAGATCAGCTGGTTGATCTTGAGTAGAAATGTGGTGTACTGAAATATGTTGTGACTTAATGCAATCTCAAATGAAATGAAAGCCAATCTCTATATGTTTTATTCTTGCATGAAATATGGGATTATTGGCCAACGCAAGAGTAGAGATATTGTCACAATAGAGCTTGTCGGAGAAGTGAGAGATACCTGTAACTCACTTAGAAGACGACATAGCCAGATTATGTCACAAGCGGCTGTAGAGAGAGCTCAGTACTCAGCTTCTATTGAAGATTTGGCAACTGAAGTTTATTTCTTGACTGTCCAAAATCTGAGTGTGGTGCCAAGAAATGCACAATACCCAGTAATAGAGAGACGATCAGAGTGATCAGATGCCCAATCAAAATCAACAAAGGCTGTTAAGATAAGTTTGGATCTTGTAATGGGTAAGCCAAGCTGTAGAGTTCCCTGAACATATCGGAGAACATGTTTCAAAAGCTGAAAGTGAAGCTGTGACGGATTGTGCATATGTTGGCATAAAAAATTGATATATAGATCAAGTCGGGTGATAGTCAAGTATTGAAGTGAGCCCACAATCTGGCGATAGAATTCAGGCCGAGAGTATGGAATCGGGTTTTGAGCAGCAGTAGAAAAATTGATAGGTAATAGAGTAAGAACTAGCTTAGAGTCAGACACTGTCGCCTTATGAAGGATTTTTGTCGCATATGTTGCCTGATTAAGATGAAGACCATAAGGCATGCATGTGACCTGCAGACTGAGAAAGTGATTGAGTTAGCAAAGATTGCGCATACAGAAATACGATTGAAGGGATGTAAGTAATTTGTTAATTTCATTTTGAGAGTTACCTGTGAGTAGTATGTCATCGACATACTAATATGTAGAGCTGAGCTGACTTATGCTGAAAGAGTAGGAGAGAAGGGTCTATTGTACTCATTTTGAAGCCATACTAAAGTAGATAAGAGGAGAAAGTGGTAAATGACTATCGAGGAGCCTGTTTAAGTCCATAAATCGCTTTCTTTAAGAGACAGACATGTTGTGGATATTAAGGGTCCACAAATCCGAGCGGTTGCTTCATATAGACTGTCTCATGAAGTGAGCCATGTAGAAATGCATTGAAGACATCCAATTGTAAGATTGGCCAGTTATGGTAAACAACTACAGTGAGTGAAATCCATATTGTGGGAAATTTTGCAACCGGACTAAAGGTTTCAGAATAGTCTAAACCATGTTCTTGCTTAAATCCTTGTGCGACAAGTTGAACCTTGTAACGAGCAAGAGAACCATCCAAGTTATATTTAGTTTTGAACAGCCACTTGCAGCCCAAGGTATTTTGGCTAGGATGTGAGGGGACTAAGATCCAAGTGCCCTATTTTTGTAAGGCTTCAAATTCATTACTCATTGCAGCTCTCCAAGAAGAATAATTAACAGCTTGAGTGAAACTAGTGGGATTAGAAGGTGTTACAGGATGTTGTAGGTCAAAATTTTGCTTTGATTTGAGTGTCCCTATCTTTGCTCTTGTTATCATATGGTGTATAGGTGGTATAGGAACGTGAGTATTGATGGGTGCTATATAATTTGTGGAGGAAATAGAATGGTCAGGTGAGCTGTGAGGAAGACTATATGAAGTGGATGGAGGAGGAGTGTTTATTGTAGTTGAAATGGAATTTGAGGATGAAGTGGAATTGATAGTAGAGATTGAGATTAAAGTGGAAGGTATAACATTAGGTGGTGTGGGAATTGTAGCAGTGGGAGTGGGTTGAGTTTGGAAAGAAAATATGGATTCATGAAAATGAACATGCCGAGAAATATACATTTTACCAGTATTAAAATCAAAACATTCATATCCTTTGGCATTGGAAGCATAGCCTAGAAAAATGCAAGGATTAGAGCGAGGAGCTAATTTATGAGAAAGAGTAGTAGGGAGCCATGGGTAGCTTAGACATCCAAATGTCCGGAGATGCATGTAATCGGGTGGTTTATTGTATAAGTATTCATAAGGAGATTTTTTTTATTCGAGAGAGAAGGGAGACGATTAATAAGGTAAACCGCTATAAGTAGAGTGTCAACCCAAAACTTTGGTGGTAAGTGTGCTTGAAATAGCAACGCTCGAATCATTTCAAGTAGATGTCTATGCTTCCGTTCCGTTACTCCATTTTATTGAGGAGAATAGGGACAACTAGTTTGATGAATAATGCCAAAGTTTATTAAATGTTGTTGAAGAGTGGCATGCATATATTCTCCACCTCTATCAGTGCGAAAATTTTTTAATGATTTTTGAAATTGTCGTTCAACAAGTTTCTTAAATTGTAAGAAAGTGGAGCAAACTTTAGATTTGGAATGTAATGGATAAATCCATGAATAACGATTGTAATCATCCATGAATATGATATAATAACGATATGATTGCATTGATAAAATTGGGGAAAGACCCCATACATCACTATGAATAAGTTCTAAACATGTATTGTACCTAGTAATAGATAAAGAAAAGGGTATCCTATTATATTTTGCCCGAGCAGAAGCAGTACAGTGGAAAATTTTATCTAATTGAGTGCTAGTTGAGAAAATTGTGGTAAGCAATTGTTGAATTGAGAAGGATTAGTGGCCTAGGCACTGATGCCAGACAATAGGGGAATGAGAAGATGTAATAACAGCTTTAGTTGGCTGTCGCGTGTAGTTGGAAGAAGCCGACATACTATAATTAATTGGATAGAAACCATGAATATTGGGTCCTTGGAGAAGTGTTTTATTGGTCCGCGAGTCCTTAATGACAAAGCCATTATAATCAAGAAGCACAAATAGGGATTATCAGTGGTTAGTTTATGAATGGAAAGAAAGTTATGAGATAATTGGGAAACCTGTAGAACATTAGGAAGAAAGAGTTTACGATGAGGAGTGGGAAGCAAATCTTGACCCGCATTAACAATCTAAAGCAGCTGACCATTGCCCACCTAAACATGAGAGGTGTCATTATAAGGCTGAATATTGTGAATTTGAGAGGAATTGGCAGTGAGATGTTCTGTAGCACTGGAGTCTAAGAACCAGTCTGCATTCTGTTGATTATCTGTGGTAATGCATGCATGTGGAAGAGAATTATAAGTGGAGTCATGGCGATACCAATAAGTGATGGCCGAATGACCAGATTTCTCACATATCTGACATTCAACGTAGGGTCTGGATTGTCGTCCTCTACGAGATTGAGCAGTATTGTAGCAGACAGGGGAGGACTGACCAGTTGATCCATGACTAGGAGCAGATTGACCAGTATAATGACGACCACGACCACCAGTAGGAAAGGGATGACGTCCACGAAAAGAACCTCTCATAGAATTGAGAGAAAAATTTGAATCAACATCGAAAGATGAAATAGAATCGCGACTCATGAGAAGATGGAGAAGGTAAACGTGAGCCGACTTATGCATAGGGTAGTTTGCATATCAGATATAATTATTATGAATTCTGTAATTTATACATATATTTATATTAATGTGTTGTTTTTGGTCTAGATTTTAGGTTGTTTCATTGTATTTTCTTTTAGTTTCTTTAGTCTGTGTTGCTTTTGGTATAACCATTTTCTTCTATAAATACTTGTAATAGGTTGTACTAGGGGTACGCCATTTCAATAAAATTTTTGTTCACTTTCTTCCATCTATTTCTCCCTCTCTTCAAGAAGCAAAGCTTCTCTCCCTCTCTAAGATCCTATAATATGGTATCAGAGCTGGGAGGTGGAGGAAGTTCTTGCATTCAAGAAAAAGGAGGAAAGCTTGACAGCATTTGGGGTGCGACTATTGTAGGTCGAGATCAGAGCATGCCTAATTTTATTCGCATGAGGTGGAGAATTGCTCGACTTGGGTACATGTGAATAGAAGGCACAGTTCTTCGATCGAGGACCTGATTGGTATAATGGGGCAGTTCGGAGGTGTTGCAGGCAGTTCAAGAGAGTCGCATAGAAGCAGGATAGCTGTAGGCGAACGTTCTTGACAAGAAGAGGCACGCACAAAGGAACTCGTTCAGAGGTGTGCGTGGGCTTAAGGGGCTCGCAGGACAGCGGACGCACGCGTACGGGAGCAACACACCGAAGTAGGCCACAGGCGGCGTGAGGTGCGCTGGGCGCTGGAGCTGCACATGGGCACGCGGCTGGGCGCAAAGGCCTCGTGGGTGGAGGTTGTGTGGAGTTCGCTGGATTCAGTTGTGACAGGTGAGGTCAGTAGGCTGTTTTAGTCGCTAATCTGCACGCAAGAAGCATCAAGAAGCCAAAGGGAGAGCCGCTGAAGGATTCTCACAGTGCGTGGGTTTGGAGCAGATCGCAAAGAGGCAGTGCGCAGTTCTGCATATACACTCGAGTTCCTCGAGTTAGACAAGATCAATAAGAAGAATTTCTTAATTATTCTTCGTTGAAATCTTGTTCACAATAGGAGCAGATTGGTGCCATTGGGGCACATATCAAGTTTTTTTTGTCTCTTGATCATGTCGATGCAAAGGTTCGAGATCGACAAGTTTAAGGGGGAGAACAATTTCAGCCTATGACGGATCAAGATGAAGGCTCTACTGGTTCATCAAGGCCTTGCCGATGCAATCTTTGAGGAAAATCTTATTGCAGTCACTGACAGGGTCAGGGCTAGGGAAACACAACTGAAGGCGCACATTATCATCCTTCTCTCCCTTGGTGACGAAGTGTTAAGGGAGGTTGCTGAAGCAGGCTCGGCATTAGAGGTATGGAGGAAGCTGGAATCAATTTATATGAAAAGATACCTTACTAATCGATTACTTTTGAAGAAGCAATTATACACGCTCCAAATGGAAGAAATCAAGGAACTTAGAAAGCATTTGGATGATTTTAATAAATTGATTCTTGGCCTCAAAAATGTTGATGTGACAATAGACGAAGAAGACCAAGAAATCATACTCCTCAGATCTTTACCGAAGACATATGAGAACATAGTTGATATTATTTTGTATGGGAAGCAAACATTGATATTGACAGAGGTAAAATCTGTCTTAATGTCAAGGGATGTTCAAAGAAAATCCGAACAGAAATAAGATAATAGTGGCAGCATTCTGATCGCAAGAGGAAGATCAAAATTCAGAAGGAATAAGTCCAACAAGAAGTGCTTTCTTTGTCACAAGGAAGGGCACTTTAAGAAATATTGTCCTAATTTGGTAAAACTGCAAGGAGTTGGTCTCAATTCAGACGCCAGCTTAGTAGTAGTAGCATACTTGAGAGATGGTTGGATTGATTCAGATGTTTTGTAAAATCTGGACCAAGGGGGTGATTGTTGGATATTGGTCCAGATTTTAGGTTGTTTCTTTGTACTTTCTTTTAATTTCTTTAGTCTGTGTTGCTTTTGGTATAGCCATTTTCTTCTATAAATACTTGTAATAGATTGTACTAGGAGTATACAATTTCAATAAAATTTATGTTCACTTTCTTCCATTTATTTCTCCCTCTCTTCAAGAAGCAGAGCTTCTCTCCCTCTCTAATATCCTACATAATGTTTCTCAAATGAATCAACTCATGAGTCATTAACTCATAGTTGGTAATAATATTAACCGGACTTTTTTTTTTTTTTTGAGATATTTAAGTCAATTAAGATAGACTCATACATATAATGCATATTCAAAACTTCTTATTTGATAGCCTAAGCTCTTAACTAACAGATAAAATGAGCTGTGTGGTCAAATTTTACTCTTCCGGAATATATAGAGTTAAACTGTAGTCGCCGATCGATCGGTTCAATTACATCACCAATTGAAAACCGGTTTGAGCATTCCGTAAGATTTTTTTTTTTTTGTAAGCTAATAATTAAAAATCTTATAAAATACTCTAAAAAAATTATTGCAAAAACGTACTTAAATTGTTCGAAGAGAGGATATTTAAAGTCCAGCCAGAAAAGCCCGGAAATATAAAAAGCGCACCCGAGATGCGAAGTCCTGATGCCCACGCTAGCTAATGATGTCCCGCGTGGCACGTGCACATGGGGGCCATGGCGTCCTCTGTAACGATTAGCCCAACGTGGCATTCGTGCCCAGCTGGACTTCGAGTTCACTACTCCGCGGTGAGACTAACAACAATCTACTGTAACGGCCTTCCGCCGTTTTCAGACCCAACAGCCAGAAAAGCTCACAGGTCGCAAAGCTTCGGGAAATAAATAGTAATGACGAGGAGGGATGCTAAGCAAAAAAAAGTAGAAGAAGAAACAGAGAAGAAGACGAGCTCTTGAACTCTTTCTTCTTCTCGCTTCATTGGTGTCTTTGATCTCTGTTTGTTTTTCTCGAGAATTTAATCTTCCCACTATTGGAAGGGAAATGATATAGCTCTACTCTCAAGGTCTCCATGCCAACTGTTAATGATTTCTCTTTGTCTGTCTCCCTTTGGGGTTTATAGCTCTTCTTTAATCTGCTATTGGGATTCGGAATGGATGGTTAACTCTCTCTGCTTCTTCCAGGGAGTTAGCGGCGAGGTTGCTTTTCAATTGCTAAATTGGTGAGTGAACTGAGGAGGTGAGAAAATGAATAACAGAGTACGGATTGCGAAGAATGGCATTAGAGAAATTCCGAAGCACGATAAAGTGAGAATCTTAGGCAGAAATCCGAGATTGGTATTGCTTTTTCCTTGGTTTTGAATCTATTGATTACTCCTCGAATAGTATTGGAGCTGTTGTTGTGTGATTATTGTAATGGATCTGTTCTTCGACATTCTTCGTTCTTCTTCGTTTTCCTTTTTTTTTTTTTCTTTTTTTTGGGAGTTTGTGAATTGCGAAGGGCTGCGTTAGCACCTCTAGTTAAACTTTTTTGGTTGGGCTCTTGTTTTATTCCATTTAAGTTTCTTTGTTCACTATCAGATGATCTTCTTCCTGAGTTCTTGTTTGAAAAAAGTTGAGGATTTTCATTACACATCGCAATGGGTTCTTCAATTTCGCTTGCCATCTCTTCTCTGGAGAATTCTCGTGTCTCGGATGAGAAAGCAAGTGGATACCTTGAGAGAAGTTTTGAAATTTATTTGGTTAGCAAGCAATCTCATTTGTTTTGTCGATCTTTTTGTACTGTTTTTTATGAATTTATAACATTTATTTTTAAAATTCTTTCGAAATATTCCAATTTTAATTCTTCTTTATAAATTGGTTTTTTTTTTATGAATGCACTTTGAATTGTTATTTCTTTTTGGTTGAATATTTTTTAATCGGTTTTTGCTGAATTCCTAATTTTCTTAGTTTGCCAGATATATTTTTGGCAAGAGCTTCACTGAGATTAACCATTGTTCGCCAGGCTTTGGATACCATGGGATAATGCTGATTTTGTAATGTTCAACATAGTTAATTTTATTGTGATTTCACTTTCACTGTCGTTTACATGTGAAAAATCAAATTATCAAATTTGAGAGCTCATCTAATTTGGAAATTCATAGTAATTACATCAGGTGAAACAAGAAAAAAAAATTGTAAATCATATAGGTTATTTACAGGCCACTCCATGGCCAATAATTCAAATTTCTCCTGCGAACTTGTTTAGGTGAAACAGATGGAGGAGAAGAAGATGGTGGTGGAGAATAGTAGTAAGGCAACTAATTCAAGGAATGGTCCAAAGAGATGCATGTCGAGGAGAGAAAAGAAGATTGCTTTGGAACAAGATGTAATACTTTCATGATTGAATTTAGTTCTTTCTCTTGCTATTTTATAGTTCTCTTTGTTTCTTATCTTCTTCATGAATCTGATTAAATTGCAGGTTGATAAGCTGAGGAAGAAGCTTAGGCATGAAGAAAATGTGCACAGAGCTTTGAGAAGGGCTTTTACTCGGCCCTTGGGCGCTCTTCCTCGCCTGCCTTCTTATCTCCCTTCATATGTAAATATATTCCACCCATTTTAGCTCTTTCTTTACCCCATTCTCTTCGAGAGATGGCTCTGAATTTTCACTCTTTCGCTTTATCTCAAGACTCTAGAACTTGTTGCTGAAGTAGCAGTGTTGGAGGAAGAGGTGGTTAGGCTTGAAGGGCAAGTCATGAATTTTCGGCAAGGTCTCTATCAGGAGGCCTTCTATATTTCTTCATCAAAACCAACCATACTAAATGGATTCGATTTGAGATTTGATCGATTCCCTTCACCGAAAACAAACAATTCAGAACTGACAAAATCTCACTGCCCGTTAATCCATCCTAGTGCTTCTGCAATCAGCAGCTCTTCTCCCTCGATTCCCTGGTCAAATCCCAATCCTTCTTCTAACCGGTTCATGAATGGAAAGCAGGTTCCAAAGAAACTCAATTTTTCCTTAGCTGAAGACTATATGGGGAAAGAGAATCAATCAAGTATGCATTCCACCAAGAATTTAGAACATTCCCCTGTAAATAATGCTTCAAGAATAATGGATTCCGAGGTGAGGTAGAAGCAAGATTTATCTTCTTGAAAGGTTTAATTTTGATAAACTGTCTACTTTGCAAATTAATGAGTGCTTTGTTATTTCAGAGAGGTCACAGGGATAGAGAGGCACGTAGCACTAATGGTGGTTTAAATGAAAAGGCATGTGAAGAAGAAAATGGTGCCAACAAATTATCAGAGGAAATCTTGAAATGCCTTCTGCAGATTTTCGCACGTATTAGCTTGCCAAAAGACACAGTGGCAGTAGAGAGTGAGATGTGTCCATCAGTATCAGGTTCGTGTAACTCTTCTTCTCAGGATGTATACTTTCTGGACCCTTATGATATTTGCAAACTATTTGGACAAAGGGACATTGGACCATACAAACTTCTAAGTGAAGTGGATTCCAGCTCAAGTGATGTAAATCTGATATCAAAATTTTCATTTCTAACTCGTACACTAAAGTGAGTTTCGTGGACTAAAATGTATTTCCTAACTCTTCAGTTTTTCTAAGCAATTTTCTCAAGGCTTATATGTTAAATGTTTTGTTCAAATTTAGGTTACTACTCAGAAAGCTTTCATCAGTTGATATTTCAGAGCTTACTCATCAGCAAAAGCTTGCATTCTGGATAAATATATACAATTCATGCATGATGAATGTAAGTTTATTCTGCCTTATTCTATTCTCTTTGCTTAACCAACTTTTATTTGAAAAATTACTATATTTCATCATTACATGTATAAAATTCCTCTATGTTTGTCAGACATTTCTAGAGAATGGTATACCAACCACTCCAGAGATGGTCTTTGCATTGATGCCAAAGGTTTCTTACCTGCTTGTTTCTCTTCTCCACCTTACTATTCTTAATATATTCATCCTTTTTTTTAATTAACTTTCTTAATATATTCAGGCAAAGTTGAATGTAGGTGGACATTTGTTCAGTGCAATGACTATTGAGCACTTCATGCTTAGATTGCCTAGCAACTCAAAACATGTGAGTAGACCTGCTCCAAGTTTCCTGAAGGACTTTATCTTTCTATTGTGGAGAAAATAATTACCATTTGTGGCTTCTCTTTACAGATTTCACGCAAGGGTTTAAAATGTAGTGAGGCCACAAGGAGCAGCATGTTCGGGTTAGATTGGTCTGAGCCATTAGTAACATTTGCACTTTCATGTGGAAGTTGGTCCTCCCCTGCGGTAAGTTGTCTGAATTTAATATTACTTTTTCTATATTATTGTAACTTCATTATATTCCAGAGCCATAAAGTGAGAGAGGGTACCCAGCGATGCTGCCACTGATATGATTAATGTCACATGATGCTTATTTATCATTCTTTCACCTTATATTTCTCCTTTCTTACTGTATTGGTTTAATGATGTGTTATGTAACCAGCTTTTTGAAAATCTGCTTATACTTTAAGGAAAAAAACTAGCTTAAAGAGCTAAACTAATCATCATAAGGAGTTGTTTGATTGATCGGCAGTGTTTATAGCGTATTGCATTTTATTTTCCTGTTTATTTGAAGCAAAAGAAATGGGAAGTAAATTTTTTTTAAAAATTTGAAACATCCAAAATCCTGAGCTGCGTCCACTCACGAGTTCCACCTGCTCCTCTCGCATGTCTCCAATTCCACTTGCGCCAGCCGTCTCCATTTCAATGCATTTGCAATGCAATCAGTAACACTATGAAGTATGTTTTTTAAGTATAGGTGAGAATCTACACTGCTTGTCAAGTGGAGAAGCAGCTAGAGGAAGCTAAGAGGGATTACTTGCAAGCTGCGGTTGGTTTATCAAAATCAAATAGATTGGCAATACCAAAGCTCTTGGATTGGTACATGTTAGACTTTGCAAAGGACATCGAATCACTTATGGACTGGATTTGCTTGCAGCTGCCAAATGAAATCAGGAATGATGCAGTTAAATGCGTTGAGATGGGTAGGAGGAGCGTAATTCCACAGCCAGTACAAGTGATTCCATATGATTTCAGATTCAGGTATCTTTTGACACCATGACGGTCTCTCTTTAATTCTATGATAATTCATACAACAAAGGCGAGCCATATATTCCTGGATGGTTTGATTTTTGTACAAATTTTAACAATAATACAGAAAGAAAATATAAATAAAGTGATTTTGTAGTGATTTCAACTTGTTCTCTGCTGCTGCAACCTTTTTTCTCATGATTTCTGATTGTCGAGTTTCCTAAGTTGCATTTAGCCACTGGCACAACAAATGCTGTGAATGAGGCTAAACTTGCTCACTAATCAATTCCTGTTTGTAAGATAGAGGATTCTGAGTGTCCATTTGTGGCAACTGCTTCTATTTATAAAAACTTCACTATTTTGAAAATTTTGACAGTAACTTTCTTACCGCTACTACACTTTGCACTCAAAAGAATTGAGCTGCAAAAAATTATTTTTCATCACATAAATATTTAAACAATAATAAGCAAGTGCCCCACAACAAAACCTGAAAGAGCAGCTTTTTTTTTTTTTTTTTGGTTTTTTAAACATGAGCATGAGCTCTAAACTTTGTAATTGGGATATATAAACTGTTTGTTTTCATAAAAAATCTATCAACATTAAATAATTAGTGCAAAAAGGAGAATAAAGCCACCAATCCCTGGACTTATTGGAGGCCATTGCTGTCATATGCACCCAGTAGAATCTCATCTTATCCCCGAACAGCTCAAATAGTGAACTTCACTGTACTATTAGACTGTATCGTTCATTTTGTAAACTATACGACAAGTGGTCACAATCTGGCTATAGATAGGAACAAAGACAGCATCACGAGCGAGAGGAACTGCAACAAAAGAGCTCCTTCAACTACAACCTGCTATGAGGTGAAGGGTTGCTTTCATGCCATAAAGTTCATCAACTGCTTTCTTGCTCTCACTCGGCTTTTAAATGAAACACAAATTGAGAGAAGAAAAGGCCAAAAGGAACTGCAGAGTCTCTTTCATCATCCTTTGTATGGGAGAAGGCTGGATCCTAGTTAGGTGGCAGCCATAGTTTGGCATTTAAGCTCTCTATTGAGTTAAACTATAATGCAAGTTAAGACAAAGCTGAGTTAATTTTAACTTTCCAATGGTGCTTAAGCTTTTTATAACTGATTAACTGGTGTTAAGGATTTACAGTTTGGGAAAATCATCTATATATCACCTAAAATTTTATTTTATTTTTATGATATTAGCATTCTGCCAAAAATTCCTGCATGTTATAATTAAATTGTTAAGAATTAAAAAAAAAAAAGATTAGGGGATTTACATGATACCATCGAATTCTTATATATTCACATATCTAATACGTACATCTTTATATTTATTTATATAACACTTTAATCTCTATATTATATAAAAAATATCACTAATATTAATTTATTTAAAATAAAATATACTTTTTGATATAATTCAGATATTAAAATATTATATAAATAAATATAAATATTTAGATGATTTATATATAAATACAATTAAAAAAACTTTTTTTTTAATTTTATTATGCATGATCATATAAATAATGTAAATAAATAATAATTTTATAAAGAATCAAATTTAATGATACCAAGAAAATTACCTCTACCTATTTTTTGGGCACTGCCAAGCTGAACTTGATGGAGGTGGTCTCTACATCGACAGATTGATGGGCGCACACTGACAAGGCTACAGCCTGGTGTTCTTCTTAATATAAAAAAGGCGATTGGCTTCTTATTTATTTCTGATCTCATAATGGCTCTTCTGTTCTTGAGCAGGGACTAAAAAACTAAAGAAGGAAATGAAATTAATGTCCTTCCTTTAGGTTTTTTTGTCTTGCAGCCCATCAGTTATTTTGATTCATTTATATTCCTATCTGAGCAAGAAGAGCCATAAAATTCATTTATATGCATTTATGCTTGATTGCTTTAGAGACTTGTAGGTTGCATTAGAGCCAGTGTTGATCTCCAAAATATTATGACCATGGAATGAAAGGGTTTTTATATTGACATTTAGGCTTCGTTTGGGATAGCTTTCTTACTGCTTCTTAAAATAGCTTCATAGTGCAAAAATTTTAATTTTTGCACTAGGAAGCTGCTTTAAGAAGCAATAAGAAAGCCGTCCCAACCGAATCCTTAGGCTTCGTTTGGGATAGCTTTCTTACTGCTTCTTTAAGCAGCTTTTTAGTACAAAATTTTAAATTTTGTACTAGATAGCTGCTTTAAGAAGCAGTAATAAAGCTGTCCCAAATGAAATCTTAGTCATGCAAAAGTAGTCACCAAGTAACATAAGTAAAGTTCACGACAACTTATGTGCTGTAAACGGTCTTTAACCTAGCCATATTAACCAGGCTAATAGTTAAATCACAAAATTATAAAAAAAAATTAATATTTGTTAATTGGGCTCATTGGTCCCAAATCAATCTAACCATTGGGCAGCTGAGTGGGCCCACCTTCAAGAAGATTCATCAAGATGGATGTGTGTGGTCCATTCCTTGGAGACCAGGCTTTTCATAAGCAGACATAATGATTCAGTATTGTTTGTGTTCAAAGGTAAAAAGGAGTCTGAGCCAAAGATATTCCTGGGCAGTGCTGGTTTGGGCATTATTTGCATTAGGGGTGGGGTTCATTAATTCAAGCAGGAGGAAGAAGAGAGGAGAGCGATTTATCAAAGGTGGAGTGGTTGAACTGCTCCTCCTCTCTCCTTACAGTACTTAATGCTATAATTTTTCAAATTTAATTAGTTTTAATTCATCAGTGTATATAATTCTTGATACAATTGAAAGAGGTTGCAATGTTGATGTAATGATTATTACCGTATTTACGGACCAAGATTGTGAGGGTGTATGAGATTAAGGCTTCGTTTGGGACAGCTTTCTTACTGTTTGTAAAAGCGGCTTTTTAGTTCAAAAATTTTAAAAAATCGTTCTAAGAAGCAAGAAAAAAGCCGTCCCAAACGAAGCCTAAGCTACATATTGAAGGTGAGTAGATTATCATGGCTGTAGACAGTCAAATAAGCACAACCACTATTATGGTGAATGAAGATAAAGGCAAGAAAGACTTATGATGTGAAACTCTTGTAGACATGAAGGAAGGCAAGATGAGGATTGAATGATTTGATTTAGAAGGAGATGATAATGGTGATGAGGATCATATGGCTTAGTAAGAACTTATATTTTTTTTTTAGATTGGTTGAGAAGGAATTTATATTAAAAGATGGGGTGGGGTTTTTCTATTTATTTTCTTGTTGACCTTTTGAGCATACACATGAGAGGAAATAGGGCGGGAATGCCAAAGGGTTTGTGCCTTTATTGGCTCTGATTTGTCTAATTGGGCTCTTTGATTGAATGACTTAATTTGTCTCTCGAGTTCTCTTCATTTTATGATTTATTAAAAATCAAACTATCAAAATAGTCAAATTACTTTCAACACCTTTCAATATGAATAGAAGACCACTACAATGTGCATTTAAGTAGCTTTCCCTTAATTTTTTTCGAAGGATATGCTCAATTATTTTTTGAAATATTTGAGCCATTAAGCCAAATTCACACACGCATCACATACGGAAGCTTCGAACCCAAGACCTCTTGGCTAGTAGTCAAATCCCCCCATCTAGCAGACCAAGGTCTGCATGGATATATACAATTATGACTTCTGCATAGAAGTCAAAGAGCATGCACTAATACCTGGTCAGTTATTGAGTAGGTCTTTCGTCAAATTTAAATGTTATCTATTTAATATATGCCACTAAAGGTATTTTATTTTATTTTTTTATTAAGGGTCTATTTAATTAGATGGATTTTAAGTGGCTTGCATTTCAATGTAAGAGTTCTAAGGTTTAAAGTGTTTAATTGACAGAAAATTAAATTAAAAATAAATTTTTTTTTGGAAAAAAAAAGAATTTATGTATTTGAAACTTGCTCAAATCGAATGAATATAAAAAAATATTGCGCCATATAAGACAATATCACAGCTTCTCAAGCCCTAGCCCCGCCTAAGCTTGTGCTGACTCCCTTGCCTGTATGTGAAGCCCTTGCCTCCATTGAATCACACACGAAGCCCTACACGACTACCATACAAAGCCACTATCATGAGCAGACATGTATCATCACGATCAGGAAGCCCAACACCATTGTGCATAGCACAATCCGCACCGCCAAAGCCACCATCGCTATCTAACCTCACCCCCAATGTCACACTCGTGCAGAGCCACCGTCTCATCCACCACCATCCTCTCTCTGACCCTAGATATTTTTATTTTGAACTAAAATTTTTTATTTTTATTAATTCCAACTAAACATAAAAAATAATATCTTGAACATCATATTCTTAAATTCAAAATACTTCTAATCAAACCGCCAGAAAAAAAAATTTAAAATACATTTTACCTTTTCTTTAGTCCCTTTTATAATATATTTCACAGACTTTCTCAATGAGAATTTGGATTTTTTTTGCTAAACCGGCCTTTAGTAATACAAATGGACTGTTTTATTTGTTGTTCCCTATATAAGATGCCGTTAGGTTTTCCTTTGAAAATAAATTTGATTGAAACAACTTGTTTTATGTCCATAAATAGAATGTCTGCATCAGGCTATTTGAATAACTTTACACAATTAAGCTTATGCCATTTGTTTCGACAATATTATAATGTAGGACATAAATAAGAATATTATAAGTAATATATGATTAAATTATAAGAAAATAATTAAAAATAATTATATTAAAGATATTAATTATAATGCTATTATTGAAAGCAAGAGAGTTAAAGATAGATTAAATAATTAATAATTTATGCACATAAATACAAAATAAAAGATGCATTAAAATAATTAACATTAATATTGAAGTTTTTATTAAAAAAAATTATGCAAAATAAATTTAATTTAACAGATTATGCATTTGAGATATTATGCAATTACTAAAAGTATATAGCTGATTGTATCATTTATCTGTATTAGTGAATTGGTGTTGTATTGTCGACTTCTTAATATTTTAATTGGGATAACTTTCATACTGTTTTCTGAAGCAGTTTTTTAGTACAAAATTTTTAGTTCAAATAATTTTTGTACTGAAAAATTATTTTAAAAAGCAGTAAGAAAGTTGTCACAAGCTTCGTTTGCGACAGCTTTATTACTGCTTTGTTTTTTATACTTTAACCATAATTTTTAATTTGGCTACTACTTTTCACTACTATTAATAAATTTTTATGCTAGTAAGCTGTTTTCTACAATAATGTTTTGTTTGAGACGGCTTTTTTACTGCTTTTTAAAGCACCTTTACAATATAAAAATTAAAATAGTTTTACTAGAAAGCTGCTTTAAGAAGCAGTAAGAAAGCCGTCCCAAACGAAGTCTAAATTTCAAAAAAGCTACTTTCTTCATAGCAGTTTTACCACACCTTTATAAAAATTTGCAGCCATCCTAAGGTCTGTTTGGAAAAACTTTTTATAATTATTTTTTTGGTAAGAAAAATAATTAGTAAAAAATAATTTGTGTTTGAAAAACACCTTTTTTTACCTTTTTTTTATTTTTTTTCTTTTAAAAGTTGTTTTTGAAAAAATAGTTCTGAAATTATGGGCTAGAAAATAACTTTAAAAAGTAAAAATAGAAAAGTATAAGCTACCCCAAACAAAGCCTAAATGGATAGTTATGTATATCAACGATTAGTTAATTAGTAGTACGAAATTGCAAATGTTTTTTTTTGTTAATTTAGAAGACTTGTCTTATTCTATACAGTTACCTCATAGAACTTTCATATTGAACGTGGTGAGCATCTACAGGCATAGGTAGAGCACGTGTGGGGTGACAGTGATGCAGGATATTTACGTAATTATGTTTAGCCCAGGATTTATTTTCATAATCAGAGAAGATTATCAAAATCTCTACAATGTTTAATGTTTAAGTTTATGATGAACTTCAATGCTCCAATTGTTACATGACCTGATAGAAATAAATTCCACCATTAAACATAAAGTTGAAATAGTGTCGGCCATCAAATTTTTGGTTTAGGGTATGTTTGAGATAGTTGTAACTTTTTATAAAGTTGATTGTGAAATTATTGTGTGAAAAATAAAAGCTACTTTGATTGCCAAAAATAAGTTTTTATTATAAAAATTTTGAAAAATAGAAAAAATAGTAAAAAAGCGGTAGCTAAACTAAATTTGTTTGCTGTCTAAGTTGGTTGTGAAATTATTGCGGAAAAAATGAATTAGCTATTTTGATTGCAAAAAGTACTTTTTCATTCGAGAAATTTTGGGAAAAATAAAGAAAAAGTAGAAAAAAAGGAGTAGCTAAATGAAATGTTTTAGCAGTCTAAAAGTAAAGCAATGATGAAGTTGTCCCAAACAGACCTTTAACTCCTTAAGGTCTATTTAGGGTGGCTTACTAACTGTTATATTTTTTAAATTATTGTTATATTTTTATTTGACTACTATTTTATTATTGGTTTTCAAAAATGAATTTCTATGAGAAAAACTCCTTTTTTACTTCTAAATATGTTATCGTGTAATTGTCACGCAATAGAATCAAATTTAGAAGAATTATCTATTTATCATTTTAAAAATATTTTAGAGCTTCTATAAATCATCAATATAAACATTAACTAGCGAAAGCAATTAAAATCATATATATCAAAATATTTTCATTATTCATTCGCCAAAATGATATTTATACTAGCTAGGAGATCATTATAATCACTAATCCATCACAAACTCCTGACTATAAAAGAATAATAAAAAAAATACATAATAAAATCTAAAAAAGAACCTGACAATTTTTATCAGTATCAATGCTCATGATTCTAACCTCTTTCCTGACCTGAAATTATTAAAATACACATAACAAACTAAAAAACCCAACATATAACCAAAACTCTACCATCGTTTTAATGTAAGGCAAACGAATTAATATGTATGTTTCTGTTCTAGTCAATATCAATCAGCAATTAATGTAAGCAATATAAATCTCAAAATTGAATAATAAAATCAATATGATCAGTGAAGTTAAAAGAGATCTATCAAACTATAAGGAAAATCAATAAAGAGGATTATCACTCAATGAGTCATGTCAGTATGTTATATTATGTTGTATCAATATGAATATCAGTAAGATTTCAATTCTATCTATCAATCAGTTCAATATATTATTATGTAAATGCAATCATGAATGCAACATCTTTAATTAGATATTTTCGTCCTTCTACCTTAATTATTGCCTAGTTATGTATCAATCTTAATCAAGGCTCAACTGTCAATTAATTGGTATTGGTCAATCTCAATTTTCACCTCGTTGGGTATCAGTCTTAATTTGACCAAATTGTCAATCAATTGGTATCAATCTTTATCTTTCATGTTAACAAATAACCTTCCATCTAGCCTCTCTTGCATGCAAATGCTACATTTTTTTCAATATCACGTAGGAAATATAGTAATTCATAAAATGCAAGAAAATCTATCAAATTTACCTATTACGAATTTACTTAAAAAATCATAGCTTTTCAATTTAGCCATTAAAACTTTAATATATTACAGCCAAAATGCTTATATTGATGAAATCTATTATATACCAAAAGTTATGCTGTAAAGTTTTACCAATATAAAATTATCCTTATTTTTTGGTGACAAAAATACAAATTTGATTTAAAAAATATTAAAAATATAAAATTATTGAAATTAGTAATGATTCCTTACAATGAGGCAGACAAATTTTTCAAAAGGGTCGATGGATGAAAATCGCTCTACAATTTCTAAATCTAACTTTTTTTTCTCTCTCTTCACATTTTCTCTTAAAATTTCTTGACTGATCTCTGTTAGCCGAAATGCATGGGGAAATTGATTTAATTTTTAAGGATTATGTTAGTGACTTAGGATATTTTGATTAAAATAATAATTTAATATTATATAATGAATTTAATCAATTTTTAAGTATATAAAATTCATATATATTTTTTGGGCTTCACAAATTATAGAAAATATTAATAAAATAACTCATTTAAAAAAAAATTGATGAAATTGATTTACAAAACACATCTGAGATCCCAAAATACCCATTTATACAAATATGTGTCAATTTCTTAAGGATTTATACAAATGTTGAAAAATTACAAAAAAAATATTATAATTAAAACACAATAATATTTATCTTATGGCCAAAACGGTTTTCAAATTTGATTTATAATGACTCCTAAAAAAATTTATTAACTTATTAAAAATTATAATTATTACAGTAGTATCTATAAGAAAATTGATATTAGATTAAAAAATATTAATGATATCCACAACAGCTTTCCAAAACAGCTTTATAACTATTTTTATAAAAAAATTACAGCTGCTCCAAATAATTCTTTAATATTCATGAAATATCTACAAATGGATGATATAAAAAGAAATAAAGAAATCTCATGTAATCACTTTCACATTATCAAAACTTATAACAAACAAAAATGGCAAGTTAGCAACACGATAACTCCTTAATAACGACGACAATTAAGTATTGTATGGGCATACATCAATTTGCCTAGGATCAAGCTTGGAATCCATCATTAATAGTAGACTAAGATTTTGTTTGGGATAATTTTCTTACTACTTTTTAGTACGAAAATTTTTATTCAAAAAATTTTTATATTAAAAAGCTGCTTTAGAAAGCAATAAAAAAATTATCCCGAACGAAGTCAATATTTTCATTATGCACAATAACTTCAAAAATAAAGTTAGTAGAATTGTGCAGTAAGAATTGCAAGCAGATTCAAGAAGGAAGATGTAAAGAGAGAATAATCCATAGAATTAATATTAGATTAATGAAATAAAGTCAAATTGGATTACGGGTGTAAATGAGTCGAGTTGAGCTCGACTCACTCTTGATTTGAACTTGAGCTTTATTAATTAATCGAGTTCAAGCTCGAGCTCGAGCTCGAGCTTTATTTTACGAGTTCGAGCATGCTCGTTTATTATGAAAGAGAGAAAATGATTATGATTCAATCAATTTGTTTTAATAAAATAATAAAAAGAATATGAAAGTAGAAGAAAAATAATAAAGAATCAATTAATATATGAAAATGGATATAAATTTTAAGCATTTTTAATAACTTTTTACTTAAAATCTTGATTGCTAATAATTTTAAATGCATTTTATATTAATGTATTTTAAACGAGCTGGATCGTGAGCTAATGAATCAAGCCATTGCTGGCTTAAGCTTGACTCATTAGCTCATTGAGCTCGAATCACGAGTCATTTGTCGAGTCGAGCTTGAGTTGATTTGACTCACTTACATCCCTAAATTGGACACATTAAAAATAAGATTAATATCAAGATTTTTTCAATTTTCTAATTAATAAACATTAGTTTGAATGCACTAGAAAATATTAAATGGTCATCCTTTGACTTTGTTTAATTAATTTCTAAAGGATTATTAAGGGAAGCTTTTATACATTTAAATGTCTTTCATCACCAAGTCTAAACTCTCTATAGTCTATACCCCTATTGACATTAACATAAAGCTTATAATTATTATAATAACAGTCCATGTGCTATGAATATCCATAAGCACATCAAAGAAGCCATGTAAACCACTAAAATGATATGAGGCAAGTAGAAAGTATATTAAAATACTAATAAAAATCCTAATTAGGATTACTAATAAAGACATATAATTAAATCTTAGAAATGAAATGTTAATGGAATTATTAAAAAATAAACTATATAATTATGATATATAATTTATGTGGATGAGAAATTTCTTTTTGAAAAATCTAGCCTAAATTAGGGGTGTTAATATTTGACACAACACAAAAACCCGACTCGAACCCGACCCGGAATTTTCGGGTTTGACCCGACCCGATTTCAAAACGGGTCGGGTTCAGGTTCCAGGATTCGACCCGTTTGAAAAACGGGTCGGGTTCGGGTTGACCCGTCGGGTTGTCGGGTCAAACTGGAAACCCGTTTACAAAGACCTGACCGCACTGCCCGACCTGCCCGCGAGGCTGCCCGCGCTCTGCCCCAGGCTTCCCGCGCGCTGCCTATGGCCTGCCCGCGCTGCCCCGCCCTGCCCGCACGCGCGGACGTGCCCACTGCTGCCCCTCTCGGCCCGCGTGCGCCAGCTGCTGCCCTGCCTGCCCACGCGCGCCCGCTCCGCCCCTCCTGCCCGCGCCTGCCCGCCCGCGCCCGCGAGCCCTCTGCTGCCCGCTCCCGCTTGCGTCCGCGCCAGCCGCCATCCGCCGTCCCGCCCGCCGCCCGGAGCCCGCCGTCCCGCCGCCGCAACCGGGTCGGGTCCGGGTTCGAGAATCCGACCCGTTTACATATCCGGGTCGGGTTAGGGTCGACCCGTTTGAGCCCGGGTCAATCCCGAGTTCGACCCGAACCCGACCCAAAATCCGGTTTTGACACCCCTAGCCTAAATGACATAAAACTTGTCATTATAAACTATATATGCACCTTTAGAATTTTTATATAAAATAAAACCTTTAGAATTTTTATACTTAAAAATTTTTAAGGTATTTAGTATGAAAATAATTCTTTATAATATTGATACCATTTAGCTATTTTATAAGGTTCTTTTTAGGAATTTAAGAAGAATCCACTAATAAAAATTAAAAATAATTTTAGTCTAAAAGTTTCTCATAGAAATAATATCAACTTATAATTCATCATGAATTTTATTTTTAGATTATTCAATTAAGTCAACAACTATAATTGATATATCAATTTTAACATTCCAATATAGATTTAGGTTTTATTTGAGATAGCTTTTTTACTGCTTTTTAAAATTATTTTTTAGGACAAAATTTTCTAGTTCAAAAACTAAAAATTTATTCTAAAAACAATAAGAAAATTGTCCCAAACGAAACCTTAATTTTCATTAGAAATTCATATTTTTGTATGATCTCATGCTTACTTTTGCTCTCAAATTCTAATTTCGACTTTGCATAGTTATAAATTCAAGTTCATCATGATCTATTGTAGATATAGATTTAAATTTATAATCAACATAGGTTGAATTACTTTGTGACTATAAATTATTTTCGACATCTATAAAAATCCTTTAATGGATATTTATGGACTGTAATTTCTTCAATTTCGGTTTTGTTTGGGGTAGCTTTCTTAATACTTTAAAATGCAGTTTTCTAGTACAAAAAGTTTCAATTCAAAATTTTTTTATAATAGAAAGCTGCTTTAGAAAGCAGTAGAAAAAGTCATCCCAAATGAAGCCTTAATCTGCTTTAAACCATACTTAGCAATTTTTTGGGTATGTATATAGGTAGAAATTATTCTGTGTGGACACCGGATGATTCGGAGACCAATCAGAAGGCACCATGGACAAATCTTGCTATTGATTTTATCATTCATAATGAGATTGTAGATAATGTGATAGAAAAGATTGAAGATGTTGACCCATCCTTTTAGTTTGTAGATTAAGATGATGTTTAGTTAATATATTTTAAAGAGCGGAGATTGAACAATAAGAAATATTTAATTGGATAATTCATAGATTCCTTTGGTAAGAGGCAAAAGCCAATGGATTCATGTGACAAGAAACTTATTCGTCGAAACGATAGATAGCAATTATTTTTCTTTAAGGCTTGGATGATATAGAAGATAACTCCAAAAACAAAAAAATTTGAGTAGGTAGTAGAAGCGCAGTGTGATTTCAATAGTTATGAAGGCCATCATTAGATTTCTCTTCACAAATTCTAAGCTCTAAATTAAACATATGCCCGTACATAGGGCTATAAAAAAATGACCTGACCTGAGTCCGACCTGAAAAATTCGGGTTCTGATTAACCTATTTAATAAACAAGTCAGGTTTGAGTTGACCTGCCAACTCAATGCTGATCATAAATGATCCGTTTAAATTATTTTTTTCTTAAAATTTTTAATTTTTATATGATTGTCCTATTTTTTATTAAATAATCTAAAATCAATTATTAAAAAGTTATAAAAAAATTTAAATCAAAATAGGTTATTTGATCAGGTCGAATCATTCGGTTTGCCAGCGGGTTGAGTTTAGGTCTGCACTTTTGCCCCATTATAGTAAAGTAGAGTAAATCCATAAAAATCAAATTATTACAATTCATTTAAAATCATTTAAAATTAACTAAAATGAACCAAATAGAATTAAACTGAAATTAAAAAAATAATAATTTCTTAAACCGAAAACTGAACCGAATGGGCCGATTCAATTTGGTTTGGTTTGGTTTGTCATAATAGGTGTTTGATTTTGATTTTAAGTGATTAAATTGTTTGATTTTAAGTAGACATCAATTTGAAATCAAGGGTCTGTTTGGGACAAATTTATCACTATTTTGTTTTTTAGATCGCAATCATAAGTTCGTTCGGCTACTATTTTTTTGTTATTTTTCAGAAAAATTTATAGTAGGAAATTATTTTTTACAATTAAAATTACAAATGTGTGTTAGCTTTAAAAAAAATACTCGATTTTTTTAAAAAGAACATATCTCTTCAAAACATTGCAAGTGTCCCACATCGTTTAGGAAACATGTAAGCCATGTCAGACTAAGGGTTCGTTTGGATAGCTTTTTTATTACTCCATTTTAGTACTAAAACTTTGTTTTAAGAAGCAATAAAAAAGTCGTCTCAAACGAAGCCTAAAACCACAATTTTGTTTGGCCAGTGATTTCTCGTTTCATTCAAGAAATTTTTATGTTAGAAAATTGCTTTCTACAACATTATTCAAAAAAAGATATTTTCTCAAAAATAGCTTGACAACCATCTTTACAAAAAGTTGCAGCTATCCAAAACGAATCCTTATTCTTTTATCTTAAAAAAAATCTCTTCCTCTCTCTTCGTGCTAAATCATTAATGTATTTTTTAGACTTTTTGTTTGATAAAATAGAAATTTTTTTAGAACTTTTATAAATTGGAGTGATAGTTAATACAACAGCAACATCATCAAGTCTTTGTCCCACTACGTAGGATCAGCTACATGTATCCTTTTTCTCCATTGTGTTCTGTTAAAAATCAAATTCTCATTTAAATCTAACAAAGAAAGATCATTTTTAATATTTTCTAACCAAATCTTTTTAGGTCTACCTCTACCTTTCTTAATATAAGTCAAATCTAATACCTCTACTTTCCTAACCGGTGGAGTGATAGTTAATAATGAAAGAAAAAAATGATAGAAGATTTCCTCATTTAATTTTTATGTCAAGATAATTAGAATGAGTAACATGCCTCAAAGTAAATAAATAAAATAAAAATCCATTGATAAAAAAAAAAAAAAAAAAAAAAAAAATCATACCCACCGAGGCTTAGGGTGGTTGGTGGGAGAGCACGATTGGGAACCCCCCATCCCGGGTTCGAATCCACCCCACTACGGCCGCGCCTCTTAAGTGGGGATCAATAAAGTGTTGGCCCGGGGGTTTCTGGTGTGGGTGCCACTGCTAGGTCGACCGAGGAGATTAGTGGATATCGCCAAGCGCCTCACAAGCTGAGATGGCAGCGGGCCGATACTCCCCGTTCCCAAAAAAAATCATATAATAAAGAAAGAGCTCAGAGCGAGGCCCCTAAAATATAGTCAATTAATCCCAAAAAGGACTAACGTGGGCTAAGTAGTTGTCAAGCCTGTTCTATATAACAAATAGAACAAATAGAAAAAGCCTGCCTTTTCATTAATTAGTAAAAGGAAATAATTAGAACCTGACAAAATCTTCTGGAAAATATATATTTTTAAAAGTAGCACTACAATTATAAATAAAGTTAAAATAGGAAAAAAAAAAGGTGCAATTAGTCATCTTTATAAAAAAATATTCTTTGAATGGTATTTGGCCTTGGCTTAATCAGTTTAATAAACAGGTCAGATTAAAGTCTGTAATTATGACCTGTTTAATTGGTGATCTATTATAAGTTGACCAATAAATCTGGTTTTGACTCATATAATTATATTTTACTTAATTTTTTTGGTTATTATGCTTTTTTTATTTTTCATCAATTAATCTAAACTCTATAGTTAATAAGTTATAAATTTTTTTAATTAAACTTGATTATCAAATTGGGTTTGGGTCATTCGGTTTACTAGCAGGTCATATTCAGATCAACCTTTTTATCAATAAATGGGTTGGGCACGTGTCTACTGGATTAAAATTGAGCAATATTAGAATAGACCTAAAATTTAATCCGCTAACCCGCTTTGACATCCTTAAACATATTCCAACTAATTTGAGCACATATTTATATATTTTGTGTACTCATATTTGGTGGAGTATGAAACAAATATACAAATACAAGATGTATACTCTTACCACTTATATTTAAGTTTTGTTTGGGACAGCTTTCTTACTGCTTCTTAAAATAGCTTTTTAATACAAAAATTAAATTTTTTGTTCTAAAAATTTGCTTTAAGAAGTAAAAAAAATCGTCCCAAACGAAGCCTTAGAATTAGATACATAGTCTACAACTAATAATTTCTCTGTGTTTGAGTTTATTGAGCACTACACAGCTCATCTTGGCCTGTTGTTTGAGAGCTTAGGCTATCAACTAAGAGGTTTTGGGTTCGAGTCTTTAGTATGTGATGTGTGTGTGAGTTTGCCTTAATTGACCTAAATGTCCCAAAAAAAAAAAAATTTACTTAGCACTGCCCAATCACAAAGTTCATTTTTCACTGCCACACCCATAAGGATTGGAGAACAATTCTCATGGCTATATATGAACCTCTAATTTTTTTTTCTAAAACTCATTCTTCAGTCTTAGCTTTCATTTGAGATAATTTTTTTATTGCTTTGTAAAATAATTTTTTTATCAAAAAATTTTGTAATAAAAAATTATTTTAAAAAATAATAAGAAAATTATCGAAAAAGAATTATTCTCCTCATAACCTCTCACTCTCTCTCCTCTTGCTTCTCTCCATCTGTCCTAACTCCTTATCATATTGGAGCTAAAGTTTATGCTGGCGGCGTAGAAAAAGACAATCGCAGAGCAATCTCCGACTCTTTCTCTTTTCTTCCACGAGCAGTAATTGACTAAGCCAATGAACTTTTCCTGAATCCTGAGGGTTTTCAAAGAAGAAAAATTTGTTCGTCTGTGCGCGTTCAATTGGAAAGTGTATAGAACAGAATAAAAATTCATCGTCATTGAGAGCAGAAGAAATTGTATAATATATAAAGCGAAATACAGCACCAAAAGAATAAGCCACCCAACAAAAAACAAAATAAGCCATTATAAGCTGTAGCAGACCAATAATGCAATTGATGCTAAATTGAGAATATCTAAAGAGGGCTGAAAATGATGGAAAGACGAAATGAAGACAACTGCGGGCTCTTAATTTATGATGTACACGTATAGGCATGAATATTTTTTTGCGAGGGTGTAAACGAGTCAGTCACTTCTAATCTGAGCTTGAGCTTGATTAATTGATCAAGTTTGAGCAAGTTCGAGCTCATGCTCTCGAGCTCAAGTTTTATTCTATATGTTCAAGCTGGTGCGAGTCAGTTCGTTTATTATGAAAGAGATAAAATGATTACGAATTCAGCTATGAGAAATTATATAAAAAAAATTACTTAGTATAATAAATTGGGATATAATTTTTAAATATATTTAACAATTTTGTATTTAAAATCTTGAATCCTGATATATTTTAAGTATATTTTATTATAATATTTTTTAAATGAGCCAGCCGATGAGCTAATGAGTAGAGTCGGGGCTAGGTCAAGTTTGGCTCGTTAGCTCATCGAGCTCGGCTCACGAGCCATTTATCGAGTCGAGTTCGAGTAAGCTCACGAGTCAGTTTGACTCATTTACACCCTTAATTTTTTGTGCTGGGACATAATATAAATTATAATTTTCTTTGACAATGGCTGCTCTTGATGTGCAATTTCCAACACTGGCTAGTATTATATATATATATATATATATATACACGCATATAGAAATATTGGGCATTAGTTTGGCCTGTAAGGGGCCCCATTGTGAGAACTCGTCTAACGATCCAAGAGATGTTGGTTATCAGGAACACGCAGGAGAATTTGCCCAACATGATCAAAAGGCACTACTCGCCTGGGCCTATCAAGGAGCTCACTCTTCTACAGGGCGAAAAATAGATTCATCGTCAAGCTAATAACTTGGCACCCGCCGCGTAACTGGTTTGCCATCTCAGTCACCCGCTCTCTCTCAGGGCGATCATTCCTATGCAAGACATCCCTATGTGCTGTGAGGTTCATATGACATTATAGCTTAACGATTTCTCCTGTAATAAAGAAACAGTTTCAAGTCAAAGATCGTAAATCTTGGAGCACTCCTATTCATATAACTTAACCGGCATAAAAATTCAGTTCATGATCACTTTGTCCATAATGGAATAAACCCTCTATGTATAATCTTCCCCAAATTTTAAATATTAATGTTGTAATTGCACGACAAAAAAAATGAACATTTTCGCATTACTTGATAGAGGTGGTTTAAAAACTATCACTACAGAATCCTGTTAACAGAGGTTCAAACCATCGCTTTTGGCAAAACACACATATCCTTCAAGGGCAAAAGATTATCCATATGACTCTTTATGTTTGATTGTATTATTGCCTTGGACTTCTAGTCAATTTCTCGTGTTATACTTATTTAACATATGGCTATTTCCTACATTATCTATACAAACAACCCTTAATAATGCCCAAAGCACCATGACTTGGCTCCAATAAATAGTCGGGCGCTTTCGTTAGGGTTTTCCCTCCCGCCTTCTCGGTGACGTTGGTTGTTCCTTTCGCCGGTCCAAATTAAGTTCAGGAAAGCTCTCTGTTTTCCTCCTCTCCATCTGTGGTTTTCTCTGTTTTCTCGTTCCTGACGATTCATCCACCTCCGGCCTTCTTAGCCGGAATGACGATGAATCGTCTGGTCGATCTCGGTTGTTTGGAGGGACCACTCGAATCTCGTTCCTTCCTCTCTTTGGTATTTCCCATGATACGAGATTTCCATAGCTCAAACCTGCCTCTTTTCGTAGCTTGCCTTCATTGTGGATCTTGGAGGAGGAGATTCTTGCGCTTGCAGCTCCTCTTCAATATGTGTTAGTTGGTTTTTTTCCTTCTCGCCGGCCTTCTCTTGATTCTATTCGAAGGTTTTTCTTCAACCTTAAACTAAATGATGATTTCTCGTTTACTTTGTTGGATCCTTCGCATATTTTAATTAAGTTGCTTAATGACCTGGATTATAGTAGAGTTTTTTGGCATAGATCTCACCTTGTTAATAAATGCTGCATGAAATTGATCAAATGGTCTCCTCTATTTGACATTGGTGTGGAGTCTCCAGTTATTCCTATTTTGGATTTCTTTTCCAAACCTACGACCTCACCTATTTTCACCCAGTATCATTCACGGTCTTAGCTCACTATTCGGATGCCTGTTAAAAGTTGATAATGCTACCTCTGTTGGTTGTCGTCCCTCTGTTGCACATGTTTTGGTTGAGCTTAACATTACAAAAATTACCCTGATAAAGTTTGGTTAGGTCCCGAAAATTTTGGGTATATTCAACAGGTTGTGATGGAGGAATTTTCTCCCTTTTGTGCTCAATGTAAATGTATTGGGCATGAGAAGGGTGAATGCCGCCCTCATCCATCCTTTGCCCTACTTACTGTTGCTACTAATGCTTCTAATCTTGTTTCTAATGTGGTGGTTAATTGTAATATTTGTGTTGAAACTTTTCTTGGTGTGGGGATTGGTCCTAGTGTTGTTGACACTTGGAATATTGTTGGTCCTACTGTGGTGGGCACTGTTCCATTGACTTGTGTTCCTGGTTATGCTGAGGAGTAAGTTGTGCCTATGGCTACCTCTGCTGGTCTTAATGAGGTTATGGGTGCCAATAATTGTTTTGGTTAACCTTATATCTAGCCCCATTGTGTCCCCTTCTTCTTTTATTGGTGGTGGTGCTCATGTGGATTCGGGGGACTGTGAGGCTTTTAGCCATTTGGGTGTTGTGGTTACTGATGTGCTTGGTGCGATTGGAGATGGTGTGGATTCTGCTGGATTGGCTGTTGCTTATATTGATACTCATGTTGCCTCATCCGAGTTGCTCTTATCGAATATGCCATTTATTGATGTTCCAGTGAAGCTTATTTTTAATGAGGTTTTGAAAACTCATTTGGCGGTTAATATGGAGAGTAATTGTGTGGATCAAAATGATTGGCGTGAGGAGTCCTTGCCCTCACCTTGCGGGGGTGATGGGGAGGACTTGGTTGGGCCTGAGGATGCTGTTCAGGCGTTGTATAATTTAAATGTGAATCGCATCGTTGAAAAAACTTTTGCCCAAGGGGGTGGCAAACATCGTAGGAGGAAGCCTAAAAGAAAGCAATTTGGGATCCTTTCTTCTGCTGTAGGGTCGTCCTTTTGTTGGTACTATTTCTTTTGGTTGGTGTGCTTTTGGGTTGTGGCCTCGATGTGTGTCTTTGGTTCTAGTTTGCCTGTTGGGTTTTGCTTGCTCGTTTGGGAGTCTCTGTGTTGGTGGTTGGGCGGTGGATTTAGGTTGGTGTTTTCTGTCCATTGGGTTTGGTTTTGGGTTGGCTATTGTTTTTGGGTGTTTGGTTAGTAATCTGCTGGTGGATTTTGTTACTTTCATGCTGCCTCTTGTTCTCTATGCTTTTGCTGTTGTTCTATTGGTCCTGTGGTTTCCTTGCTGTGTGGTTTGTTGGTAGTGTCCTGCTATTTTTGGATTTTTCTTTTGCAGGTTTGTTTGTTGTTCGTGTTGTTGCTCTCCGTCGGGCTGTTGCTAATTGCATGGGGTGTCTTGCTTTGGAGGGTGTTTGGGCTGGAGTTCCCATTGCCTTTTGCTTATTTCAGAAGGCCTCTTTTGATGGTTCTCTTGGTTTCTTTTGTCCTTTTATTTGCCTTTCTTTTCTTTTACTTCTGATCTATAACAGATTGAATCAAAGGCTCGTAGGTTTTGTTTCAAATGTTGAATTTTTAAGGGTTGTTGATTCACTAAGAACTTGCAATTTATTTTTGATATTAACGCATAGGCCTTTATTGTGGGTTTTATCAAAAAAAAAAAAAACTTGGCTCCAATAAATGTAATCCAATTAACACATATAGTTGTCGAGGTCTACAAAAAACATATCACTTAGATGATGTTTGATTTGTTAAAAAAGAAATGTTGAATATATTGTAATTAAGTGTAAAAGAAATATAACATATTTAAAATATTTAGAGTTGTTTGGATGAATGTAAAATAAATGCAGATTATTATTTTTGTTATTTGGCAGGTAGCTGCAACGGGTGATGGTGGCGATGGCCAGCGACTAGATCGGAGTTACCTTGCAACGTATTTTGAAATTCTATAAAAATAAAATAGGTTTTGAATTCATCAGAAGCGAACTATAGAGTGAATATAGAAATTCACTGAAATATTGCCCCGCATTCATTTTTTATCAAACCAAACACCAAAATTTTTAAAATTCAAATATTTGTAATATTTTATGCTTATTTTTCATCAAATCAAACAACCCCTTAATACTATAAAAAGACATTAAAGAATCTTAAATCATCTTCTAATATTATTATCCAATAGATAATGCCAAATTAGAATTCAATTCAGCTATCTGTCGCCATGAATCCATGATACCAATTCCATATTCCCTCAATCCAATGAGCCAATGACAAAATTTCAACTGAGCTCAGAGCCAACGAGCAATCCTTACATGTTTGTATATTTGCTATTGTAAGGTTATTGTCTTCCACAGATTCAGTAAAGCAAGAAATCGTCCATCCATAAATAATATTAAATGGAAAAATTCATCTATTCAATTTAAATACTAATATAATAAATAAATAAATTTAAAGAAATACAACAACAATAATATCATCAAGCCTTTATCCCACTATATGGGTCGGTTATATGAATTTTTTTTCTCCATTGTCATATTAGAGTCAAATTCTCATTTAAATCTAATAAAAAAATTTCTTTTTTAATATTTTCTAACCAAAGCTTTTTAGATCTACCTCTACTTTTCTTAACATAGGTTAAATCTAACATATCTACTCTCCTAACTGGTCATAGAAGGCCGATGTTTTATGTGACCAAACCTTCTAAGGACTCTCTCTAATCTTATCTGCCACTAGAGCTATTCCAACCTTTTCACCTATATGCTCATTTCACATTCAGGCTCTAAGAGTATAGACACTCATCCACCCGAGCATAACTTAATTTTATGCTTCTCTTTTAATGGCTAACATTCTACGCCACGTATCTCTCACAACCATCTTATAGAATTTTCCCTTAAGTTTATGGGGTACTTTTTCTATCACACAACAGGCCCGATGCATTCCTCCACTTCAACCATGACTCTAGACAATAAACTTGATATATCTAAATTTGTACTCTTATTAATGACTTGATCACTCAAAGCCACAATACCCTCACTAGATCTACTACTACTAAATTACACTCTATGTATTTGATTTTAGATTCACTCAAACGAAAATCTTTAGACTCTAAGGTTGACCTCCATAATTCAAGTTCACCTTCAGCTCCCTTTCTAGTCTTATCAACAAGAGGAATATCACTAGCAAAAACCATACACTAGGGTACATCCTCTTGCAAATGTCTAGTGAGAGCATCTATGACTAAGCAAAAAGATATGGGCTTAAAGCTGATCCTTAATGCGATCCAACTGAAATAGGAAAATTCTTGGTTAAACCACCTTGTGTTTAAACACAACTAATAGCTCTTGCATGCATATCTTTAATGACATGAGTATAAGCATTATTAACCATTTTCTTTTCTAAAACTCTCCATAGCACTTCTCTTAGAACTTTATTATAAGCATTCTCTAAATCAATAAATATCATATGTAGATCCTCCTTATTCTATCTATACTTCTCCATCAAATCTCTCAATAAATGTAAAGCTTCAATACTAGACCTATCCGACATGAATCCAAATTGATTTTGAGAAACATTAGAATCACATCGTAACTTATGCTCAATAACTCTCACCCAAAGTTTTTAATTATGACACATTTACTTAATTCCTCTATAATTCACACATTATTGTGCATCACTTTTACTCTTAAAAATAGAAATCAACACACTCTTCCACTAATTTGGTTTTTTTTATTCTTCAAAATAATATTGAAAAGTTTCGTAAGCAAAAAAATTCCTTCATCTCCAAAGCATTTCCACTCTTCTATTGAAATATCATCAGGTCCCACAGCTTTTTCACACTTCATCTTCTTTAAAGCCTCTTTAACTTCAGTTTTACTAGTATGTCGATGAAAATATCTATTTTTATCTAGGGTGCTAAGATCACTAAAGTCAATTATATTATCACAATATTCATTGAAAAACTTATCAAAATATCTCATTCACTTTTGTTGAGCATCCTCTTCTAATAAAAACACTTTTTGATCATCATTGTTAATGGGCTTCACTTAAACTAAATCCTTACTTCTCCTATCTCTTTGCTTGCTAACTTATACATATTTCTTCCACCCTTCTTGAATCTAATATGTTATATAAATCATTAAAATCTAAATTCTTTGCATAACATATTTTTATATAAATTTAAAGAAATAATTTGAATTAAAATTTAAAATATAATCTAAATTTTAATAATGAGGCTCCATTAAATTTCATATGTTATAAACAAAATCAAATTAGATAATTCTCTACTTTTTCATAAATTAAATATATGTTTTGTAATGTTTTATTTTTAAATTTAATTGAAGTTGAAAATTTATAATTTGACAGAATTCCGAATTGGAGTTTTAAAATGTTTGGCTCATTTATCATTTTTGAGAGATTTATGTGCATGCCATTTAAATCTTATTTATTTATAAGATTGAGAACAAATAATTTAAAATGTAATAAAAAATTTATATAAATGTATATAATATGATCTAATCATTAAAAACTTTGAATAATTATTGAGAATGAAATTTAGAGGCATTAAGAAAAAAATTAGATGGGTTTCAAAATTTTTGAATTTTTTTTAGTATAATATAAATTTTGATTAATTTTTTATAAATTATATTAATCTCAAAACAAATTAGGCATGTTTTACATCAATTTTTATTTTTAGATTTATTTTTAAAGCATGCTTGCATATTGTGCTTTTAGATTTTTTGAATAGTATACTTTTAGATTTTTCGAATGATTTTAAAACCACTACCACTATAGGTAGCCTACGTTGTGCCATCACGGGACATCACTATACCGCCACAGTCTCCATTGCTAATGACAACCACCTTCTTTATCATCAACAAGCAATGCCGCCACCACTATTCCTGCAATGCCGCCACCACTATTACTGCAATGCCGCCACCACTATTGCTGCCAACAACCACTGACACTAGCAACAATCATTGCCGTCACAACCATCATCATTATTAGTGGTTGCTAATCACCATCGCAGTTGTCAACAATCATGACCACCACCCACTACACAATGCTCGACCTGATTAGGGATCGCTAGATTGTTGTCGCTAGCAACAACTGGTTGGTTGCCCCTGACAGCCGCTATAGTCGGTGACCATCATGATCACCACCACATAAATCAATTTATTAGATATTCAATACAATTAAAATAACTAATATTTAAGATACAACACATTTTATTTGATGTTAAAATATCAAAAAATACATAAATAACAATAAATAAATAAAATAATACAAACAACCCTAGAGACTCAACATAATAAAATTTTGATCCTAATATTCTCACCCAATTTTTTTCTTAGTATTACTATCCTCATTAAGATTTATTTATAAACAAAACCCTCTTGAGGGTTATTTCCATCAATACTTTAAATTTAAGTGTAAACAGCAACATTTTTAATAAAAATATCCTTAAAAAGCTTCTTTATCAAATTCTTTTATAGAACCCTTCTCCTCCTCTCTGCGTATAAAACCAACCTCTTCAGCCATCTCCTCTCCCCACTCCTTCCCTCAAAAACTCCTCCAATTCCCAACACCCACAAGCTCTCATCCAAACAAAAAACAAAGCCGAGGGAAGTAACAGACCAGAAATAGAGAAAAAGAAAGAAGAAAAGTAGCTTCAGAGATGGAAGTAGTGATACCAGTTCAGGAGCTCCATTTCAACGGCAAAACTAGAACAGCATATATGAGCTCCTCTTCCAGTCCAAAGCGCTTCAACTGCGACTCCGGCGAACTCCATCGCCATCACTCCGCCGCCCCCACCTGCCCCGCCAGGTCTGTCGCCGGCCGGGGATCCTGCTTATTGCCCGCTCCTATTACGGAAGACGAAGATGACGACTTTGCCTTCGATTTCAGCGGCCGTCTCGATAAAAACGCTCCCCCGCCGCAGCTTACAACCGCCGACGAATTATTCTATAAAGGTAATGAAATTTTTGATAATTTCTTCTTTCTATACCAATCAAATTTTACAAATGCTAAAAACAAATTTTTTTTTTTTTCAATTCTCAAACTTCTTAGTTCTAAATCAGCAAAAAATTTTTTTCCCTTTTTACTAATAGGTAAAATACGCGCCCTCAAATTCCCCGTCGGTCTCTGCTCTCCGGACACCACCCACCGCATCGGCGCCAAAAGCTCCGACCCTTTCTCCACCTCCATGGCCGAACCCACTCGAGACAGCCGAAGCCGAAACAGAGCAGCTTCCCTTGCCTCCCGAAGCCGAAAGGGATCCCGTTCCCTCTCTCCATTGCGAAACGAAATCCATCTCAATAATCCTTCCCCAATCTCCGGCAAAACCGAGGAAGAAAACAACATCAGCAGCAAGAAATGGTGCTTCAAAGATCTTCTTCTCTTCCGCAGCGCTTCCGAGGGTCGAGCTACAGGTGATCGGAACAAGGATGCATTGCGGAAGTACACGGCGGCTTGTTTGTTGTCCAAAGGTAAGAAGGGAAGCGGAGGGGATGAGTCGAAGAGTTCGAGTTCCCGGTGGGCCTCGCCGCACGCGATGCATTATGCGGCGAACAGGGCTGCGGCGGAGGAGATGAAGAAGAAGACGGCGTTGGCGTACAAAGATAGTTTTTTAAATTGGCTGAGATACGCTCCGGCGTTGCGGAGCTTCAGTGGTTCGGCCGGTCGGGGGAAAAGCATGGGTGGGTCTAAATCTATGCCGCGGATAAGAGATGGGAATTAATCGGGCAAAATTACAACAACAACAACATCAAGTCTTTATCCCACTATATGAGATCGGCTACATAAATCTTTTTTCTCCAATGTCTCTTGTTAAAAGTCATTTAAATCTAATAAAGAAATATCATTTCTAATATTTTCTAACCAAGTCTTTTTAGGTCTACCTTTACTTTTCTTAACATAAGTCAAATCTAATACCTCTACTTTTCTAACCGAGTCATCGGGAGGCTGTCGTTTTATTTAACCGAACCATCTAAGGCTACTCTCTCTAATATTATCTTCCCGTGGAGCTACTCCAATCTTTTCACGTATATGCTCATTTCATATCCTATCTCTAAGGGTAAAGTCACTCATCCACCTGAGCATCCTCATCTCTATAACACTTAACTTAGTATTATGCTTCTCTTTAAAGCATAGCAGGTATGACCACCATCTTATAGAATTTTTCCTTAAGTTTGAGGGATACTTTTCTATCAACCAACAAGCTCGATGCATTCCTCCACTTCAACTATCCAACTTGAATTCTGCTGATAATATCTCCATCTATTTCACCATCACTCTGAACAATAGATCCAAGATATCTAAAGCGTGTACTCTTATTAATGACTTGATCGCCCAAAGTCACAATCCCCTCACAATCGGTCAAAATTACCTAAAAAAAAAAGAAAAAGGAAAAGAGAGAAGATATTTTAATCAGATTTTTTTTATTAAGATGAGTTTTATAATTATTAATTTTAGTTTTAAGATAAATATGATATAAATTCTGATTAATTAATCATATATTATATTTATCTTAAAATTAATTTAATAATTATAAAATATATCTTAATTAAATCAAATCGGAATATCCTGACCCAAATTTCTTTTAATTAATTAGCTATGCTTGTTGTAAATAAACATAATTGTATGTGTGAGTGTGTTAATGTTTTGTTTTTGGAAATGAAAAAAATGTGTTTTTTTTTATTTCTTGATTTTTTTTCTTGATCAATTTTATTATTATGATATCTTAATACAAATAATATTTATATTTAAAAGATGATTCTAATATAGTAAATATCTTATTTGAAGTGAGTAATAAATAATTACTCAATTGGTCTTTCTATTTTATTTTAGGATTTGGGAAGACACATTAGATTTACAATCATCCATTATGATTCTCCTAAAATGTCAAATAAAAATTGTGTGAATAAATTATATAATAATATACTTAAAAATTGTTTTATTTATTTTGAGTATAATGCAATATGAACTCTTCATATGCAATATTAATCTCGAAATAAAAAATTAAATTACTTTTATGCTCTCATATGCATTATTATGCATAAAAAATGAATAATTAAAATATCAAATATAGTGAGGAATATAGTTATTTTTCTCATCAAAGACGTTTCAAAACTTTGAAATAATATTTGATACATCATCAAAAAATTATCTAGATCAGGCATGAATCTTCAGGCAAAATCAAGTTGGAAACTTCAAAAATTAAATTGGAGACCATCTGAATTCCGATTTCAGTAAACTTATAGTCGAACTAAGCGTCTCGGAAGCACGAACCCAACGACACCAAAATCGACCCAATCCGAGCCCAAATGAGAACAAATCAAAGATTCAAAGTACTTTTGGAAGGATCAAACCACAGTTTGAGTTACCAAACGGTCTCCAATCATGACATTCTTATAGTTGAATCGAGCGGCTCGACGAGACGAATCCAACGAGCCCAAGATCATTAAATTCTGATATCATTAAGGCATTCAAATGACCATTGAACGGTACATAATCGTAGGAATCAAGATCGGCCGTCCATCCGAGCCACTCCCAATTTACCCTTGATCTTCCACTTATTTACAAAGCTATACCACTCAAGAATTCTATAAATAAAACCTCGTTTCATCTTGAAAAGGGGGGATCGTAGCCAAGAGATAAGAAGTAAGAGAAGGAAGAAAGCTCTAGTCGCCTAGCTCCTCCTCGACCACTGCTGGAGTTCTACCGCACCACCGCCGGAGTCTCATCGGACCGCCACCGGAGCTTCGCCGGACCACCACTTAAGGGCCTCACCTTCGCTGGACCACCGCCGTACGCCCTCACCCTCGCTGGACCACTGCCGGAGGACCTCAGCTTCACCGAACCACTGCCGGAGGCCCTCACCTTCGTCGAATCATCACCTAAGACCCGGAGCTCTGCCAGACCATCATCTAAGGCCCAAAGTTCTGCCAGACCGTCACCTGACACCCGGACTTCTACTGTACAATTATTACTTGATTGCCCTTGGAAGAGAGTCATCCCATTCTAACCAACTCAAATTATAGTGGAATCATTTTTAACTGGGCTAGGCCCTATAGTTTTTCCCCTTTCAAGGGTTTTCCACGTAAAAAATTCTTCTTCTCTGTGTATGAGCTGGATATCCTTGCAACGCTAAGACTAAAAAGTACAACTCTATCGCCGCGTATATTCTAGCCCGCAACAGTTTGGTGCAGTCTGTGGGAAGGACAATCCCACAATATTAATCAGTACTTTAATGGATAACAGGCGTAGCAATCGCCACCAGGGAGCCTCTCGCTCCAACTCTCACCAGTCCAGGAATTAGTCCTTGAATCATGGACATCAGGCATCTGCCTCCTTTCACCATGGTGTGCAAAATCCTGCTGGAGAAGGAACATCAGGACCATCTATGGAAGATCGCATCCGAAGAATGGAGGAATCTTAAAAGGAGATCCTTCGACTCCTACGAGGGACCCGACAACCGATGCTAGCAGAGCAGGAGGAGGTTCGTCTTCCTCAAGATCCATCACTAGCAAGAGGTGTTCAACCTGAACGTGTAGACATCCCTATCCCTCAATTAAGGGGTCATCCTCAAACACATAAAGACATTGACCTTGCTGACACCGCTAGCTCTACTCACCCTTTTCGCCCCAGTCAGGTAGTCCGTATTCCGTCGAATATTCCCGAGGATATAGCCCAACCACACATTGCTGACCTCCCAAGTAATGTCCTACGCCATGAACTGAGGAGGTTAGTCCGAGAAGAGTTCCCTAGCAAGGATGGAAGAAAATCTCTCCATCAATGGGACTTTCAGGAGACCTCACCACTGATAGAAGCCATCCTTCAACACCCCATCCCTACAGGGTTTAAACTACCAAACATTGATTCTTATGACGGGATAACTGACCCCTATGAGCACATCGATCATTACAGAACTATTATGCATATTCAGAGAGATTCAGATGCACTTATTTGTCAAGTGTTTCCTGCTACCCTTAAAGGGCAGGCTCGAACATGGTTCTACTCGCTTCCTGCTGGAACCATCTCCAAGTTTGTCAAATTGGCCAAAGTATTCGTTGAACAATTTGTTGCCAATCGAAGGACGGTTAAAGATTCTTCCCATCTCTCAGGAATTCGACAGAATGAAAATGAGACCCTCAAAGAATACTTTCAAAGATTTTCTACGGAGGCTCGACAAATTCCAGGGGTTGATCCTGAACTGCTTAGAGGAGTGTTTCTTGGAGGACTTCGTCCTGGACATTTTTATTCAGCACTAATGCGAGATACAATCCATTTCTATGCTAACTTAATTCATCGTGTGGAGGCCCAGATCTCAGCAGATGAGGCCATAAACGCTCATTAGAAGCAATTTGAGCAAATAACCGGGAAACATAAAAATGCGCCAGGGATGGATGTTTCATCATCACAACAAAAAAAGCAAGGAAACTATAACTTTCCCCCCCGACCCTCACAGCAACGACGAGAGCCTCATTAAGAGAAGGAGTATACGCCGCTTAATGTATCTCGGGCCAACGTGTTGATGGCCATCCGGGACCAGGAGAATGTAAAGTGTTCGAATCCATTGAAGCCAAATATAGGAAATCAGGAGCAATATTGTCACTTCCACTGTAGTTGGGGACACACAACTGAAGCTTGTAGACAACTCAAGGAAGAAATTGAGAGGCTGATCCGACAAGGATATCTTCGACAATTTATCCAAAGCGCACCTACTCGGGATGAAGCTGGTCCTGCTGGGGGGCAGAATCAGCAACAAAGGCAACCGTCAAATAATCGTCAAATGGTCGGAGAGATTGAAACTATTGCTGGGGGCCCCTCAGTACCCAATCAAGTCTTCATTGCAGCTAGCAAGGAGCTAATGCCAAAGAAGTCTCATGCTGACCACTCTATTACTTTTGATGATACTGATTTAGACGGAGTTCAGACCCCTCATCAGGATCCACTTGTAATTAACGTGAGAATTGGCAACCCATGCTTCAACGTTAAAAGGATCTTAGTTGATAATGGGAGCTCGGTGGACGTCCTGTTTTATTCCACCTTCCTTAATATGGGCCTAGATAGGGAAAAGTTCCTGCCAGCTACAGGTCCACTGTATGGGTTTGACAATCGACTTGTAAGGGTAGAAGGAACCATCAGTCTCCCAGTTGTACTTAGAGAATTTCCCCGACAAGTTGAACATTCTATCCAATTTATTATAGTGAAATCAGAATCGGCCTACAATGCGATCTTTGGAAGGCCACTCCAAACAATGTTTGGGGCTATTGCTTCAATTCTCCACTTAAAGCTGAAGTTTCCTACCCCAGTAGAGATCGGAACAGTACGTGGAGATCAACATGTAGCACAATCCTGCTATCTTAGGCAGGCTCAACCATGCTCATCAGTTACTCTAAGTATTGAGGACTTTGATCTTCGGAATGAAGATATCCCTCAAAGAGCCTCCCCTGTAGAAGATCTTACTTATGTCTCTCTATCAGATGAACACCCTTCAAGAATAGTACAGATTAAATCACTCCTCTTAGATGAAGAGAAGGAGTATGTAGACTTTCTACGTACAAACCAAGATGTATTTGCATGGAGTCTGGCTGATATGCCTAGAATTAATCATGAAGTAATCATGCACTCTCTCAAGATCAACCCAGCATACAAACTGGTGATCCAAAAGAAGCGAAACTTTGCACTAGATCGTCAACTAGTAATTGAGCAGGAGGCTGATAAGTTTTTAAGTGCAAGATTTATAAGAGAAGTACACTATCCTGCTTGGTTGACAAATGTCGTTATGGTTCGAAAGGCAAGTGGAGCTTGGAGAATGTGCATAGATTATACTGATCTCAATAAAGCCTGCCCCAAGGATAGTTTTCCTCTTCCCCGTATCGACCAGTTGGTTGATGCCACCTCCGGATATCAGATGCTAAGCTTCATGGATGCTTACTCCAGTTATAATCAAATACAAATGGATCCTGCTGATGAGGAGGCGACAGCTTTTCAAACAGATAAGAGGCTATACTGTTATCTAGTAATGCCATTCAGGCTCAAGAACGCGGGGGCAACATACTAATGCCTAATGAATAAGGTTTTTAAGAACCTTATCGGGCGCACTATAAAAATATATGTGGATGATATGCTAGTTAAAAGCGTCGAGAAATCCCAACATATATCTGACTTGGAACAATGCTTCTACCTCTTTCGATCTTATAACATGCGCCTTAACCCTTCCAAATGTGCATTTGGAGTAACCTTAGAAAAATTTTTGGGATTCATGGTTACCCACCGAGGGATTGAGGCCAACCCTGAGAAGATTAAGGCCCTAAGGGATATGCTACCCCCGAGAAATATCAAGGAAGTCCAGAGATTAAACGGAAGGATTGCGGCACTTTCTCGCTTTTTGGCTCGCTCAGGAGACAAATATCTACCCTTCTTCAAGGTTCTCAAAGGTGCTCGTAGCTCAGGATTTCAGTGGACTGACAAATGCCAAGAGGCTTTCAAGCAACTCCGAGCTTATCTAGTTTCACCGCCACTGTTCTCGAAGCCAATTCCAGGGGAAATTTTATATATGTATATGGCTGTCTCCTCCCAAGCTATAAGCTCAGTCTTGGTCCGAGTAGATAATATTGTTCAACGCCCAATCTATTATATTAGTAAGGTACTTCCAGAGACAGAAACACGCTACCCATTAGCAGATAAAATAGCCTTGGCATTAGTCTTCTCAGCCAGAAAGTTACGCCCTTATTTCCAAGCACATACGATTGGGGTCTATACAAACCTACCATTGAAAAATATTCTCCAAAAGCCCGAGGCATCTGGAAGATTGATCAAATGGTCAATGGAGCTTGGAGAATTTGATATCCAGTTCCTACCTATACCCGACATCAAGTCACAAGTGCTAGCCGACTTTGTGGTCGAATGTACTAACCATACCTCCAATGAACCGCTAGATGCGTCTCTTTCCTCCTCGGGCTGGACCTTATATGTCGATGGAGCTTCTGGGAATTTCGATGCCAGCGCTGGAGTTTTGTTAATCTCCCCACAGAAAGCTACACTCGAATACGGGCTTAGATTGAAGTTCCCGACAACAAATAATGTCGCTGAATATGAGGCTCTGATCACCGGATTGAAGCTGACAATTGATTGCGAAGTACAAGTCTTGGTGGTTCACACCGATTCCCAATTAGTCGCCTCTCAGGTGGAGGGAGAATTTGATGCCCACCATCCATTATTGGCCCAGTATTGCCAAATAGTTAAATTTTTGTTATCCCAAATAAAGAGGCATCAGATCATCCATATCCTTCGGGAACAGAATGTAAGGGCATACACTCTCTCCATGCTGGCCACTTCTATGACAGGAGATATTTTCAGAAGAAAATATATTTAGGATTTAATTTCTGAGCGTTCAAGGCCCATGGGTGATTCAATCAATAAATAAATCAAAAGAAGCTTCTTGGATCGACCCCATTCTTACTTTCTTACAAGAGAGTCTTCTTCCTGAAGACCCGATGGTGGCAATACGACTTCGGAGGCAGGTAGCAAATTTCACTATTATTAATGGAGAGTTATACAAACGATCTTTTACGGGACCATACCTCAAATGTCTTCCTCCTTCAGAGGCAAACTATGCACTCCGAGAAGTACATTCAGGCATTTGTGGGGAACATCTGGGCGGAAGGGCGCTAGCCCAAAAGGTCCCGAGACAGGGATTTTACTGGCCAACAATGAAGCAGGACATACTAGAACTCGTGCAAAAATGTAACAGTTGTCAGTTACATGCCAACCTCACCCATCTATCTGCCACAGAGATCTTAACAATACGAAGTCCCTGGCCTTTCGCTCAATGGGGGATTGACATAGTAGGACCCTTTCCTATAGCCACGGGTCAACGGAAGTTCATCATCTTGGCTATAGACTATTTCACAAAGTGGATGGAGGCAGAATCTCTGGTAAAAATAACTGAAGCAAATGCCAAACAGTTCCTATAGAAGAATATAATATGTCATTTTGGCATTCCTGCGAAAGTTATCACCGATAATGGAACACAGTTCACTGGAAGGGTATTTACCACATTTTGCTAAGATCTCCATATTCAGCTAGTACACACGGTTGTGGCCCATCCTCAAGCTAACAGACAAACAGAGGTCACTAATCAGACTATTCTGAAGGGATTAAAGACACGATTGGAGAAGGCTGGGGGGCAGTGGGTTGATGAGCTCCCACATGTCTTTTGGGTCTATCATACCACTGCAAGAACTCCAACAGGAGAAACCCCGTATAATCTCTGCTTTAGCACAGAAGCTATTATTCCGGTTGACATTGGAGTCCCAAGTCATAGGGTTCAAACTTTTGATTTCAATGATAACGATGAAAAACTCAGGTGCAGCCTAGACCTCCTTCCAGAAGCAAGAGATGAAGCAATGCTTAAGGTTGCTGCATATCATCAAAGAGTTGCCCGTCATTATAATCGAAAGATAAAATCACGGTGCATATCAGTTGGAGATCTAGTTCTGCGCAGCATCGAGGCAGCAGGAAAAGGTCCCCAACGCAATAAACTCTCCCCCCTCTGGGAGGATCCATATTTAGTAGCAGTTGTGGTGAAGCCCGGGACTTTCAAATTGAAGGATGCTGAAGGAAAAATGCTTCCTCGAACATGGAATATAGACAATCTTCGCAAGTACTATCAGTAGAGCACAGTAGTGCTACTCGTTTTAAGTATTATATATCTTGTATTGTATGTTTTGAACGATGTTGCTTATGGTGTTTGTAGCTTCTTCATCCCTAAGTTATCTCAGGGAAATATACCTTTGTTTAATACAGCATAGCTATGTTGAATTATATTATTATCTTCTTCAAGTAAAATCATATTAATAGATTCGCACAAGCTGTGAACTTCGATCTTGAGATCCTTGATTCGAGCAACATAATCATTATTGTAGCTCAGTCACTAGATGATCAATCCTAGGGGGATTCGATCTGACCTCTTCCACACAGGTTAAAAAGCATTAGAAGATGCTTTAATTAATAACCTCGAATAGGTCAAACACTCTAGGTGGGTGTCATTTAATTATTATATCCTTGATTCGAGGCATACGCACTCTTTGTTGCTCCTCAATCACTGGATGATCAATCCCAGGGGGAGTTGATCTGATCTCTTCCACACAAGTTAACGTCATCGAGGAAACTCTGGCAAACAACCTCGGATAGGTCCTATATCCTTAGTGAATTCTTCTAACCTCCTCCACACAGGTTTGAATGTATTAACTAGAAGCCTCAGATAAGTCAAGCACCTTAAAAAAGCATAAAGGCACTGAAATGTTCACTAGCTAGATAAAAATACCAATAATATTTATCATAAAATATTACATATATCAATACAAATATCCAATACATCACAATCAGATAAAGTAGTACAAACAGTAGAAAATAAAAATGCTACTCAATATTTACAGTCTCATCATCCACGTCAAGGTCAAAGGCCTTCTGAAGCTCACTCTCTATCTCATCACCATCGGAACCTGAAGGAAAGTCATCTGAAGTATGGCTAGGGGTCACACCTTCGACTTGAACTCTGGTCTTCCGCTGCATCAGGCAAACCCCCTTCAAAAAGCCCCTGATGAATCCATCTTCAATACACTGCTGCTCCAAGGCCTTCACTTCTATATCATAGATATGGTCTCGAGCCTCCTGAACGTGGTCCTGGATGATGGTCTTGAAAGTTATGGACTTTTTGAAATCTTCAATAATTTTTGAAGGTTCTGAGCCAGATAAAGCAGCCTCCTTCTCAGTTATAAGAGTCTGTGACCTCTTATCTCTTACCTCAAGCGACGCTATCTTCTCTTTGGAGGCCTTTTGATCATTCAAAAGCTGAGTTATTGTCGCTCGTGCCTCTGCCAGATCAATTTGATGCTGATATGCCTGGCGATTTTGAAGAGATATGGATTGCATTATATTGGCTAATTCAGTCCTACACTCGCTCAACTCCTCTTCAAGCACCTTTGCCTCCTTGGCCTTATGATCGTACTTTCGCTTGAACTCTCCTTGAAGATATTTGATCTTCACAAATTCACTATTCCATTTATTCAGAACGTCGTTAAGCTCGATCTCAAGGCGCGACCGCTGAAATAAGGAGAAAAGGGTATTAGAATCCACCCCAAAAGGCAAAAAGAAAAAGCATTGGGAGGGTATTACTCACCAAGTTGCCAGCTTTATGGCGTCCGATACATTGATGGTTCAAGACCTCCTCAGGGATGTGGAACTTGGCTGGGGAAGAGTCGGGTATAGCTTTGTTAATATTTGTCGCAATACCCTCCAACCTCTTCCTCTTCAAAACCTGTGGGTCTTCACCTCTTGCCGGTCGTTTAGAAGCCACCTTTGAAGTTGGTGCAGGGGGCTCGGGAACCTTAGAAGTCGGCTTCAACATCTTTGCATCAGACCTTCCAACATGGAACGACAGCCCCACCTTAAACAAGAACTCTTCCTCGATGTACCTACTCATATGACGAACCTCGAATAGAAGATGTTCAATGTCAGGAACTTTGAGAATCCTCATTATGTCTTCTTCCTCGACATGCAGAGGGGATGGGAGATCCTTCATCTTCCCCCACTTCTCCAACAGGCCCCAATCATTTTTCACAAAGAAAAATGCATTGGCCCAGTTCTTTGAAGGATCACGGGTACGCAAGTCCAACCATTTGAATCTGAATGTGACACGCCCATGCGTGTCACTAGTAAATCGACCCATCCGTGAAAGGTGTTCAGGTGTCAGAGTAGCTCCTCGATCCCTAAAGAGTGCAATCAATCCCACAGTCACCGACATCGCTCTGAATGAAAATTGGGATAGGTTCACCCCACACCGCCGTAAAATTTCGATCAACTCAGCAGGGGGTGGAAAGCGTAACCCCGCTCGCAAATTGGTCTAAGAAATGGTCAAGTACCCGGGAGGAGGAAGGCTAGCCCAATCAGATCTCTTAGGAACAATCATCACCACATCATTCGGGAAATGAAAATTCTTACGGAAAAGGATAAGGAAGTCACTCGTAACAGTCGACGCTGTCTCATTTACCCTCGCTTCCTTATTTGGCCCCCACTCACAATCATACGGTGCGATGGGGTCTCCCCTGATCGCAGGGTTTTTTGATGGAAGACGATCACCCGACATTTCTCTTACTCAAGGGTGTTGGGGGAAGAAGGGGGGATCTCCGGACTTTCTTGCAAAGAGAGGGGCCTTGGAGGATCAAGGAAAAGCCTCAATTGTAAGAATAGAGGGAGAAAGGGGGGATCTCCGAACTTCCTTGCAAAGAGAGGGGCCTTGGAGGATCAATGGAAAGCCTCAATTGTAAGAATAGAGGGAGAAATGGGGGATCTCCGAACTTCCTTGCAAAGAGAGGGGCCTTGGAGGATCAAGGGAAAGCCTCAATTGTAAGAATAGAGGGAGAAAGGGAGGATCTCCGGACTTCCTTGCAAAGAGAGGAGCCTTGGAGGACCAAGGGAAAGCCTCAATTGTAAGAATAGAGGGAGAGTGTGAGGTGCAAATTTTCATACCCCAAAGGGGATATTTATAGTTGAAAGAGGGGAAGATAAAGAGTTTTTCTAGAAATTTCTAAAAAATTTAAATATAATTTTAGGAATTTCAAGTGACAAAAATTTATTATCCTCATTTAATATATAAATAAATATAAGAATTCAAATAGTCATTCCAGAATTTTTTGATTTTCAAACATTTTAAAAGCCCAAATACATTAAATAATAATAAATGCAAATATATTAAATAATAATAAATTAATATGAGACGGCATAATAAACACCTCAATAAAAATGGGCTGGAGGTGGGTGACCCTTTGGCTTTCCGATTATATACATGCACATTTATATTCAACAGTTTTAATACGCAAATTAAAAATTTATATAACTGAAATATGACTCAGTTGCTCAAAGACAGCGGCACAAAAAATAAAGACAATTATGGGGCTGTTTGGTTTGCTGCATTTAGAGTGTAAAGTAATCCAAATACAGGGGTTTTGAGAATTTTAGTGTTTGATTGGATGAAAAGTAAATTCAACGTAAAGTAAAACAAATGCAGTGTATTCTGTTCTAGTTCATTTTTGGTGCATTTAGAATTCCTCCGATTTGGGCGACTTCTAAATACATTGCAAACTCAAGGGCATTGCAACCCCTTGTCGGCCACCTCTGACTGCCGGCCACCACCTTCGCCACCACCGGCAACCACCTCTGACCACCGTCGACCACCACCGCCGGCCACCACCGCCGGCCACCACCTCCAGCCACCACCTCCGCCACCACCGGCAACAACCTCTGGCCACCGTCGACCATCACCTTTGACCGCCACCGCCGACCACTACCTCCGCCACCACCGGCAACCACTGACCACCACCACCGGCCACCACCACCTCCGCCACCACCGGCAACCACCTCTGGCCACCGTCGACCACCACTTTTGATCGCCACCGTCGACCACCACCTCCGCCACCGCCGGCCACCACTGTCGGCTAAATTAATACACAGTAGAATATTATATCTTATAATCTCAAAAAAATTTATAATAAGATAGTGCATTAAATAAATACACTAGTTTTATTTTATAAAATTAAATAATACTAATTATTATAAATAAACTGTTTTTATAAATACACTAGTTATAATGCAAAAAAAAAATTATTACAAATATACCGCTTTACTTTACTCTTTATATACCTAACCAAACAAGGGAAACAGTTCTCCTGCGTTTACTTTACAGACAACCAAACAATCCAAAGTATTTGGAATACACTACATTTACTTTACATTGCATTTACTTTACACTGCATTTTCTTTTCCGGCAACCAAACAGCACCTATATACATATAATATGTATTTATATTAATCGAATCTGTAACTTAAAGCAACCTATGACTTTGAAAATTATTATAGCATAAAGTAACGTGTGGCCTTTTAGCTTATATGAAAATCATTATAGCTTAAGGCAAGGTATGACTTCAAAGGTCCAATCAATACTATAACGTCAACCAAATAATATACATGATATCATATCAATTTATAAAAAATAAAAATTAAAATAAGAAAGTATAGCAAATTATGAGCTTTCTTCAATTTATCCATTTCAAATCATCCAATTATTAATACCATATAAACAAATAAATGTTATAAGAGTTGAAATTAAATGAAAAATTTTATAAAAACTTTATTTTTTGAATTTCGGATATACCAAAATTGGTAGTCAATTTATTAATATAGATAATTTATAAATTTGGACAAACTAATATTTGTCATTTTTTGTTGCTTATACTAGTGAACATTCAGGAGAATGTACAAATATATATTTTCAGACTTTGCAAGTTTTGATGTCCAAAAATAGGGGGGCAACTGATACATCATCAAAAAATTATCTTGATCAGGCACGAATCTTGAGGCAAAATCAAGTTGGAAACTACAAAAATTAAATCGGAGACCATCTGAATTTCGATTTCAGTAAACTTATAGTCGAACTAAGCGTCTCGGAAACACAAACCTAACGACACCAAAATCGACCTAATCCGAGCCCAAATAAGTCCAAATCAAAGACTCGAAGTACTTTTGGAAGGATCAAACCACAGTTTGAGTTACCAAACGGTCTCCAATCATGACATTCTTATAGTTGAATCGAGCGGCTCGACGAGACGAATCCAACGAGCCCAAGATTATTAAATTCTGATAGGCATTCAAATGACCATTGAACGGTACATGATCGTAGGAATCAAGATCGGCCGTCCATCCGAGCCACTCCCAATTTACCCTTGATCTTCCACTTATTTATAAAGCTATGCCACTCAAGAATTCTATAAATAGAACCTCGTTTCATCTTGAAAATGGGGGATCAAAGCCAAAAGAGAAGAAGGAAGAGAAGGAAGAAAGTTCTAGTCGCCTAGCTCCTCCTCGACCACTGCTGGAGTTCTGCCGCACCACCGCCGGAGACTCACCGGACCGCCACCGGAGCTTCGCCGGACCACCACTTGAGGGTCTCACATTCGCTGGACCACCGCCGTAGGCTCTCACCCTCGCTGGACCACTGCCGGAGGACCTCGCCTTCACCGAACCATCGCCAGAGGCCCTCACCTTCGCCGAATCATCACTTAAGACCCGGAGCTCTGCCAGACCATCATCTGAGGCCTAAAGTTCTGCCATACCATCACCTGACACCCAGACTTCTACCGTGCAATTGTTACTTAATTACCCTTGGAGGCGAGTCAGCCCATTCTAACCAACTCAAATTCTAGTGGAATCATTTTCAATTGGGCTAGGCCCCGTGGTTTTTCCCCTTTCAAGGGTTTTCCACGTAAAAAAATCTTCTTCTCTGTGTGTGAGCTAGATATCCGTGCAACGCTAAGACTAAAAATTACAACTATATCGCCGCGTATATTCTAACCCTCAACAATATTATATTATAGCTATAATATATTTTTTACACTAAAATAAAAGAATATATTATTTTAATATATATTTATCATTATCAATTGCTGTCTGCTTTAAAGCTAAAATGGACTTATTTTAAAAGAAAATTTCTTAAAGTGTGCATTCAAATATATAGTGACAAAAAATTATTTTCTTGACTTTCTCAAAACATAAAACTGCCAAAAATTAGGCCAAACAAAGCCTTAATCAGTGGTGGAATTATATATATATATATATATATATATATATATATATATATATATATAGGTAGGAAGGATAAGTACTGCCTACAATTTCACCACTGCACTTAGTCAACTTTTGGCCATTAAATTTTTTTTTTATTGCTTTTAAGAAAATTTTATACTTAAAAGTTACTTTAGAAAACAATAAAAGAACTGTTTCAAACTGAGTCCTAAAAAAATTTGTGTCCAATCTCATATAAATAAAACTTATATTAAAGAAATATTTTTTTGATATTTTTCTTCTTAAGAAATTCAAAGTATCTATCCCAAATCAATGAAATTAACCAGCCTTCCAATCCTATATTTATAGATGAAAAACACTTATCATCAGCAGTGTTATGAAAATAATATATGCATTAGCATATAGAATGTGTTAAGGACTGAAGTAGTTGAAGCAGAAGGCTGGGACTTAACTCATTTTGATATGTTAGTTTAGAACTTTAGCTACCAACAAAGAGATTTTAGGCTCAAAAGTTATCGTATATAATATGTGTGAGCTTATCTTAAGTGGCTCAAAAGTTAAAAAAAATGAAGAAGAATGAGTTTTTAGTACTGAAATAGTAAATTATTGTGATGCAAATGATTAGTTCAAGCAGGTGTAGGTTGAGCTATACTTTCAATCAGATCAATGACAATCTAGCCACAACTTTTGTGTGTTTTTTAAAGAAAGGAGAATACAATGGAGTTTATTAAAATTAGTAGGTTAGTATATTTGAAAATGAGTTGATGGTGAATGAAAGATCTAAATTGTTCAATCACATCTCTATTTATCATCTTTCTGCACTAAACCAATATTTTCTCACTCACCCACGAGAGATTATTCTATGTGGTGTTCGAACGCGTCCGGAGGCTAATCTGGACGCGCCACATCATCTAATGCATTGTGCATTGGGTGACGTGGCACGTCCGAATTGATCTCCGGATGCGTCCGGACACTGCACGTAATAATTTTTCCTCACCCACATATTGAAATACTATTTTTTTTTTGCACATAGACACTCTCATAATTAGAAAAAAGTATTGATCTAATATAATAGATATGAACTGAAAAAGATATCTTTCAAGATAAAAGTAGGAAATTTTTTGATCATATATAGATGGGGATAATTAGTAATCAAGAAGACACTATTTATTAATAATTGATAGATATCAGATGTTGATAGGTATCAAATGACAGCCAATTAAAAATATTGGATGTCCTATAACGATCAGTGATCTGCTCGATTATTCTCCTAAGTGAACATGAAAGTCAAGTAATTGGTCCACTTCTCTAAAATAGGATCTCCCTATGGATATCTTTTATGAGGATCAAAATGATCTTAAGATTGAACATTCTTCATGATCCAAAAATTGATCTCATAGTGAGATAAAATATCCTTTAAGGTAGAGGCAATTAATGGATTGGTTTTTATATAGTGAGGGCTGAAGTATGGTCACCCGAATATTGGCAATGAACTATAATCACACTACTAAGCCACAGTTGAGGAAAATCTCATGAAGGCACGTAGATTTACGTTGTCAATTGTGTGTATTTTTCCACCAAACAAGAGTTTAGGTTCCAACAAATGGAGCTATGGTCGTGAAAAGGGGTGTAAGTGAGTCAAGCTGACTCGGGCTCAACTTGATGAATGGCTCATAAGCTAAGCTCAATGAGTCAACCAGCCAAGCTTACGCCAGCCCTACTTTACTCATTAGCCGGCGAGCCAACTCCTTTAAAAAATATTAATATAAAATGCACTTAAAATATTTTAAAATTTAGAATTTTTAGTATAAAGTTGTTAAAATATTTAAAAGATATCTCATTTATTATATTAGGTTATTTTTTATTATTTTTCTTTTAATTACTCATTTATTTTTTTCATTTTATGATTATGCTTATTTGAATCATAATCATTTTGTCTCTTTCATAACAAACGAGCCGGCTTGAACTCATAGAATAAAACTCGAGCTCATTCTCAAGCTCAATCAATTAATCAAGCTCAAGCTCAAACCAAAGATAACTAGAGCTTCGCTTGTCTTGTTTACAACCCCACCTAATCGTGAGTTTTGTCAGAATTTTTTTATTAAAAAAAAGAGGATATTTTTATCATATTTTATTTTATTAAGATGAGTTTTATAATTATTAATTTTAGTTTTAAGATAAATATGATATAAATCCTGATTAATTTATCTTATATTATATTTATCTTAAAATAAATTTAATAATTATAAAATATATCTTAATTAAATCAAATCGAAATATCCTGACCCAAATTTCTTTTAATTAATTAGCTATGCTTGTTGTAAATAAAAATAAGTTTGTATGTGTGAGTGTCTTAATATTTTATTTTTGGAAATGAAAAAAATGTGTTTTTTTATTTCTTTATTTTTTTTCTTGATCAATTTTATAATTATGATATCTTGATACAAATAATATTTATCTTTAAAAGATGATTCTAATATAGTAAATATCTTATTTGAGGTCAGTAATAAATAATTACTCAATTGATCTTTCTATTTTATTTTAGGATTTGGGAAGACACAATAGATTTATAATCATCTATATGTCGATTAAAAATTATGTATATAAATTATATAATAATATACTTAAAAATTATTTTATTTATTTTGAGTATAATGCAATATTAATCTCAAAATAAATTTTTTATTGATGCAAAAAATTAAATTACTTTTATGCCCTCATATGTATTTTAAAACATTAAAAATTAATTATTAAAATATCAAATATAGTGAGGAATATAGTTATTTTTCTCATCAAAGATGTTTCAAAACTTTGGAATAATATTATATTATAGCTATAATATATTTTTTACACTAAAATAAAAGAATATATTATTTTAATATATATTTATCATCATCAATTGCTGTCTGCTTTAAAGCTAAAATGGACTTATTTTAAAAGAAAATTTCTTAAAGTGTGCAGTCAAATATATAGTGCCAAAAAATTATTTTCTTGACTTTCTCAAAACATAAAACTGCCAAAAATTAGGCCAAACAAAGCTTTAATCAGTGGTGGAATTATATATATATATATATATATATATATATATATATATATATATATATATATATATATAGGTAGGAAGGATAAGTACTGCCTACAATTTCACCACTGCACTTAGTCAACTTTTGGCCATTAAATTTTTTTTTACTGCTTTTAAGAAAAATTTGTACTTAAAAATTACTTTAGAAAACAGTAAAAGAACTGTTTCAAACTGAGTCCTAAAAAAATTTATGTCCAATCTCATATAAATAAAACTTATGTTAAAGAAATATTTTTTTGATATTTTTCTTCTTAAGAAATTCAAAGCATATCCCAAATCGATGAAACCAACCTTCCAATCCTATATTTATAGATGAAAAACACCTATCATCAGTAGTGTTATCAAAGTAATATATGCATTAGCATATAGAATGTGTATAGAATGTGTTAAGGACTCAAGTAGTTGAATCAGAAGAAGGATGAGACGTAACTTATTTTGATCTGTTGGTTTAAAACTTTAGCTACCAATCAAGATATCTTAGGCTCGAAACTTATGTATATAATACGTGTATGAATTTGTCTTAAATAGCTCAAAAGTTTGAAAAACATGAAGAAGAACGAGTTTTTAATACTGAAATGGTGAATTATTGTGATGCAAATGATTAGTTCAAGCAGGTGTAGGTTGAGCTTTACTTTCAATCAGATCAAGGACAATCTAGCCATAACTTTTGTGTGTTTTTTTATAAGGAAAGGAGAATCCAATGGTTTCTCCAATGGAGTTTATTTAAAATTAGTAGGTTAGTATTTTTGAAAATGAGTTGATGATGAATGAAAGATCTAAATTATTCAATCACATCTCTATTCGTCATCTTTATGTACTTAATCAATATTTTCTCACTCATCCACGAGAGATTATTCTGTATGGTGTCTGAACGCATCCGAAGGCTAATCCGGACGCACCACATCATCCAATATATTATGCATTGGGTGATGTGGTAAGTTCGGATTGGCCTCCGGATGCGTCCGGACACTGCACGTAATAATTTTTCCTCACCCACATACTGAAAAACTCTTTTTTTTTTGCACATAGACACTCTCATATTTAGAAAAAAAGTATTGACCTAATATAATAGATATGAACTGGGAAAGACATCTTTCAAGATAAAAGTAGGAATTTTTTTGATCATATATAGATGGGGATACTTAGCAATCAAGAAGACACACAAGTTATTGATAATTGATAGATATGAAATGTTGATAGGTATCAAATGACAGCCAATTAAAAATATTGGATGTCCTACGACGATCAGTGATCTGCTCGATTATTCTCCTAAGTGAACATGAATGTCAAGTAATTGGCCCACTTCTCTAAAATAGGATCTCCCTATGGATATATTTTATGAGGATCAAAATGATCTTAAGATTGAACATTCTTCATGATCCAAAAATTGATCTCACAGTGAGATAAAATATCCTTTAAGGTAGAGGCAATAAATGGATTGGTTTTTATATAGTGACGGCTAAAGTATGGTCACCCGAATATTGGCAATGAACTATCTTCACACTACTAAGCCACATAGTTGAGGAAAATCTCATGAAGACATGTAGATATACGTTGTCAATTGTGCATATTTTTTGACCAAATCAGAGTTTAGGTTCCAACAAATTGAGCTATGGTCGTGAAAAGGGGTGTAAGTGAGTCAAGCTGACTCGGGCTCAACTTGATAAATGACTCATAAGCTAAGCTCAATGAGTTAACCAGCCAAGCTTACAACAGTCCTACTTTACTCATTAGTCGGTAAGCCAACTCTTTTACAAAATATTAATATAAAATGCACTTAAAAATATTTTAACATGTAGGATTTTTAGTATAAAGTTATTAAAATATTTAAAAAATATCTCACTTCTTATATTAGGTTAAATTTTTATTATTATTTTTAATTACTCTTTTATTTTCTTTCATTTTATTATAATACTTATTTGAATCATAATCATTTTTTTTCTTTCATAACAAACGAGCCGGCTTGAACTCATATAATAACAATTAATTAATCAAGCTCAAGCTCAAACCAGAGATAACTAGAGCTCCACTTGTCTTGTTTACACCCCTAGTGGTGAGCGGCACTTCCTTCTTCCTTGCCCAATAAGGGAAGCAGATCTATTCAAAGGCTTCTCCGAGAAGATTTAAAACTGAAACTATTAGAACTAAAAATAATAAAAACAAGTTCTAACATTAAAAAAGAAGTAAATTAACTAAAAAATTCTAGATGAATTGATTGCTCCGATTAGAAATAGGACGTTCAAGCTAAAAAGAAAAATAAATTGACCAAAATAGGGGGGGGGGGGGGGGGGGGGGGGGGGGGGGGGGGGGGGGGTGCAAACGAGACGAGCAGAGCTCGAGCCACCCTTCGCTTGAGCTTGATTAATTAATCGAGTTTGAGCTCAAGCTCGAGCTTTATTCTACTAATTCATGCCGGCTCATTTATGATTTAAGCAATTGTTATAATAAAATGATTAAAAAAAATAGAAATAAGAAAAAAATAATAAAAAAACTTAATATAAGAAAACAAGATATAATTTAAAAATTGTTTTTATTTTCATGAGAAGTTGTCTTACAATATTATTAATCGTTTCAATTCTTTTGATCGGCAGCTTTACAAATGGTGATTAAGCTACAAATTAATTTGCAATAAGCTACTTTTTTAAGATAATTAATAGATTAATTTGAGTAAACTTTCCTGTAAATACTCCTAATTATTGTGATGTTGATTTGTTTAATTATTATTAATTTTGTTATTATAAATAACTTTCACTGCATTATTATTACCAAAAAAATACAAACGTTTCCTCTTAAAAATTGTTGCATCAAAATCCAAAACAAACAAATTTACTTTGATAACGCTATTTTGCTATAAAAAATGAAATAAATCTTATCATTATATTTATAGAACTAAATAAGTTGTTCTACAAATATGTTAATCATATATCATAATCAGTTGAAAAATATTATATGTTATTATTAAATCCACAATAAAATAAACTATATATATATAATTAATTTTTTTTCAAAATATCTTCACCATTTTCTCTAATATTGCCAAAGTCCACTTGGAAATCAATACTTTAGGCTATCATTTTCTCATAAATTACATGTCGCAAATGCCAAAATTACAAAGTCCACCTTCAAAGTTATAACAATTTGTATTATTTTGTTTAGTAATTAAGTGCAAGACAAATGGTAACAAAATCAAGATAAGTAGATTGGGAGAATACACCAAATTAGATTAAATGTTGACAAAGTAGCTCTTTATCTCTTAATTTTGCAGGCCCTAATAATCTGATTGATTCCAACTATATTCATAAAATAATTACAAAAGATTAAGATTTTATTTGGGACGACTTTTTATTACTTTTTAAAACAGGATTTTAATATAAAAATTTTAATTTTTATACTAAACTTTATTTTTTTTAATGTAATAAAAAAATCATCCCTAACTAAGCCTAAATATCATAAAAAGATTAGAACAAATTTTATATGATTTTTTTAAAAGCAAGCCTAAATTATTTACAAACAAATTTTGTATATGAGACTCACCTAGCTCTTATTTTCTTCTTTGCACTTTCACATAAACTTTAATGAAAATTTACATAAGCTTTTATGAAAGTTTGTGATGCCTTTATGTTTGTATTAGCAGCTATTGTTCGAATGCATGTCGTTGCATAAATGGATATATTGGACATGCTATTATACATGCAATAATATTAATTAACTTTTAAATATTTTGAAATTTAATAAAAAATTTTAGAAATTAGAAATTGAACTTGAAATTTTCTTATAAAGAAAAAGAAGCCACGGACCTCATGCTATCGAGTGAATATTTGGTAAGCACAACTCAAAAATTTTTGCGCACTAAGTTGAAATTTTCAATTTGTGTTAATTATTTCCTACTATGATTGTAAGAATTAATATTACTAGAGTAATAAAGAGAAAAATAGTATTCAACAAAAATAAAAAAAAGTTTGAGCTTCATGCATATGATAATATATTTTCATAATATTTGTTGTAATGTGTTCATACATGTTCATATAGATAACTACCATACATTAATCAATTTCTCCCTCAAGTAACTCGATCAAGACACGGCCACTGTCACGACCCGACCCGGGGGCTCGAATTAACGAGACGGGAACGGACGGTCGGACGGTAGATTAAAATATCTAATATCTAAATCTATCACCATAACATTTGAAAGAGCCACTAAAACATCAAATTCGAAAACATACAAACATAAAATCATTAGGACTCATTTAATTACCTTTCTTCTTGCGCGCCTCTCCTACGGTACACGTTTCCATCCCTTCTACTCATTATAATTAAAATAAGTATACCTGAAAAAAATTGAACAACTAACAGTAAGCCAAAGCTTAGTAAGTAAAATATGTTTCTAACTACGGTAATTCAAGGCAGGAGGAGTAATATGTTAAATATCACTTTCATTCAAACGTATCATAAACACTACAGGAAAAACAGCTATTACCGGCGGACAAAATCCGCCGGTAAAGTAAAAAATGCGACGGAAATTATCGGTTTCCGGCGGATTACCGGCGGAATTTGATCCGACGGTAAAACGCGTCGGAAAAAAACTTCCGTCGCATTTTTTCCTCCAGAATTATTTCCGGCGGATATATTTGACAAATCGACGCCTTTTCTGTGGCAGTGTTCCGGCGTAATAACCGCTGGAAATACCGGCGGAAATGGCCGCCGGAAGTTCCGACGGATATTCCGTCGCAATAAAAAGCGATGCCTAGTATTACCGACGGATATTATCGTCGCAATATCCGTCGGTAGTTCCGTCGCATATGCCGCCGGAAAATTCGTCATATCGAATTTCCGTCAAGGTTACCGGCGGATAATCCGCCGGAAACCTGTAGTAGAAAAAAAAAAACCTTCCTCACTTTGAAAAGTGATTTCCACATTTAAACCTGCATACAAAAAATTGCAACAACATATATATTCCACAAAATTAACAATTACACAAACCAGAAGAGCATCAACGAGATAAGGAAAGTGTCATAAACAAATAACTAAACATGTTCAAACAGCAAATAGATAAATTTGTCCAAAAAATACATAAAAACATATGTCTACATCAGTTAAATAGTTTAATAATCTCTACTCTGATTCAGTTTCATCCTCAGCTGTACTTCTACCACTACTCATCTGCTCCCTCATCTTTCTCATTTCTTCTAACATTTGAGCTTGCTGCTGCTGCTGCATTTGCATCTGCCAAGAAATATAGTAACATATCTTAAACTCTCTAAACCACATGTCCCGTACTTCTTTTGGGACTTTCTTCCAAGAAATATAGGGAGCATCGTATCTGCTCCATATTATATCCCGGATTTTATGCGTAGGATCTTTTGACGGATGAAACCTGAAAGCAATATGTTAGTCAAAAAAACTAATTCAATTCTATTTACATGACTGAAATAAAATTAATACTTACGTGTCACCGTCAGGTTCAATCAACATGCGATCCTCTGTCGCCTCCACTGCTGCAGCTGGGCAGGAAGGTCCGGCTGTAGCGGGCTGAGGTGGTGCTGTAGCGGGCTGAGGTGGTGGTGGGACATATGACGGATATGGAGGATGTGCACCATGATAAGGTGGGGGTGGGTAATAGGGGTAGAAAGGAGTGGTCTGTATAAGGTCTGGTGAAGGTAAGTGTGGGTCTGGTGAGTAGAACTGTGGGCTACTGGCTGCAGGAGTAGGTAAAGGCGGGCTAGGCTGACTCTGAGTAGCAGGCTGAGATGAAGAGGTGCCCTCAGTACGTGCAGGCCTGCTAACAACAGCCTTCTTGCTGCGCCTACCAAATATATTCTTGATCAGTCCTCTCTGACGGTCATCTACACAAATATTGAAAAATATTAATAACAGATATTATGCCAAAAAATGTATAAAATATCGCAGGAATTAAATAAATGCAAGTACAAAAAACTTTTAAATATAAAATAACACAAATAGAAATACAAAATTTTTAATTTTAGTCCAAATTCATTTACCTTATGTTGATTCACTTTCATATGATGAAACTTCTGTACCACTGTCAGACTCGTCATGAATGTCCTCTATGTTTAAATCTACTTCCTCTAACTGCAACTCACTCTCAGTAGTTATAATTTGATCGTCCACATCGTTAGAAACATCTTGTATGTTTGACATAAACTCTTCTTGATGTGTTGGTGGTATTGAAGTAGTCTTTTCAATAACTCCCCTGGATTTGGTCTTCATAACTACGAGCCAATCTTGTTTGCCTCGTACTCTACTCGGGTAGTTAGCAAAATAGACTTGGTGCGCCTGACTAGTAATGATGAATGGGTCATACTTTGAATATTTTCTACCCCGTTTGACTTCTGTTATACCATATAAAGGATGTATTCTTGTACCTTTATTCTTTACTGGATCAAACCACTCACAATTGAATAGATACACATTATTCCCAACACTAGGATATTCCAACTGTAATATTTCTTCTAATACCCCGTAATACTCAGACTCATCACCTGTATGGGTATTCCCTCTAACACATACACCAGAATTATCTATTTTTCTATCTTCACACCAATATTTTGTTTGGAATTTATAACCATTAACTAAGAAATTTTGATAACACTTTACCGCTCTATTTGGTCCCCAAGCTAGATCAAGTAGTCCATGATATTGCAAATTACTACCTTCAGCGTGGACCTAGTTATTAGATAAAGTATGTCATTAGTATGCTTAATAACTAAATAAAGATATATTAATTGAAATGAATTGTCGAAATATGTACCGTATTTTTAAACCAAATAGGAAAATGTGTTTCCACTATCTTCTGGACTTCTACTTGTTCTGTTGTATTCAATCCATCAATAAAACTCCTGTAAATATTAAGGTTTAGATTTAATAAAAGTGTGAATAACAAATTTATTAGCAAGCTTATTCAAACTTACTCGAGATATGACTCAACTTCATCACAGTTAAGCAAGACATATAAAGTGGCAACTCGCATCTCTTTATCAGTCAAATAGCGCATGGTACTAGCGCCTAGGGTTCACCACTGCCGTTGAAAACAGATAAATTTGATGATTGACCCACTTTTTCAGGTGCAGTGCTCTGACTTGATTGTGACCTTGTTTCAAAGTAATACGAGCAGAACTGAGTTGTCTCGTACATTAAATATGCTTCGCATATTGAGCCTTCAGGATGCACTTTGTTCTTAGCAGTCTTCTTAAGTTTATTTAAGTATCTCTCAAAAGGATACATCCACCGATACTGAACTGGTCCACCGACTCTAGCTTCATGTGGTAAATGTAACGGCAGATGCTCCATAGAGTCAAAGAAAGCTGGAGGAAATATCTTCTCAAGTTTACACAGAATAAACGGGATATGCTGCTCCATAAGAATAAGTTGCTCTATATTTAATTTTGAAGAGCATAAATTTTTTAAGAAGATACTCAGCTCGATCAAGGGCTTCAAAATTTGATCCGGCAGATAACTAAAGGCAGTTGGCAACAGACATTGCATGAAGATATGACAGTCATGACTCTTCATACCAAATAATCTCCCAGTTCTAATGTCAACACATCTGCTTAGATTTGAAGAATATCCATCAGGTACACGTAAACTCTTCACACATTCACAAACAGCACGCCTCTGTTCTAAAATCAAAGTGAATGGAACTTTTGGTTTGAAATATTTTCCACTTCCACCATCCCTCAATTCTAATGATTTTCTCCTACAAATCTCCTTTAAGTCCATCCTTGCTTTTATGTTGTCTTTGGATTTATCTTTGATATCCATAACTGTATTGAATATATTATCAAAGACATTTTTTTCTATATGCATCACATCTAAGTTATGTTTGATCAAGTTTGTCCTCCAATATGGTAATGTCCAAAAAATACTTTTCTTAGTCCAATTGTGGTTGACACCATATCCTGGTAATTTGTAATCAGCTAATGATGGAGATTCCACTACTGTGGGGCTGGAGCTGACTCTTTCAAATATTTCTTCACTAGTTAATCTAGGAGGAGGCAGTGACGTTATCATTTTATTCTTGACAAAACTATCCTTATTTCGCCTGAAAGGATGATCTGTAGGTAAGAACATGCGATGACAGTCAAACCAAGTGTTCTTTCCTCCGTGCTTTAAAGTGAATGACTTTGTATTTTCCATGCAAAGTGGACAAGCTAATTTTCCAGAAGTGTTCCAACCTAAGAGCATACCGTATGCAGGAAAATCACCAATTGTCCAAAGTAATGCTGCCCTCATAATGAAGTTCTGTTTGGTGGAGATGTTATATGTACTTATTTCCTTTTCCCATAATAGATTTAAATCATCAATCAACGGTTGCAAGAAAACATCGATCTTTGCTTTTGGATTATGTGGCCCTGGAATGATAAGCGTCAGAAACATATAAGGAGTAGTCATACACATCTCTGGTGGAAGATTATATGGTGTGAGTATGATTGGCCAACATGAGTAAGGTGAAGCAGACTGGCTAAATGGAGTGAAACCATCTGCGCATAAACCCAATCTTATATTTCTTGATTCTGAGGCAAATGTGGGATATGCACGATCAAAATGTTTCCAGGCATCTGCTTCTGATGGATGTGTAATAAACCCTTCCTGTGAGATATGTTCTTTATGCCATCTCATATGTTCAGCAGATCTCATTGATGCATATAATCGTTCAAGTCTAGGAATTGTGGGTAAGTAAAATAACCTACTAGTTGCTACATCCTTCAACTTTCTTTTCGTGATAGATTTTTGTTTAAATCTCGGTGCGTTACAATGATGGCATGCAATCTCTAATTGGAAATCTTTGTAGAATAACATGCAACCGTTGACACAACAATCTATCTTTTTGTATGTCAAACCAAGCTTCGAAACCAACTTCTTAGTCCGATATAAATATGTGGGAATTATGTTATCTGTTGGATTGGTTTCTTTAAGTAGTCTAATAAATTGATTAAAACAATCACGGGGGACATTATATTCTGCCTTGATACTTAACATCTTAAGAGTAACGGATAACACTGAGTGAGTGGTGCAACCTGACCATATTGGTTGTTGGGAAGCATGCAATAAATCATAAAAATTTTATACTTCTTTATTTGGTGATTCTTCTGTATATTGTTCAAATTGTGCTCCACTTGCATCATGAATTAAGTCCTCAAGATTAGGTATGATATGCTCTTTATCATCTCTAGTAGCACTTATCGATGAGCAGCATCGAGAATCCAAATGTGATTCGTACTCACCATGAGAAGTCCAATACCAGTAATCTGGCATGAAACCTCGACGATATAGATCAACAGTTACGTCATCTGGGCTAAGGTGCACCTGATTTTTGTGTTTAGAATATGGGCAACGAAACTTCCCATCTGAGATGAAGCTGGGTAGTTGAGAAGCTGTCTGAATAAAAATATGCACCCCTCTAATGAACTCATCAGTTAATGTCTTCCGTCCTTGCACCAATCAATTATACATCCAACTTCTTTGAGTTCTGATATTCATAACATATAGCCTACATATAATATTGACAATCAGGATATAAGTTACGATTACTTGCCAAAATAGTTACATACCATTTGTAAAAAGATAGTAAGGTAGTCCTATCTAGGTTTGATGGAGAAATATAGAGAGCATAAATATGATCATTTCTGCAACGCCTAACTTAGAATTATGCTAATCTTTTATTGGCCAACATTCGGCACCATAAAGCATTACAGGTCCTTTTCACATCATTAGGCGCGCGGTACCGAGCTTGGTACCGAGCGCGGTACCACTTGGTACCGACAGTAGTACCGGTACCGCTCGGTACCGATCGGTACCGGACAATAGAATTTTCCCTTAAGTTTGAGGGGTACTTTTCTATCACACAATAAACCCAATGCATTCCTCCACTTCAACCATCCAACATAAATTCTGCTGATAATATCCCCATCTATTTCACCATCACTCTAAATAATAAATCCAAGATATCTAAAATGTGTATTCTTATTAATGACTTGATCATCCAATGTGACAATCCACTTACTAGCTCTATTACGACTAAAATTGCACTCCATATATTCTATTTTAAATCTACTCATGCGAAAACCTTAAGACTCTAAGGTAGACCTATCTGGCATGAATCCAAATTAATTTTGAGAAACATTAGCATCACACCACAACCTACGCTCCTTAACTCACTCTCACAGTTTTAGAGTATGACATATTAACTTAGTTCCTCTATAATTCGCACAATCTTGTGCATCACATTTACTCAAATGAAAGGTTTAGAGTTGGCCTACATAAATCAAGGTTACCTTCAACTCCCTCTCTAGTCTTATCAACAAGAAGAATATCATCAACAAAAAGCATACACCAATGTACATCCTCTTGCAAATGTCTAGTGAGAACATCCATGACTAAACCTAGCTAACAAAAAAAAAGAAATGCGAAAAGGAGAAAGTTACCTAAACAGCAACCGATCGAAGCTCCCGGCGTGCGCGACCAACATCAACGGAGCAAAGTGGAACTGCGTCCAAGCATAAAATTTCGTCAGGTTAGAGCGAACTGGCAGAAGGAAACGGAGCGTGCGAAAGGGAGAAAGTTACCTACAAACCACGGCCGTGCGTCGTCGACGGAGGATCTCGCGCAAGCGACAGAGCGAGGCACCTAGCGAGCGAGGGAGGGAGGTCGTCGATGGAATTCAAGGGCAAGGTCGTCGTCGAACGAGCTCGATCGAGGGAGGGAGGGACGTCGTTGACGGAGATCAAGGCTGGCGCGCGCGTCGTCGGTAGCGGAGCACTAAACAGAATGAGCCGAAGTCGAGGGCTCGGGGTCGATATATTAGGATTACCGGCATATTTTTCGGCGGAAAAGCCGCCGGAAATATTACCGGCGGATAATACGCCGGTAATACTTCGTCGGGTTTTAATTAACCGGCGGTAAATCCGCTGGATATTACCGGCGGAATATGCGTCGGTATATTGAAAAAACCATCAAACCTCCGGCGGTTTAGCCGCCAGAAATCTACCGACAGTATTTCCGCCGGAAAATACGCCGTAAAAGTACCGGTGGTTAAATCCGCCGGAAATGCCGTCGTTGTTGCCGGCGAAAATATTTCCGCCAGAAATTCAGCCGGTATTTTATGGTTTTCCTGTAGTGAAACTTGATTTTTTATAAACATATCATTTAAACATGAGCATAAATCATAAATCTATAATATTTCATAATCAGTTTACATTCATCATATTAGCATTTGTAACTTCATATCACTTTTCATTTATTCATATCATTTGTTTCATAGAAACATTAAGTGTATAGCGTTATGCATAAAACATAAATACATATCATATCATAATCAGTTTATATTCGCCATAACTGTATTCATATCTTTCTCATTTTCATATATAATACACCCGTCACAAGAGCCACCGTCTAATTTGGTACCAATGAAGGTACCACTTTACCATTTGGCTCAAAAGAGCCCCTTTTTCATTGGCTCAAAGAGCCCCTTTACCATTTCCTTTACCATTAACGTGCACGAGTACGGCGTCCCCAGCTAGTACCATCAGGGGGTGAGCTCCATCTATTCAACATGCACATACAAGTATTCAATAACAATCATATCATAATCATAACACTTCATGTCATCTCATTTCTATAACATAAGAACTTTATCATATAATACCATAAAATATAATATGTAATTTGCATGATCAACCATTTAATGAGAGTAAAGAAGCATGATTGGTCTATCAAATCATATAACATGTGAGAAACAAGAAACATTACTGTAATTAAGCACATACAAGCTTTCAATATAACATTTATATCTTATCATATCATTTCATATATCACATAAACTCTATCATATAAGGCCATAAAATATAACATATAATTTGAATAATCAACCATTTGATGAGAGTAAAGAAGCATGATTGGTCTATCAAATTATATAACATGTGAGAAATAAGAAACATTACTGTAATTAAGCACATATAAGCTTTCAATATAACATTCATATCTTATCATATCATTTCATATATCACATAAACTCTATCATATAAGGCCATAAAATATAACATATAATTTGCATGATCAACCATTTGATGAGAGTAAAGAAGCATGATTGGTCTATCAAATCATATAACATGTGAGAAATAAGAAACATTACTGTAATTAAAGAACCATGCATACTTACAGAACTTAGGAATTTGATTCCCTTGCTAGTCCTTCTTCCTTCGATGTCACCACGATTAATGACCTATAAACATTAATTTCGCATACATAAATTATTTAATAATTTCAAACTTAGTTCTTCTTTTCTTATAAATATATCCCAATCTCTCTCTCTCTCTCTAATTAAAATTTTATATTTTCGGATTTGCTTAAAACCCTAATTTTGGAAAACCAAAATTTTATTAATCTCCTATTTTAGCACGCCAAATCCTCACTATTATTTAAATAAATCATTAGAACATTAAATTTTTTGATTATCTAAATTTTAAAATTAGGGAAATGACATTTTTCATAAAAATCTCAATTTCTCATCAAAAGAACCTTCCTAAGACCTATAGGAACAATCTTTGTTAAGAAACTTTTACAAAATGTCAACCCTTGGAAAAACCCTAATTTGAAAATCTAAAAGATATTGATTTAAATTTTATATTTTCATGATTAGAAACCTTCCTTAATCTCCCTCTATCATTCTTCTTTAAAAATCTTAAGTTTGGGTCAAACCCTAGAAATCTCTCTCAAAGAAAACTTCTCAAAAAGTTGGAGATATCTAAATTAAAACATACCTTAATCTTCCCCTTTACTTCCTCTATAATTTCGTAAAGGAATATTAAGTTTTTGTCAAACCCTAGATCCTTCTCGTCCAAAAATCTTTAAGAAAAAAAAGGAGGAATAGTCATTCTAATACATACCTTAGCCTTCCCTTAGTCTCCTCTACATTTTTCCCAAAGCTTGGCCGCCGGAATCCGCCGCCGGAGCCTCCTCCCGTCGCCTCCCGTGCGTCTGCCCTCTCCCCTTCGCTATTTCGGTCGCACGAATCGAATGGGGATCGATTCAATCGGTCCCCTTAAGAGAAAAGGGAAATTAGGGATTATGCCAAAAGACCACTATGCCCTCAAATGACTTATATTCACAGTAATATTCATAGGGGTAGTTTAGGTATATTAAATCTTCTAATTTTTATATCTCTCAAAATAATTACAATTAACTATAAGTTCTATATATCAAACTGCTCAAATTTTACGTAGAATTTTTATAAAATTATTTTCATCGAATTCCGACAACTTTGAAAAATTCGCTTAAATCTCATCGCGGCGCATCGAGATGCGTGCAACGCCTACGATCGTCAATTTCGAGTTTTACAATTCTCCCCTCCTAATAAAATTTCGTCCTCGAAATTTGCATACAACCTCAAATTATGCAATCAAACAAAATCTTCTATTTCCAATAACATAAACTTCAACATTAAAACAGAACAAATTAAATCGCTGAAATATCATAACAAAATAATCTGATCAGTCCCATAACATCTGAAATAACATAACGAGATAAACTACTAAATCCAAAACACCAAAACATCAGGTTTATCAATACAAGTCTTTTTTAAAAAAAAAATTATAAAGCCATCTCAATTGTCATTGTCAACATCTACAGATTCATTGGGCTCCTGCTGAGTCAAACTATAAACTCGTGGTCGAACATTTTGCCTGGATTGATTTTGCACTGAACCTATAACTGATGGCTCTATCATCTTGAGTTTTCCATAATTCCTCTGTGAAGGTACTTCACTTGATCTCATTTCTCCTGAAGTCTTCTGAGTCAAAGCAGGACAATATTTTGCTATGTGTTTAGGCTGACAGCACCAATAGTAAGTGTTGAAATCAATCAGACATTCTCCCTTATGAAATCTGCCACACTTAGCATAAGTTTCAATAACTTTACTAATAGTTGCACCACTAACTACAATAAAACTAAACTTAGGTTTCTTCTCATTTGATCCTTCCATCAGATTGCTTTGACTTTCTTCTTCAACACTCTTCCTTTTATATTGATCTCTTCTCTTTTGTGATTTAGAAATCAATTTCCACCCTTATATCTCTTTCCATCAATATTGAATAGTCTTCAATTTCGAAAGGTATTAAAGGTTGCTTAATATCATCTTTTAAATCAGATTGAAATCTATAACACTTCTCCTCTACTATTTCAAATCAACTGATATCGTAATAAAGTTGTAAATTTCACTTCATATTGCATTACTGATTAACCTCCTTGAATCAATCTTATCAATTTGTCTTACATCTCCCTCTGCTGACATAGGTACAAACTACTCTCTGAACAGTTCTACAAGTCTGCTATATTTGGAATATCTCCTAACTTGTCTTCATGTTGCCCTCTCTACTACCTTTATGCTTCTCCATCCAAGACGAATGTAGCAAGTGACACTTTCCTTTCATCAGGGCATGACACGCTATCCAATATTTTCTTTATATGAAGCAACTAATTTTTCAGTCTCAATTGGTCATTCATTACCTTTGAATAATGGTGGTCGCATATCCTGAAATAACTTCAGATATTTATTCATTCCAACTACAGGTTGTGATCTTGATTCCTGAAGCATTTGGGTCCTAGTCGCCATCATTTGAGTTAAAATAGTTATCGGTGTTCACAATTACTTCAGGGGTAATCCTCCACCTTCCATATATCAGTTACATTCTTTTGATCATCAACATACCTGATATATTTAGACAAACTCAACAACAACAACAATAAGCCTTCGTCCCACTACGTGAGGTCAGCTAACTAAATCCTTTGTCTCTATTGAGTCCTGTTAAAAGTCAAACTCTCAAGTAAGTCTAATAAAGAAGGTTCATTTCTAATATTTTCTAATCAAGTCTTTTTAGGTTTACCCTTACCTTTCCCTTTCCTAACATAAGTCAAATCTTATACATCTAATCTCCTAACCGGGTCATCGGAAAGCCGTTTTTTTTTTTTTTAATTTTTGTGACTAAACCATCTAAGGCGACTCTTTTTAATCTTGTCTTCCAATGGAGCTACTCCAACCTTTTCACGTATATGCTCATCTCATATCTTGTCTCTAAGGGTAAAGCCGCGCATTCACCTAAGCATCCTCATATGTACAACATTTCTCTTTTAATGGCAAACATTTTGTACTATAAAGCATTGCAGGTCACACCACCATCTTATAAAAATTTTCCCTTAAGTTAAGGGGGACATTTCTATCATCCAATAAGCCCGATGCATTATTCCATTTCAACTATCCAATGTGAATTCTACTGATAATATCCTTATCTATTTCACCATCATTTTAAACAATAGATCCAAGATATCTAAAACATGTACTCTTATAAATGACTTAATTGCTCAAAGTCACAATCCCCTCACTAGATCTATTACTATGAAAATTACACTATATATATTCAGTTTTAGGTCTACTCAAGCGAAAACTGAAAACTTTTAGACTCTAAGGTCGACCTCCATAATTCAAGTTTTCCTTCCACTCCCTCTCTAGTCTTATCAACAAGAAGAATATCATCAGCAAAAAGCATATACCAAAGTACATCCTCTTGCAAACACCAAAGTACATCCTCTTGCAAACACCAAAGCACATCCTCTTGCAAACACCAAAGTACATCCTCTTGCAAACACCAAAGTACATCCTCTTGCAAATGTCTAGTGAGAACATCCATGACTAAAGCAAAAAAAAATATGGGCTTAAGGCTAATCCTTGATGTAATCCAACCGAAATGAAAAAATACTTAGTCAAACCACCTTATGTTGGAACGAAAGTAATAGCCAATTAATAGCTCCTGCATACAAAGCTTTATTAATTTGAATATAAGCATTCATAACTCCTTTCTTTTCAAGCACTCTCCATAGCACTTCTCTTAGCACTTTATCATATGCTTTCTCTAAATCAATAAGTAACATAAGTAGATCCTCCTTATTCTCTCTATATTTCTCCATCAAACCTATAAATAAATGTATAGCTTCCATAGTAAACCTACTCGGCATGAATCCAAATTGATCTCTTTTTTTTTTCCAACAACTTAAGTTTTCCCTTTATTGGTATGTCTTCATTTCGATCCAACCTCTTGAGCTCCTAACTCAGCTTTGCATACAGTACCACTGATTTTTTTTTCCAACTAATAAACACCCTTCAAGCTTATCAATCTTAAAGAAGTCATTAGATCTTTGGTAGTACCCAAAGCTTTTCCTGAAGGAAACCCTCCCAAACTTATCCTAGATATCTTGTTTAATTCGATCAATACTTCCACAAAAAAAAAAAAATCCTGATTCCGTGTCATAAACCTCTCTTTCCTTTAACTTAGCTTCCACTTGACGATCAACAACTGATACCTTCTTCACTTGATTATCACCTTACGTCCTAAAAGTGGCACATACCCAACTGGCATCTTTCCTACAACTGTTGACCCCACTCCTTTCCCCAAAGGCTTAGAATGAGAAACCCTAACAATACATTCCACCCTATGGCCAACAGTTCCCATTCATTCAACTTTTGTTTAGTGAACACTTGAATTAACAATAGTTGTTTATAGATCTTTACTTAATTCAATGCTAAAGATCACCAAAGCATCATCATCTTTTGTATCAACATTAACCTCAACATCATCTACAGATAACACTTCAAGAAATTATTATTATTATTATTATTATTACACCATCAATAACATGGAAATTCAATACATTAGCTACACATACTGGAGAATTCATATTTCTTCTAAAAAATATTGTAGTTAACACCATATTATCTACTAGCTTCCTTTCAATAGTGTCCGCACTTCACTTTCTTTAAAGCCTCTCTAACTTAAATTTTATGAGTACGCCGATAAAAAATTAGAAATCTTTATTTCCATTTAGGGTGCTAAGGTCACTAAAGTCAATCGTAGTCTCACAATCTTCAGTAAAAAGTTTAGTAAAATATCTCATCCACCTTTGTTGAATATCGTCTTCTACGAAAACCACTTTTTGATCTTCATCCTTCATACATTTAACTTGAACTAAATCCTTACTACTATCTCTTTGCTTGGCTGACTGATATATTTATACATCAATTTAAATCATTCCTATGGCTCTCGCATACAATTCATATTCCTAAGAATTTATTGTCTCTGATACCATTCTTGTCACGACCCGGCCCGGGGGCTCAAATTAACGAGGCGGGAACGGACGGTCGGACGGTAGATTGAAATATCCAATATCTAAATCTATCACCATAACATTTGAAAGAGCCACTAAAACATCAAATTTGAAAACATACAAACATAAAATCATTAGGACTCATTTAATTACCTTTCTTCTTGCGCGCCTCTCCTATGGTACACGTTTCCACCCCTTCTACTCATTATAATTAAAGTAAGTATACCTGAAAAAAATTGAACAACTAACAGTAAGCCAAAGCTTAGTAAGTAAAACATGTTTCTAACTACGGTAATTCAAGGCGGGAGGAGTAATATGCTAAATATCACTTTCATTCAAACGTATCATAAACTTGATTTTCTATAAACATATCATTTAAACATTAGCATAAATCATAAATCCATAACATTTCATAATCAGTTTACATTCATCATATTAGCATTTGTAACTTCATATCACTTTTCATTTATTCATATCATTTGTTTCATAGAAACATTAAGTGTATAGCGTTATGCGTAAAACATAAATACATATCATATCATAATCAGTTTATATTCGTCATAACTGTATTCATATCTTTCTCATTTTCATATATAATACACCTGTTACAAGAGCCACCGTCTAATTTCGTACCAATGAAGGTACCCCTTTACTATTTGGCTCAAAAGAGCCCCTTTTTCATTGGCTCAAAGAGCCCCTTTACCATTTCCTTTACCATTAACGTGCACGAGTACGACGTCCCCAGCTAGTACCATAAGGGAGTGAGCTCCATCTATTCAATATGCACATACAAGTATTCAATAACAATCATATCATAATCATAACACTTCATGTCATCTCATTTCTATAACATAAGAACTTTATCATATAATACCATAAAATATAACATGTAATTTGCATGATCAACCATTTGATGAGAGTAAAGAAGCATGATTGGTCTATCAAATCATATAACATGTGAGAAACAAGAAACATTACTGTAATTAAGCACATACAAGCTTTCAATATAACATTCATATCTTATCATATCATTTCATATATCACATAAACTCTATCATATAAGGCCATAAAATATAACATATAATTTGCATGATCAACCATTTGATGAGAGTAAAGAAGCATGATTGGTCTATCAAATCATATAACATGTGAGAAATAAGAAACATTACTGTAATTAAGCACATACAAGCTTTCAATATAACATTCATATCTTATCATATCATTTCATATATCACATAAACTCTATCATATAAGGCCATAAAATATAACATATAATTTGCATGATCAACCATTTGATGAGAGTAAAGAAGCATGATTGGTCTATCAAATCATATAACATGTGAGAAACAAGAAACATTACTGTAATTAAAGAACCATGCATACTTATAGAAGTTAGAAATTTGATTCCCTTGCTAGTCCTTCTTCCTTCGATGTCACCACGATTAATCACCTATAAACATTAATTTTGCATACATAAATTATTTAATAATTCCAAACTTAGTTCTTCTTTTCTTATAAATATATCCCAATCTCTCTCTCTCTAATTAAAATTTTATATTTTCGGATTTGCTTAAAACCCTAATTTTTGGGAAACCAAAATTTCATTAATCTCTTATTTTAGCACGCCAAATCCTCACTATTATTTAAATAAATCATTAGAACATTAAATTTTTTGATTATCTAAATTTTAAAATTAGGGAAATGATATTTTTCATAAAAATCTCAATTTCTCATCAAAAGAACCTTCATAAGACCTATAGGAACAATCTTTGTTAAAAAACTTTCACAAAATGTCAACCCTTGGAAAAACCCTAATTTGAAAACCTAAAAGATATTGATTTAAATTTTATATTTTCATGATTAGAAACCTTCCTTAATCTCCCCCTATCATTCTTCTTTAAAAATCTTAAGTTTGGGTCAAACCCTAGAAATCTCTCTCAAAGAAAACTTCTCAAAAAGTTGGAGATATCTAAATTAAAACATACCTTAATCTTCCCCTTTACTTCCTCTATAATTTCGTAAAGGAATATTAAGTTTTTTCCAAACCCTAGATCCTTCTCGTCCAAAAATCTTTAAGAAAAAAAAGGAGGAATAGTCATTCTAATACATACCTTAGCCTTCCCTTAGTCTCATCTACATTTTTCCCCAAGCTTGGCCGCCGGAATCCGCCGCCGGAGCCTCCTCCCGTCGCCTCCCGTGCGTCCGCCCTCTCCCCTTCGCTATTTCGGTCGCACGAATCGAATGGGGATCGATTCAATCGGTCCCCTTAAGAGAAAAGGGAAATTAGGGATTATGCCAAAAGACCACTATGCCCTCAAATGACTTATATTTGCATTAATATTCATAGGGGTAGTTTAGGTATATTAAATCTTCTGATTTTTATATCTCTCAAAATAATTACAATTAACTATAAGTTCTATATATCAAACTGCTCAAAATTTTGCGTAGAATTTTTATAAAATTATTTTCATCGAATTCCGACAACTTTAAAAAATTCACTTAAATCTCATCGCGGCGCATCGAGATGTGTGCAACGCCTACAATCGTCGATTTCAGGTTTTACAGCCACAACAAGCCTCACTATAAAAAGTATCCCCCAGATCAAGAATAGGGATCAATAGGCCCACAATGAAATTTGCATTATTAGAGCTTGTCCTTGCGGAGCTCGATCATGGATACACATGCATATCCATGATCGAGCGAGTTTCGACGAAAGAAATCGCATTAACAAGCCTTCACCAAAGAGACACTAACATTTTGAGGACTCAACTCTTCTAATAGTTCTCCCCAGCTAAGGTCATACATATTTCACAAAAAACCTTGTTCAAGCTACAATAGGCAAACACCTATGGAGCTAATGTCATAAATCCTCCAACTAAAATCATCCTCAACTCAAAGCCACATATATCCAAAAGACTCATCACTTACTATGAGGGGTTTCATCATTTATTTGGCGCACTCACCTTTTAGACTCGGCCAAGATGCCCATCTTGGAGGACTGCACTCACCTTTTAGACTCGGCCAAGATGCCCATCTTGGAGGACTCGTTCACAGCACTCACCACTGATGACTTGCTCAAGATACTCATTAGAGGCATCCCGAGCCACAATAGAGATAGATGACCATGTGTATATCTTTCAATCTAATCCATATGTTTGTCTCTATATATACTTGTAAAATCATACATTATTTCTCTATTTTTTATGAAGCACATCTTAAAGATCATGTCTTTGTTACTGTTCAAATAGATTACATAGTTTCTCGGATAAGTCCCTTAACAGGATTTAGCATAAATTCCTTTTAAATCAAGCTTACGGTAACCAACCGAACAACTCTTATACTGGGACTAAATAAACACCCTTAAAAAACAATCTAAAAAATCATGTTGATCATTCACCTGCTAAAGTTTCAATGATGCATTTTTTTCTTTTGATCCAAGTAGGTTTTAACTTCACATATGGGGAAGATTGTAATTATCCATATTATTTGGACAAAAAACGAGAATTCAGGCTACTCTTTTGAAGCATGTTTCAGGCTTGGTATCTTCTCGTAAATACTCCTTTCCTATAACTCTATCCTCCATACATTGAAGCTTTTAAATGTAAAAAAATGAGAAAATAGAGAAGGCAAGAGATCAGGCTTGGTGATTGATTTCATTCTTGAATAGTGGAATGAAGTAATGAATTATAAGTATAATTATTTTGTTTAAATTGTTATTCAGATTTCTATTTGATTACTTCACATTAACAAGACATTTATACATAAATGTGTAATTCCAATAAATTCGAAGCAAATTAAGAAGTGATCATTTATAAATTAAAATGGAAAATTGAGAACATATTTTTGAAGAATGAGCAATAATCACTGGATAGCTGTGATGCAGGAAAAATGCCTTCAGTGGTTGTAACAATTTAGGACCAGGATGTTTTGATATATTTTTTTTATATCTTTATATAGATAAAAAGCATGTATATCATTTTGGAGGACCTCTGTATATTTTGCTTGAAACTAATCAAGTCATTACATTTCCTGCAAGAAAGTATATTGCACGACAAAAAGAAACCTAATAATTTTGGCCAATTATTATTGCAACTTGAATAAAAAGAAATATAACATAGGATATCAGGTGATCAATGCTTGACAGGAATCAAAACTGACAGTAAAGGTGGAGCTTATAGAAGTGGTAAACAGGGGTGGGGCAAAAAGATACAAGGCAGTTATTACCTAGCTATAGACGACAAAAACATAGTAATTCAACATTCATAGTTTATACCTGAGGCTGTTTAGAGTCTTCAAGGCAAATAAGCGTGAAGCTAGAAAAATAAAGACATAAAAATCTGAGAGAAAAAAATTGAGAGAGAATTATTGTTGATAAATCATCATTTGTCTACTATATGTATTTCTCTTCAATAAGGCACAACCTCAGTAGCTGTGTTGGTAAATCCAAGTCGATGAAGTTTATGAGAATGAAACTACACAGAATTTTCCACAAGTAATTACAAGCCAACATTGATTGGTATTTAAACCAAATATAAGACAAATAGAAATTGTAAAACACCAGAATTACCAAAAAGGTTGAAAACCTTGCAACAGAAAAACCTGGAAATATCAACAAAAAGCTCAATCAAAGTTGTCGATTTTGATCGGAACAATTGGATCAGCTACTTTGAAGTGGCCTACAGTTCGAGCAAAAAACAGCATTTGCTGCTCCAAAGTGAACTTGATGTTTTCAGCCTAGAAATGAAAATTTTCGTTAGAAACTAATGTGTCATAACTAGAAAACTACTAGTAAAATTCAAGAACGAACCTTGCGAAATCCATGCTGTTCTCCTTCATACTCCACTAAAGCAACAGGTAAACCCTTTTCCTTCAAGGCTTTGTAAATCTTTTGGGCTTGATCTGGCAGAACAATCTTCATTAAGAAGTTAATTAGTAAGTCTCCATCAGAAAATAAAAAAATGAAAGGAGATTGAAGCAATTTCAGGACATTCTAATTTCAAAAACTGCACCATATTGTTCACGTACTCCAAAAAAGCAGAACAGGGACGGAATACGAATTTTAAATTAATTGCGTTGAACTGTGTACGGTTATATCATGGATATATATATATTTTTTAATGTTTTGAAAGCAAGAGCATAATAGAAATTAAAGAAGTTTTTGTATCAAATAACAGAATAAACAAAATAAAATAAGCTAAAAATATATAAGTGATCCCAAAAGGCTCTTTAAAGTGCTGAGGATAGTACTTTCCCTCAATACACATTTCAAGACATAAACATATGTCCAGACCCGGTATTATACAACAACAGCAACATCAAGCCTTTGTCCCACTACGTGGGGTCGGCTACATGAATTTTTTTCTCCATTGTGTCCTGTTAAAAGTCAAATTCTCGTTTAAATCTAATAACGAAATATCATTTCTAATATCATATTGATCAATTTGGATTCATGCCGGGTAGATCTACTATGGAAGCCATACATTATCATATGCTTTTTCTAAACCAATAAATATCATATGTAGATCCTCCTTATTCTTTCTATATTTCTCCATCAAACCTCTCAATAAATGTATGGCTTCCATAGTAGAGATACCCAGTATTATATTGATCAATAAATTATTTTTATCACATATTTCATGTTGATCTACAACCTAAAACAACTTGGTGATCTAATTTGATAATTTTTTATAAACACTTGACCCTTTATCAAACTAAATGAAGAAATAGACAGCTTTTAATGGCAAACACCAAAATAGTACTACTTTTATATAAATTTTTTGAAATAAAATCAATTGAAAATACTAGCATCTCTAAGTTACACATGCTAACTATTTAGAGTATAAATTGCAATATTTCTTGTTATTGAAGGTATTCTCCATTATTGTATTTTCCTTTTTTTTTTTTGTCTTCTCTTGGTAATGTATACACTAATGCTTGTACTAGAAGGATGATCCAATAAAAATTTAGTAATTTATAATAGTCTCCTTTCTATTTTGGTAAGAGAGAGATGTTATGAAATCCTCATGATCTTTACTAAAGACCATTCAACTGATGCTTCACTCTTCAAACTTACTCCGCTGGCCTCACACTCCTCTAATTGCTACCCATATGCTCCCTACCGACATCTCCATTAGCTCCTCTATTTCTTGAAGATTGATACACCTTTATGATTTACCGTCGTTCATCACCGACGACTAGGTTGGTATATTTTGTCCTTACCACATCAACATCTTTATTGATGCTCTCTATGAATACTCTCCATAAACACTCTTCATTGATACCTCTATTAACACCCTGTATTGATACCTTAAAGGCAATTTATGTAAATATATGACATATCTCGTTGTTGACATTTTGTGTTCTTTTGAACTACTCTCTTTTATGGATCAATCATTCTCATATTGCGACCATTACAACTATTGAGCACCAAAACCTTCAGACTACATTTTTGGTCACTACTTTTTATAAAAGTGAAGCTGATATTTTATATGCCACCTTGAGTTTGAGGGTAGTATTACCATATTTAAATTATTCTATGCTCTAACTATTTAAAGTAGGAATCTATACTATTTCTTGTCATAGTATTTTCTCAATATAGAGGTTGTTCCCTTTTATTGTATTTTTCTTTATTGGGCTCTTCAGTCTCCTCTCTTGTTTATATCTAGGCACATATATGTTTGCACTAGAAGGACAACTTAATGAATATGTGATCATTTACAATTCTCTCTTTCAACTAATAAAAGTTATCCTAGATGTCATTTTATATATGCTCAAAAATTTTCATTTTAAGTACTCCTACATTATAATAAAACTAATGAATCATAATATAGATTATTTGTTAGTATGCTAATTACATGCTTGATAAATGATCAAATAATCTAAAAATTTTAAGAATTTTGACGTCTTACTATATTTTATGCCTATGTTTATGTTGAATTGTCTTGATTTGTCAATTAAATACTACATTTTTGAAAAATAAAACAAAAAAATGTAAGAAAAAATAACTCTTTCCACAATAATAATTGTAGTCCATCCTTATGCATTCTATTGGCTATTAATTTTTTTCCTCAAAAAATAGATATATATCCTAGAAAATTTTATTAATTAAAAGTAGGGCACAAGGTTCATAAACAACAGGCAAGGACCAACTTAATCGGAGCAGACAGAACAAAGTAGAACTTGGAACAACAACCCTAAGAACCAGGGAACATACCACCCTAGCTCGAGCTATTCTGTTAGTTATAGTTATGACTTCTTATCCTTAAGAAACTTATGCGTCAATTTTTCTATTCGTTTCAAGAACTTTCCAATCAAACCAACCTAAAAGGTGAATTAAACTTTTTATTATGTGCATTTCATTTTTAGCCACGAAGTAAAACAAAAAAGATCGATTCTGAAGTCACAATCAACAGATTGGATGAATTAAACAATAAAGACCTACCTAATAGGCATTAAAAAGAAATTGATTTATAAAGGAATTTTCGGTTCTGGGTTTGTCGGGTATGATCTACCAAACCTAAAAGAGTAGTATAGAAAAGATTTTTGGTGACCGAGTAGGTACTTGCAGTAGACGATTGAAATGGAGGATATTGAATACAAACTACCTTTAAGATTTGTGGACTACAACATAAATTTAAAATGCAAGAAAATTTAAAGAGCAGAAAAAACTGCATGAAAAGTTGATTACTTTAATTTCGCATGTAACCAATAATTGACAATATGGAAACAAAAACATCTAATTCTTTGTAAATCTTGAAATTCGGTGTCTGTGTACCTTGTCATCTAATCCTTGGAACAAGATCACTGGGCAAGTAAATTTGTCAACAAAGTTTATAGGGGACCTCTCAAAATAAGCTTTTTCATCCCCTGAAACATCAAAGACAAATAAATAAAGCTAGTCGTGAAGACGTCAGTAGTATTATGGTAAACTGTCAAAGATTAATCCTTACCAACAAGTCTATCAATATAGTGTGACTCAAATTTATGAGTCTCTTCTCTCAGCAATGCCAAGTCAGCCACCTGTAGATACCCCAAAAGAGAGGAGTTATTAAGTCACCAAAAGAATCATTTTACTAAAGAAGGTAAGACTCAGGAAATTCTTTCAGGCTACCAAAATAGATTACTAATTCACAAGAAAATGGGGTACGAACTCAGGTATTATGATTACAAAGCTGGGATTTTAACGATTTTGAAAGTTGGGAAGATCTGTGATATTCAAACATTGTGAACAACAGAAAAACCAAAAGAATACTAGAATTAGGTAAACCGTAAGCAGTGATAAAGCGCCACATGGCGTGAGCCTCCACCACTTGTTAAGCCATTTTTAGAGGCATATCCCAACAAGGAACGAAGGTATCATCTCAAGGTATTTTAAACTGAAACTTTGAGGAACTTTCACATGTAAGGCTCATTTTCAAACTTCTTGCTGAAATAAAGAGGCGCTGCTTTGCAAACGATAGGTAGCAACAATATCATGTCAAATAAATATCTGCCGAAAATAGTTATCCGAGTGAGCTTTTGCATACTTCACTGTAAGGTGCTCTGAAAAGTAGGTCAAACTCTTGTATTGAAAGCTAACATGGTCATTTTCAAAGGGAAGATTATATAACCTGTTTTAACCTTGGTGCTACGATTTTAGCTATGCATGGAGTTGAAATTTTCTGTAGTCACAAGCTCGTTTCAGGGCAAGCGACGTGGCCACTTCACAAGACATTTATAAGTTTTGAGAGTTAGTGGTTTAGGATATTCCTGACAATGAAGGTGATTACTATCTCTTTAAAGTTGATGTCTTCCACATCTTCCTGATCATAAACTTTGATCTCAAGTTGTTGCCCCCACCTGGTCCTTGGTGACAATTGATGTGACATGAGAACGCTCGTTAAGCTAAACTAGCAAAGATCTTCTTCTCTTTCAATTTTTGAAGTCAGCAAATGTTGGGATCCCCCAGAGAGGTCAATCATTGGTATTCTTTTTATTTTATACTCTTTTGTTTTTCTTGGAATGATCCTCTTAGGTATTGACCAGCAGAACATGGCCAGCAAAAGATTGGATTGTTTTGCTTATCAAACAAACTTTTAGATGCAGTTTAAATTTTATAATCAGAAGAATCTCTTGGTGATAATCTTCAAGAGCAGTACATGGATGTCACACACCAATGTTCTTCACCGATTAGCTATAGAAGTTGGTCCCTACTATTAGGTATAATGATCCTCCTCATTAATCTCTTCAAGAATTTTGTCTTCGTAGGAAAAAGCTTCGCCATCATCCCTCTAGAGATGAAAGACAGCTAGGACAATGGCTCATGATCGGAAACCCTACAAGGGGTCACTCCTACCTTTGAGAATAGGACTCTTTGAGTGTCAACCACCATAATGGTTAATTAATAGGACCACTTTTTTTGAGATCCACACTTCACATGTCATTTCAATGGGGGTAGCTTGGTGGAACAACAACAACAACAACATCAAGCCTTTATCCCACTACGTGGGGCCGGCTACATGAATCCTTTTTCTCCATTGTGTCCTATTAAAAGTCAAATTCTCGTTTAAATCTAATAAAGAAAGATCATTTCTAATATTTTCTAGCCACGTTTTTTAGGTCTACCTCTACCTTTCTTAACATGAGTCAAATCTAAGACCTCTACTTTCCTAACCGGGTCATCGAGAGGCCGCCGTTTTATGTGACCAAACCATCTAAGGCGGCTCTCTCTAATCTTATCTTCCACTAGAGCTATTCCAACCTTTTCACGAATATGCTCATTTTGTATCCTATCTCTAAGGGTAAAGCCACTCATCCGCCTGAGCATCCTCATCTCTGCAACACTTAGAATTATGCTTCTCTTTTAATGGCCAACATTCGGCACCATAAAACATTGTAGGTCTCACCACCATCTTATAGAATTTTCCCTTAAGTTTGAGGGGTACTTTTCTATCACACAATAAGCCCGATGCATTCTTCCACTTCAACCATCCAACTTAGATTCTGCTGATAATATCCCCATCTATTTCACCATCACTCTGAACAATAGATTCAAGATATCTAAAACATTTACTCTTATTAATGACTTGATCGCCCAAAGTCACAATCCCCTCACTAGGTCTATTATTACTAAAATTACACTCCATATATTCCGTTTTAGATCTACTCAAGCGAAAACCTTTAGACTCTAAGATTGACCTCCACAATTCTAGTTTACCTTCAACTCCCTCTCTAGTCTTATCAACAAGAAGAATATCATCAGCAAAAAGCATACACCAAGGTACATCCTCTTGCAAATGTCTAGTGAGAACATCCATGACTAAAGCAAAAAGATATGGGCTTAAGGCTGATACTTGATGTAATCCAACCAAAATACGGAAATACTTGGTCAAACAACCTTGTGTTTGAACACAAGTAATAGCTTATGCATACATATCTTTAATGATTTGAATATAAGCGTTATTAACTCCTTTCTTTTCAAGAACTCTCCATAGCACTTCTCTTGGAACTTTTGTTGACTGTAACTTCCGCAAAACAGCCGGCCACAACCCACGACCTCGCCCACGATCTCACGGCAACCGTTTCCCTCTCACGACACAAAACAACGAAACTCTCCCCATTTTTGCACACACGCGCTCAGAACCGGAAAAGGAGGCTCTCAGAACCAAAGAAAAAAAAAGATTTCGTGACTTACCTCAGAGCTCCCGATCTTCGGCACCCGACGTCGACACCGCCGGCTTATACTCTCGCCGCCGCCTGCACCAGCATCTCCGGCCGAAACTAGCCGCCGACCTCTGCACCAGACCTTGCCGACCAATCTCGTCGTGGATCTCCTACTCCGACGTCAACCCTTCTAGCCGATCGAACTCCATCCATTGCTCTTGCTCTTGCCGGTCTCCATTAACTCCAATAGTCGAATCCCGCCGCCTTGCCCTAAGCCGCCGCCGGCCGGACTCGCCAACCCAACTCCACCCGAACCCCGGCTGCCGTCTCCACTTGCAAAGCCGACTGTTGTGCCCTAGATCCGGGTGAGCCCGTTGCAAGCCACCGGCTGACCCACTTGCCGACCCGCCTCCGGCCGACCTGCCTCCGGCCAATCCGCCTCTAGCCGCCGTCGACCTGCTCCCGTGGGTGACTCCGGCTCCTCCCCGTCTCCGTCTCCTTCCCAACCTTCTCCCCCTCCAGTGGCGGAGCCAGAAAATATATTTAGGGGGGGCCTAAATTAATTTTCTTAAATTCTCCCTCAACTTTTTACATGTAGGCTTGGGACCGGCATAGGTAGTTTTAATTTTTTTTTTCAAATTATTATTTATGAATGTAGAATATTAAATATAAAATAATAAACAACTTACAATAAAAAAAACTTTGGTAGCATAGAAAAATTAATTTAGCTACTTTGGACGTAAAAAAATTTCGTCTATAAAAAAATATTTGAAAAATGGCTAGAAATCAGTAACAAAAAAATGATTATTGTCTAATAGCAAAGCAATTAAAAAATTGTCTCAAATAAATCCTAATTATATAATATTTATAAAAGTTATATAACATAAAATTATATGATATTTTTATAAAATTAAAAAAATTAACATGTGAATTTTTATTATATTTAAATAGCATGAAATTACATATGTAAAGAAATTAAAAATAATACAAATATTAGCTTTAAAATATATGATAAAAGAATAAAGTATAAGAGAAAAAAAAATCTCATATTAGAAATGAGAAAAGTCACATGAATAATAATTGAAATGTTGATGTAGAAGAAAAAGTATAAAACAAAAATAGAGAGAAAGAGAGAGAGAGAGAGAGCATGGTGGGGTTCCTTAATAGACGGTTAATTTTTTTTTAAGGGGGGCACGTGCCCCCCCTTGCCCCCCCCTCCCTCCGCCATTGTCCCCCTCTCAGTTATAATATTATATGTATATAATATAATATACTTCAATTATATTATTATTATTATATATATAATATAATATATACATTATAATATAATAATATAATATATATGTATATTATATATATGCATATATTATTAATATTATTATTATTATTATATAATTATGCATAATAAAATAAATAAAAGAGAGAGGGAGAGAGAGAGGAGAGAAAAATTTTAAAATAGATATGAAGACTTGAAGGAAGTCCTGGGGTTTGATTCGGTCCCCCGAAGCCCTCGATCGTCGAGCTAATCCGATCGAGGGATTGAAGACTTGAAGACTCAATCTCCTCGCCGTTGATTCGCTCCGGCCGAGTCGAGCCAAAATCTCCTCGCTGTTGATTCGCTCCGGCCGAATCGAGCCCTTCCTTACCTCCCAGCGTCGGGGAGGGGACGCCGGGAGACTGCCGAAATTTTCTTGAAATTTCTGGACTTAGAAAAAATTTTGGACTTATACAAACTTTGGAAAAACATGGATCTAATTTAAAATTAATTGAAATAATTTATTTTTTAATTGAAATAATTAGATACTTAATCTAAATTCAATTGAACTTAAAATTCTCTAATTAATTTAAAACCTACTTTAATTTCAAATTAACTTAACTTAAATTAGTTAATTAAAACAGAATTAAATTAGAAATCATAAATTCTCATTTTTTTTAATTAACTAAAAAAAACATGATAATTAAATCAATTTTAACTAATTAATTATTGAACTGAATCAAAATCTAATTAACACACTTGATATAAAACTCAATTAAAATTAATTTAAAATTAAACTCTAATAAAAAAGTCTGCTGATTTAGTGAATAAACCCTTTCATCAATAGAAAAGAATCAACTAATTTAAATGATTAAATAATTTCAAAATATAACCTAAACTTTAACTTAAAATTGATCAAATTTTAATAAAGCAAATTTTAATTAAAATTTTTAACCAATTAAATGAGCAAATTAATTTATATAATTATATAATCTCAAAATACATTAACAAACTAATCAAATCAATTTTAACATAATTAATTTTTAAAATACATTGAAAATTCAACTTAAAATTTAATTTTAATAAAAAATTTCATTTAATTAACTCACTCATTTAATTAATATAATTCAAATAAAATAAACACAACACAAGAGTGAAATGTTTCAAATAGTCCAATCTAAGTACAAGCTCTTATAAAGCTCTCCAACAGCTCTCCAAATAGCTTTCAAGCTGCAAAGCCCTCAAATACGAGCTCTCAAAAAGCTCTCCAACAAGTGGCGGCTCACACAATAGCTCTTTAACAGAACAGCTCTTCAAACTATTGAACAACTACAACTGATAAAAAAAATACAAGGAACAACATATTTTGTTCAACAAACACCCTTACGAGTTGATAGTCCTCTTATATCAGTTATATATATGACTTTCAATTTCAAGGATGAAACATGCCATTCAACAGAAAGGGTTCAATTTGTCAAGATCTATAGTGATTGACGCTTCAAATCATTTCCTTCAACCCAAAGGAAAAATACAACGCACTATAATTCACCTATAAATGGGAGTGGAGAATTTATAATGCCCACTATAAGTATACTAAATTTCACCTTTGAGCAGGAATAGGAAATTCGTAGTGCCCACTACAAGTATGCTGAATTTCACCTATGAGCAGGAATAAGAAATTCGTAGTGCCCACAACAACTAACCTACAAGCAAGAACAAGGGGCTTGTATCGAACAAATTAGATCACCTAGGGAGAGAATAGGAGAACTTATAGCAAGCAAGATAATTCTCCTACAACAAGAGCACGATCTCCTAGTACCTATTGACAAATGCTCTCTACGAGTTGTGCTAAGCGATGTTTAGAGGAGTTAAAACAAACTAAATGCAATAAGTGAAATCTAATACGATACCACGCCACCGGATCCGCAACATGTGTACAAGCGGACAGAAGGCGTTCGTAGGCCCTTTAAAAGAAATCTCGGCCTTTTCTAAATGAAATCACGTGTTTAAATGGATTATATTTAAATAATTTAAAATTACCTCTTATGTGTTAGATATGATCCCTTAAACTGAAATAGACCCCTGCATGTGCTCCGGTCAACATTAAGTTACAAACACAAATGTTCGAGAATGCTACGCAGGGTCAAATGCTACAACCCACATGTGCTCCGACCACTACAAACGATTTTAAAATCTAATGGTCCGAGAATGCTACGCGGGTCTAAATTCAAGACTCATCCTCCTCGAAAGGACTGGAGTCGACATGACTTAAATCATAAAATGCCTCCCAAAATCCTACGAAAACACTAGTGACTTTAACGTCACCCCGAGGATGGCTGTGTTGACACGAAATCTCAACCAGAGGGGTCAAATCTCAAATTCAATAAAAGCCCAAATTCTTAACATGAAATACATCACTTAAAAATTTAAAACTAAAAAACACATCCACCTCCCGCAACCGTTTGTGGGGGTGATAAATTTGAAATTAACCTCAGCTCACAAAGAGCGAATGCATGCCGGGTGTATCGCTAAGATTCATCCTCAAATAGTCTCTTGCCAGCAGGGACGTGGCACGTGCCCTCTGATCGGGTGGTTTCGCCGCAAAATGACACCATTATATTACGATCACGGCCAAAGCCCGTATGTTCCCTAAAGGCGTCAAACCCTTGAGTGATGAATCATAGGGTATATTCGATAGGCACAAAGCCCTCTGTCAGCTAAGGTGGATTCAAATATATCCCCTTAGACAAACACCAACCCAGGTCTACAAGGTATTATTGGAGGAAGCAACCCATGGCTGCCGATAAGGTACCTTCTGTCAGGTTGGGTCGACTACCTCCTCTGACTGAGTAGACCAGGGATTATGATAGCCCGGGATGACGGAACCATGGGATCTTGATCGGGCTCGTCTTCATTCTCCCACCACCAGTTTTAAGTTCATGGTGATAAATTTCAAATCATAAAGTCAAATTCAAACCCTAAATTTGTTGCTATTATATACTGGATTTAAGATCCATGCGATCACTTTAACAACTAGCCTTAATCGAAAGTTCTCTCCTGTTAGCGGGAGGGGTAATTAACTATAGGGGCTTGCGCCTATAGGAAACCAGAACTCAGATCAAAAAGTCCTCACAAATTGAGGGCGAAATCTCTGGGTAGTGTCTTATCTAAAACCCAATCTGCCTTCTGAAAATTCACCCGGAACCTAATTTTGTTAAAACTCTCTGCCGTCATCGTCACAAATAAAAGAAAAATAGACCGATGGCGCGGAGAGGCCGGTAGCGCATCCAATGAAATTTTCGGAGCCCACAGATTTCTGGCGACTCCGCTGGGGACGGTTTCTCTTTCCATCTTTGGCTAGATATACATAAACTATAATAGCTATAAAAATGTTAAAATTCTAATAAATTCATTAATATTAGGGTTTTGAAATAATGCAATCCAATAAAATTTATATATATTATTTCATTCTGTCTAGTCTCTGCACTCTGAAAGTGTGGGGTGATGTATCAATTTTTGACTACTAACCCTTACCTTTCTTTTGTGCAGAATGGAACTACAGAATACTCCCTTTACCGTCCAACTGGGACGAGACGCTAGCATTCAGCTAGCGAATGCTTTCATCAATACTGGAGACTCTGAAGCCACTATCCGATTTGGAAGCTTAGAGTTCTCTGCAGCTACTGCAATGGCTGCCACCGTACCTATTTACGGCATGACTGTTCAAGGCCATTCTGCGAGGCCTGACTGTGCTGAAACTTATGCACGACGTGCCTATTCCGTGCAACAGCCACGAGCTACTAGAACCGCTACTGCTAAAGCAGTTCAACAAAACAGGATCTCTGTCTTCGAAAGACTATCGCAGCCCAAGGCCCCAACCACAGAGAGGGTCGTAACTGGAGAAAGAATATCTGTGGTACCTACTCGGGCCACCACTCTGCCAATCGGGTTATCTGCACCCAGGAAGGACGATGCTGAAGCCTGCTCATCTGGAGGAAGGCTCACAAGAAGGCAAAGGAGAAAGTTGAATGCCAAACTACGAGCTCAACAACCATTGCCAGTGCATCCATCAACACTCCCAGCCTTGGAACCAGAGGTTAACGTTTCCACCCATAACAAGTTTGCAAATCTAAAATGGGTGAAGAGGAACAGCCCTACTGGCGAGTTGAAACAGTCATTTTGGGATCAACAGCCCCAAACCCCTATTCCTCAAACGAAGAAGCATGAAACTCTGTCCGCCAGGATACACAGAGTTTTGAAAGCTGCAAAGGAGAATGGCTTAATGAAGAAGAGATATCAAAAGCCATTAGCAAATAAGACTACAAGGATCCCACAAAGAGGGTTACCAGCTGCCACGGTAACTCAAGAGAAATTAAGATCAATCCCACGTGGTGAACATTGGAGCGTGAAACCTGAACCTCGTGTTCAGGGATCCCTATCAAAAGGTCCCAGTGGAAAGGTAAAGAAATTTGAAGGCCGAGACCTCCTGAAAGAAAATTACTACAGAAGAAAGTAAATATAGGTGTGACATCTGGTGCAGCCTCCCAGAGATCCACCTTTAATAAACATCGTCAACAATGGGTACCTAAGGAGAAGGTTCCTATTACTGACACTTGCAATAATCGACACCTTGGAAAATTTTCTAAGGAATTCTATTGCCAGCCAACTTCAGCCTCTCAGAAGAAGGTCAATTTTGACCATACTCCTCCAATTGAAGAAGTTCATGTACCACATGCAGAGCCAGAGATCTACTGGAAGCGTCGCTCTGAGATTCAAGTACAAGAAAATGATGACGATGAAGATGAAGACACCATGGAAGTCGAGGTAGTTTACATGGTGGGGCATGGTGATGAGCCACATCAAACATGTGGCTATCGACGACGCAACGAAGCAGGACCCGCCTTTTCTAAAACAACAACCTCTCAAGAAGATCAAGCTTAGCACGAGCAGTCAGAAGGAGTTCCCTCAGACGGTGAACAAAATGATGATCAAGATGAAGAAGTGCTTGCTGAGACATTAGCACAAGCACAAAGACGTTTGAAACTCCAGATGAAAGAAAAAGATAAGGAGATATCCGATCTGAACAGCAAGATGACAGAAATGATGGCACAGATGACTGCGATGATGCAGTTAATGCAGAAGAACATCATTACTACTCCTGCACTTGCTCAACCAATTGATCATCATACGTCGGGTCAGCCCGTTAATCAGCAGATATCCAGTAGTGTTCATACTAATTTGCCAACCGGCCCAACACCCCAGGTGTCTGGAATACGAACCACACATGAAGAAGGAAATGAGGCTGATCAACCTGTTCATCTACAAGCTCACCAAAATGTTACAAGTACATCTGAGCCGATGATGACTCCCCAATTAGAATCAATCATCAATGAAAAGATTAAGGCTGTCATTGCCTCAGAGCAGGTAGAGAAGTTTGTGAGCAAGGGTCGCCCGTATCCGGCCGAGTATGATCAGGTGCCCTACCCTAAAGGCTATTCAGTGCCTAAGTTTAATACTTTTAATGGCACCGGCAATCCTAAACAACACTTGGCTCAGTTTAAAGCAACATGTGAAAATACTGGGGGCGTTGATGATCTGCTATTCCGCCAATTCATTAGTAGTTTGACTGCAACTGCTTTTGAATGGTACACTGAGCTGCCCAATGATTATGTTAAGACATTTTCAGAACTAGAGAATATGTTCGTGAAAAGGTTCGCCAGTGCTACGGAGAAGACTACTATCGCTGACCTTTCCTTAGAGAAACAAAAAAGGGTGAGTCAGTGACGAAGTACATCACTCGTTGGCGTAATATGAGTATGAAATGCGAACAACAGTTGGAAGAGGAGCACGCTGTTCAACTGCTTTTGGGAAACATCGATGATAAGATGTTACAATTTTTATGCATGGCCTCCATCAGCACTTATCAGGAGCTACTGGACAGAGTAGCTAAATTTGAAAAATTGAATTTGTCTAAGTTTGAAAATTATTCAGATAGGCCCCGAAGAAATAAAGCCGTGGACAATAGAATAGATGAGATCTACTCTGCATCATCTTTAAGGATCGATAAAGAAAAACAGTCTACTCCTAAAGATGATAAAGGAAGACAATATTCTAAACCTCAGCCAAAACTAGTATTGGGAGGAAACGACAGGTCTCAAACTTTTCGTGATGGAGGAGAACGTGCAAGGCCAAGAACCGGTGATCGAATCACATCCCTTAAAGAAAAAATGAATAGAGAATATTCTTTTAAGAGGGAAAGTGTGGCAAAACTATTCAAGCAGGCGCTTAATGCTGGTCTTGAATTACCAGAATGTAAAAGACCAGAAGAAGCTGAGCAGAAAGATAATCCTAATTTTTGCCCGTATCACCGAGTTATCAGTCACCCTATCGAAGATTGTTACGTCTTCAAAGACTGGCTTGAAAAGAAATATAGAGATGGTGAGTTCACGCTATCAAATAGCATTTTAGTTCATCCAAAGGAGTCTGTGAAGATGATTATGACTTCTCCTATAACCCCCGCTAAGGAAGGAGATAAAATGAAAGGAAAAATGATGCCAGAAAAAGAAGAATGGCAGACTGCAATCTCCAAGAAGACAAAAAAGATGTTCAAACAACTAGAAGGAGTTCCTGGTGTAAAATGAAAATCCTCTACGGAACCAATACTTGAATTAAAAGAAAATCCAAATTCAAGTGCATCCACTTCCAGGTCATCAACTTGGAGGCGTTCTAATACAAGACGATTTTATAAGACATCCTCCAAGAAGTCCAGTAACTCAAATAAGCATGGCAAGCCGAAAAAGAAGAGGACTGTACTTCAGAAGATCATCAACAATTTGGAAGATTATCATCAACCAGCGAGACGGCCCATAATACTTACAGATTTTATGTCTGAGCTTCAAATAGACCAATCAAAAGTGAAAGATGATGAACAAGAAGAGGAAGAATCACTCCATGTGGAAACATGCCGAGTCATCTCAGTAGCATCGATTGCATGCCAACGAGACTCTTTTAAAGGTTATGATGGGGGTCAGATAGTAATGTCTTCTACAAAAATGACTGATAAAAGGACATCTGAGTCTTGTCTGATGGTGTTACAAACAGATTGTAACTCAGAAGAAGAGTTATGTTTTCCAAGTGACGATGAGTCAGATCAACAAATGACTTCGCAAATGGAGTGTGTAAAGTTGAATGAAGATTCTGAAAATGCAAAATCTTCATCAGAAAAGGCTGAGTCAAATGATGTGGCTCAAGTACAATTGAGAAGTGGCAAAGTGCTGCCTCCGCCACTAAAAAAGGGGTTATCAAGCAAAGATAAGGGAAAAGATATAGTCATCAATGCAGAAATCATCCCTAAAGATCATAAGAAGAAATATGATACAAATAAAGGGATAGAATACAATATCATTTCCCACTTGAGAAAAATCCCAGCACAGCTCAGCATCTATGAAGCTCTTCTAATGTCAAGAGAGCTTCGAGAAACCTTGATACAGGCTCTGAAAAATTCAGAAAGATATGAGGCGTATTTTGCAGAAAGATGTTTGAGTGAAGTCCTTCATGCCAGGAATGAACATGTTGTTACGTTCTCTGAAGAAGATCTCATGCTGGGGACTACAGAACATAATCGTCCTTTATATGTTACGGCAGAAAGTGATGGCATCATAATCAAGCGAATTCTGATTGACCCAGGGTCTTCAATAAATCTCATGAGCTTGCGCACACTAAGATCACTATCCTTAGATATTACACATCTCGGGCCAGATAAACTTATGGTGCACGGTTTTAACGAGAAAGGGCAAAAAACTATCGGGTCATTTGTCCTTCCCCTAAAATTTGGAGAGCTAAGCACAGAAGCCAAGTTCCAAATTATCGATGCAGACACTTCATTCAAGGCACTTTTGGGTAGATCTTGGCTTCATGAGAATGGTCTGGTTCCATCAACTATGCACCAATGTATGAAATATCTAAAGGATGGAGAAGAGTTCCGGATCTCTGGAGATATGCAACCCTTCGCAGTCGACGAAGTAAAAATTTATGATGATGCAAAATACTTCATTCCAAATGAAGTAAAGCCGACAAAATCTTCTGAAGCTAAAGCATCGACATCAAAGAGTACTAAAGAAGTTGAGAAAAAAGAGACAGGAAGAAAGAACATGATATCAAATCTTCCTAAAAGAGTTAATATGCTTCCTAAATCAAATAAAGTTGTACTCCATTTGGGAAGTGACACAGAGGAAGATGATGATGTCTCTGAAGCCTACAAGCCTTTGGTTAATGAAAAGCCAAAGGAAAATACTTTTGTGGTTACCTTAATCCCTCCACAACACTTCAGAGAAATAGTATCCCGTGAGGTTCATAATGTTGAAGAGCTTAAAACATTTTATGTACCTCCCCTACACGGTAGTAGAGGACCGGGAAGCTTATTTTATAAATTTGGAGAATATCAAGAAGAGAATCTCAATGAACATGAGAATTTCAATGAAGATGTAGAGATAATTCCTACAGAAATGCCCAGATATTGTCCCAAAAGAATTCAACAGATGATACGGAAAGCTGGAATTCATAATATGGTTACTTGGCGACGAGCACGTTTCTTTCAAAGAATGTGGTGTCAAGAACTATCAAAGATGGGTAGTCGTGATACAAAAGGCCTCGGATTTATCATAGCAGAACATGCTCAGAAAAATACATGTTATGCGGTAAAAGATAAACATTTAACTACTGAAGACACAGATACGAATGAAGAGAAAGATGTGGAAACTAAACCTGCACCAGAAGAGCTTGAAGATGGTGGACAGGCCGCTACCATAGATGAACTGAAAGAAATAAACTTGGGAACTGATGAGGATCCTCGCCCGACCTTTGTCAGTGCTCTTCTTTCAAAGAATAAAGTTGAAAAGATGAAAGCATTACTCAGTGAATTCAGGGACTACTTTGCTTGGACATACGATGAAATGCCAGGCTTATCCCCTGATATAGTTGTTCATAAACTAACCATTAAACCAGGTGCAATACCTGTTAAGCAAGCTCCAAGACGAATGAGGCTAGAAATCGAAGAGCAAGTGATTGCAGAAACCAAGAAACTTATCGAAGCAGGTTTCATTCGAGAAGAGAAATATGCTGATTGGATAGCCAATATTATCCCAGTGAAAAAGAAGAACGGACAAATTCGTATATGTATTGACTATCGAGACCTGAATAAGGCGTGTCCAAAAGATGACTTTCCACTTCCAATATCAGAATTGCTGGTTGATAATACGTCCAACTACGACATATTCTCATTTATGGATGGATCGTCGGGCTACAACCAAATCAGAATGGCACCTGAAGATGAGAAACATACATCTTTTAGGACTCCCATCGGCATATTCTGCTACATAGTTATGTCATTTGGCTTGAAAAATGCTGGAGCTACATACCAAAGAGCTATGACACATATATTTGACGACCTCATCCACCAAAATGTTGAATGCTATGTGGATGATTTTGTTGTCAAAAGTATAGATCGAAAAGATCATTTTGAAGATTTAAGAATTGTATTCGAGAGGATCAGAAAATTCAATCTCAAAATGAACCCACTCAAGTGTGCTTTTGAAGTTTCCTCAGGAAAGTTTCTTGGGTACGTGGTACGATATAGAGGGATTGAGGTTGATCCTAACAAAGTCAAGGCAATCATAGAAATACCTCCTCCAAAAAGTCTTCGTCAACTTCGTTCTTTACAAGGACAACTTGCATTTATACGACGGTTTATCTCAAATCTATCCGGCAGATGTCAACCATTTGCAAAACTGATGAAGAAAGATGTTCATTTCAAATGGTATGATGAATGTCAAGAAGCTTTTGACAGTATCAAGAGATATCTGTTAAGCCCGCCTATTCTTGTAGCACTAATTCCAGGGAAACCTCTTATCCTATACACCGCAGCGTTAGAAGAGTCCCTTGGAGCATTGCTAGCTCAGCACAATGAAGAAGATAAAGAAAATGCACTCTACTACATCAGTCGAAGATTGATTGGAGCAGAGATATGTTACTCTCCAATTGAGAAACATTGTCTGGCGCTGATTTTCGCAGTTCAAAAACTCCGCCACTATATGTTGTCTCATAAAATTACGCTGATATCAAAGATCGATCTGCTGAAGTTCTTGATGACAAGACCAGCGTTGACAGGTCGACTAGCCAGGTGGGCAGTGATACTTTTGCAGTTTGATATCACATATGTTCCACAAAAGACAGTAAAAGGGCAAATCTTAGCAGATTTTCTTGCCGCACACCCTGTTCCTGCAGATTCACCGCTCAATGATGATCTGCCCGATGAACAAATTTTAGTTGTCCAAGAAGGAGAGAAGTTACAGATGTGGGAGATGTATTTTGACGGTGCATCGTCAATTAAACATGCCCAACCTCCGAACCTACCAAAAGCTCGAGCTGGTGTCGGTCTTATCTTCATAGCACCTAATGGAGGGATAATGAGATTTTCATTTGGTTTAACTGAACCCAGAACCAACAACGAAGCAGAATATAAAGCTTTAATAGCGGGTCTCGAGATCGCTATTTCAATGAAAATTCAAAACCTCAAAATTTTTGGTGATTCTCAGCTCATTATAAATCAAGTACTAGGTATCTATAAAATTGGCAGAGTCGAGTTTATTTAACATCATAAACGAGTCCTCGAACTCTTGAAGCAAATTACAAATGTTACATTGATTCAAGTATCTCGAGCCCATAATAGTAAAGCAGATTCTTTAGCAAAGCTTGCTAAAGAAATGGCGAGCATGAATGACGAGCCAGTACTAATCAGTGTCAACACTCGTCGAGTACTAGAGCTAGCAATTCTATGTTTCCCGCAGGTAGAGGGGTCAACAAATTCAAGCCAGCAGGATACAACTTTGGTGGTTCCTCAACCTCCCCAACAAATTATTCTGGAAAATTAAATAGATAAACCTCCAATATTTACAGAAAAAAAATTTGGCAGAACCTCTAAATCCTGGCTTGAATGCCTAGAGGTTGAAGAGCAAAACGACTGGAGGCAGCCTTTCATAGACTACTTCAGAGAAAGCAAACTCCCGACAGATAAATCATTAGCTACGCAGATCAAAAAGAGAGCGTTGCGATATGCATTTGTTAATAACACGCTATATCGAAGATCATTCGATCAAATGTGGCTACGATGTTTAGGAAAAGAAGAAGTGGATAAAGTTATTTCTGAAGTTCATGAAGGACTATGTGGTGCACATCAATCGGGTCCTAAAATGACCATTAAAATTAAAAGAATGGGTTATTATTGGCCATCAATGATAAAGGACTGCATAAATCATGCAGAGATATGTCATGAATGTCAAATTCATGGCAATATTATACATCAACCTCCAAATCCTTTGCATCCTACTATAACATCTTGGCCTTTTGAATGCTGAGGGACAGATGTAATAGGGCCAATTGATCCACCATCATCTGCTGGACACCGCTTTATATTAGCTGAAACAGATTATTTTTCTAAATGGGCTGAAGCGGTACCATTCAAAGAAGTCACTGCTCATCATGTGATCAACTTCTTTACTCATAACGTTGTCTACAGATTTGGTATACCACGCCGCATAATATCAGACAACGGTCCAGCTTTCAAAAGTACAAAGATATACAAATTCATTGAGGCATAAAATTGATTGGCGATATTCATCGATCTATAATCCAAGAGCAAATGGATTGGCAAAAGCCTTCAACAAAACGCTGGTAAAACTGCTCAAGAAAATCCTCACTAAAAATAAAAGGGAGTGGCATACTAAGATGGCAGAAGCATTATGGGCGTATCGTACTACATACAAGACACCAACAAAAGCAACTCCTTATGCGTTAGTATTTGGAGCTGAAGCAGTACTTCCACTCAAAGTTGAATTGCCATCACTTCGAGTAGCTGTTCAGTACGACCTCACAGAAGAACAAAATGCTCGCCTACGAATGGAGGAGCTTGATGCACTTGATGAGGTCAGGCTCGAAGCTCAACAAAATTTAGAAATTTATCGAGCAAGAATGGTAAAATCATTCGACCGTATGGTACGCCCTTGAGCATTTCAAGAAGGAGAATTGGTCCTGGTGCTGAGAAGACCAATTATCCCACACCGAAAAATTGGTGGCAAATTTGAACCAAACTGGGAAGGCCCTTTTGTCATCGAGAAGGTGTACCAGAGAGGAGCCTATCAACTCATCGATATGAAAGGTCGACAACCTATGCCCCCGATCAATGGGAGATATCTCAAGAAGTACTATTCTTAGAGAAAGCAAGTTAAAGATCATTCCTTGCAAAGAAAGAAAATATTTCTAAGATGTTTTAGAAATTCTCCCACAAGACAGGGGGCATTTTTAAATATTTATTTGGGTTAACATCGATCCCCAAATAAATATTTAAAATCATTCAGAATGCTTTTACTTCATAAATAAAGGGCAGAAGCTGGAGATTTCAAGAAAGCAAATATACGATCATTGCAAAGATTGAAGATTCATCTTTAAATTTTGTCAAGATCTCGAGGTTCAGATTGAGAAGATGTTTTGATCTGACAACCTCAACAAATCAAATTCAACAAGTACAAGATGCTATAGTATAAGTCCAGTGCTCAAATATGTATAATATCAGTCTCAAAAAGCCTATATGCGGCCGAGCCACTGACAGCTTTACCTACTCAACAAGACATGATAAGAGGCCGTAGTAGGAAGGCACCTGTTTTGTTAGCCCGATGACAAATACTATCAAGTCCAATATTTGTCAAATTTATCAAATCAAAGTATTTAAATTCAAAAGATTTTCTCAACTAACAAAGGGAGTGAGGCAAAATCCAGAAGAAGATTCTCAATCAACTCAAAGGCACAAAGCCACAATGAAAATTATCGTCAAGTTAGAGGCATTATCCTTCAATAAATCTGTCAAGCACAAAGCTAAAATCGAAGGAGCTTCTCTTCTTCAGCATGTCCGATAAAGCACAAAGCTTAGGATCGAAGAAGTCGTCCCGCAGTTCTTATAGAGCCATAGGCTGAACTAAGGGAATATTACTATCATCAAAGTCCTCCATGCATAAAGCCTTGGACAGATGACTATTTTCCACCGACCTAATACAAATCTAAAAAGTGTATAGGTCACCGATATGGATTCTTCATCAAGCCCAAGAAAGCACAAAGCTAGGGCAGAAGATATGTTCTATGCCTGACAAATTCAGAAGATAAATCAGGGATATCTAGAAGACCCTCTATGTGACATCTAAAATCTAATTTTAGATATCCGTAAGGTCAACTAGCTTGCAACAAACATGATCAGCTATAGGCGCATATCATATTTGTTGGGGGGCATTTGTTGACTGTAACTTCCGCAAAACAGCTGGCCACAACCCACGACCTCACCCACGATCTCACGGCAACCGTTTCCCTCTCACGACACAAAACAACGAAACTCTCCCCATTTTTGCATACACGCGCTCAGAACCGGAAAAGGAGGCTCTCAGAACCAAAGAAAAAAAAAGATTTCGTGACTTACCTAAGAGCTCCCGATCTCCGGCACCCGACGTCGACACCGCCGGCTTATACTCTCGCCGCCGCCTGCACCAGCATCTCCGGCCAAAGCCAGCCGCCGACCTCTGCACCAGACCTCGCCGACCAATCTCGTCGTGGACCTCCTGCTCCGACGTCAACCCTTCCGGCCGATCGAACTCCATCCATTGCTCTTGTTCTTGCCGGTCTCCATTAACTCCAATAGTCGAATCCCGCCGCCTTGCCCTAAGCCGTCGCCGGCCGGACTCGCCGACCCAACTCCACCCGAACCCCGGCTGCCGTCTCCACTTGCAAAGCCGACTGTTGTGCCCTAGATCCGAGTGAGCTCGTTGCAAGCCACCGGCTGACCCACTTGCCGACCCGCCTCCGGCCAACCTGCCTCCGGCCGATCCGCCTCTAGCCGCCGTCGACCTGCTCCCGTGGGTGACTCCGGCTCCTCCCCGTCTCCGTCTCCTTCCCGACCTTCTCCCCCTCTCAGTTATAATATTATATGTATATAATATAATATACTTCAATTATATTATTATTATATATCTAATATAATATATAATGTAATATATACATTATAATATAATAATATAATATATATGTATATTATATATATGCATATATTATTAATATTATTATTATTATATAATTATGTATAATAAAATAAATAAAAGAGAGAGGGAGAGAGAGAGGAGAGAAAAACTTTAAAATAGATATGAAGACTTGAAGGAAGTCCCGGGGTTTGATTCGGTCCCCCGAAGCCCTCGATCGTCGAGCTAATCCGATCGAGGGATTGAAGACTTGAAGACTCAATCTCCTCGCCGTTGATTCGCTCCGGCCGAGTCGAGCCCTTCCTTACCTCCCGGCGTCGGGGAGGGGACGCCGAGAGGCTGCCGAAATTTTCTTGAAATTTCTGGACTTAGAAAAAATTTTGGACTTATACAAACTTTGGAAAAACATGGATCTAATTTAAAATTAATTGAAATAATTTATTTTTTAATTGAAATAATTAAATACTTAATCTAAATTCAATTGAACTTAAAATTCTCTAATTAATTTAAAACCTACTTTAATTTCAAATTAACTTAACTTAAATTAGTTAATTAAAACAGAATTAAATTAGAAATCATAAATTCTCATTTTTTTTAATTAACTAAAAAAAACATGATAATTAAATCAATTTTAACTAATTAATTATTGAACTAAATCAAAATCTAATTAACACACTTGATATAAAACTCAATTAAAATTAATTTAAAATTAAACTCTAATAAAAAAATCTGCTGATTTAGTGAAAAAACCCTTTCATCAATAAAAAAGAATCAACTAATTTAAATGATTAAATAATTTCAAAATATAACCTAAACTTTAACTTAAAATTGATCAAATTTTAATAAAGCAAATTTTAATTAAAATTTTTAACCAATTAAATGAGCAAATTAATTTATATAATTATATAATCTCAAAATACATTAACAAACTAATCAAATCAATTTTAACATAATTAAATTTTAAAATACATTGGAAATTCAACTTAAAATTTAATTTTAATAAAAAATTTCATTTAATTAACTCACTCATTTAATTAATATAATTCAAATAAAATAAACACAACACAAGAGTGAAATGTTTCAAATAGTCCAATCTAAGTACAAGCTCTTATAAAGCTCTCCAACAGCTCTCCAAATAGCTTTCAAGCTGCAAAGCCCTCAAATACGAGCTCTCCAAAAGCTCTCCAACAAGTGGCGGCTCACACAATAGCTCTTTAACATAACAGCTCTTCAAACTATTGAACAACTACAACTGATAAAAAAAATACAAGGAACAACAGATTTTGTTCAACAAACACCCTTACGAGTTGATAGTCCTCTTATATCAGTTATATATATGACTTTCAATTTCAAGGATGAAACATGCCATTCAACAGAAAGGGTTCAATTTGTCAAGATCTATAGTGATTGACGCTTCAAATCATTTCCTTCAACCCAAAGGAAAAATACAACGCACTATAATTCACCTATAAATGGGAGCGGAGAATTTATAATGCCCACTATTAGTATACTAAATTTCACCTATGAGCAGGAATAGGGAATTCGTAGTGCCCACTACAAGTATGCTGAATTTCACCTATGAGCAGGAATAAGAAATTCGTAGTGCCCACAACAACTAACCTACAAGCAAGAACAAGGGGCTTGTATCGAACAAATTAGATCACCTAGGGAGAGAATAGGAGAACTTATAGCAAGCAAGATAATTCTCCTACAACAAGAGCACGATCTCCTAGTACCTATTGACAAATGCTCTCTACGAGTTGTGCTAAGCGATGTTTAGAGGAGTTAAAACAAACTAAATGCAATAAGTGAAATCTAATACGATACCACGCCACCGGATCCGCAACATGTGTACAAGCGGACAGAAGGCGTTCGTAGGCCCTTTAAAAGAAATCTCGGCCTTTTCTAAATGAAATCACGTGTTTAAATGGATTATATTTAAATAATTTAAAATTACCTCTTATGTGTTAGATATGATCCCTTAAACTGAAATAGACCCCTGCATGTGCTCCGGTCAACATTTTAAAGTTACAAACACAAATGTTCGAGAATGCTGCGCAGGGTCAAATGCTACAACCCGCATGTGCTCCGACCACTGCAAACGATTTTAAAATCTAATGGTCCGAGAATGCTACGCGGGTCTAAATTCAAGACTCATCCTCCTCGAAAGGACTGGAGTCGACATGACTTCAATCATAAAATGCCTCCCAAAATCCTACGAAAACACTAGTGACTTTAACATCACCCCGAGGATGGCCGTGTTGACACGAAATCTCAACCGGAGGGGTCAAATCTCAAATTCAATAAAAGCCTGAATTCTTAACATGAAATACATCACTTAAAAATTTAAAACTAAAAAATACATCCACCTCCCGCAACCGTTTGTCGGGGGTGATAAATTTGAAATTAACCACAGCTCACAAAGAGCGAATGCATGCCGGGTGTATCGCTAAGATTCATCCTCAAATAATCTCTTGCCAGCAGGGACGTGGCACGTGCCCTCTGATCGTGTGGTTTCGCCGCAAAATGGCACCATTATATTACGATCACGGCCAAAGCCCGTATGTTCCCTAAAGGCGTCAAACCTTTGAGTGATGAATCATAGGGTATATTCGATAGGCACAAAGCCCTCTGTCAGCTAAGGTGGATTCAAATATATCCCCTTAGACAAACACCAACCCAGGTCTACAAGGTATTCTTAGATGAAGCAACCCATGGCTGCCGATAAGGTACCTTCTGTCAGGTTGGGTCGACTACCTCCTCTGACTGAGTAGACCAGGGATTATGACAGCCCGGGACGACGGAACCATGGGATCTTAATCGAGCTCGTCTTCATTCCCCCACCACCAGTTTTAAGTTCATGATGATAAATTCCAAATCATAAAGTCAAATTCAAACCCTAAATTTGTTGCTATTATATACTGGATTTAAGATCCATGCGATCACTTTAACAACTAGCCTTAATCGAAAGTTCTCTCCTGTTAGCGGGAGGGGTAATTAACTATAGGGGCTTGCGCCTATAGGAAACCAGAACTCAGATCAAAAAGTCCTCACAAATTGAGGGCGAAATCTCTAGGTAGTGTCTTATCTAAAACCCAATCTGCCTTCTGAAAATTCACCCGGAACCTAATTTTGTTAAAACTCTCTGCCGTCATCGTCACAAATAAAAGAAAAATAGACCGATGGAGCGGAGAGGCCGGGAGCGCATCCAATGGAATTTTCGGAGCCCACAACTTTATCATATGCTTTTTTTAAATCAATAAATATCATATGTAAATCCTCCTTATTCTCTCTCTATTTCTCCATCAAACCTCTTAATAAATGTATGACTTCCATAATAGACCTACCCGGCATGAATCCAAATTGATTTTGAGAAACATTAGTATCACGCCGCAACCTATGCTCCATAACTCGTTCCCATAGTTTTAAAGTGCATTAACTTAACTCCTCTATACTTCGCACAATCTGGTGCATCACCTTTATTCTTAAAAATAGAGATTAAGACACTCATTCTGGCATCCTTTTAGTCTTCAAAATAGAATTAAAAAGATTAGTAAACCAAGAAATTCCTTCATCTCCTAAGCATTTCCACACCTCTATTGGAATATCATCAGGTCCAACAGCTTTTTCACCCTTCATTTTCTTTAAAGCCTCTCTAACTTCAATTTTACTAAAACGCCGATAAAAACAGAAATCTTTATTTTCATTTAGGGTGCTAAGGTCACTACAAAGAAAACTTACAAATGTCATATTTTAAGGTGCTCAACAAATAGAATTTCAAAAACCTAACCTAGGATTGAGAGAAATAAAACTTTCAAGTGTCACTAGAAACTCGTGTTCTTCGTTTTTAACACAATAATAATGAAATGAATGTGGTGTAGCACCAGGAGCATAGGACGACGGAAAGAATCTGACTGCTAGGGCTCAATCCTAAAAAATTATAGCTGAGCATATAAGACCAATCAACAAGGGCCAATTGAAGACCCTTACCTAGAGAATTTCTTATTTAGTTGTTTTATTTTATTATTATATGGATATTATAAATGTGTCAAAACTTTCTATATTGTATGCATGATTATATAAAATTTAGATTTCAAGACTGTAAGAACTGGTTTAATTAGGCCGGTTTAGTTCAGGCAGAGGCAGACGAATCCACGAACAGAGGTGGACGCACGACCTAGGCGAAGCCGCCCGCATGCGTACACGACCCAGAAAAAAGGCGGTTTGCGATTATGAGCGAAGGATCGCGTTCGTGGGAGTAAATTAACTACCTCGTGAGTTATAAGTTCGTTTCCCTCGTTCCTTTGGAAGAAAACGAACAGACAGTGACAAAGACCGAACGAGAGGGGATAAAAAGGTAGGTTTTCACATTTTAAGCATTTTTCTACATCTTCTTCTGTGATTTAATCTTATGAAATTATTTATAAACTTAAAAGAATGTAGAAGAAGGAATTGAGAGAGAAAGAGAAAGAAATTGGGAGAGAGAAGAAGAATTTGGGCTTTGGAATTCCTTCTTAAGGAGAAAGTGATTTAGTTTGAGATCATATGCTTTCATTTCTCATTTCTTTCGTTGAATAAATAATAAGAAATATATTTTGATTTTATGCTGGAAGAATCCAAGTGATATAGACTTTAGTTCGACGGTGGAGGAAGGAAGAATTTCAAGGAAGGAGAGAAGTTTTTGTGGATCAATTGTATAAGAAATGAGATATATGGATTTTAATTGAAAATGAATTGAATGATTAGTGATAAATGATATATTAATAGAGAATGAATATCATAAAATTTAATTCTAATTAGAATTAATTAAGTAATTAGAGAGAGAAAAGTGAAATTTATATTGTATAAAGAAATGTAATAATAATGAAAAAGTATTTAATTACTAGATTTATAACAAATTTATGAGAGTAAAATTAATATTAAAATTAGAGAATATTTTGAGCTGGAGATAAATGAAAAAAAGGTATAATGTATTGTGCATCAATGTAGATGTTAAGCTGACGTCATTGAAGTGATGATTAAAGTGAATTATCAAGGCATCTGATTAAGGTAAGCACTCATATCTTTTAATTACAGTGATGATATTTGTTTCTCCTACACATGATGCATCAAGTACTGTTATTATCTAATTGCTCACTATTAATGTTATATGATTTTTCTTTATTAAAAATAATTGATCATATTAAACTAGGATAATATTAAACTAGAAGATTTGAAATGATATAATATGGAAAAAGTAAATGATATGATTTACGTAGTATACTTGCATGTGCATGTTGACTGATGGAGTACACCCCCTTATGATATTAGCTGAGGACGCAATGTACCAGTGCACATAAATGAAAAAGATTATAGAAAAGGAAAAGGAAATAGAAAAGGAGTACCTTCATTGGTACTAAAGTAGACGGCGGCTCATATGATGGTTGTATTATTTATGAGAAAAAAGAAATACGAAAGTTATGAATACATATATGATATATATATGACATATATGATTTATGCATAATATTAAAAGTCTTGATAAAATGATATGATTAAATGAAATTATTTTATGATATGAAATGAAAAAGGGATCATGCATATTGTTTCAATTGTCTTGAGTTACTGTAGTTTATAAGCATATTTTACTCACTGAGCTATGGCTTATTTTTAGTTGCTCTAATATTTATTAGGTATAATATATTATAATCAAAATGAATAGAAGAGGTGAAAATGTGTACCGTAGACGTTGAGCACTAGAAGAAAGGTATTTGAATGATTTTGTATCAGTTTATTTTTGAAATTTTAGTGGCTCTTTAAGTATATTGGAGATAGATTTAGCAAATTAAAATTTAATTTATCATCCGCCTGTCTGTTCCCGCCTCGTTAATTCGAGCCTCCGAGCCAGGTCGTGAGAAAGACTCTTGAAAGTTAAATTTTAAATAATATGAGGATATTAATAAGTTAAAAATAAGATATAACTAATTATTTAATTAATTATAATATTTTCAAAAGGAGGGCCAACCATGAAGATTAAAATAAGTTATTTCATACAGTGGTTATTCTATAGGGAGGTGGTTACATATAATTACATGTGCGGTCGGCGACCATAACTCCCTCTCTTAGTAATTTGAAACAATTATAAATACTTCTATTTGCTATGGAATGAAGTGGTTAAAAAATTTGGTGATTGTATTTGGAGTAAATTGCAAGTGGTGACTTGGCTTTAGTGGCCAGCTTCACCTAAATACTAATCTAAAAACCTTCACTTGCAAAATTTTGGTTCAAAGTTTTTTATAGACTCAAACCCCTACAATTAATTACACCACAATCATAAGAGGAAAATTTTAACTACAAGCTATATAATAGTTTGCTTTAGCAGTGACAATTTATGCTATATGAAAGAAGGATATATAGTAATTGGCTCAAATAGGATAATTGGGAAATGATGGTGAGCCCAATAAAAATTCCATTCAGACATTTTTCTGAAATGTCAAAGACCATCATGTGCTTTAATGAGCAAAGATAATTAACCAGTCTGACAATATGATCCTTTTAAGCAAGGACAGTTGCATCGTCCAACGAAACCTTGTAGACTTAGAATGAAAATGTTAAACGAGATCAATTTTAAGCCAATCATGGCTAACTAATGGCTTCATGCCTTATTGAGTGTGCCATGTGATTCACAGATCACAAAATTAATAGGAAGCATCCAAGCTTAGGTGATAACTCTTAATATAATGGAGCCATCACAATCAAGATAGCAACCCAGTTAGGGGCATGTGTCACATCCATATTAACGTAAGATTTTTTTGATGTGATAATATCTCTATGAGAACTTTGGTCAAACATAGATTTGCCATTTTTGACAAATTAGTACAACATCAACAACATCAAGCCTTTATCCCACTACGTGGGGTCGGCTACATGAATCCTTTTTCTCCTAAAGGATTCATGTCATTATTATTCGACAAGTTTTACGCTGGCTGTCGACTACCTAACGCAACCCTCCACTTTTCTCATCCAGGACTTGGGACCTGGCAACGGCAAATTAGTGTGGAGGATTAATGGATGGATGCTTAGATTACAACGCAGTCAATTATTGCTTAAGCTTTTAATTTCATTTTCTTTTATAATTTAAAGGGGCTGAAATCTAAATAAAGTTCACTATAATCATGGTTTTACTTTAATTACGCCCCTTTTTTGAATGAAGCTTGAAATGCATTTTTCTTTAGAATTCAGATGGCATTTTTATGATGAGAATCCTCTTCAACTATGATTAGTGAAAACGATGCCCATCATTAAGGTAAGAATCTCACACATGGAGTTGAAACTTTATTAAGATAGTATCTTTGATACAATCATAAATTTCTTGAACCATGGTTTGAAAAATCATTCGAGGCGCACACCTCGAGGAGCGCCTCAAGCTGAGGTGCACGATGAGCGCCTCAAGGCTTAAGCCTCACTAGCGCTAATGAAGCTTATTTCTTTTTTAAATGAAGCGTAAGCCTTGAGGCGTTTTGAGGCAGCGCCTTATTATGGTTAAGTTTTATAATTTTATTATTATTATTATTATTATTATTATTATTATTATTATTACACGCACAAAGAGAACGAACTAATTATCTATAGAACGAATGAACGAGGTTGTATATTGTGTTAAGTTTAATAAAAATTTGTAAGATAAACACTTAAATTCATAGAGGCAAATAACTGATTATGATGAAATAAATTATTTAGTTGTTAATGATATGTTATCTAACAATGAATGAAACATAGAAAAAAATAATGAAAGATTTAAAATTAAAAATGGAGGAATACATTTGATGATAAGGAGAATGAAGATATCAATGCTAGTAATAAAATAGCTACTAAATTGGCAATGACTTCTACTTCACAATCAATTTAAAAAAAGTAGCAAAGTAGAATTCAAGCTTTAAAAAAAAAATCAAATGGTAATTTAAATATAATGGATTATTTTGTTATGTTATTAATTTGTAGCTTTATTTTATATTACATTGAATCCAATGCTAATTAATATGGAGAATTAAAAAAAATGTTATAATTGAAAAAAAGTTTAGAAGCTGATAATGATACAAAATTCTAGGATGATATAATTATTATATATATAAGGGCTATTATAAAGAATATGAAAGTAATGATGAGACTGCCATGGATCCTGATCTTTATGGTGTAATTAAGTTTTAAATGAGTGTTTACTTTGAAACTCATTTCAAACATTCATTTTATAATAACATTTAATATTGAGATTTGTAGTTTATATTTTTATACTGATGTCATTAACACATCCTCTAAAGGCATGAATTTCCAACATTTTCTAGTTTTTGTACGCAAGTGTGGGCTTCGAAAATTCATGCCCCAGCCGCTTCACATTTCGAGAGAACTTTAATAAATGCTCCGAGTCAAATTTTCAGAAGGTAGATTAATTTTAAAAATAAGACACTATCTAGATATTTCGCTCTCATTTTGTGATTACTTTAAGATTGAGTGTGTGAATTCTCCTACGAATTCTCCTACTTGGTGCTAATCATTTTTTTTTTTGAGTCATTGCCCGAGCAGTGCAAGAGGATCTACTCAAAACGTTTCAACATTTTGAATGCATTTAAATAGTTTTTCTAACAAAACAAGTGCATGTTTAGGACCGTCTAATTCCATTTCTCACAAAACTATATTTCACTGTTGTCCTCACGTTTGATCTAGTTGACTTGTAAATCATAAATGGAGATCAACAAATTCATCAATAGCATGTTATTATCAAAAAGCCTAACTATGATTAGTCGGAATTATTGAAGCAACTGATCAACCATTTTAGCTGATATAATTCATATGCTTTTCAATCACAATTTTTAAAACATTTCAAATTAGTAAAAGGTAGTTGTGCAACCGCAAAAAGTATCAAAGCAAGTGAGGTCATTAAAAAGATTAAAAACAAAAAACATCTGACTGCTATCGTAGATACTTACACCATACAATGAAGCACCAGCCTTGAAAGTTTCACTGAAGGCAAGGCAAGCTAGTGTGGTGTACCCACCAGCTGATCTCCCAGTTATACAGAGTCGTTTCTCATCCACCTTTCCTTCTTCAGCCTAGAAAAACAGATGAAACTTGTTGAAATTTAATCACCGCTTATAAAAAAATAATAATAAATCAGTTCGGTAATCCATTGAAGATAAGGAAAAGATCCATGCACCCAATAATAAAAAAATACCTACCAGAAATCTGGCACATCTGCAGCAGTCATTTACATCTACAACACCCCATTGTCCTAACAACCGCTCTCTGTACTCTCTACCATAACCTGGCCAATAGCATGCTTCAATTTTCATATTTTCTTTATGCGTTGAAACAAGAAACAAGCCAAAATCAAAGCTTCTATAATGAAGATTTTGATCTGGTCAAGCACCAACTTAAGAAGAAACGGCTAAGCATTGGATAAAACTAGTTAAAGAGTTTTGTATGACTCATCAACCAACATTCAAACAACAATTTAATCCACTACTCATGAAAATTTCAAAGTCTAACCAGTGCTTCCTCCATAGTTGACATCCACAAATGCCCAACCTCGACTAGTCCAATATTGTATATTCAAATCCAATATTCCACGCGTCTCAGATGTTGGCCCTCCTGGAAAATAAAAAATAAAAAATAAATCATATGTGGTTAATTATAAAATACACATGCAAGAGCTCAATGTCAAGATTCACAGGTGGAAATAGGTAATAAAAAGATTTTAAGAGTGAACAGATCACTGGAATTCCTGATTATGACATATAAGAACAAATTTTAAGAAGGAGCATTATTAATATTTAAATTAGTTGTAGGAGCATAATATAAAAAAAATTTAGAAAGGAGCAAATTAGCCAAATCATTTGGTGCATTCAATAGAATGCACCAAACAGTTTGGCGTTTTCAGAATGCACCAACCTGTTTGGTGTATTCTGAATAAAAATAACTTCCTGATTAAATACAATTTAATTAATTCATTAATGCTTAAAAATTTATTAAAAAATAATTAATTAATTAATGATTATTTATTTGATTTTGATGAAATTATATTAATTTATTAGTTAAAATTTGGGCTGATTTTATAACGCCGCTATGAATTATCACATCAGCTTGTATTGCTTGTCTTGTCAAAATCAACTCAAATTTTATTTAATCAGAAATTAAAATTTTTTTAAAAATTTATTGTTAATTTAAGTTTTAAGAAAATTTTGTTATATTTAAAAAAATTGTCTTTTATATTTTAATGGTATTTTAAGTGATAATAATTAATGACTCATTTATTATATAAAATGAGTAATAAAAATAAATTTCTACAACAACAACAACAATATCAAGCAATTATCCCACTATGTGGGATCAGCTACATGAATCCTTTTTCTCCGTTGTGTCCTGTTAAAAGTTAAATTCTTGTTTAAATCTAATAAAGAAAGATCATTTCTAATATTTTCTAACCAAGTCTTTTTAGGTATACCTCTAACTTTCTTAACATAAGTCAAATCTAAGACCTCTACTTTCCTAACCGGGTCATCGGGAGGCCGCCGTTTTATGTGACCAAACCATCTAAGGCGACTCTCTCTAATCTTATCTTCCACTGGAGCTACTCCAACCTTTTCACGAATATGCTCATTTCGTATCTTATCTCTAAGGGTAAAGCCACTCATCCACCTGAGCATCCTCATCTCTGCAACACTTAACTTAGAATTATGCTTCTCTTTTAATGGCCAACATTCGGCACCATAAAGCATTGCAGGTCTCACCACCATCAATAAAAATAAATTTCTGATTAAATAAAATTTGAGTTGATTTTGACAAGACAAGCAATATAAGTTGATGTGATAATTCATAGCGGCGTTACAAAATCAACTCAAAATTTAAGAAAATAAACTAATATAATTTCATCAAAATCAAATAAATAAATCATTAATTAATTAATTATTTTTGAAATAAATTTTTAATCATTAATGAATTAATTAAATTCTATTTAATTAGAAAATTATTTTTATTCAGAATACACCAAACAGTTTGGTGAATTCTGAAAACACCAAACAGTTTGGTGCATTCTATTGAATGCATTAAATGATTTGGCTAGTTTGCTCCTTTCTAAATTTTTTTTTATGTTATGCTCCTACAGCTAATTTAATTATTAATAGTGCTCCTTAAAATTTGTTCTAATGCACAAGCCTTCATCGAATTTCTATTAGATATTAACAAGAAGATAATGCTCATTTATCTTCCTTCCATAATAAAACAAGACACCACTTGTAGTGTAACATACCACATAACCGACACACACTTAGGTGCACAGTTCCTAAACATGTTAGGATTAAGATTTTTTACAGGTTTAAGTATTTTACATCATCAAATGTATTTGATAGAGTTAGAAAGTTCGTTTGGACCTATGAGATATAATTATAGGAGAGATTAACCAAAAGGATGAACACCTAGGTGAAGCTCTGGATGCATCTAGAAGTCAAAGCTTAAAGACCCCACTGGTCAAATTTGTAATTATTACTGAGTTATATAAGGCAAGCAACTCAACTGTCATTTTTACAGCATTCCTTAAATTGTAATAGTTGGGGCATTACATTTTACTTTCGTACTTTGGTTGATTTTATATATACACACATATTTGTTTGTTTACTTAGTGTGCATTAGAAATGTCTACTTTTTCTTAGATTTGCTCATTTGTTTTTGCTTGGAGGTGGAATGGATGTGTTGTACGATAGACTCTTGGGATAAAATTAAGATTTCTATCGATTAAAAGATTTAAATAAAAAAATAAATCATTGGATAATATGCATTTTTTCTATTAAAATTTGCATGGCTTACTCAATAAGCCGCACTTTGAAATAAAAAATGAAAATTGTAATATCCCAACCTTACCTGGACCGAAAACGAAGAGGAGGCCGAAGGAGACATCGCGAAGCCGAAGGGTAGATGACGAGAAGACAAAAGGAACGAACATTCGTTACCTGGAGCTGCATGGAAATAAAGAAGCCAAATGAAGCTCAACTGGCATCATTTGTGTCAAGCAGGAGGAGGCATCGATTGGAATCGAAAGAGAGAGAGAGTCATTCGTCATTTGGCATTTGACATCGCGTGAGATGAAAGGGTGGGCCGTGTAAAACCCCACGATACCCCTTACCAGTAACATAGAGTGTCACGAAACTGAACATAACATTCATTCTCTAAATTTAGTATTCTCATCATTTGCATACTTATATAAAAATATCCACTGACAAAGACATTTACTAAATATACGGAAGCATCTAATAATCTCAATTATATCACACAAATACTTACAGAGCTACTAAGAAAAATAGAATGCATCATCACATTTAGACTGCTTAAATACCTCAAAAGAAGACATCACAAACACTGCTAAACAGAAAACATAATTATTCCATAACTTGCCTAATTAGTCACAACTTTCTCCTTTCCCTTTCTTATAACAATAATCAGTATATGAACTGGTGAGCTATGAGGTTCATAAAATTATGCAAATTAAATAAGAACTTAAATACAAAATTATAGAGAATCACATAATTGAATCAACTCAAAAACATTTGTAGAACAACATAAAAATCATATTTAGGATCATCCTTTAATTCATTTAAGTCTATACATTATATCAATATTAGTCTTCTAAGGATTTAGCTATCCTTCTTTACATAATAAACTTTTATAAGAATGTTCAATGGAGCCCAAGTAACCTGACATTATCGCTATTGAACTACATAGAGGTCACTTTTACCTCTTTAGGGGTCCCTTTTGCCCCATCTACTATGCAGGTATCATATATGGGGTCCATGTTGCCCCACCTGCAATGCAATTATCATATCATTTTATAGCTAATCTTTCTTAATTTTGATATTCAATAGACTTCAAATATTTGTAATTCATACTTACTTTGTATTTTTGCATACTTTCATAATAATCTATCTATTATACCGTTTGCATAAAGAGAATATATATGTAATATATAAAGAATTAAACTTCTTTCCAAAACTTACCAATTAATAAAAGTGTTAAACAATCATATTACATCTTCTTTTAAGATTGAATCATTCAAATTTGCATATGATTGCTCATACAAGAATACTTGGCTGTGAACATGCATTAATAAAATCATTCCATTTAATAACTATTTCCCTGAATTTCCGTTAAATACTAGTGTACATTTCTACAAAAATAATAGCATATTACTTCCTTGTCGAGTTGTCTCTTTAAATCCTCCACCTCATACTCTTCTTCATTTGTAAATAACCTACAATTCATCTAATTCCATAATTTATATTCATAAAATTTATTTTTATATAATAAAATTTGCTAATATAAATATACACCATTCATTAGCCATACAATCTAATTATGATTATGTTTAATTATGTGACTTTACATAATTTTAAGTTCAAATTATGTAAGCATAATTTTTAAATAACAATTAAAATTTTATCTTAATTTTATAATTCCATAAATTCTAAAAATTTAATTGTAAGATAAGATCTTAGGTTTTAAATCTTTCCTTTTAAACAACCAAGATCAACGTGTCATTTCGGGAGAATAATTGAATTAACTGCTTCATCACAGCACTCCTGCGCCCTTGGCAGCACTACAACATTGTGGCAATTTGGCGTTGCGGTTCTTAGACGGCACTACGATGCCAAAGATCTGCACATTGCAACGCCCTGCTCTATCTTGAGGTCGTATTTTAGTATTGAATGTCGCGGTGCTCAAGATTTCTGTGTTGCGGCACTAGATATTTTCTTCTTTTTTTTACCTTTTTGTTTGAATTTTCCTTTTAATGCAAAATATAATAACTTAAAACATAACAATTTTTAAACTAACACCACTGCCATAGAAGTTATGAAAAATTGAAAAACAAAAAGAGGTCAGACATGCTATAACTGAAGTACAAGAAAATTCCATACCATGGCTTTTGACAATTAAGGGTGGCTTTTCATCAACGGGAGCTTGATAATCAGGATTTGATGGGGAGTAGAAATATGCATAAGCATCTTCACCAGTTCCTGTAGGAAATTTTACAATCTCTGGCAAACTGAAATATGATCTGTATTTTGCAGCATCTGTTGACGAAGACCAAATTACTGAAAACAACGGCACTTTTTTATTGTTGCTATCTAGAGTGATCTGTAAAATATGGAAATGTGCTATAAAGAAATTGACAACAGTAAGTATGACCACATTCATTCATAAAGTAAGCCTGATATGAGATTTATTTTCAACCTTCACAACAGATATTGCGTGTGATGCAGATGCTCCTTCAATAAACAAGCAATTCGATCCAGCAACCTGTTCAAATCAGAGTTAACGCAAACTGACATTCATTTTCACGGAGTTAAGGCTTGAAAGCATTATTCAGAAAAACTATTTCAAAATGAAAGCTACAAAAGGACAATCACAGAGTGATCACAGCTTACAACATTGCCAACATCAGTAAAAGGAGTATCAAGAGCTGAATATGAACCGTCAACATCATTCAAAATTCCCAAATATGACCTCCCATTCAGCCTGCAAATGCCAACAAAAAAAGCAAAATACAGTAAGCTTATAGCTTAAAGTCAAATAACTTCTATATCAGAACTATGTTAAATTTGTAGAACCTGTAGCTGCAAAGAATACTATGACGTTCATCATCTCCAAGAAAATCATAAGAACTGATTCCAAAAACCCACAGTGGTCTAGTAAACTCTGCTTCTAGTGAATAGACCGGGATCACCTCATCTTTGTATTCATTCTGGCGCAGAAGTAAATAAAGATATAAATTCAACCCAAGATCGCAGAATAAGAATATCATGAAGGAATTGTGTAATAGTAAAATAATTCTGCTAATTTCCTACTACACATTGTTGTAGAAAATTTTAAAACCTCAAGTCAAATTATAAACTTATTGATATGAGAAAACAAAACCAATGATCAGCAGATTGAAGATACAGATTGTTGGCTCAAGACAAATGGCACGAATGCGTGAATCCCGCTTTACAGCTATAGGATTCCATTTCCCTTAAGTTAGATTAGAATTAACCAGATTTCCCTTGAAGGTAGTGTCAGGGTTTAAAGATCTGGGGTCCTTACTTCCCATGAGCGCAAGCACTCATAGTTAATTACCCCTCTTAACGCGTAAGAGAGAACTCTCGATTAATGATGAATAAATTTTGGGTGTTTTTAGTCTCAATTATGGGGCAAATGGAGGTAAACCCGATCAAGATCCCACGGTTCCGTCGTCCCGGGTATACCGTAGTTTCAATCTACCAACACTAATAATCATTGATCGTAGTGTCCAGGGAATCTGATTAGCAGCCATGGGTTGCCTCCTCTCAGGGATCCCGAGTAGACTGAATTGGTTAGGTGTAGATTTTAGTTTTAATTTTATTTGAGTTTTGGGGTTTACATCTATTAGAACACCCAGAAGTTGGTTTAGTTTAGGGTTTTATAACTTCATTTAGAAGTTACATAGGAGTTTGAATTGGAGCGGGTCTTATGGCTTCTTTAAGAAGTAGCCCAGGTATTTAGATTTAGGTTGGGACTTACAACTTTCATAGAAAGTGACCCGTAGGTTTAATTTGGAGTGGGGCTTACTGCTCTATTCATGAGTTGCCCAAAGATGGGTCTTACAACCTAACTCTACAGCAAGGCTGCCCTGGAGTTTTGATTGTTTGGGTAGGTCTTATGATTTCCCTTAGAAAATTGCCTGAACAACGGGTCTTATAACTTAATCATTTAGACTAAGATGCCCAGTGTTTTGAATTGGATTATTTGGAGTTTAGGATCATAACAATTTATTTAGTAATTTTCCTAAAAAGTGGGTCTTACGACTTCACTTAGAAGTTGCCCGATAGCGGATCTTACAACCTAATCCTATAGACTAGGATGCCCAATGCTTTTGCTATTTTTACAGAGGTGGGAAATTCACATGCTTTCAACATAGGATCAGTATTATAATTACTATATTTCAAAGCATTATTTAAAGATGACATTCTCTTTTAAAGCAAGAGATGTCCGCATGGTTAGATTTGGGTAGGGACTTATGGCTTTCATTAGAAAGTAGCCTGAAGATTTTGGTGGGGTAGGTCTTATTGCTTCCTTAGAAGTTGCCTAATGATGGGTCTTACGACATAGCCCTGTAGGCTAAGTGGCCTGAGTTGTGGGTCTTACAGCCAAGCCCTATAGACTAGGATGCCCGAGTGAGGGGTCTAGGGTTGTGTTATTGCCTAAACAGTTCCCTCAAAGGTCGGACTTATGGCTTCTATTAGAAGTGGCCGGTGTTTTAATTGGGGGTTTAGGGGTTAGGAATTTTTTTTATTTAAAACTTTCCCCTAGGGTTGGGCTTACGTCTTTCCTATGAAAGCTGCCGGGTAGTGGGTCTTACAACCAAATTCTTATAAACAAAGCTGCCCAAAGATTTTGTTTATTTGAGTAGACTGTAGTTGCTTGTACAATGTTTGGGGATTTGTTCTGTACTTGTTTGAGTTGGTTTGAGTTTGTGATTTTGGCACTTCGGGATTTTGATACTAGCGTCAGTGTTTTAGTTGTTTTGTGCTCGTAGTCTTTTTCCTACTACACTGTGGCTCTACTAGCTTTCCAGTACTTAGCTTTTCTTGCTTCCCATTACTTTTGTTTTACTAGTAGTTAGATTTATCACTCCAGTATTTTGATGATTTTTATTTTATTTATGTACTAATATTTATTTATTTTGTGTGAAGATACGTGCTTATCCAAAGTTCGTAGCCATAAGTTACAGTAGCAAGAACTTGCAGCCAGAGGTAATGTAGTTGCAGGTATTAGAGCATGCTAAGAGCTTTACCAGGAGTTGGGACTGGAGTCCACCAGGGGCAGGGTTTAGATTAGGATTTTGGAGACTTTCTTTCAGTTTTTTGTGTTTTGGTTAGTTTTCTTAGGAGTTGAGTTTTAGTGTGAGTTATACAGAGTCAATTAGTGTGAACATTCTTTGAATTTCATTTGATTTGATTTTTTTTTAATTTCTCCAATTGCTCAATTACAATGCTCTCGAATTTTAAAAGCTCTCAGATTTAAAACTCTCAAAATTTGAAGCTCTCATACTTTGAAATTTTTTGAAATTCAAATGCTCTTGAATTTAAAATAAATCAAATCAAACTTAATTGATTAATTAATTTTGACTCATTAATTAATTAATTTTAATTAATTTCAATAACTAATTAATTTTGATTAATTAATGTTAACTAATTAATTATTTTTTAATTAATTAATTTTAATTAGTTAAAATTAATTAACCTCAATTAATTAATTAGTTCTATTTAATTAATTTAAATTAATTAGTTAATATTTATTAATTAATTTCAATTAATTAATTGATTAAATTTAAATTATTAATTAACCTCAATCAATTAATTATAATTAATTAATTAGATTAATTAATTGATTAATTCAATGAAATTAATTTGCTTTCCAATTGCTCCAAAAAGTTCTGTAATTTCTGAGAAATTTCGGCAACCTCCCGGTGTCCCCTCCCCGGCGCCGGGAGGTAAGGGAGGGCGCTTGCCCTAATTTCTTCCTACCAGGACCTAAGGTCAACGGCGTAGGGTCTTCGAATTAAAACCATCCCACCAGGAACTAAGATCGACTGCGTGAGGTCTTCAAATTTTATTTCATCCCGCCCAGATCTAAGATCAATGGCGCGGGGGCTTCAAATTTAAAACCATCCGCCCGGATCTAAGATCACGGCGCGGGTCTTCGACTGCCTGTTTGAAAGATCACTTTTTTCTTTACTCATTTTATTTCATTTTTATTACATATATATAATATAATATAATATTATATATAATATGATATATATAATATATATATTATATTATAAAAAGAGAAGGAGAGAGAACCTCAATCTGTCGGCTAGGGCATGGTGGGGTTCAGCTTCGACTGGGTTCGGCAGAGGAGCAAAGTCGAATAGTAACAAAGGAGCCAAAGAAGCTACTCGTGCAATCTCTACATCCTACGAAGCAAGGGAGTCGGACAGCAACAAAGGAGCAGAAGAAGCGACCGTGTTGTCTCTGCACCACGCGCGAAGCAACGAAGTCGAACCGCAAGGAAGGAGCTGAGGAGCAACTCGTGCGATCTCTACACCCGCGCGAAGGAGCGAAGTCGGACGGCAGCCAAGGAGTCAAAGGAGCGGCTCGTGCGATCTCTACACCTCCTGTGGAGCAAAGCCGAATAGCAACGACCAAAAGAGAAGATGGAAGGCGAACCCTAGACGCTAGCAACGAAGTCGAGCAGCGACGAGGGAACCGAGGGAGAGGATGAATGAGCGTAAGTCTCCATTTCTTCTCCGAATTTCTTCCTTTTATCGCTTTGGATCGTCGGTAGGCGGTTATCGTGTCGAAGAGGTACGTCGTTTGGCGAGGTGGGACCGGCGGAGGCAGCGGGGAGATGTTTTGGTTTCGATTTTTTTTTCTGCTTCATTTTTTTTGTTAACACAGATCATTAAATCTATCAGTTGATTGTTCATTTTGGTGTGTTAGAAGGTTCTCTCGTACCAATAGTTCCAACATCAAGATTTCATCTCTACTCGATTTCTTCTTTTTTAAGATGATCATGAATGTAGGTTCTATTCAAAAGTATTTTAAGATTATACTTTAAAAATAAAAGGCAACATGCGAGGCCTAAATTTCCTATTTTGATTAGATTTTCATTGCACTGAATTGTTGATTTGTCCGGCGCTGCGTATCCGAGCGCCCCGGTGCTGTATTCCCGAGAGCCCCAGCGCTGAGCAATGAAGAGCACAACACCGCAACGGTTGAGATATGGTGCAGTAGCGGGTCAAGACAGAGACTGAGCGCCACAGTGCTGAGTGTTTGAGCGTTGCAACATTGTCAAACGGAGATTGGGCGTTGCAACGCCCCAAAACTAGCGTCGCAGCACTGCGAGACATACTGGACGGTTTTCTTTCTCGTTTTCTGCAGTGCTGCGTCCCTTGGAGTTATTTTACTTGGATTTCTCTTGTATTTTCATTTAGGGCAAGATTGAGAACAGTGCATGTGAAAAGAGAAGCAAGGAGAGAGTGAGAGAGAAGAGAGATCGGTACTTATTTCTCCCAATTTTCATAGTGGATTTCATTGTGTGGTGTGGCTCCGTAATTTTTTCCCTATTTTTAGGTTCTTTCCACTTTAAATTCTAGTGTCGTTTACTTTTCGGTTGCTTTTACTTTCTTATTTGTTTCGTCATTGTGGTGTTTACTCCTCATCTCCCCCAACACAAACATTGTTATTTTAAGGAAATGATCCTAAGACATTAATGGGTAGTTGTCCTCATTGCAATTGACATAATAAATAGACCACCTTCATGAACTATAGAATTTAAATCTTCCATGGAGTGTCCTTCTAAATTCTATTCCCGTTTCAAACCTTCTAATAGCCTTATAGCTTAAAATAGTCCATTTGGCGATCGGAGGTCATTTGACCCTTCAAGTGAAGCGCTGCACCGACGCGCGCGTCGCTTAAATTGCCGATTTTGCCCATTTTGTGTGTTTTGAGTGTACGGGTCAACAAGTGTTGAACATGTTATAGATGTGGATAGTTAAAACAATGTAAAAATACTTGGTCATAATGAATGCATCAATTATAATTTTTGGATATTGTCACCTTATTTGGAAAAGATCACCCGACCCTCGTTGCATTAGTTTTTGGGCATTAGCACCTTGAAAATATGAATCCTTATGTTAACCATGAAGTTGCAAGATGCATCTTAACTGCAACAATATCCTCAACTTTCCCAATTTGCAACTAAATTTGATAAATAGCCCTGAGAAACTAGATAAAATAGAGAAACAGTGTAGAATGCTCCAGCATTCCTTGACAGAAAACAATAGAAAATTACAACTATTAAACACCAAATGCTCCTAAATTTCCTGGCTTTCATCTTTACAGCAAACAATGCTCGCCTTCATCAGATTTCGACTTAATATTCTACTCTATTTTTCAATCTCAAACAGCGTAAAAGTCACCCATTTTGTGTTCAAACAGTAGACTACTATTTACATACTCATATCAAATTTCTATAAATGGCTTTTTTTGGTCCTTTTCGTTCTCTCTTCTAGAATTCAAGCTTAATCCAGCTAATTTTTGAGAAGCAACAATCTAATAGGCATGCCACCAGACGCCGTGATCCTCACATTCCACAAGGTAAAACATGTCAACAAAGATCATGGTTAAAGATTCTTTTGGAATTCAACCAAGACATGCAATATTGCATTATAAAGAACGACTTTCCAAAGGAGCAGACAAACTTTTTCACATTTTGTTGGCGGCACTTAATTGTCTCTTGTTTACCAAACTAACATTGTTTAGCCGTAGCAACTCTTCTAAATAGGAACTTCAGTAAGTCTCAGTGATTTTTTTGTTGCAAAATATGAACCACAGATGTCATGTTATATTATGTAGCAAAAGAAAGCGCATAGATAAGAAGATACTCCACACCATATTCTTAATTAAGCATTATACTATTATTAAGACGCGAGAGTGCCTTACCCATTTATAGATGTTCCAAAATCCATTGTTTCTATCGCTGACAAAAAAAAGTTCGCCTGAAAAAACATGTTAGAGAAAGCAAAAATTCTTCCTTAGAGGTGGTTGTGGATCAAAAGACAAGAAGAAAGACAAAAATCTGTAGATGTGCATCAAATTGCTTCACTAACATCAAGTGTGAATTGAAGTTTATATGATAGCAATCCTCATAAAGTCTAAAATAATCCACTAATCACAAACATTCCTTAAAAGGGGACTTTAAGGCCAACATCATGCTAGACGCAAGGCATGGTATTTTGAATGCCTTGAAATTTTTTTTAAACAATTTTAAGAAGCATTTTGGGCACCAATTAGACATCGACTATGCCACTCTACCTCAATTATTTACAAAATTGATCTTAATCTAAACTTCTCTTATTCTTCAACTCATCATATTCTCTTGTCACCCCATGTATGCCATAGTTTTACTTTCAAAAATAAATTAATAAATATTAAATTTATATTTTGATATATATATGACAGGAGAAAATGATCAAAATGATCCCTATGATATTTTTGGGAGACCATTTTAGTTCCAAACTAATTAAAATGTCCGATTTAACTCTATGACTCCTCAAATATGATCCAAAAGTCTCACGATTAGATCATTGTTTAATTTTTACAAAAATTTCAAGTGAAGTTCACAAATGACATGGAAAATGAGAGTATTTTACACAAATCAAGATGTAAGAAAAAATTAATTTTCCAAAACTAACCTTATTCTCTGTCTTATTCATGAACTTCACATGAAATTCCAATCAAATTAAATAGCGATCCTAATTGTGGGAGATTATTTTGGATCATATTTCAGCAATTAATGAAGTAAATTGGACACTTTAAATAGTCTGAGACAAAAATAATCCCCTACAAAAAGATCATAAACTATTTTGACCATTTTCTCCATAGTACTACAAAAAATTAAATGTTCATGTCTATATAATCCTACTATTCTTGAGATTTTACCCCATGACCACATTATATAATATCATTATCTTAGGAGTTTTAAAATGATCCAAAATAATAATAATAAGGAAACAATTTAAATGAGTCAATTCTTAATAGTTCATTCCTTGGATTAGATTTATGAAATGTTGATAGTACTTTATTATTAGTTCCAATCAAAATGTCATAACTGCCATCATGCTACTGATTCAAGCCTATTTATTGACACTATAATCCCCATCATACCAAGATCCGATGATCGATATCACCATTACATCCAAATCTCACTAGTGTCATTAGATCACCATAACCAAACATCACAACCTTCATCATCATTTCATCCTGATATCAAGATTGTTACCGCTAACTCAACCAGTTGGCATAGGAAACATCATTTTAATAAACTTCTCTTAATATGTACAACGGAGTATATTTATTTCATTACACATTAGCTTATGCATTGACCATCCATTATATAAAAAGGGTGATTCTATTAAATAATATGTAAGTAAGTTTCCCTCTAACATAGATCCCAATTTGATCCCCACCCCGCAAAACCCCCAAAAAAACCCAATTGCCACCTTCCTTGTTTCTATTTATGGCTTCCAAACTCACAAGCACCTGCGATCCCGCATTAAGCACTTGTGCTCCCGGTGCCCAAGCTCCCACTCCCGCTCCCAATTCTACTGCTCAATCGCCCTATCCTACATCCTCACCAAAAAATGCTTACAACCTTTCTTGACCCCACTACCTCGTTTCTGCCCTAGCCTGACCCTTCAGCTCCCACCTTAAAGGTTACACCATACAATAACTCCATTATTACAAGGGTATGGCCAGCTTATAATGCTTTTAATAATCTCACTACGATCAATCCTCCTGACTGACAAATGTGTTAGCAACACCATGTTAGTGCTCACCCACTACTTCAGGACCTCACCCACTCTCAAGAGAGTTATGATTGTCTAGTTCAACACTCTCAAACCTCTATGTCTGTCTCCCGTGCCATTCTCTCCTCTAGCTCTAGAACTAGAACTTCCGAAATATCCTACATTCTATACATATGTACTTCATATACGTCAAATAACTGCCAAGTCTTCTTCTTCCTTGCAATGTCTTCACTATCTCATGATATTTTTTATTGATAGTTCCCCCTCACTTGAGTCTGTAAAAGAATATCTCTCTCTAAGAGCTTATCACTCCCATATGTTTTATGTGTTCACAAATTTTCTATCAATTTATTATCTATTTATTGTCTTACTAAACCTTTCAACTATTCCATAACATTTTATCCATCTTGTCATGTATTTTAGGATTTAGTAAAAGGACAATAATTTGTGCAGGTCTTGAAGCTTGTGGAATGTAATAGCTCAAAACTAATAGTGCCTTTACAGTTAGTTGGTGTTGAGGAGGACGAAAAGGGTTCGGTTCATTCTCACACAAGAAGTCGAACCAACTGTGTCGCTTCAAATGAACGACTAGTCCATTCTGTTACCTAGCTAAGACAGAGTGTAGGAATGAGGAAGATGAAGGGTTCCAACTTGGATCGCAAAGAGTTGCCAAAGAGCGCTGAATCTTTAAATGGCGAAATCAAACAAGAGAAGTAGAGGGGAGAAGAAGACGAAACAAGTAACTTTGCAGGATATTCCATCTTCTCCAACAAAGAGGATTTGAAACCGTGTGGGAGACTAGCAGGCTTGAGTAATGGTGAGCTTAGATGTCTTAATGACAATTGTCGACCGAAAGAGGGAGATAGGTAGAGACCGAGCAGGGCTATCACTGGCTTGATCAATAGAATGGGATTTTTGAATGCAAGAATCATCATCTACTTAACATAACCCATATAAATTGAATTCAATATGAATGTTCCTCGTTAATATTAGGGTTAAGCAATTGTGATTATGTTAGGCAGGCCCAAAGCCCAGCTGAACCGGTCCAGGACCGGTTCAATGCTACAGGAGGCACACCAAGGGGGCGGGCAGAACAAGGGAGAAGAGAGAGCAAGGGAAAACATCGGCGGCAATGGAAGAGTGTTGGCTCAAGAAAAATGACACGAATGCATGAATCCTGCTTTGCAGCTGTAGGATTCCGTTTCCCTTAAGTCAGATTGCAATTAACCAGATTTTCCTTGAGGATAGTGTCAGGGTTTAATTAGATCTGGGGTTCTTACTTCCTATGAGCGCAAGCACTCATAGTTAATTATCCCTCTTAACACGTAAGAGAGAACTCTCGATTAAGGATAAATAAATTCTAAGTATTTTAGTCTCAATTATGGGGAAAATGGAAGTAAACCCGATCAAGATCCCATTGTTCCGTCGTCCCGGGTATACCGTAGGTTTCAATCTACCAATACTAACAATCATTGACTGCAGTGTCCAGGGAATCTAATTAGCAGCCATGAGTTGCCTCCTCTCAGGGATCCCGAGTAGACTGAAGTGGTGAAATTTGAGTTTTAATTTTATTGGGGGTTTTGAGGTTTACATCTATTATAATACCCAGAAATTAATTTGATTGACAGGTCTTACGACTCCCTTAGGAGTTGCCTGTAGGTTTAATTTCGAGTGCGACTTATAGCTCTATTTATGAGTTGCCCAAAGATAGGTCTTACAACCTAACTCTACAGTAAGGCTGCCCGAAAGTTTTAATTATTTGGGTAGGTCTTATGACTTTCCTTAGGAAGTTGCCTAATGATGGGTCTTACGACCTAGCCCTGTAAGCTAAGTGGCCCAAAGATTTTGGTTGGATAGGTCTTATTGCTTCCTTAAAAGTTGCCTATTGGTGGGTTTTACAACCTAATCATATAGACTACGATGCCCACTGGTTTGAAGTAGATTGTTTGGGGTTTAGGATCATTACAATTTGTTTAATTTTTCTAAAATGTGGGTCTTACGACTTCACTTAGAAGTTGCCCGTTGACGGGTCTTACAACCTAATCCTATAGACTAGGATGCCTAGTGCATTGAATAATTGTCACTGCTTTTGTGTAGTTTACAGAAGAACTTATGATAGAAATTCCATGGAGTTGATATCATAATTACTTTATTTCAAAGCATTATTTAAAGATGAAATTCTCTCTTGAGGCTGTTGCTTTGATTTTTCAACAAGAGATATCCGTATGATTGGATTTGGGTAGGGACTTATGACTTTCATTTGAAAGTAGCGCAGTTAGCAAGACTTACGACTTCTATTAAGGGTGGCCCAAAGATTTTGGTTGGGTAGGTCTTATTGCTTCCTTAGAAGTTGTCTAATGATGGGTCTTACGACCTAGTCCTGTAAGCTAAGTGGCCTGAGTGATGGGTTTTACAACCTAGCCCTATAAGTTAGGATGCCCGGGTGAGGGGTCTAGGTTTGTGTTATCACCTAAATATCTCCCTCAGAGGTCGGACTTACGACTTCTATTAGAAGTGGCTCGTGTTTTAATTGGGGGTTGGGGGTTAGGGGTTAGGTCAATTTTGCCTAAAATTTTCCCCTAAGATCGGGCTTACGGCTTTCTTTTGAAAGTTGCCGGGTAGTGGGTCTTACAACCAAGTTCTAATAAATAAAGTTGCCCATTTAATTTTGTTTGGATTTGATTGTATGTTTGTTGAGTTGACACCAGTTGTTTGACACTTAGTGTTTTGATACGGTACTTTGCTACACTAGTGTTTTTACTACAATACTTTTCTTCTTACTATTTGGTAGCTTCTTTTCAGTACCTGTGTACTAGTAGTTTTTTTTTACCAGTAGCATGCTTTTTTTTCAACAATTAATTTGATATTTATTTAATTATGATGCTTAATAAATTTCATTTATTGGTTGCAGAAGCTCGTGCAGGAGGGATCTTGGAGTGCTTGCATACTGTTTTGTAAAAAAATCTGTGAGTTGTTCAGTTTGTTGAGAATTTTAAGAGAGCTTTGTTTGAGTTTTATTATTATTGAATTTGTTGTTTTGGAGTTTTTTGTACAATATTGTCTTTACAGGGTTTGGGGAGTTTGAGAGCTGTCTGTACAAGGGTTTTAGACAGTGTTGAGTTGTTGTGGAGAGTTTATAAGGATTATGAAGAGTGTTGTTGTATATGTTGATTAGTGGAAAAACATTCCCCCCTTTCTCTTTTATTGCATTTATTTTATAATTGTTCAAATTAGTCATTAAATTCCAATGCTCTCGAATTTTAACTGGCAGCTCTTAGATGTAAAATTATTCTCAAATTTTTTTTAAATTTAGTCCCGTATTTTAAAATTCTCGGATTTAAAATTTTCATTTAAAATGCTCTCAGATGTAAAATTAACCAATTAATTTTAATTAGTTAATTAATTTTGAATAATCAATTAATGAGATAATTTATTGCAAGTCTTGCTATTTCATTAACTGAAGAAAGAGATGTAATGTTTTGATAGTCAGAGACCTCTAACATTTCAAGAGGAATAACATTTGAAATGCCACAACAATTCAAAGTCTTCTACTCAATGTTGCTTGTGTTAGAATCTCTTAAAGAGAGGTCTCATTTAGAGACATTCAAGACAATCTCATTTAGAGACATTCAAGGCACATCAAAAATAGTCTTTGGACTGAAATGATATCTAACAAGTTCTCACTTATGTTGAATCGCATTTGGGAGAACGATGAGGAGTAGGATAAAAATAAATGGGAGAACATTCTCGCCCCTCTGGCTTAGAGGTCAAGTGATCCACTTTTGTAAGCCTTTAGTAGGACATTTTCTTATCATCCATTAGTGTTTCCTTTTCTTTCAAAATTTTTGAATCCCTTTAACTGATAAGTGCAAGAAATAGACATTTACAAATTTCAACTACTCCTTGATTTTAAACTGCTTGCGGATTTTAATTGCTCGTGGATAATTAATTAACCAATTTAATTGAATTTGTCAATCAATTAATTTCAATTAACAAATTTCGATTGATTTTAATTTAATTAGTTTTAATCACTCAATTCTTGCAATTAATTAAATTTCATTGATTAATTTTCATTGAGATTGACTAATTAAAATTCACCTGCTCTCCAATTGTTCCAAAAACAAAGGTTTATAATTTTCTGAGAAATTTCGGCAGCCTCCCGACATCACCTCCCCACAGAGGGAGAAATCGGGACGGCATCTGCCGTAACTTCTTCCTACCTGGACCTTAGGTCGGCGGCGTAGGGTCTTTGAATTAAAATCATCCTAGCCGGATCTAAGATACGACGACCCGGGGTCTTCAGATTTTATTTCATCCCACCCAGATCTAAGATCAATGGCATGGGGGCCTTCAAATTTTAAAACCATCTGTCCAGATCTAAGATCGATGGCACGGGTCTTCGACACCTACTTGAAATACTTTTTTTCTCTCTCGATTTTTTTTTTCAATTTCTCTTTCTTTTTTTTAGATATATAATATTATATAAATAATAAAATAATATATTATGATATAGATATATCATAATATATATTTCTATATATAATATTATATATTATAATATACATAAAAAAGGAAGGGCTTGAGTGGAGTCGGCTCAGGCACGGTCAAGTTCGGCTAGGGTAGTTATCGAAGGAGCATAGCTGAACAGTCACAAAGGAGTCGAAAAAACGATTCGTGTAATCTCTATACCTCCTGCAAAGCAACGAAGCCGAACATCAATAAATGGCCCGAAAAAGTGACTCGTGCGATCTCTTCCCTCCTACAAAGCAAGGAAGTCAGACAGCAACGAAGTAGCCAAAGAGCGACTCGAGCAATCTCTCCACCTCCTATGAAGCAAAGTCGGACAGCAACGAAGGAGTCGGAGGAGCGACGTGTGCAATCTCTGCACCTCTTGCGAAGCAAGGAAGTCGGACAACAACGAAGAAAAGAGAAGATGAAAGATGAACCCTAGACACCTCCTGCGAAGCAACGAAGTCGAACAATAACGACAGAGTCGAAGGAGCGGGATTTTTTTTTCGATCTCTCTGTTTCCTTCCTTTTATCGACTGAATCACTAAATGGAAGTTACGGGAAGGAAACATTGCTTTGTTTGACGAACAACCGTTCGAGGTGGGGCCGACAACGGGTAGGTTGCTTCGTATTGCTTCATTTTTTTTTCATTTTCAATTTTTTTTAATAGTCAACAAAGAGGTGGAAACCCTAACATGTTTAGGGGAAGGGAAATTCCGGAATTGGAGATCTTGGAGGGTGAAGATGGAATGTCTCCTCTAAAACCACTTTCTAGAAAGGAGATGAGCACTGGTTTGAAAAGAATGGCTGCTGATCTTGTAGGGAGAAGGGAGGAATTCTACCGCAAAGGTGCTGAATTTGAAAGAAGAGGATAATTTGATGAAGGGGTTGGGTATGATCACCGGAGGGAAGATAGTGATAACTGGGGAGCACCTCCTCTTCGTGGAATGGGAGGATATGGAGGATTCAGGGGCAACGGGGGTGACCCGAAGGTGAGGAAGCTGAAGATGCCCATCTTTGAGGGCGAGGATGGCCATGGCTGGATCTATAAGGTGGAACGATATTTCGCCGTCAACGGGTTGACGGAGGAAGAAAAGCTGACAACGGTTGGACTATGTTTGGAGGGGACGGCATTGGCATGGTACCAATGGCGTGAGGCAACCCATCCGGAGCTAGACAGAGTTCAAAGAGTGCTTACTAGAACTTTTTCCGAACCGGTAGGAGAAGAGACTTCTTTGAGCAATTCTTTGCCTTGACACAGGAGGGGATTGTGGCAGATTACCGTGACAGGTTCGAGTACTTGGCCAGCAGATTAGACTGGCTCTCTAAAATAGTACTAGAGGGGAATTTTATGAAGGGGCTTAAATCGGAGATACAGACAACGGTTAAGGTGATGAGGCCAAGAGACTTGGGGGAGGCCATGGAGCTAGCCCAGTTGGTGGAGGATCAGAAGCAACTGGAGAGAGGGGCTAGGGGGAGTAGCTCGGGGGGGTCGTACAGGATGACCACCATCTTCTTAGTTCCCAAGGGGCTAGCGCCAGGGAGTCTGAAGGAAGTGCACAAGGAGAGAGCTGGAGGAGGGGGAAATGGGGGAAACTTCAAAAGGTTGACTGAGAAGGAAATACAGGAGAAGAGGGAAAAGGGGTTGTGTTTTAGATGCGACGATAAGTACATGCCGGGACATAGGTGTAAGGACTGAACTCTTCAAGTTCTCACCGTCTGTGATGACGAGGAAGCTGAAGAGGGAGGTGGGAGCGGGTTGGAGATGGAGGAAGAGAAGTTGCATCTAGATATGGCAGAAGTCTCCCTAAACTCAGTAGTGGGATTCACCTGAATCACACTATGAAGGTGAAGGGAGAGATAGCAGATAGAGAGGTAGTAGTGTTGATAGATGGTGGGGCAACCAACAATTTCATCTCCACCCAAATTGTTGATCTACTGAAGGTGAAATTAGTAGATACAGGAGGCTACGGGGTGATGATGGGCACGGGAAAGATAGAAATGGGTAGAGGGGTTTGTAGGGGAGTGGTGTTGACCATTCAGGGGATACAGGTGAGGGAGGATTTTCTTCCCTTGGAGTTGGGGAGTACGGATGTCATCCTGGGGATGAAATGGCGGCAAACCTCGGGAGAGATCAAGGTAAATTGGGGAGCATTGAGGATGGAACTGGTAGTGCGTGGAAGGAGAATGGTGATCCAGGGCGATGTAGGGCTGTCTAGGGCGGGAGTATCTCTCAAATCCATGATTAGAACCATATAGGAGGTGAGAGGTGAATATTTGGTGGAATTGCAGTGCTTGGAGAGGGTTAATGTGGGAGAAGAGGGAGACATTCCTCTTGCAGTGCAACCAATCATACAACAGTTCAGTGAGGTGTTCCAGCCACCTCAAGGCTTACCACCACCCAGAGAGCAGGAGCATGCAATCCTTTTAAAGGAGGGGGGTGTCACCGCTAATTAGGGAGATGTTGGAAGTGGGGATCATCAGACTAAGTGTGAGTCCTTCTCTAGTCCAGTCTTAATGGTCAAGAAGAAGGATGGGAGCTGGAGGTTTTGTGTGGATTACAGGGCATTGAATAAGGAGACAGTACCGGATAAATTCCCCATTCCCGTGATTGATGAACTATTAGATGAGCTGTATGGAGCAGTAGTGTTCTCTAAAATGGACTTGAAGTCAGGCTACCACCAAATCAGGATGAAAGAGGAGGACATTCAGAAAACGGCTTTCAAGACGTACGAGGGGCACTACGAGTTCTTGGTGATGCCATTTGGGCTCACAAATGCCCCTGCTACCTTCCAATCATTGATGAATAGGGTGTTCAGGCCGTACCTTCGGAGGTTTATCTTCGTTTTGTTTGATGACATACTGGTGTATAGCAAAACCGAAGAGGAGCATCTAGAGCATTTAAGGGTGGCCTTTGGAGTGCTACAGGAGTTTCAGCTTAAGGCCAACCTAAAAAAATGCAGCTTCGCACGGACTAGTGTGGAGTACTTGGGACACGTGATATCTCAGGAGGGGATGGTAGCAGATACAACCAAAATTGAATCCATGCAGAAGTGGCCTCTACCTAGGAACTTGAGGGAGTTGAGGGGTTTCTTAGGATTGACGGGTTACTACCGGAGGTTTGTAAAGGGGTACAACAACATATCCTTGCCTTTGACAGAGCAATTAAAGAAGGATACCTTCATGTGGGGAGAAGCAGCTACTCAGGCTTTCGAGAAACTTAAGAAGGCGATGACCACAGTACCCGTGTTGGCTTTACCAAATTTCAGTCAGACTTTTGTGGTCGAGACAGATGCGTCCGGATATGGGTTGGGGGTAATGCTGATGCAGAATCACAGACCCATAGCCTACTTCAGTTATGTGTTGTCAGCTAGGGCTAGACTGAAGTCTGTGTATGAACGGGAATTGATGACCAACGTGTTGGCTATTCAGAAGTGACGACCATACCTGCTGGGACGACACTTCATTGTCAGGACATATCAAAGGAGCTCGAAATATCTATTGGAGCAGAGGATGGTGATAGAGGAACATCAGAGGTGGTTGTCTAAACTATTGGGATACGATTTAAAGATCCAGTACCGACCATGGTTGGAGAATAAGGCGGTCGATGCCTTATCCAAGTGTGGAGGAGAGCTCCAAGAGATGACCATTTCAGTGCCCCTGATGGTGGATTGGGGGACTATCCAGGAAGAAAGTGTGCAGGATGAAGAGTTGAAGAAGATCCGGATGGATCTACTGAAAGATAGGAGCAGCCACCCAGGCTACGCCCTCGAGAGGGAGAGGTTGTTGTACCATGGAAGGTTTGTGATGCCACGAACCTCCATTCATATCCCCCAGCTATTGCAGGAGTTCCATGGGAGTGCCATGAGAGGCCATTCCGAAGTGGAAAAGACATACAGGAGACTTGTTGCTGAATTATACTGGAAAGAAATGCATAAGGATGTGCAGGAGATGGTGGCGAGGTGTGAAGTGTGCCAAAGAAACAAGTATATGACTATGGCTCCGAGTGGGTTACTATAACCATTATCACTTCCAAATAGAGTATGGGAGGAAGTGTCCATAGATTTTATAGATGGCCTACCACGATCAAAGGGGTTCACTATTATTATGGTGGTGGTTGATAGGCTCAGCAAGTATGCACATTTCATTTCTTTACGACACCCCTACACCGCAGTAACAGTGGCAGCAGCTTTCATCAGGGAGGTGATTAGACTATATGGGATTCCTAAGTCGATAGTATCGGATCGAGACAAAGTGTTCCTTAGCCAATTTTGCAGGAAGCTGTTCAGGTTACAGGGCACTGTCCTCAAAAGAAGCACCGCCTACCATCCCCAAACGAACGGGTAAACGGAGATAGTAAACTGGAGTTTGGAGACTTACTTGAGGTGTTTTGCTTCTGAAACACCAAGTATGTGGACCAAATGATTGGTATGGGCTGAGTATTGGTACAATACCTCGTACCGCTCAGCTTCTCAGATGACCTCTTTTAAGGTGCTATATGGAAGAGACCCTCCACACTTAGTACACTTTGGAAAAGGGAGCACACTAGTATCCTCAGTGGAGAAGCACTTGGAAGAGAGGGATAGGGTGTTTGAGGAGTTGAGGAAACATTTAATGAGGGCACATCAGAACATGAAGAGGCATGCGGACGCACACAGGAGAGACATCCAGTTTGAAGTAGGTGAGAAGATTTTCCTAAAACTGCGGCCCTACAGGCAGAGGACATTGGTCAACAGGAGAAATGATAAGTTATCCCCAAGGTATTTTGGCCCCTACGAGCTATTAGACAAGGTTGGAGCAATGGCATACCGCTTGAAGTTATCCCATCTGCCACTATACATCCAGTGTTCCATGTGTCACAGCTAAGGAAGGCTATAGGGGAGCATGCAACCAATGCAGAACTGCCAGCAACATTGACTGAGGAGATGGAGGTCGTCTTAGAACCTCTGGAGCTAAAAGGGGTGAGAAATTACAAGGAAGGAAACAAGGAGGTGTTGATTGCATGGAGGGGGATTCCTGACTTCGACGTCACATGGGAACCATTTGAGAGGGTGAAAGACCAGTTCTCTTCATTTCATCTTGAGGATAAGGTGAGTTTTTGGGAGGGTGGTAATGTTAGGCCGGCCCAATGGCCGGCTGAACCAGTCCATCCTAGACCAGTTCAATGCTACAGGAGGCAGACCAAGGGGGCGGGCAGAACAAGGGAGAAGAGAGAGGGGGCGGCTGGAGCTATGGGACCCACTTCTTAATTAAGTTTTGCTTGGGAGGGAAATTTGAATTAAGGGTTGTTTAGGGATTTTGTAATGGTCCTCTTTGCTTTAATTAATCTCTATTGTTAGGGTTTGGTTTTCATCTTGAATTTGAATCTGAAATTTGAGATCTTCCTTGTGCTTGGGCTCTAGTCGCTTGGCTAGGGATTTGGTGAGTCGTTTCTTCCTCTCGAATTGAAGAAACTTGTATTGTTTGCTGTTTTTCTTCGTTTACTAGTGGAATCCATCGTTTTTCTCTCAGATTTCTACAATTTTTCTCAAGTGGCTGCTGTCCTATTGCTGTTTTGACTTCAGAAAACAGCAGATTTTCTGTTTGGAGCATATTGCTCGCTATTTTTCTTACCGATTATTGTTAGGTTTGCCTGTGAACTCAAGTATTTCTTATCAGATTATATGTTATCTTACTAATTGAATCCCATCCACTATACTTGGTAATTTCAACCCCTCCATTTTTCTTGTGTTATTCGATGCATCTTTCTGGGATACTCTTTCAAGAAAGGCTATCATAATTATGTCCCAACCACTAAACATGTTTACACTTCAATAAATATCATCTTTCATGTGTCCTCCCTACTTTTCTCCACCTCCCACTTCTGATTCACCCTCTCCACATATTCCTCTTCCTCCTAGATCATTTATATATATTTTGCCACCTCTACAAGTATACAAAACTAGACCTCGACCACAATCTACAACACCATCTCCCACCACATTATTTGAAATAGTTGAGCATCCCCCCCCCCCCCCCCCCCCCCCCCTCCTCCTCCTCCTCCTCCTCCTCCTCCAAGGTTCGTGAATCCACCATCCACATATTTCTCTCATTATTAGTCCAAAACACAAATTTCTAGAAGCTATTATCCTTAGATATATCAAAAATGACCTTAGATATATGTTAAGAAATGTAGAGCTATACCTAAAAAGATTAGTTAGAAAATATTAGAAATGACCTTTTTTATTAGACTTAAATGAGAATTTAACTCTTAAAAGGACAATGGAGAAAAAGGATTCATGTAGCCAACCCCACGTAGACATAGTGGAATAAAGGCTTGATGTTGTTGTTTAGGAAACTTACGTAGAAGAGTAAGAAACAAATAGTGGTGAACAGAAGAGTCAGAAACAAATAGTGGTGACTAGATCAAGCTAAAAGATAGGGTACAGAACAATGGCACACTCTACTTATAAGACGATCTGGGTTAAAGCATTCATAAGGCGATTTGGTTTTCCAATTGAGTTATGGTATTAAACGGTGATAATCATGATGACATCTACATTCTCATTAATCATATGTTTCAAGAAAGAATATTAAACATAGAGGTTGATTGTCACGTTATTCAAGATGCAATGCTATCAAAGAATATTTCTAATTCTCATGTTTCTAACTAGAAAATATATTCATTGAGGCTTTGGATCCACTTTAGTTTTTTACAAGCTAAGTAAAAAAGCTTGACATAATTGATATATATCCTCCAAATTCAGGGGGAGTGTTAGCATAGAAAATATCATCATAAAAATCTCAAAATATAATTTGTGGAGTGTGTTTATTTTGAAATGCATTTGCTTGTTATATTGGCCAATATGAAGGGGTCCTCTGTTGAATAATATACATGTTTCCTTCCGACATACTCATCTCACAGATTTAATGATTGTTGTGCCCGTAACTATAGTTGCTTTTGGTTTTCCGCAATCCTGATGTGTTTGATTGTTGGATGTACAGTCTTCAAGTGCATCACGAGTGGGAAAGACTACTTCAGAAAGTGAGTCTTCTTGTACTGTAATGAGACCTTCTCCTTTTGCGTGATTATTCTTATTTTAGTTTATTTAATCATTGGTCTTACGTATATGAGTGGAATTTTTCGAAGAGTGATGAGTATTGAATTTTCTTTTTGAAGTATAAATTTGATCATTGCTGCAACTTTATCTTCAATCAATAGTTTTCCATCATATTATATCACGACCTAACCCGGAGACTCGAATTGAGACGGGAAAAACATAGTCAAACGGTTAAAACATTTCTTTCAAATTCAAAAATAGATTCTCAACTATATCCCATATAAAAACTGAAAAGACACTAACATCACTTACACATTTGAATATTTATATAAATCATATTTTACTTGCTTTCGTTCAATCGCCGTCTTTTACAAACGTATTCCGCTCTTTCAATCATTTCTACTTTTTGAAGATTTACCTAAAAAAATTAGTATTAATATTTTGAGTTTATAAAGTAAACTCAGTGGTAATCACACATGTAACATAGCAATTTTACATATAAAAAATAAATATATTCATTTGACTTTATTTTGCATTTTTATTTCATATGACATAAATCCTATATCTATATTTATCAAATAACATATTCCTTTTTTTCCATTAACTTTTATTCATTTTTTCATTTTCCGGCTATTCTTTTTCCCTTTTCATTTAGTACAGGAGAGCACCGTCTAAATGTACCAATAAAGGTACAATCATTTCTATTTTCATTTAGCGTGCATGGGTACGTTGCATTCGTAGTTAGTACTATAAGGGGGTAAACTCCTGTAATTTGCATGCATGCACCTTTTCCTTATTTTAGTGCTTTTATTTTATATAAATCATTATTTACATATACATTACACTATAAACCTTAGTAATTCCATCATTTTCAAGCTTGTTGCATATGTAGCATTTAACCATATCATCTATACTATAACAATTCCACACAATGATAATTCACATTTCCATTTCCTTATTCTCTCCATTAATTCATATAAAATGCAATAACTACAATACTTAAAAGGGAATTATAATAACATAAAAAGAAATTGAAATTGAATAAAATAATCACATTATAATTACCCACTTGATTACTGTCAGATCCTTCCAATCCTCAATTCATTGAATTAGACATCCAATACTTGTCTTAGCTCAACTATAAAAATCTTTAGCTGTTCACATAAGACTCATTTGCATTAATTATTGCTAACAACTTCAAAAATTCAAATCAACAATGAATTGATTTGACTAATATCCTTAAGAGTAACGTCAAATACATTGCCTATCATTACAAAATACCGAAAGCTTCTAGCTTTCCACATATTGAACATAAATTATAATCTAATTCTCTAACAATCAAAAATTTTACCTCAATTAAAGACTCATTCCTTCCTCTTTAAATTTGTCCTCTTTGAAATTTAGACTCACCACTAGACCAACGAAGCCGTCGGCATGCGTGAACCTTCTGGCAAGGTCAAATCGTGGTTCTGAGCGAAGGATCATTTACGGGAGTGAAAATATACGACTCCTCGTGAGTCATATCTTATTTTCGCTCACTCCTGTAGGAGAAATTCACGTGAGAAAAGACGTGTCGAGGGAAACCAGCCGAGAGAGAAAGAAGACGAAGAACGAAGGTATGTTCGTAGATTTTTTTTATTACTTCTGTATAAATTATTCCATGATTTTTATCTAAGTAGAGAGGGATGTTCAATTAAAGGTAAAAGAAAGAAATTGGGAAAAGAAGAAAAAGGAAATTTGCAAGAAAAGAAGACTTTAGTGAGGTAATTATTTTGATTTAAAAGAAATGTTGAAGATTATTTAGAATTATTTAATGTTATGTTAATGATATTCAATTAGTAAAAGTCTTCTTTGTAAATAGTTAAAAAAAAAAAAATATTTTTTTTTCTGTTTTTTTTCTTTTTTTACATCTTGACATGTTAGAACAAGTGATTGAGACATATAATAATACTCTAATTACAGCAATAAAAGGTGGGAACAAAATGCGAACACTATCACAAAAAAGTGATCAAATTAATCCTCACATATGAGAGGCATTAATGTTAGGGAATTTATTATGCTTTCTACCAAATCGCATATTACAAATTCAGTGCTGCATACCACATATCATCAATAGTTGAAAAAAGCCTAATGCTGATGATGATGATAATCATAATGATATCAGTTATCATCAAGGCCATGGGATTTCACTCTGTTCACCAAATATAATAAATAAAAACTTCATTTTCCATCATAAACATCACCCAAAACAATACCTAAACCTAAATCATCATCATTATTAATCTTACACAATTATTTGAGGTTAGAATTATGAATACCAGTTCTCGATTTGTCCTGGTTGAGTACCACACAAAATGTTAAATCAATTTTTCATAAATCATTTGCAAAATTTTTATCCAAGTTACATTTCATCCACCACTAGTTTTTCATAATTTTCATACATACCCTAATCTACTTGATTTATTGGTGGTGTATCTTCTACCTTTTGTTATACATGCCCAAGCCACGTAGCCTTCCCACTACATAATCATCAACAACTGCTACTTCCATCATTCCTTTAGTATCATAATTTCTTAGCCTGTCATTAAAAATTTTGCTACATGTCCATCGCAACATTCTCATCACTATCACACTAGTCTTATCAATAACTTTTATTGCTCACACTCAAGTTCATATAAGATAACTGAACAAATTGAGTTGTTATAAAATATATCTTTTAGTTTGCATGATATTGTCTAATCATATAGAACTCCAAGAGCACTTCACCATCTTAATCACTCAACCTTTCTTCAACGAGTGATATCTTCACCTGTATCTTCATTATTCATTAGAATAGACATAAGAGAACTTATCATGCAAAGGTATCTATTAGGAAATACTTGAAGATCTCAAGTAAACCCTAACATTATTGATGAAACAACGAGAAAAACTCCACAAATTCAATGGAAAACAAGAGAAAAACAGTAGTTTTACGGCAAGAATCAAACTAACGGAATAAAATAGCAAGATACAATTGATCCTCAATTCAAGAGTAGGATCCATCTCTCCCAATCCCTAGACGCCGCTAGAGCCCAAGACACCAAACTCCAAGAATAAGAACAAACACAATAATTTGCATACCCCTAACCCTAATCCTCTTTTCCTATTTAAAGCAAACAATTAAACAACAAATACCCAAACAGCCATTTCCTAATTCCCTCATATTTCCTTAATTATTTCCCTCGAAATCAGCCCTCAAATCACCCCATAAATCTGCCCTCTTCAATTAGAAAATATTTCCTAATTAATCAGCCCCTAAATCAACCCCTAAATATGTCCTCTTCAATTAGAAAATATTTCCTGATTAATCCCCTCTAAATCAGCCCCCGTATATGCTCTCTTCAATTAGGAAACATCTCCTAATTAATTCCTTTTGATTAAGAACCTTCCTAAATAACTCCCTCTTGATTAGGAAATTTCTAATTCCCTCCCAATCAACTTTGGCTAGTCTATCAATACTCCCCTCCCAAAGTGCCACATTGTCCTCAAGGTGGAACAAAGAAAACTGCTGCTGAAGCACTTGACTAATAACACCAGACTAAAAAATGGACTGCCAGTGGGTCGAATGATCCCTACCTCTAATAACTCCCTGATTAATCTCTCGATCTCATCCTTCTGGATTTGAGGATAACGATACAGATGAACAGTGATAGGTGAGACTATTTCCTTCAAGATGATAGCATGCTCGTGTTCCCGTGGCAATCCTTGAGGTGGCTGAAAAACCTCACTGAATTGTTGAATCAAAGGCTGCACTGAAAGAGGAACGTCCCCTCCATCCTTCAATCTGATCCCCTCCAACCAATGTAGTTCCACTAGATAACCTTCCCCCCACCTCCCGTATGCTCCTCACCATAGTTTTAAGTAATACCATGGCTTTGGAGAGCCCTACATCTCCCCTTATCCCTATTCTTCTCCCTTCCACAACCAGCTCTATCATCAATGCCCCCAGTTGACCTGGTGTCTCCCAACGTCTGCAGCCACTTCATCCCCAGAATGACATCAGTGCTCCCTAACTCCAATAGGAAAAAATCCTCCCTCACTTGAATCCCCTGTATGGTCAAAACTACTCCTCTACAGATCCCCTGGCCCATCTCCACCTTTCCTATACCCATCATCACTCCATAACATCGTGTATCCACCAATTTCACCCCTAATTGGTTCACAACCTGGTTGAAAATGAAATTGTGGGTAGCCACACTATCAATCAACACCACCACCTCCATGTCTGCTATTTCTCCTTTCACTTTCATGATATGATTAGGAGTGAATTCTACCACTAAGTTCAAGGATACCTCCGCTACATCCAGATGCAGCTTGTCCTCCATCTCTCTCTCTACCTCACTCTCACCTCCCTCCTCAGCTTCCTCGTCATCACAGACGGTAAGAACCTGAAGAGTTCAGTCCCTACACATGTGCCCTGGAGTAAACTTCTCATTAAATCTGAAGCATAGTCCCTTCACCCTCTTCTCATGCATCTCCCTCTCCGTCAGTCTTTTGAAGTTGCCCCCACTTCCTCTTCCTACTGGCTTTTCCCTATGAGTCTCAAGAATTATGCCTGTTGAGGGGTCCTTGGGTGCTAAAAGAGTGATAGTCATCCTGTAAGAACCACCTGAACTGTTGCCCCTGGCTCCCCTCTCTTGGTACTTCTAATCTTCTACGAGCTGTGCCAGCTCCATTGCCTCTCCCCAAGTCACAAGGCCTCATGACCCTTACTGCGGCTCTGATCTCTGATTTGAGTCCCTTCTTGAAATTATCCTCCAAAGCAGTCTCCGATAGTCGCTCTACTCGACTGATCAAGTGCTCAAATCTCTCACAGCACTGATCCGTCCTGCACTAGTGCAAAGAACTACTCATAGAAATTCCCTCCTCTGCCGGTTCAGAAACGTTCCAAAAAGTATTCCTTGAACTCCCTCCAACTCCATATTGATCTCCTCATGTCTCTCCACTAGTACCAATACAACGCCTTCCCCTCCAAACATAAGCCCGCTGCAGCCATTTTTTTCTCCTCCGTCAACCCATTGACGGTGAAATACCTCTCTATCTTGTAAATCTACACGTGTGCATCCTCCCCTTCAAAATAGGCATCTTCAACTTCCGCATCTTCGGATCTCCCCTGTTCCCTCATATTCCTCCATAATTTATCATTTCCCGAGTGTTTGGTTCTCCCCACGTCTCCCAATCTTCCCTTCCACGCTCATACACAAACCCCTCTTAGCTTTCTCCCCTTCTTTCTTCAAAATTAGCACCCTTCCTACCATAATCCCCTTCTTTTCTCTCCCAACCAGCACCCCTTGGTTCATGCCCCCCATAACCACACCTCTCTCCATACCTTCCACCTTTCTCCTCCATGATCTCCACATCATTTTCCCTCCTACGAAATTTAGAATTCGTAGTTCTCCCTACCGGTCCCTTTATCTCCGAGGCCGCCTTCTGAATTTGACTTTCTAATACATTCTTTACTATCTCATGAAGATTGAAAACTTTGTCTTCCATGGATGAAATTCTATCTTCCACCGTCACTTTCATTTGGCTCATCTCCCTTTCGAGGCATTCTTCCAACGCATCCACTTTCTTGGCCGCCATCAATACCCGGATTTTTGTAGGTTCAAAAATCTGGATATTGACCCAAAAAACAGCAAACACCCCTTCCTCCGGCCAAAAAACGGCCACTGATTTTCATAGAAAAAGCCCACAAATAGTCCCAAAATCTGCTCTAATACCAATTTGTTAGGAAATACTTGAAGATCTCAAGTAAACCCTAACATTATTGATGAAACAGCGAGAAAAACTCCACAAATTCAATGGAAAACCAGAGAAAAATAGTAGTTTAATTGCAAGAATCAAACTAACGGAAGAAAATAGCAAGATACAATTGATCCTCAATTCGAGAGGAGGATCTATCTCTCCCAATCCCTAGACGCTGCTAGAGCCCAAGACACCAAACTCCAAGAACAAGAACAACCACAATAATTTGCATACCCCTAACCCTAATCCTCTTTTCCTATTTAAAGCAAACAATTAAACAACAAATACCCAAACAGTCCTCTCCTAATTCCCTCCTATTTCCTTAATTATTTTTCTCTCAAATCAGCCCTCTTCAATTAGGAAACATTTCCTAATTAATCTCCCCCCCCCCCCCAAACAAAAAATTTAGCCCCCAAATCAGCTCCTAAATATGCCCTCTTCAATGAGGAAACATTTCCTAATTAATCCCTCTAAATTAGCCCCCATATATGCTCTCTTCAAATAGGAAACATCTCCTAATTAATTCCTTTTGATTAAGAACCTTCCTAAGCAACTCTCTCTTAATTAGGAAATTTCCTAATTCCCTCCCAATTAACTTTAGCTGGTCTATCAATATCATTATAGCTTCTAGTAATATTGGCAAATAAATATTCAACCCAAAAAAATTAGTGGTGAAAAATCAGTGATATGCATAAAGAGAAAATAAAAGGTTGTAAAAAAAATGAGAACCTTTGGGGGACCATCTTGGTTCACTTGGAGATTCTATCAATGCGGGATTGCAACCAGCAACACAAACTCGCTCCTGCAATTTTCTAATAGGAACAATTAATGTAAGTTTATGGCAAAATAAATCAGAAAAACTAAACAAAACAGGGAATAAAAGGTAAAAAAATAATAATTTCTGAACTAGAGTAAGAAAATAATAGAAAAAACTGGATACAATACATTAACAAAAAAATAACAGTGATGAGCCATATAATATTATTTTCAAAAAGGAGTAAAAGTTCAAAATAATCCCCTGACTATTAGTATATACTCAGTTTAGTCCAAGACTTTCATAATGCTATAATTTAGTCCACCCGATTACTAGAAATTATCTCAATTTGATCCCAAGGCCAAAAATAATAGTTAAAGTTAACCCCAACAGTTAAATATAAGGGCATTTTGGATATTATGATGTATGTGAGATTATTTTATTATTTTTCTAAATTTTGTTGTTTATCATAGTAGATATCTTGGGTCTACTGTTCAAAGTGATGGTGAAATAAATGGGGTTATTATTAGTAAAATTCAAGTGATGGTTGAAGTAGAGGAATGCATCGGGCTTGTTATGTGATAGAAAAATTCCTCTCAAACTAAAGGGAAAATTCTATAAGATGGTGGTGAGACATGCAATGCTTTATGGTGCAGAATGTTAGCCATTAAAAGAGAAGCATAGTATTAAGTTAGGTGTTGCAGAGATGAGGATGCTCAGGTGGATGAGTGGGTTTACTCTTAGAGACAGGATATAAAATGAGCATATATACGTGATTGGAATAGCTCCAATGGAAGATAAGATTACAGAGAGTCGCCTTAGATGGTTTGGTCACATAAAACGGCGGCCTTCGATGACCAATTAGGAAAGTAAATGTATTAGATTTGACTTATATTAAGAAAGATAGACGTAGTCCTAAAAAAGACTTAGAAAATAATAGAAATGACCTTTCTTTATTAGATTTAAATGAGAATTTGACTCTTAACAGAACACAATGGAGAAAAAAGATTCATGTAGCCGACCCCACATAGTGGGAGGCTTGATGTTGTTGTTGTTGTTTATCATAGTAAAATAAATACAAAAATCATAGTGAAAGTTAATTACTGACTCTTATTATTTAGTCGATTAATTTTCATTAAGATTTTTTTCTTTATTTTAATATGATAAATAACAAAAAATATAAAAACTAATATAATCTCACATATACCATAATACCCAAAATGACCTCACATTTAACTTTTGATGTTAACTTTAACTGTTATTTTTTGCCCTGATATCAAATTAGGACATTTTTTAATAATCGAAAGACTAATTTAGGTTATCATAAAAGTCTGGGACTAAATTTAGCATTTACTAATATTCAGGGGACTATTTTGGCCTTTTACTCTTTCAAAAAGATTCCGAAAATAATGAAGAATTAGAATGATGTTTGTCATTCCACAATTAATGATCTAGATTGATGGGATCTTAGTTAATGTGCTTGAATTTTAGATTTATAAACAATTAGTTGACTATTATGTTTCATATTTTCAAGAGGGCTACTTCGTAATAATTCCTTAGCGTTATTGAGGTAAAGCGGCTGTAGGAAAGAAGAAACTGCTATATCAGTAGATGGAGGAAAAAAAAGAGAAAATAAAAGTAACAGTAGATGTAAAAAAAAGGAGAGAATCATCATCTATTGATCTAAAAATATAAGTCAATAATCCCTATTAATAGTAATTAGAGTACAAATATAAGATCGAAATCAAATCTAATCCTAATTCAAATTCAAACCTAAAAAGTATCCAACAAAAGGCAATTTATCTAAAAAAATAAATCTAAAATTGTAAATTAAATTTAATAATTGAAAAAAATCCTTAAATAACGTACATCTAAATTATTGTGTAACATCAATTCTAAGAAAACTCTTTACCCGTAGAGCTGAAATTCTATTGTTGGCAAACCTTATCATTAACCCTATATACTGGAAGGATATTATTTTCATTGCTTTTCTAAGACCTTTGATTTGTAAGTTCAACACTGCAATTTCTTACTCCACTGCATTGTAACAAACTAGCAATTTTCGTAGCATGAAAAACAACTTAAGAGTAAAAGGAATGGGGAATTAAATCTTTTGATTGATATACACTAGATAGAATTCAATGTTTTCAGGACAGTCCTTGGTGGTCATCCAAAATACTCTATCATCCTAGAAAGGAGAGAGTATTTAACAATATAACAAAAATAGAAGGAAAACTAAAAAAGTTCAGAAGTAGGAAAAATTAAACAGGTTGGATTAGGGTGTGCTAGGAGGAGGAAGCCCAGTTGGTGCACTTGACAAAAACACACGGAGAAAAGAGTTGCAAGTGAGAAGGACCTAACCAATGTTTAGTATGAGGCGTTAGGCAGGAAAGGGGAATGAGTCAATGAGGAGTCATTAGGCAGGAAGATTGACTATCCTTATTGTGTACATACGTTTTTGGTGTATATAGAGGTCAAAGTAGAAGTTGTACAGACCAACTATTGGGTATGTAATTTTTTTTTATGTTAGTAAGCTCTATATTTTATATGGTGTTAAATATGCTTCCAGTTATGAAATCTTGACTCCATTTGAGAATTGAAAAACCTGATGTTTCGAGATAGTCTGGATAGATTATTTCTTACTCACTTGAGCCTGATAGAAGTATTTCAGGATAGTCTTGTCTCCAAATTCTTCCTCTTTGTTACACTCCAGGTTGACTAAAAAGAGGGTCAAAATAGGGTGTGACAAAATTCTATCTCTAATTCTATTAATTTTTACAATATTATCCTTCAAACTCTTATCTATAATCACATCTACACCATTTCTAATATGACTCATACCAGAATAATACTATAGTTTAAATACTAAACAATCAATCTCTTTAGTCTTCTCTCCAACCCACTTTAATTTCCTAAATGCATAGAATATTTATCTTCCTATGAATCATAATATCTATTAATTCCATTAATTTGCATGTAAGGAACCTATATTCGAAAAAACTCTATCCTAATTTTAGTTTTACAGACTAGCTTCTTTGCCCACATACGTCCATGATGTGGGAACTATTGCCTATTTAACATTGCACCCAGGCATCAGTGCAGCGGCCCTGCACACTTCTCACTGTATTTAGGCTATGCAATATGTCACTTACAGGGAAAATCCTAGCATTAACACAATATATTAAATGATTCATGTTATGATTATTCGACAAGTTTTATGGTGGTTGTCGACAACCTAACGCAACCCTCCATTTTCTCATCCAAAATTTGGGACCTGGCAACGGTAGTATTAGGTGATGACCATTATGATCGACATTAATCTAGTGATCATCAAATAGACATTGCATGTGTATATCCCAATGCATGGATCTGAGCAAGTTATGGAGATCAAACAAGCTGGCTGAGAAATTAAATGAGAATAAGCCAACTCTCTTCATAGGAACTTGACCAAAGAGTAAACTTGCCCTAGGCATCAAGGATTCGCCCAGAGTACACTTGCCCCAATCATGAGTCATCAAGGATTCACCCAGAGTACACTTGCCCCAATCATGAGGGATTCACCAAAAGTACACTCACCCCTTCATAGGGGATTTTCTCATAGCACACTCATAGCAGCTTGAAGCAGATCCACATCAGAGGTACTCGCCTCAGAAGCACTCATCTTGAATAGAACAGCATATGCCTCAGAAGAACTCATCCACCTTACTATAACAACTTCACCAATCCAACCAGCACCACAGTTGAAGGCCTTACTCGCCATAGCCCCTCATCGAACATTACTCGCAAAGGTGTCTCAAGGCCCGTCAAAGATGGTTATCCACGTGTAGCCATCGGAATCCTATCCATATGTCTGAACATTATTTTATTTTTTCTTATATGTGACCTCTTTTGTAGCCTTCCTAACCCTAAAAATATAGGATTAAGAGGCATTTTTTAGGACTTTATGCCAAGTGTTGTTCACAAAGAAGATATAGGGTCTCGGAGTTTTTTCTTCATGCTCACCACTTCTTTTTTTGCTCTAACATAGCCTAGCTAATCTTACGAGTAGAGATGTCACACACGAACAAATTTGGATCCAACAATATGCATATGAAAGAGATCACACAATTCATCATTATGAACATCATAGTGAGTCTAAAGCATTAGAAAATAAGGTCAAAGCCTCCACCTTTGATGGTATCCCAATGTTCTTCATTTATGTGAACATAAGGGCCTCATGATATAGAACATCTTAAAGTCTAGGGTTCATAAGTTAAAACATAAATTAAAAAAAAATCACAATGCGTAATTTCTTAATGTTAACTAATGCAAACATTAGTCTCCCTTAATGCAAGACAAGAAAAAAAAATACAATTCACACTAAAAAAATAATGTTATCAAAATCTAAAAATTCATTAAAAAAATAAGGATGAATATAAATTAAGCAACTATTTATGATTCACATTTCACACCACAAAAAAGAAAAATTGGCATGCAATAAACTTGGCCAAATCTCAAATTTGCACATGAAAATAATCATCAGGTATTTAGATAAAAAGAATAATGATAAAAGTTACCAATTAAAAATCCATCCTTCGAAGTTGGTACCAAGCCTTGCACTACACTTAAAAAATTTAAATATAACCCGCACACACAAATTTTAGAGGAAACATGAATTTTGTTTGGTAATTCGTGTCATAAAAAAGTCTCAGGATCCTATCTATACAAAAAATATTCCAAAATTAATGGTATCTTAGAATCCCCCAAGATATGATCAAAATCTATAAATTTCAATTCAGCAATCTCATATTCCAGAACCAAATAGAAAGTTTTCGAACTCTGACTATAACACACAACAGGTTTAGCAGAGAAGAAAAATTCATGTAATATCTACAATATACCAAATACAAGATCCTCCAGGAAAGGCAAATCAAGAAAGATGCAATCATAGAAAAGTCTAAAGAAGCAAGAAATACTCAATACAATAAAATTCAAGTGAAAACTAGTTCTAAAAGTAACCGACAATTAACAAATTAGGCAAATCTAACACATCTGAACAGAGCAGGGCGACCAACCAACCCAGCCACAGTAAGTAAAATAGAGGATACTATTGACACAAATCCAAGGGAAGAGGATTGGAACATGTACTACACTAGGAATCTAATGAGTAGTTGAAACAACTCTATAGTAAATCAAATATAGCAAGATAATCAAAGCATTTGAAAATCCATCTCATTCTAAGAGGCACCCATCTTAAGGATTTTATATTCAAAAATAAATTAGAAAATAAAAACAAAAATAACTAGAATAACACCAAAACTTAGAACATCAATATGATCATCCCAAATCTCACATGTTGTGTATCCAACGAGTTTAAACTTTCAAATATCCATCAAATTTGTTGGTTTGGAAAAGTGTGGTTCCAACAAATTGAGCATTAGATATGCATAGAGTAGATTTGGGCATAACTGCTAGGCTTCGTATAAGGTAAAATCTTTCCAAAAATAACTAAAAAATTTTACATCCCTATTAGACGATGATTTAGGTAATTCAAATTTAACCACTTAGTTAAAATATACTTTATTATGCGAGATGCATAGGTAGTTTAAAACATTAATGAAATGAACCATCTTAGTAAACCAACCAATTTTTACATAGATATAATCAAATTTATTTAGAGGTGTGTAAAATCCAATGCTATCTTTTTAGTCAGTTGACAAGTGCTACATTGTAAAACAATTCTCACAATATATCTCCATAGACTTATCCAATAGAAATTTTTCCCAATCAATACCACAATTTTATCACAACTAAAATGTCCTGCAACACTACTAATATGCAACTCTAATATTAGAAAAATTTCTCAAAGATGCATAAGAGATACATAGACGAGTTCCTTTTAAAAGGAAGCATCCTTGAGCGTAAAATTCTTATCAAGAAAAATTGTCACTACTTAAGTCATGATGTATTTAATCGAAATCATTATAATTGGCATAGCCTTCCTTAGTGTGATCAAAGCTAAACGCTTAAAGCATCAACAAGCTTATTTTCAATTCAAGCACATCATTTCAATAAAAATGTTTATTCTCGTACAAATTCAACCCATGTAGCATGCAAATGTCCTAACTTCAATAATTTATGATCATAATTTGATTTTTTTTTTTTCCTTTGCCTCATTCAACTTCATACCAACATAAGCAATTTATGCTCCCTAATCCCTACACCAAATACATTCCACAAAACACCCGGACACTATTAAAATCAGATAATCAAACCTCAAGTGCATTAGTAAGTATTTTCTTAATATGATTACAAGCATATTCAGCTAATTTTGCACATTTGCATACTCCTTTCTTAAGACAATTTATAATCGAAACCATGATAGCATTCGCTTAATGAATACAACAACAACAACATCAAGCCTTTGTCCTACTATGTGGGGTCGGCTACATGAATCCTTTTTCTCCATTGTGTCCAGTTAAAAGTCAAATTCTCGTTTAAATCTAATAAAGAAAGATCAATTCTAATATTTTCTAACCAAGTCTTTTTAGGTCTACCTCTATCTTTCTAAACATGAGTCAAATCTAATACCTCTACTTTCCTAACCGGCTCATCGGAAGGCTGTCGTTTTATGTGACCAAACCATCTAAGGCAACTCTCTCTAATCTTATCTTCCACTAGAGCTACTCCAACCTTTTCACGTATATGCTTATTTCGTATCCTATCTCTAAGGGTAAAGCCACTCATCCACTTGAGCATCCTCATCTCTGCAACACTTAACTTAGTATTATGCTTCTCTTTTAATGGCCAACATTCGGCACCATAAATCATAGAAGGTCTCACCACCATCTTATAGAATTTTTCCCTTAAGTTTGAGGGGGACTTTTCTATCACACAACAAGCTCGATGCATTCCTCCACTTCAACCATCCAACTTGAATTCTGCTGATAATATTCCCATCTATTTTCCCATCACTCTGAATAATAGATCAAAGATATCTAAAACGTGTACTCTTATTAATGATTTGATCACCCAAAGTCACAATCCCCTCACTAGGTCTATTACTACTAAAATTACACTCCATATATTCTGTTTTAGATCTACTCAGGCAAAAACCTTTAGACTCTAAAGTTGATCTCCATAATTCAAGTTTACCTTCAACTCCCTCTCTAGTCTTATCAATAAGAAGAATATCATCAGCAAAAAGCATACACCAAGGTACATCCTCTTGCAAATGTCTAGTGAGAACATCCATGACTAGAGCAAAAAGATATGGGCTTAAGGCTGATCCTTGATGTAATCCAACCGAAATAGGAAAATACTTGGTCAAACCACCTTGTGTTTGAACACAAGTAATAGCTCCTGCATACATATCTTTAATGATTTGATAAGCGTTATTAACTCCTTTCTTTTCAAGAACTCTCCATAGCACTTCTCTTGGAACTTTATCATATGCTTTCTCTAAATCAATAAATAACATATGTAGATCCTCCTTATTCTCTCTATATTTCTCCATCAAACCTCTCAATAAATGTATGGTTTCATAGTAGAGCCTACCTAGCATGAATCCAAATTAATTTTAAGAAACATTAATATCATACCGCGACCTACACTCCATAACTCGCTCCCATAGTTTTAGAGTATGACACATTAACTTAATTCCTCCATAATTAGCACAATCTTGTGCATCACCTTTATTCTTAAAAATAGGAATTAACACACTCATTCTCCACTCATCTAACATCTTTTTAGTCTTCAAAACAATATTAAAAAGTTTAGTAAGCCAAGAAATTCCTTCATCTCCTAAGCATTTCCACACCTCTATTGGAATATCATCAGGTTTAACAGCTTTTCCACCCATCATTTTCTTTAAAGCCTCTCTGACTTCGATTTTACTGATATGCCGATAAAAACAAAAATCTTTATTTTCATTTAGGGTGCTAAGGTCACTAAAGTCAATCGTATTTTCACATTCTTCATTAAAAAGATTAGCAAAATATCTCATCCGCCTTTGTTGAATATCATCTTCTAAGAAAAGTACTTTTTGATCTTCATCCTTAATACACTTCACTTGAACTAAATCCTTACTACTATCTCTTTGTTTGGCTAACTTATACATATATCTTTCTCCCTTCTTAATATCTAATCTATTATATAAATCATTAAAAGCTAACATCTTTGTATCGCATATTGCTTTCTTAGAAAACTTCAATTTATAATCGAAACCATGATGGCAGTCCGCTTAATGAATACTTTATAAAATATAGCTAAACCATGAAAACTTCAAATATAAGAAATTTTAGTTCTTATCTAGTTTTAAATTGCTTTAACTATATTAAGATCAACAAAAAATTCATCAACAAACAAAAAAAATCATAGATGATTTAACGAAGTAGCACTTCTTCATAATCAAATATAATTTCTCTGCTTACAACTTTAAAATCTTTATTAGGATGAACTAAATGATCCTCCATAGTTTGCTATAAATTAGAATATCAACAAAGAACACAACTAAAAAAATTCCAATAAAACTTCAAACATGGTTCATGATTCTTAAAAAAGCAATCGGTGCATAAATCGATCAAAAAGCATCACAAAGCATATACATAAAATCTTTAGTTTTAAAGATTCCAATTTTCACTTGATGATAACCACTCAAATCAATTATGACTCATTCTTTGATAATATTACAACTCCAATCATTATAAACAACATATCTTCCAATCTAAGTATAAGAATTTAATATTTTATGGAAATTTTATTATTTGTTCAACTACTCGAACATATTCTACGATTATCATCCTTCTTAAGTGTAAAAAAGTAACTACACAGTCTAATATTTTCCCTGACAAACACTTTCTTAAGCAATCTATTTACTTGTCTTTTAATTTAGCATGTTCAATAGATTCATCCTATAATGTGGCAACTTAAGTAAGGATAATCTAAGAATCAAATCAATGGCATGTTGTGTAAGACCGAGTTTAACTGGCACATTCAATTGAACTGGCCAGCCCCTATTAACTAAGTCACGTGAAATAGAAAGGTGGAACCGAGCAGAGCCGCGGCCCAGACAGACCACACGCAACCGTAGGCGGGGCTGGAAGGGCCGATTTTCGATTCCGAGCGAAGGTTTGAGTTCATGAATGAAATCAAATGACTTCTCATGAAGAATAACTCCCTCTCTTTGCTCATTACCGCAAAATAAGCGAAGTCGAGGAAAATGGATGAGAGGAAGAAAAAGGAGAAGGAAGGTATGCTAATTTTCAATTTCATTCACTTTGTGTGCAATTTCTTCGTGATTTAATCTTAAGAAATGATTCATATCTCTTTTAAAGGTTAAGCAAGAGAAATTGAGAGAGAAAAAAGAAGGATTTTGTGTTGGAAAATTTTCCTTTGTAAGTGATTTCAACTATGTTTATTTCTTGTTCGAATTTTGAAGAATAGAAATTATTAAATTTACTTTATTAGTAATAATAGTATATGATTTCAGAAAGAAGAAAAATCTAACGGAGAAAGAGGAAGTGTTTGGACTTGGAAAATTCCTTCATAAGAAAGTGTAAGTAAATTCCCTTTCTTATTTTTATGTTCAAATTGAGAGAAGAAAAATTTTATAATTCTCTTACATGAAGAAAAATTATTGTTGTAGGAAGAATCAAATTATAGTAAGCTTAGATCCGCTAGTAAAAGAAGTCAATTTGCAGTGAAGGAAGAAAATTTGTTGAAAGAAGGGAAGATTCCTTGAGGTAATTATTTAATTGAGAAGTGTTTAATCATATATTTTGTTAGAAGATAATGGTAGAAAGTGTAATTGAGATTGTGGAAGAATTTATGCTCTTTAATATTATGTAATGTGGATTAATTAGTCAAAAGCCCTCTTTGGAAATGGTTAAAGTAATTTATGTTATTTTGAACAGTGAAAGGTTTTCATACTTAGATGAATATTGGAGGTATATTTCAGAGAATCAAAGATTTAGAAGAAATCTGAACATACAAAAATATTCAAAGTGGGTAATATAGCATAATTGTTTTATGGCAATTTCAAATTCTTTTCTTTATGTTATTACAATTCCTTTTAATTATTGCAATTACAACATGTTATAAGAATTAATTGAAATAATAAAGAAAATTAAAATGTGAATTATAATTATATAGATGATATATTTAAATGTTAAATATGCAACAATCTTGAGAATTATTCAATGACTAAGATTATATTATAATGTATATACGTGTAATGAATTATATAAAAAATGAAAGTAATAAAAGAGGGACATGCATGCTAATTACAGGAGTTCACCCCCGTGTGGTATTAGCAGGATAATCAATATACCCGTGCACGTTAAATGAAAATAAAAAAAAATGAAAATGATTGTACCTTTTTATTGGTACATTTAGATGGCGCTCCTATACTAAATGAAAAAGGTAAAGGAATAAATGAGAAAATAAAAGATGGATGAATATTAATTTAAAAAAGGAATATGTTATTGGACAAAGGTATAATAAAGATTTAACCCATATGATTTGATATATTTATGTATATGTTAGATGAAAAGAAAGAGAAAAAAATGCATATAATTCATTATATATTTTTCATGTATAACTGTTATGTTATAAGAATAATTACCCACTAATGCATATAACTCTATTAAACTAACATTTTCAAGTAAGTCTTCTTATAAGTAAAAATGGCAGAAAGAGAGGAGTACGTCTACAAAAGACGGCGCTCAAATGAAAGCAGTTAAAATGTGTTTATATTTAATTGTATATTCAATGTATAAGTAGTGTTAGTGGCTCTTTAGTATTTGAGAAATATTAGTCATTACTGTTATGTGTAATTGTGGAAAAATGTATTAATCGTCTGACTATTCGTTCTCGCCTCGTTAATTTGAATTTTCAGGCTGGATCGTGACATGTTGCATACCTATGCAAGGATTTAACGCATCAAAAAATTATAAAACATTCTTAAAATTTAAAATTAAGTGGATGAAATCTTTAGATGCAACATAATCTTAATTCAATAGCAATCAATATACAAATCACTCCCTTTGCCCAACTCTCCTTTTCACAAGCATTATGATTCTACATATCCAAAGTTCTTTTACATTTTACTAAGAGAACTTTTTTTTTTTGGACCCAACATTCTTAGTTTTATTATGTTTCAAAATCATTCTCGTCTCATTTATATTAAACATGGGCATTAGAATTCCAAAATGTGTTACATTTGAGTCATATAATCATGGTCTACCCAAAATGACATGTACAATATTCATATGTAAAACATCACATCATATATTATCACTATATGTATAAGCTTCAACAAACGCCAAGCATCTTTGAATTACAACAATTATAGTTTTATCCACCGAAGCTAATTTAAGATTCTGGATGTAGTTCAACAATCAATTCTTATCGTATTATTATCAAATCATATGTTCATTCATAACATATTTGCATTTGGCTGGAGAATTTATACTCTTTGGTCCTCGACATATTGTTATAAAATTATTAGTTGAAGTATATTACTCTATACTTTTTTCATAGCAATCCTATTATGTGAGTGGCTCTCCAACGTACTAGTATGTACTTGCATGTACTCCTTCCTGCTTTTTAAATTAATGCAACATGCTACTTTCAAGAGTAGCTTTCTAATGCAAATGTTAAAGAGGTCTCCACACTTTGACTCAGAAAACTCCGATCACTTTACTTTGTATTTCTTTTCCTCGGTTTCTACTTCAACATTTCAACGGGCCTAAATTATATTCTCTAAGTTAAATATTTGACAAACCCTAGAAAGTAAATGCTACAAATGTGAGACTTTCTATGTCGTATGCGGCTAGGTTTATGGTTGAAATGGATGCAAATAGTCCTCTGGACAGGGAGGTTGGGTCTGGCTATTCTTTTAATGGTTATTGGCAAAAAAATTGTATTTAAATGTATTCTTTCATATTGAACCTCTTGCAAATTTATGGGCAAAACTACTCTGATTGCTTCAAGGCTCATCTAGAACTAAGAAAGTTATCTATTAGCAGTCCATATAATAATAAATAAGGAGAAAATGCAAATAACCAAAATCTCTCTTCACATGGTGAAAATAATTCCACCTCCCTCAATTTAAACATACAAAGAAATTATGAAACAAACTCTATATGATATTGTGGAATCAGAGCCTTCAGAACCTAAGATGCACCGACACGGACACAGCGACACGGACACGACACGACACGGACACCGAAAAAATAAAGGCTTAATAAATTAGTGTAATATATCAAACCCCTAAACATAATGTTTCACTTATCCTAAAGATGATGAATACAACAATATGCCGGGCAGTCGGGGGTCCAAGGGGGCGCCACCTAAAGCGCAACTAAAGCGCACCTAAAGCGCAACTAAAGCGCACCTAAAGCGCACCTAAAGCGCACCTAAAGCGCAACTAAAGCGCACCTAAAGCGCACCTAAAGCGCAGTTAAGGGAAAAATTTTACTCTTTTTGTTGCACTTTAGTTGCCCTTTTGCTGCGCTTTAGTTGCGCTTTTGCAAAAGGACAGCTTAAGCGTAGCAAAAAGGCATCTAAATGGACAGAAATGATGAATGGAGAAAAAAATGGCGAAATCAACTTACAGGTTCGAAAATTTTTATGCAATTTGGTGTCGCCTTTCCTCGGCTGCGCACAGAAACTAAGAACGAAGGCTTGTTGCTTATGGCCGGAAGGAAAGACTAAGGGTGCGATCTTCAGGCAACCGCTGCTCGCGGGAAAGATCTCTGATTCTCCAGTGTACCGCTGCTCGCCTCAATCGCTCGGGAAGACCACGAATACGAATAGGAATACGGAATTAGGGCGAAGATGAAGACTCGGGCGTGAATCGGCTAATATAAAATAGCGGGACTAGAGTTTTTCTTTTTTTTAAAAAAAAATTAATTATCAAATAGCCAGACACGCGTGTCCGATTTTTTTTTTTTTTTAAATGGGACACACTAATAACGTGTCCGACACGTGTCCCCGCAGTGTCGGACGCGTGTCCGTGTCCGACACATGTCCGACACTACATACCCTCTTAGAACGGAGTGTCGGTGCATCATAGTTCAGAACCTTACTATAATAAGCCTTGTGGAGAGCATAATCTAATCCACATCAAAATCACTGTTATAGATCCTTTTTAAAAGAGGTCCTCATCGCAGTACTATAATAGAGGATGTTGATGCCACTGAGTCTGAATAACTTTCTAATTCATATAGCAGCTTATTGAGCGTTGAAGCCCAAGCTAATGGGAGATTCAAATACTATTTTCCAATAGAGACACAAATAAGAAAAAAATTTATCACCATTTGTCATATTCACTGGACTTCAAGCTAAGTGTCCCAAACGAGGGCTTACTACTGATCTCTCTTCACATATCAAATGGATATTTTTTTTATTTTGTCATCATGTTATCTTTAATTGTGATTTTGTTTTTACATTTTAATCTGATAAGTCCCTTCAATTGGTTTTTGTGCACTGATTTCATTATCTGTTTAAACTATATTCCTTTAAAAGAAACAAACCGATGAGTCTATCTGCTATAGACTCCAAAAGAAATGTAATATAGACTCTCAATGCTCTCATAGAATTCTGTTTCTAATGCAAGAATCTAATAACCTTCAAAATCCTTATTATGAAAATGCCAAAGAATTTGATGATGAAGGGGACTTAGATGATGAAAATCTGAACATAGAAACAAGGCAATACATTAATACTATGTATTATTTATCCAATATTCTTATAGGCTAATCTAAAATTGAAGCTAAATTAAACATGAAATTGAATCAACAATTTTAGTCAAAGCACCTACAAGGCTCTAGTATTTGCTATGCTTATTTAGGTGGAGTTTATATAAATCAAGGTATGTTTCTATTTTTTTTCTTTGACACTTCAACTAATAACATCTATAAAAGCTTTATTTGCTCTTCCAAAAAAAAGGAGATATCATCAACATTCAATCGATTTTAGGATTTCTATGATGGAAAGTATTGTTATCTTCCAATATTCTGCACAGATAACCCCCTCTTATCCTCAGAGGGAGAGTTATTGCTACTTCAGGGGAATTGATCTGGTCTGTCAATTGTTGATTGATTCTAACAATCAAGATTGACATAGAATTTCTTTATAGATTTATATTTTAGATTTATTAGAAAATAGATATTTCATGTTATTTATTATTTTCATTAAGATTATTATGTAATGATCCTTGAATGGTAGTTTCGACTTTAAATTGCTAAACTATTAGGTTATGGAGAATTAAATGAATTTTTCCTTCAACACCCATTTGCGCTTAACCTTTCTCTTCTATGCTTTCAAAAATCAGCACAAACTGTACTGAGGATTCGAATTGTTATCTACAAGCTAAGTATTCATTATGTTCCATTATGTTCGATCAATTTAACCTACTTCTTTTATCTCTTTCAATTCCTTACTGTAATTACATTCCACCACCTAACCTATATCAATAAGCGAAGTTATTATCAAAACAGTTTACACCTTCCACATGAATCGGTTGCATCTCCTATCTAAATATTGACATCTCTTAAACAACAGCAAAACAAAATAATCTCCTGCCCAAAACAAAAACAGTAACATCAAACTAATGTGAGAGATGATTGAGAACATAGAAATATCTTAGCTATCAGCATAATAAAACGTAAACACACTTACCCATCTTCTGAAAAGTACCCCACCCATAGTTGTGCTTTATCCCAAGGCATATTTGGGTGACTCCATTCCAACCAGGCCATCTTCCTCCCAGTTGAATCGATCCGTGGAAAGGCATAAAAATCATTTCCGGAAACTATTTCTTTTGGATCTTCAACCCACATAAATGAAATAAAATAAGCAGTAAGAAATATTTTATCCCAGCGTCAACATTAGACAAGTGGGTTTAGAACTAATTAAACTGGTCGAACAAAGGCTAATTTAAATCATAATCAGTAAAGCAAAAGAAGACAAACTATTTAAAAAAAGGCACTGCATATAAAGCTTCCATCAAGATTTCATAGCTTGGGATAAACAAGCGTCATTCACTGACGTGATATACATATAAAAGCTGCTTGGGGATCCTTACCTCGAATAGTTTCATCATCAACATTAACAGAGACAATTGTTGTGGCAGGATTTAAACTACTTTGTCGATGATCTGAAAGCCATAATAGAGGAATGGATTGAACTTCTTGAGACAACATGGAAACAACACACAAAAAGCAAAGATGTAAATAGCCGTATTTGCATACAAACCTTCCATCACCGTAAGATATAGTTTTAAGTAAGGATCATAGACACCGTCAGCAAAACGAACTAAAGATCCACCAAAGTCAGGCGTAAGAGGCACTGGACTACCACCTGTTATTTAAAATTAAGGCTTATAAGGTCAAAAAGTATAAAAACATGGAAAATAAACCACCAAACTAAGGACAAAGAGACACAGCAGCTATACACAGAAAACTTGCTAGCCTATCAAGTTATAAAAGAGGAAAAGAAAGGAAAACCAAACGTAAATTATGTATAGGAATAAAGTTTCCAGTTTTCACAAGGTGGGGTAGAGGAAAATGAATCATATGAATTTTCCCATAAGAACGCAACACTGCTATTTACTTATTTGCATCATGTATCAAATATGATTAGTATTTCTATTAATTAAGGAGTCATCTTTGTGTAAACTGCTTTGAATTATTCCTGACCTACACTTTCACAACGTTCAAGGAGACTGTAATAACATTAAAGACTGCATGGCAAGGATCGATGGCAAGTGATCTCCCATGGACAGATTAAAGCGCAGTGCTCAAAGTATATAATTTGCTGAGCAATGGCAGGTCAAGCAAGAGTGTTCAACAGATGGTGAAGCAAGACTGGAAATGGATCAATTGAGCTAAGTTAAAACATCGGATGACTTAGCTCAATGCTCATGTACCTATACTCACATAAACATGATATAATATATCGCATGGCTCGCAACAATACAATCATAATGGTTAAATTGATATCACTGAGAGTTCAATCCAACAAGTGCAAAATTAAACATGATGATCACTAACCTCAACAGCAACATCAGCCACAGAAAGCCAAGCTCAACAAGTTCATGACCCACCATAATAAATATTCCAAATACACCCCTTCAAGGGTTTTAGATGCAAAATTAGTGAACGTTATCCCAAACACACCCCTTCAAGGATTTCAGATGCAAAATTAGTGATCGTTATCAAGGACAAGGACTACTTCCAACAAACACTCCCACTATACGCACAATCTTTCACTCATAACCAGATCTTTCACTCATAACCAGATAAAATATTATACCTTCCATAAATATCATGGCTATGACACGGAGTCTTATCAAAACCTTTGCAACCTAGTTGAGGAGCTCGTGAAGGAAAGGTCAAAGAGTTCATAATCACCCATCTAGGGAGACAATAAAACCACTATGAGGGAAGAAGAAATGCACCAAATCCGTTTCGAGCCGTATAAATAGTCGAATGCATTCCTTAGAAATAGGAATTTGAAAAGAGAATGCCATATTAGGTTTTTTCACTCATCTTTAAAAGCTTTTCTTTTGATGATGATGAATTCTAAATAATTTTTAGGCTCTTTCTATGTAAAAAATTAATGTAGGACGGAAATCATTATATATATATATATATATTCGATATTCAAAAATACTTGGGGAATTTGACGTGCACCTCGACAACATTTGGGGAATTTGTCATTTGATAACACTCAAGGAATTCAATAATTCACTACTCAATATTGTGCTAACTGAATTAGGTTTTTTCACTATTTGGTGATACTCAAGAAATTCGCTATTTAAGTACCCAACAATATTCATGAATTTGATATTGGGTATTCGGTATTTGATAGTACTCAAGGAATTTGACATTGGGCAAATTAGGTTTTATTATTTAACGACTCAAAATCTCACAAGTCAAGCATCATACTAAAATTTTGAATACCCAAAAGGCAAAATATTCAAGCTCTAAAAAGTAAAAATCAAACTCCCCTTTACAAAAAGATCTACACTAAAAAAAGCCCTTTCTAAGCTATAATAGAAATTGGGCTCCTCTTGGTGACAAAATATGCATTGAGTGTAAAGAGCAATTTTTTTTTAGTGGCAAGTTTAGATGATTACCCCAATGAAGATAAACGTTCTGACTTGAGCTGAGGCCCATACAAGACGACGACTGGTCAAAGTTAACAAAGAACTAGGCCAAATAAGACTTGACAATGAAATAACTTATTCAAATTCATGAATTCTCTGTCAATTATCACTCACTATGGAAAAATTGAATATAATCTACTCAAAAAATCCTTGAAGATTACCCATATTCATCTCAGCTCACACTTCAACTTAGCTATAGTTATGTACCATTCCAAATAATTAAAGATAAAAGGTTCAAAGGCTTTCAAAAAATATAAAACGAAAAGAAAAACTTTCTTAAAATAATTAAGCTATAGAAGAAAGAGGTTATAAGTTAATGTTACAAGTTGCCCTATAAAGAATGCCAGCTACTAGTCCTCAGAGAAAAGCCCTCATCTAACTCCTAGAACTGTCCATAGCATTGAGTAAAAGAAGCTCAATTTCTATCACGCATAACTTATCACATTTCGACTTGCTAGCATTTCCAAACAAAAAGCGATCTCTTCTTAATTTGTCTAGGCCACATCTTCAATATGGAAAAGTTAGGGAATTAGTTGAAATTAGAACCTCCGGGCCTGTGAGGTTGACTCGACTTCCTCTTCACTTCAATTTTCTTCAACTTAGCATTCTTTGTCTATAAAGAAAGCAATGAATGAGCCATTTTTTTCTCGAAAGCTCAGAATCGACCAAAGAAGACACTAGATTGTTCAACCGATCGAAGTGGTACCTTGTCTCCAACCTCCTTAAAAGCATCCATTAACAAATTCCTCACAGTGTCTTCATTGCTTGCTCAAATACCAATGACTTCTACAAATGATCTTCTTTGCATTTCAAGGTCGCTGAGAATAGCCAATTCTCTTTGCAATTTTGTTTTAGCTCACCCTGCAAATATTCTTTATAGTCAACTTCTTCCAATCAGTAGCCATGAAAATGTAAGTCTGACAAGTCGATATTAACATCGCATTAGTGCCATGTGAAAATTGTTTGGTGGTAGCTTACGCAAATGTTGTTGAATAAATTCTACGAACACAGTAGACTAAAACCAAAAGCCACCTATTTTACCTTATTGTTTTGGAAGAAGGGGATCAAACAAGGCATCAACTATAACCTTGTCCTTTTGTCCCCAGAGAAGAGTCCACTTCCCTTTGTTACCATTAAAGCTCGGCTAATAATAACATAAAGGTTGAATTTAGATGACCTATATCAACTCTACTTGGCCCTAGAGCCAACTCTTTGAGAGCAATCTCTCAGAAAAGAATTGAGAGCATAGGAGCTAGCAACTCTCAAATTATTGCTAAGAAATCGATACAACCTTCTCGACGTCAACTTCTTCATTATCTCTCAAAATGATTCGTCCACAATTACTCCAAGGCAACTCAGCAAGCTCCTCAAGAACATCATCTAAAAACTCTTCCAAGTCGACCCTTCTCAACTAACCCAACTCAGACAAGGATGAAATATCCCTGGAATCACATATACTACCAGAAGGAAAGACAATAGATAAATAACAAAGCTTTAAAAAGGAAATTTTTCAAAATAAGTGTTAAGATTACTTGGCGACTTGTTCCCAAACATAGGTCTAATAGGAATCACATAGTCAATGGCAACCTTTGAAGTATAAATTGATACTTCAAGTTAATACTCTCACAAATAGCTCAACCTCAATCCAAAAAAGTTATAGCTAACTCGACTTATTCTTTGGAACTATGCTGAGCCTAGTCCTAATCAGCCAAACCTTTGCCGACTTCACAAAGAAACTTCCTTTTCCAATCCTTTACCTTGTTCTTCCAACTTAAAATCTTAATATATTACAATTATAATAGAACGACATCATCCTTGAAAGCATTTGTCGTGAACAAATGCCTAAACAACTCTAAACTCTAATTCGCCTTTTGTTTCCCTCAGAACATACATGAAGGAGATCATACTTGCAAAATAGTTCAACGTTACTTGTGAGGGTATCAACTAGCAGTAATTCAGAATTTTATCAACCTTCAAGAAAAAGGGGAGCTATAGGCCAAGTCGAAATTGATCTCTAAAGAAAAATAGTTGGTCCTCCTTTAATGAGTTTGGAAACTTGCCCTTCTCAGGCACTTAGATTATAGAGTCCTCGTCAAATCGAATTTCCCTAGTCCTAGTCAGCCAAACCTTTGTTGACTTCACAAAAAAACTTCCTTTTCCAATTGATGCATGCAGGGGGGGGGGGGGGGGGGGGGTCTCCACAAAACAAAAATTTCTTTAAGCTTTGTCCTTGGTTTGCTAGCTTGGATGGTCCTTTTTGGTGGCTGCTGGTTCTCGGGTTGGGTTTGTGGCTCTCGGTTTTGAGCTGGTCCTGAAATTTCTGGTTATTTCTTTTTGAGCTGAAGTTTAGCTCAATAATTGAAGTGTTATGGTAAGCTCATTATGGTGGAATTGTCTTTTTCTTTTCCCCTTGCTGCCTTCTCGGTTTTCCCCCTTACACCCTTCGGTTCCATCCCGTCTACTTTTTCCCGTGTGATGCTGGCTGGTTTCCTATGCCGGCTGTATTGTTCTTTGTGCTGCCTCTTTGGGTTCTTGGCTGGGTGGTTTTCCCGTGGCTTTGCTGGTTGGCTTCCGTGGCTTTGCTGGCTGGCTTCCTGTGGTTTTGCCTCCTTGTTTCCTGAACCAAATATTGGGGCTGCTGTTTGGAGACTTTTGGCCTTCCATTTCCTTATTTTAATTAGGATTAAATGAGGTATTTTGGGGCTGTTTGGTTAGCTTCTTTTGCCTATAAATATAAGATGTTTTGTAATAAAAAAAAGGAGAGATATGTGATAATTTTTGGAAGCCAAAACCTGCAGGTTCCTTGTCTTGGAAAAGCTTGCGAGCTTTGTCCAACTCTTCTCCTTCCCCACTAGGAAAGCTTGCGAGCTTCTCCTCTTTCGTCTCGGGCTTCTTATCTCCTTCTTCTCTCCACAAGTACCACTCCATATGTATCTTTCTTCTAAAGCAAATGCAACTTTAGGTGTTTGGGTGTTGTGTCAAAGTTTGTAAGTGTCTTGTCTTTTATTATAAAGATGAAGTTTTGTTAAATTTCTAGTATTTTCTTATCTTTGTTTTATGTCAAAAATATGTAAGAGTGTAATTATTTGTAAGCAAAAATTTGAGCTCTTCTCCAAATTTTTGCTTGCATCACCAATCCTTTATCTTGTTCTTCAAAACTAAAATCTTAATATAATACAATTATAATAGAACAATGTCATCCTTGAAAGCATTTGTCGTGAACAAATGCCTAAACAACTCTAAACTCTAATTCGCCTTTTGGTTCTCTCAGAACATACATGAAGGAGATCATACTTGCAAAATAGTTCAACATTACTTGTAAGGGTATCAACAAGCAATAATTCAAAATTTCATCAACCTTCAAGAAAAAGGGGAGCTATAGGCTAAGTCGAAATTGATCTCTAAAGAAAAATCGTTGGTCCTCCTTTAATGAGCTTGGAAACTTGGGCACTTAGATTATAAAGTCCTTGTCAAATCAAAGTTCCCTACATAACGCCTCAAGATTGTACTTGGCCATTAGGATTTCAACTCCCAAACAATGTCGAGAAACTAGTCAAACAAGGTAGGAAAGGATGAAGCCAAAAGTCTTTGAGGAGCAAGAGAGAGTAAGAGATTGTAAACATTCAAATGGAAGTCAATGAGACTCTTATAAAGGGGCCATGAAAGTCAAACTACGACAACATCAAGGCTCGAAAGTCATTTGAAACATCAAGTCAAAGGATCTCACATGATTACCCACAAGATTCAACATACAAAGAAGTCAAATCAATTGAAGCCGCATCGCACACAACGATCACAAGAGGATACTTAAATTTGTAATACTAATATTTTTATAGAAAATTTCTACATAAATTCATCATAGTCTCTGTCACGACCTGGCCCGGTGAGCTCGCATAGGCAAGGCGGGAACGGAGGTCGGACAGAAGGAAACTAAAAACAACCATTCATAACACAATCAACATGTCTTCGAAAATAAAGAAAGAGCCACTATAGAGTTCCAAATAAAATTTTCTCTTCTTTTTTTCATTCATCTATCATTCAATGATATCATCTTTAAAACATAGATGTACAAAATACAAAAAGTGTCCATAAAACTTTCTTTACAATTCATCCTACAACCATCTAACAAAAACATCAAAAAGAATAACCCAAAACAAAACCTGTCGCCCGTCGTCTCCCTACGACGGTACATGAGGGGTGGTCTATCCGTCATTTATCCTTTACCAGATCCTCCTGAAAATTTTTCCCACAACATGGGTGAGTCACAACTCAATAGGCAAATGCTTTTTTAATTAAATTTAGAAAACAAGGCAAGAAAAACATGTCTGTCATTGCTTTGTATAGGAACATTAAACAAATCATAACAGTTAAGTAGAATGCCTCTAGGTTATCCATTAAGCCTCATTCTTTGGTCAAGTTTGCAACATTTCTCTTTATACAATACATGAATTGCTCAATGAATCATAAGATGTTTTATATGCATTTAATTGCTCAATGGATCATAAGATGCTTTATATGCATTTAATCGCTCAATGGATCATTAAGATGCTTATTTAATGTAATATATATATCGTAAGCACCCGTCTCGGAAGTATCTTTTGTACTGATCATGTACATTTTGTTTGGCCAAACCCTTTTTCATTTGGTTCAAAAGAACCCCTTTACCAAACTCAAAAGAGTCCCTTTACCAATGGCTTAAAGAGCCCCTTTACCAATGGCTCAAAGAGCCATTTTACCAATGATACTTCCGCATCAGCATGCACATGCATTCATTTCATATCTATTCATAGAAGATCCTTATCATTCCTTTCATGTATAAGATCAAATATCCCCTAACGTGCTACTTGGTTATATGATGTCATGAAAGAAAAGATAAGCTAAGTGCCATATTTAATCATCACTTTGAAAGAATAAGATTGCATTATATGTCACCACATAAAAGTATATTTGCAATGTAAGATGTCCCATAAGTAAAAGAGAGCATAAGCTTGATAGTAAACATAGGGTCAAGTGTATCTAAACCATTGCCACATGAATTCATAGACATAAAACATATGCAAAACATTTAGAGTAGAATAAGATGTAGAAGGAGTTCAATTGCAAGATTTCTAAGAATTTTCACAACAATTCAAACAGGCTATTAGAAAAAGAAATGAAATTCTTTTCTTAATTTAACTGTGCCACATTTACCTACCTCAATACAATGTGCTCTGCCAAATATCCTTACAAACCTCTCCCTTCCACGCGATCAACACCTAAAAGAAACATACACATCAAGTAAAAATTACTAATCCCCATATAAATTCTCTAAACCATTATGCTATAGTAATAAATAACCCCTCTATAATTCATGTTTATGCTTCCAACCTAATCCCCTTACCATTTCATGGCTTTAAAACAATTCCTATTTTTCTCCTAAAATTCTATTCAAGCATACACCATTTTCTTCACTCAATTAGCATTTTAAAATTTAAAATTATAGTTTATTTTCGGAATTCTTTAAATACCAAAAATAGGAAAGTTGGTTTTTGATATAAAAGTCCTAAATTTGCTTTTAAAAGTCTTTCTAAACCTAAAGGAAACCCTCAAACTCAAAAATTCCATAGTTAGGAAAAACCCTAATTTCCAACCTAAAAATTTCTTCACAACCATATACTATTTTTCTATTATGGGCCTCCTAATATCACTAGGAAACTTTCTTACAAAGAAATTTTAAAAGAAAAGAAAATTGGAGAAAACCCTAATTTTTTTTTAAGTCCAAAAATTTGAGAAAACATTTCGTTTCCATGCATAAAATCATCCTCTAAAGTTGCCCTATCATTATCTCAAAGAAAAGTTTAAGTTTTATACAAACCCTAGGTTTTCCTCCTTAGAAAAATCCATGGAATGAGAAGAAAATCCTTGCAAGCAACTCACCTTAGCCTTCCTTTCAATTTTCATTCAAATTCCCCTCACAAACGCCGCCGGAAACCATCCTTAAAAGCTCCCGTCGCCTCCTACCCGTGCGCCTCTCCCCTTCCGCCTCTGCTCGGTTCGGGCCGCAAGCATGGAATGGGGACCGAAACATTTCGGTCCCCTATTTAGAGTGGGGTATTCATTTCAATAGCCTATGGTCCAAAATACCCTCACTTAAGTTATTTCTACTTAAATGACCTCAAGGGCAAAATCATCATATTGAGTTTTCCGGAAATTTTAACTCTCAAAATACTTAAAATCCGATATGGGTTTTATACATCGTTTTGTTCAGAATTTTGCACTCTATTTTATAAAATTAATTGCCTCGAATTCCGACGACTTTAAAATTTTCATTTAAAGTTCGTCGTAACGCATCAAAAAGCGTGCGAAGCCTAAAATAGCATTTTGCGGGTTTTACAGTCTCAAGAGAAGAAAATAAAAGCAATAACATTAAAAATCTCTTATTAAAATTTCATCTCTAAATTGGAAGGAAAAGGCGTCTAGCATACAAGGGGGAAACTTCAAGGCACAGTGAGCCCTCAAACGCATCAACAAGAGATGATAAAGCTCTCCTCAACAATACTTGGATAATAATATCTAGAATCATGTCATTTGTTGTCAACCCATGGTAAATTATTTGTCCGAAAACAAACTCGATAGTTGTAACAAATTGACTCATTTGAGTAGATGATGAACCTATACTCAAAAAGAAAACTTTACCCTTCAACTCAATTCTCATTGGAGAACCAAGGCAACCTCATAAATTTTAGAAACCAATTGCCCAAAAAGATATGAAAATTGTTCCATCAAGTCGCCTAATTGAATTCTTTTGGCTACTCCACAAAGTTGAAGCTCTACAATCTTCTAGATACTCTTTGACCTCTCCAACTCCAAGTCATCTTGAAGGGAGAGCACCATCGCTTTCAGAGATTCAAAATCCTTACCCCATGTAGTTGAACGAGTGATCCCTCTGATTGGCAACTTATTAGCAGGGATCTCAACATGAATTTCAGGGCTTGCCTCCTCCTACACTCCTATCAAATAGTGGCAAGATCAGCACACTCTGAGGTAGCATCCATAGATCAACTCACCCAAGTTTAGAAGAGGGCAACCCAATGAGGCAATGGTGGTGATACAAAAAAGTTCCGTGTTGTCTCCATCCAAGACAAATCCAGAAAGAGAAGTTGTTGTTGATGTCTCCCTTCAAAAGAGAAGTACAGGGAAGATCACTTGCATATGGCACCTATGTGGCAACCTTATTGTCCGTAATTTCAACTGTCTCATCAACTCGTTCCACCTTAACCTTTTCAAGAGAGGGGAAGATAAAGACTCTCCCAAAAACTTAAGCATCTCTCGCATATTTTTGTTATGTCCACCTCCCTACTGTAGAGTTTTTTGGCCCTCATAAAGTAAAAGGAAGAGAAGAACAAAGGATTCAAAAAAGAAATGCCAAGAATAAAGGTCCATGGCAAATATTTATAAATGATTAGGATATTAATGTGTAAGAATAAGCTTTAAAAACAAAAGGATTGGTCATAGTCAAAGTGCAAAGAATATTCTAATTCTCCTATCCTTTGATAATTCTTCAAAAAGATAAGAGAATCAAAGAATTAAATGTATAGATAAAGTCACTCAACTAGAGTTCAAATCAACTCAGACGATTAGGAGTCATCTCATGAACCAATCGCGTTGAACACGCCAACTGACAAGGTGTCATCAATTCCAGTATAAATCAAAAGAAGTCACATCATCAAGATAAACTCGTTGTCTAGTTGGCCTACTAAAACAAATGTAAAAAAACTCGCCTATCTACTTTGCCTCAGAAGACGACTAGGTGGATCCATTCAAACAGCTCAAGAAGATTGCTCGTCAAAACTCAGTCGAGAAAGGTAAAGTCTATTAGCGACTTTGCGCTGATCTACCTCATATTTAGAAAGTCATAAATGAGTATTAAAGATTCTTAAGAGACACAACTATAGTGTTTTTTTATGAAAAATCTTCATTAGGCCATATTCTGTAATTTAAGCATTCTTTTTAAATGTAATTCTTCTTATAGAACTATGTACCTACCCCCATAAATAAATAGGGGTCAGATGGCATGCTTCATGGATAGTTTATGGCCTCGAGCAATCTACTTTTTGGTAATAAAAAAATTTAAAAAAAATTATCTGTCACTCCCATTTTAATAGTCAACATTGTTAGTAAGATCCAAGTGTCGCCCATAGAATCAAAGTCAAAATAACATCCTACATCGCAACACGAAAGCAAATCATCAAATTCATATGGCATGAAGAATCTAGATACAAGTTATGAGGTACAAAGAGACCTATAGCAAGATGTAAGATTAAATCTAAGACCTACTTCTTTTTAAGGAATCTCATTACACATAAATGACTCAAAAAAATACCTTCATAAGGAAAGTTATTATTTTCATAATGAGATATCATTAACAAAAAAACTTATTAGTAATAAATCAAAAGGAATATAAGCTCTAGTCAATTTGAGGCATGGTAAAGGGCTTCTATTTATTATATTACATTGGCATCACAAAGATAGTGTTATTGTTATTCAAACCCATGATAACGAAGTGTTTATGTTACAAAAACTAATTATTAGTATAAGCGAGTGTTATATATCAGCGATATATTTTTAGATAAATAAAGTACAAGCTAAATAATCTATACATATATAATAAGCACTAGTTTATTTCTTGTATTCTATTTTAAGTTTGTGTAAGTTTGTGCTAGATAGATCAGTTCTATATTATAAGCTTGGTCTACCCAAGCATTATAAAACCCACCCTATTGTAAGAAAAGGTTATTAAATGAAAATAATTTTGGTTTCTTCCTCTCTAGTCTATTTTCTTCTCCTTCTTCTTCCTTGAGGAGTTTACACCTACTTGAAAGGTGTCTTTCCCTTCTTGATGTAGATCAAGAAGCATATCAATGGTGCTCCCGTTCAGACCTCTCCATCACCAACCCCTGCCAGCCAAAAGTCTCCACCGCATCTAGCAATTATTTCAACAGTCAGCCCACTTCTCCTCCAAAACCAGCCGCCCTGCAGCCTTCTGTCTCGACAGAAATCCCTCAACCATCTTCATCTGTCAGCCTTAACCAGCAGTCTTCAGCTAGCAATCTGTGCTGGTCTTCAGCCGTTCTTTTCCTTTCAAGAATCTGTCTCCACTTCAGCCCAAAAGCAGCCCCCAACTGCTGTTCTCCAGAAATCTGCCAGTAGCTATTTCTTTCAACACTCAAGAAGCATAACAAATGATGCACTCATTGCACTAACATCAATCCTCCACAAGAAGCTACTTCCCGGCTGTTCTTTCCTTCATCTACAGGGTGCAACCCATCAGGATTCTTTTCAACAGCTGCCTGCACTCCTGCAATCCTGCATTTCACCGGTTTTCTGTGCTCCATTTCCTGCAGTCCGGTGTAGTTCCTGGAGCCTGCCAGCCGCAAGAAGGCTGTTCCAGGCCTCTTTTTGCTCTTTTCTTCAGCAAACCATCCACAAGAATACTGTTTTCTTCATTAAGCAGCCCTCTTCTTGTTGTTTACTTTAGCAAATCAGATGCAAGAAAGATGTTCCAACCCTCTTTTGCTCTTTTCTTCAGCAAGCTAGCCGCAAGAAGTCTGTTCCAGCCCTCTTCTTGCTGTCTTTTCAGCAAACCAGCCATCCAAATAATTCCTCTTCAGTTTCCTACAGCCACTCTGCTGCATTCAGCAGCAGGAATCCGCCCTCACTCAGCCATCAAGACCTGTTGTTTAAAAGAACAGCAACAGTTTTTCACAATGCTGTTTTTTTCAAATCAGCAATCAGTTTACCTGTTCAAGAACACCAAGAACATTAGTAGTCTTCACACAAACATCTTGTTAAATCAGATGCTGTTGGAGCCATTCTTTTCCAACACAACAAACCATCTGTCCCCACTGTTTTCAAGAATAGCAACCCTCAATTGCAGCTACACGCCTGCACTTTTTTTTTAACAAAATCAGCATGTCCAGCTGTTGGGTTTGGCATTGACAGCAACAGCCATCTGCTCCCAGCCAACAACCAACCCAGATCATCATCCGTGCTTCCCCAACTCCCACATTCATTCCTAGCCTCTTCTAGGACTGATTTTTTTCAGTTTTTCATCCTTCAGCACATGTCCAACAGCTGTGTTTTCCCTTCCGGCTCAACAAACCTTCCTACCTGCATCTTCAGAATTTGAATTAGCAACGCCTACAACGTAGCTGCTAAACGCCTACATCAGATACAGCAATTTGCAAGAAACATAACCCTTTATTGGATAAAAGAAGTCAGACAGTCAGGGCAAAATGATAATGCAGATCTTGTGGACGCTTTGCGTGCAATGCAAAACCATCAAGAATCCCAATTTAAGGAAATTCGTAAGTCATTTCAGCAGACTGATGCTCATTTTGCTTCCATTAGCTCATCCCTTCAACAAATCCATGCTTTCATGGGTTCCATAGACAAGAAACTTAATAGTTTGTGTATTGACCATTCACATACTCCACTCCATCAAATACTTCCTCTTTCGCCAGCATCCTTGGTTCCACCAGCCAGATCCCTTCTCAGCAGCTGCCACCTTCTCCAACCAGTTTCCCGTTTCTTACACATCATCTACCATTATCCACTTCTACCTTACTTAAACAATCTCAACATTTGTTTCAGCCACCGCAAGGTTTACTAAACCTCATACCATTAATCAACATATTCATCTTCTATCCTTATCTCAACTAGTTAACATCAATTATTATCATTCTCAACATTTTCAAAAGGATGCTAATGGTATTTAGCATGTTTGCAAGAACTCTAAAGCCCTTAATATACTCACCATTAAAGATAAATTTAATATTTCAATAATACATGAATTTTTAGATGAATTACATAGAGCCTTTTTTTTCCCAAACTTCATTTTCGTTCTGCCACTCAGCAAGTTAGGATTCATTCTAAAGATGTTCATCAAACTATTTTTTTTTTTTGAGGGGGGGATAAAACATGTAGCGAAACAAACAAGAAATAAAAAATGCAACAAAAAAGAAAGAACACCAGGATTTAACATGAAAAACCCAAAGCCGAAAAAAACTACGGTGACACACAACACCAAGAAATTCACTATGAAATTTTGGGAGAAAGAGTACACCATTCTCAACTTAGAACTAACCAAGAGATGTAATACAACCACCAAGGGATGCAACCTTTAATGAAAAACGACGGCCTCACAGCGTTGTGGCACCAAGTTGGAGGTCCACGACGCTTAACTTTCTATCTCCGGTCTACCTAACAGCGCCGCAGCGCAGGGGCTGGAGCACCACAGCGCTACCACTCTCTGTTTTTCTCCAAGAAAAATATGCAGCGCCGGGGCGGTAGAACCCAAAAAGGGTAAGGACCCTCTACAACCCACTAGCGATCTCGACATACTAAATTAAGGTCCAAGGCAATAATACAACACGATTGATTAATCAGATTCTACACAGAACTAACAGTCTCCCACTTGAAAACTGATTGCAATTAATCTTTCTCACGATATGTAACACCAATCATAGTATGTGCAGTGTGGCTTACCCCTACACTCATATTTCATAAAGACCAATTGAAGCTACATATAGCTTCAGTTTATCAATTATCACTGTCTTCGTCAGCATGTCTACAAGATTCTAGGTCGTGTGTATCTTCTCCAAAGATAACTGATCATCTTCCAAAAGTGATCTGATGAAATGATGCTGAAGTTGGATGTGCTTCGTCCTGATAAAGAATGCAGTATTCTTGCCTAGATGAATAGTACTCATGCTGTCACTATGTAACTTCTCATTCTTTTACCCTTTGCCAAGTTCAGTCATGAAACTTTACAACCATATCATCTCCTTGCTAGCCTCAGTGATAGCAATCTACTCAGCTTTTGTGATTGAGAGCACAACAATCTTCTGTAACTTGAAAATCCAACTCACTATAGTCTTTTCCAAAGTGAAGATATAACCAATTGTGCTTCTCTCACCATCAAGATCTCCAGCAAGATTAGAATCTACATATCAATATAGATCAATCCTTGTATCTCTAAAGCAAAGAGCTTTGTTAACTGATCCTCTCAAATACCTAAGAATCTACTTAACAGTCTCGTAATGAAGCTTGCATGAGTTACTCATGCATCTGCCGACTATTCCCACTACATATACTATACTTGGTCTCGTACAAATCATAGCATACATCAAACTTCCAACTGCTAAAGTATATGGAGTCTTCTTCATCTATTTTTTCTTAGCTTCAGATTTAAGCGATTATTCCGTAAATAGTTGAAAATGACTATCCAAGAAAGTGTAAAATAGTTTTGCCCCACTCATGTTGAATCTTTGTAACACATTTTCAACATACTCAACTTGAGACGACTTCAGTATACATGCACTTCTATCCTCGCTGATTCTCATACCAAGAATTTCTTTGTTGAATCCAAATCTTTTATTTCAAACTTATTTGATAACTGCTCCTTCAAACATCTTATATTCTCCATATCTAACTCTACAATCAGCATGTCATCCACATACAAAAGCGAAATAATATAACAGTTAACAAGATAATTGAAAAAAAATAGTGATCTGTCTCATCTGTCTAGCACTTCATGTATTCATTATCTGACATAAACCTATCAAATCTCATGTATCACTATCTTGGTGCATATTTCAGCCAATATAAATTTTTTTGGAGCCTACACAACAAATCTTCTTTACCTGTGACCATCTATCCCTGAGGTTACACCGTGTACAACTCTTCTTCAAGACACCATGAAGAAATATTATTTTTACATCTATCTGCTCTAGATGTAAATTCTTCGCTGCTATTATACTCAGCACAACTCTGACTGTAGTCATCGTCACCACTTGAGAGAAAATTTCAGTTGGGACGAAATTTCAGTGTAAGCACTCCTTCCTTCTGCTGAAAACATTTAACTACAAGTTTGATCTTGTAACGTTTGCTACCATCAGGTTCTTCTTTCAGCCTGTAAACTCATTTATTTTGCAGTGCTTTCTTACCACTGGTAACTATGTCAAATCTCAAGACTTATTCAACCCAAATGAATGTATCTCATCATCTATAGCTTGCTCTTACTTCTTTGAGTCATCAACTTGAATGGCCTAATCATAGCACAGTGGTTCACCATCATCTGTCAGCAATAGATAGTATAAAGAAGAAAAATACATTTGTATTGGCTTTGAGATTCGGCTAGATCTCTTAACTTCAATAGTAGGTATCTGAGAAACATTCTGTGCTTCATCAACTTGTCTTCTTGATCATCATCCTCTATCTCGACATATTGAAAAAATCTACAGGAGTCTCATTTCTATCATTGTACATCTCATTTTTATTGAATATAACAACCCTGCTCCTGATGAATTTTTTATTCTAATAATCTCAAAATGTATAGCTAAATTCATCTGAGTCATATCCAATAAATGTACACTTTATAGATTTTGATCAAGCTTACTTATAGATCTTGCATCAACATGAACATAAGATGAACAACCAAAACCTGAGGTGAGATAAACTTACCTCCTTGTCACTCTAGGCTTCCTCAGGTAGCCTCTCATTCAGAGGAACTGAGAGACCACGATTGATCAGATAAACAGTGATATTTACTGCCTCTGCCTAGAACTATTTGGGTATACATGCATGTAGTCTCATGCTCCTAACACGCTCAGTGATAGTTCAATTCATTCCCTCTGCAACATCATTCTGATGTAGTGTTCTTAAAACAGTGAACTCATTTATGATCCTAATCAAAGCACAATACTCCTTCAACTTCTTATCACTATACTCGACACCATTATATGATCTAAGATACTTGAACTTTAAAATTGTCTCAGTCTCAACAATGGTCTTCAATTTCTTGAAAATATCAAACACATTTGGTTTGTGTTTTAAGAAATACACTCATACCTTTCTGTTGTGATCATAAATAAAAGTGATAAAACAACGAGAATCTCTTATAGAAGAAACTGGCACATAATCTCATACATCAGCATGCACTAACTCTAGCTTTTTTAACTTTACTTTTGAACCAGTTTTTAAAAATCTCACCCATTGTTGCTTGTCATATGCACAATCTTCACAAAAATTTAGATTTATAAATTTTAAACCAAAAAGTTTACCTCTAGTAAGAACTGAATGCATATTTTTCTTACTCATATGGCCAAACCTTCATGCCAAAGACCTCCATTAACATCTAAATCAACTACTCCAATAGAATATGATCTTTTGTTAATAGCAGACAGGGTACCTTCAACACTGCCACGAATTATAATCATATCCCTTTTATCACCTTTTACGAATCTCCTATGCATAATATCACATGGCCTGAATTTGCAAGTTAACTCACAAAAAACAACATTTCTCTCCAGACAAAGAACATGTCTACTTGAGTTTCCAAGTTAACCCATCCGATATTCTGATATCAACATCTCTCTGTCCTACAATGTTGCAGGACGTCTTGTCTCCCAAATACACTTTGCACGGATCACATTTTATGTAATTCCTAAACACCTCATTGTTAGAACTTGCATGAAATAAAGCACCTGAATCTATATAAACTGAGATTCAGTATTATCCATAAACAAAATCAGAGAAATTGACAAAAACTCTTCTATAGATACATTTGCAAAGTGATTTTTATCTTAACCTCCATCACTAGCCTTCTTTGAAAAAGTATAGTCTTTATTCAAGTAACTCTTCTTTACACAGTTTCAGCACATAATTTTCACTCTATCTGAAATAGACTTTTCTCTCCTTGATTTAGATCTCCATTTAGTTGGATTTCTCTCTAAACCCATTTCTTTTGCTTCAACATTCAGAGTAGAATTTGAAGATTCACTATTCTTCTTCCTGTGAACATCTTCATTAAGCACTAACCTCATAATATCCTCAAAGTTCAACTTTGAACTCCCAGAAAAGTTACTCACAACAATAATCAGTTCATCCCAACTATCTTACAAAACAAATAATACCAACAACGCTCTCACCTCATCATCAAACTTGATACCAACTGAACATAACTGACTCATCATAGTGTTCATATTAGTCAGGTGCTCTCCAAATGAAGTGCTATTTAACATCCTCATATTGAATAAATTCTTCATCAAGAACACTTTGTTTGAGGTCGACGGCAGCTCATACATCTTTCTGCAGCCATGAGATCGACTTTAATCTTCTCATTTACTGTTGAATGCAATCGACGATGAAAGTGAAAGTCAAATCAAACCTTTGTCTGGTCAAGAACATCTCACTCCTCTGTAGTCATTGAATCTAACTTCTTGGTGATTCCTTTCAACGGTAAATATAACTTCTTTTGGTACAGCAAATCTTCAATTTGCATCCTCCAGCATACAAAGTTCGAAAGTTAGAACCATTGAATTTTTCAATCTTGTATCTTGCATCGTCATCCATTACTCACACCCAAACTAAAGAACATGACTCTAATATCAGTTGTTGGGAGGGAAGCAAAGCACGCAGCGAAACAAACAACAAATAAAAAATGCATCGGTAAAGAAAAAAACACCAGGATTTAACTTGGACAAACCTGAAACAGGAAAAAAACTACCACAACAATAAATTCACCATAAAAATTTGAAATAAAAAGTACAAATCTCTCTTCTCTCACATTCTCTCCTTGTCTCTCTTCTCTCTTGCACCTTTCTCAACTTAGAACTAACCAAGAGATGCAACACAACCACCTCAAAACAAACCTTAATGAAAAACATGAAAGACAACTACCCAGCCAGCCTCATAGTGCTGCGGCGTCATGGCGCACAACTTTCTATCTGCAGTCAGCCTGACAGCACCATGGTGCCGTGGTCTTGAGGGCCGCAGCGCTACCGCTCTCAATTTTTCTCAAAGAAAAATATGTTGCGTTGGGACGCTCGAGTGTACAGTGTCGGGACGCTCGGGTATACAGCACCAGGGCGCTAGTGTACACTGCGCTAGGGCGCTGGAGTACACAGCACCGAGGCGCCAAAATCCAAATAGGGTGAGGACCCCCTGCAACTCTCCAGCAAGCTTGACATACTAAATTGAGGTCAAAGTACAACATGATTGATCAATCATATTCCACACAGAACTAACACTATTTATGACGTTCACTATGAATTCCTCCTTATGTGGCCAAGTTTTCTTACAATGGAAATTAAATTTCCAGATGATGTCGCATGGGAAAATTTTATAGCCCTCTCTTTGTCTTTTTCTTCTCTCAACCTTGAGGACAATGTTGTTTTACATAGCGATGAGAGTGTTATACATCAGTAATATATCTTTAGCCAGATAAAGTATAAACTAAATAGTCTATACATATATAATAAGCACTGGTTAATTTCTTGTATTATATTTTAAGTTTGTGTTAGGTAGACCAGTTTTATATCATAAACTTAGTCTATATTATAAACGTAGTCTACTCCAGCATTATAAATACCCCTCCTTTTGTAAGAAAAACTTATGGGATGAAAATATTTCTGGTTTCTCCCTTTCTAGTCTCTCTTTTCCACTAATTCTTTCTTAAGGAGTCTTCACTAGGGGTGTAAGCTAGTCGAGTCAAGCTCAATTTTAGGCTAACTCAAACTGAACTCGTAAACTCAAATACAAGCTTGAACTTGAGCTTCAGCTCGAGCTCCGCTCATCGAAATTATAGCGGGCTTGAGGTCGACTCGTGAGCTTGCCTCACCAAAGAAGGAAATCAGGACGCCTAGTTGCCGGAGACAGTGGGTTTGACCTCGAATCATGAGCTTGGAACATCGAAAGAGGTCAAGAAGCTCGAACCTTGTGTAAATCCCGAAAATTCGACGATCGTAGGCCTCGCACGCCTCTCGATGCGCCGCGATGAAATTTAAGTAAAAAATCAAAGTTAACGGAATGTAACGAAAATAATTTTATAAAATCCTACGCAAAATTCTGATCGTTTTGATATATAGAACTTGTATCGGATTTCGCTTAATTTTGGAATTAAAATTAATAGAAGTTCAATAATGCTTATTTTACCCCTCATAAGTAATAAAGCCAAAAATGTTTAAGTGAGGGCTTTTAGGTCTTTTGGCCATTTAATGGAATTAAATGGGGTAAAATGAAACCCCCTCCCCATTCATTCGGCCGAACCGAACACGAGCGGGAGCGGAGGCGGAAGGGAGAGGCGACGGGGGAGATCTCGACGGTGACTCCGGCGACGGTTTTCCGGCGAGAAACTTAGTGCAAATCGAAGAGGAAGACGAGGGGAGTCTTAAGGTATGAAAATTTTGAATCAATCCATCTCTTTTCTCAAGTTATTTGGAAGGGAAAGTTTTAGGGTTTCGTCGAAACTTGAGATTTCTTTACGAAATCAATAGGGGAAGTTTAGGGAAGTATTTTAACGGTAGAAAATGAATTTCACCAAATTTTAATGAGTTTTGAAAAATTAAGGTTTTTTCTAAAAATCAAATTTTCTTAAAGTGCTTTCACAAAAATGATTTCTAAAGGTCTTAGGAAGGTTCCTAATGCAAAATTTTGAGTTTTTGTAATAAATTATATTTTTCATAATTTTCTATTTAATTAAATCCGAAAATAATTATGAAAATTATTAAGATATGCTTAGGATTAATTTTGGTGCACTAATTTGACGAAATTGATGAAGTTAGGGTTTCCAAAATTTAGGGTTTTGCATAAATCCAAAAATTAAGATTTAATTATTAAATATTCGTTAAGTGTCGTAAGAAAAAAATTTAGGGGATAACGATGGGTTTGAACTTAGGATTTAAATTCAGCCTTAATGAAGATTAAATCTTGTGACACGTCTCTTTTGTAAATGTTCTTAGGTCAAGACTGTTAAGGTGAAAGAGCTGTGTCAAATCGATACTTTGAGAAAATACCGTGCTTGTGAGAGAGGTAGGTACTTGTATTTATTGTAAGTTCATGTTGCTCACATATTCTTTTATGCAAAACATTTCAAATTTTAATTGTCAGTAAATTGATAAATAATATTTTCATGACTATGGCTATATCAATTGTTAATCCCTTGCATCTTTTTTTTATTGAAACAAATGTGATAATTAGTATTTAGCGGAATGTTTAAGATATCTGGAATTAGTAGAAAAGCATCGTACACGAATCAATTATGCTTTGTATACGACTCACTGATTTAATGAAACAATTTAATTTTTTAGCATGAGATAGTTTTAAACAACCACGCATGAAGTTATGAATGACTTAAGATTATACTTATTGTATTTGCATGTGTATGTTGATCCGGAATACCAAATGGTAAAGGGACTCCTCGGAGTCATTGGTAAAGGGACTCTTTGGAGTCAAACGGTAAAGGGGTTCTTCGGAGCCAAATGATAAAGGAATGGCCAAATCTTGACTGGGTACCTGATCAGTACCAAAACTCTGGTATTTCCGGGACGGGTGTATTGCATCATAATCATCTATTGCATTTTTATGAAATGATATGAATGACAGATTAAGAAAGTAATGTTATGTTTCAAATGGTAAAGGTTATGAATGTTTAAAAGAGAAAAATTATGTATTGCGTCAAAAAATGCTTGCATTTGAAAATGTTATATAATATGACTGATATCCCTTATGATCTTTTGAATGCTTTTCATCGTAAGTAAAAGATTTTATGTTTTTGTTGCATGAACTTATGCTAAATATATGTTACCTGTTAAGTGTAAACTCACCCTGGTTGTGGGATTTATTTTCAGGAGATAAGTGATGGCTACAAGACGGCAGTACACCTACAGTCGTAGAGGGCCTCAGGAAGAATGGTTATTTATGTTGAGTCTGTATTGAGTTTAAGGTTTGAGAGGTGAACTTAGTTGTTATTGATGTGAAATCAGATGTTGTTTATGTTAAGCTTATGGTTCTGTTTATGTTTTCTTGTTTTGGATATTGTTGAAGAAGTTTGAACAATTTTTATGATTGGAAGTTTTTAGTGGCTCTTTCATGTTCATATGTTGGATGAAATTTATATTCATGTATTTGTAAAGTGTAAGTGTATGTTTTGAAAGTTTAATGTTTTGATGTTCCTCCGTAATATCTTCTGTTCCCGTCCCGTTAATTCGGGCTAGCCGGGACGGGTCGTGACACCTTGAACTTGGCTTGCCGGAGAAAAGATGAAGTGAGGACGTCGGGTCTTCAAAGTTACGCTATGGTCAAACTCGGGAGTCCTGCATAAACATTAACGAGCTCAACAGTAGCCCATTAGAGGAGAAGAGGAATAAAAGCAGCTTTTTCGGGGAAAAGAGTAAAAGCAGTTTTTTGAAAAAAATAATAATAAATAATATATGTTTTTTGGAAAGTTCAAAAGTAGCTGTCAAATCACCAGGGCATTAAATTCAATTAATGATTTGCAAAAAAATTTTAATATGTATTTACAAAAATATGTATTTTTCAAATAATATAACTTTTTTTAATAACAGCCTAATCAAACTAACTCATGAGCCGACGAGACGAGTCATCAAGCTCAAACTCAAGCTCGTTTAATATGCGAGCTCGAGCTCGAAGCTCAATAAGCTCGACTGGCGAGCTCATTACCGAATCGAGTTCGAACCAGCTCACGAGCCGGCTCAGCTCACTTACACTCCAAGTCTACACCTACTTGAAAGGTACCTCCCTTCTTAATGTAGATCAAGAAGCATATCAACCTGCCTTTGCACCATTGGCTTCATAGGTAAAAGTAAATTGAGAAAGAAATGTACGTATTTTCTTAAATAAAATTTTAAAGAAATTTTAAAAAAAAGGTAACAATATGATCTCATCCATCTTTATGCTTAAAAATGATAATTATGACCCTTAAAATTTACCTCCAATAATTTGCTTATACAACCGTTGGTCTTTATAGTTTGAGAATATCACCACATTATCAAAGACAGAAAAAGCACCCCCTCCATATTCTTGGGCCAAGGTTCTTGCAGCAAACTCTGAAGGGATGACATCAATAGGCTTATCTTCCGAGTTTTCTGATTCCTTGACAAGAACAGCACGCCTGAGCCAATTAAATACTTGAGTAAAATGGATAGATCCAAAATATAGGACTTTAGAGAATATACTATTGAAAGGATGAGAATCACAGACAAGTAATTACACAGAAGTCTATTTCATGCTTAAAAGATACAACTAAGATGACAAAATAACTAAAGGATAGAGGAACATAAATGCACAAAATATAGATCATGATCAAAATAATAAAAGGAAAGAAAATGTGACCAATTTCAACTCCAAAAGCGATAAAACCCCAGTTTAAAGCAGGGAAACTGCAAAAAGATCTAGAGGAAAGGCTCGAGCTCCACTTCCTCTGAAAAAAGCAGGGCGATATGGAAAGCAACATCTCAAAGTCCATAAATGTAAAGAGCATTAATCAAGGCTGGGAACAAACTGCACAGAAAAACTATACAGGAAAGTTAATGTGGCCAGAAAGATTAATAGGAAGAAAAGCTAAGAAAATGCGAGCAATAATTAAGGTATATGGAGTAGGAAATAAAAATAAAAAATAAAAAACTTACTCAGGCAGAAAAATGTTCCCCCTGGCAAAAACTTAGCGGAAGTGCAACACTACTTTAACACAAAACCCCTATTGAGAAATCATATCATTGTTGAATTATAGGGTCGGACTCATCAATACTATGCTCATCCCCCGAATGGGAATAGGAATAATAAATTAAGTGAAATCCTCGTACAACCCAGAATCGACACAGATTTAATCAAGCAATACATCCAATAAACACTGGACACCAGAACACGCATGACTTATCATAACCCAAGGGTTTTACACAGGAACTAAAATCTGAGAGAAGACGAAGATAATAAAGGCCAACAGTAGCAATGCCCACCCTCCCTCCTCCGGCCGGGTCTCAACCCAAATGAGACGGCCATCGCCTGCAACGCCGATACCTCCAAGCTTCTTATCCGCACCGGAGACGACATCAGCCGTGATTGGCGATTTCCAGGACCCGTACGGTGCGGTCATTCGCTCGGCTCCACCGCCGGTGGTCGACGCTACAGACGCCATCGCCCTCCAACGCACCAAAACGTTGACTGGGCGTCCAAATGAGATCGGAAGAAGGCAACGAGTGCGGAATGGGCGAAGAGTAGCTGAGGCCCGAGTGACAGACAGAATCATTGAAGCCGCGGCCCTTAGGTGAGGATTGGGTTTTGAATGGACGAGGATGGTTAGCATTCGACTGCTGGGCCTACACCTTTGAGCGGCGTTGGAAACCGAAACCTGGCTAACATTACCATAGCTGCCAATAGAGCCTCACTTACGAGAAATTATTCTATGCAGATATAAAATTATTTAGAGGTAAATTAGAGCATGCTATATCATTTGATATACAATGAATATATAGTCTCGATATACACAAAGAAATGATGTGACGCTGTCTAATTTGCCTCTGGACGAATTCGTATAAAATGATTTCATCTCACCAACAAAACAAGTTTTTATCCAAGTAAAATATAAATAATTGTGTGATTTGCATGAAAATTATTAAAAAGTTTAAATAAAGTTATATATATATATATATATATATATATATATTATTGGGTAATTTTTATTTATTTTTATTTTTATGTTTAAAAGTTTATTTTAAACTTAATTTTAATTTATTTTTTCAGAAAATAAATTTTTAAAAATAAAAATTTTAAATAATAATGAAAATTCTAATGTTTTATTAATTATTTTTCTTATCATAAGAACAGCCAAAAAAATTTTATTCCAAACAAAAACTTAAACATTATAAAGATCAAAAGACCTTTTTCATTCGATGTTATAAATTATAACAATATTGCTGAAGTTACAAAAACCATTTCGATAACAATACTATAGATTTAATATTATTTTCTCCTAAAATAAATTATATTATTTAACTAATTAATATTGATAAAAATACATTTTATTAATATTAAGCCATCAACTAATAGTATAGGATTTATCTTGATGTCAGAGATTACATAAAATCAAATATTTCTTATCATAAATGACAAGTTACAACAGAGAAAAATATTGTAACCAAACATCCCATAACGATTATTTGGAAAAAGGATTATCAAAGTTTAAGAGGTTATTTCATTCAAGATCAGCCTGAGCTTGTGAAAGAGATAACCGTTGCTAGATGTTCTCTTGTTCCTACTTTGATTATACACTGATACTAAGGCTTCATTCGAGACAGCTTTCTTCCCATTTCTTAAAGTAATTTTTTAGTTCAAAAATTTTAACATTTTAACTAGAAAGCTGCTTTAAGAAGCTATAAAAAAGCCATCCCAAATGAAGTCTAAGAAGGGTTCGTTTGAGACGACTTTCTTATTGCTTCTTAAAGTAAATTTTTAGTAAAAAAAACTCTTTAAGAAACAGTAAGAAAGTCACCTCAAACGAAGCCCAAGTTTGAACACATTTGCGGAACGAAGAAAAAAAAAACTAAATAAAATAAAAGCATTAAGAGGCTTGATTGCTGGCTTGATCGTGTAAGGAGAAAACATGCATTGAAGAAGACAGTAGGATCAGATCATGGACAATTAAGAAGCTTTGAAAACAGGAGAATTACACATCGCATTCTCTTAAAAGGTTTAGAATTATATTTCCTTAACCTGCAATAACAATTCTGCTATCTGGAATAGCACACACATTTATTGAATACCAAATTGCCAAAATGGAGAAATAAGAGCACAAATTCAATAATTTGAAGGTATAGAGAAGTGAATTTATTGATGGTGGCATTTGGTCCTTGAGAGAGAGATCCAGCAAAATAATCCAGTGCAAATTGCCCCAACAAAGTTCAAAACTTATCAATACAGATTACAGAGACGAGCATTCCCTCCTTTACAAACTCCATAAGCAAACTAAAAGCTACAACTTTTGCGTCGCTGCAGGATACAGTCACTGAAATAAAAAAAGAGGTTGTCAGTTGGGTAAATGAGAAGTTTAATATAACTGCATGTTTTTTATGATCATAAGATTTAGTACAGCTACAACAAACCATTGGCCTTGTGAGAAAAAACCACATACATTTGCAGCATCATAGCTCCAAAGAATACCAGGTAAATCGATTGATCCAAGGGCATGTTTGATTTCAAATGTGATTAAGTTAGTGTTGTCTATCAAAATACTTGTTTGGTTCAATGCAAATATGTTAGAATATATGAGTTTGCTAGTGCATCTATGATATGATTACTTGTTCCAGTTAACATGCTTGTAAAATATCTTATATTTTCTAAGAATGCGGGAACAATTGATGGAAGCAATCACCCATCTCAGCCACACAATTCGATTTGAATATTCTACTTTGAGAGATAGGGATCGTAAGAGAGGCTCGAATGTCTTATGATATCAGAAAAGAAAAAGAAGAAACTCTAGTCTCCGATCTTTTAAACCCCTAATAGTTGCACTAGCAAACTCATCTCTACTTCGTGCCTTTGATTAGCAATCGTCAACTTCCTTATCCGAAGAAAATAAAAAGAGAACCTTACAGGAATGAAGTATTTAGAGCTCATTCCACACAGCACCATATAGCAACGTAAACAAAGCCTCAGACCTGAATGTTCTAAGTTAAAATAGTTTTCAAATCGAAGATAGAAGAATCTCCCGATTCTGAGCTTCAAACAACAGCTAATACCAGTACATATGTTGCCTAAGAAATATCACCCAAGCGGCTAACAAGCACATGCGACAAAAATAATTTAAAAAATGGCCAACAACTATAGATTGAGAGCGCAGGCAACAAACCAAGGCAGAGGGTAAAAGAACGAGCACCCACAAAGTTGAGAAGTTCTGACATTAGATGCCACTCAATTTGGGTTATTTCTGGATGTCACTGTATTAGGACTTAATTGTAATTTAAGAAATTATTACTTTGAGATGTCAGAAAAAACACCTACCATTTCTTAATAACATAAACAAACATTTCAGATGATAATAAACCAACCAACCCTAAAAGAGGTTATAAATAGAATAAAGCTAGCTCATAAATAGAGATATTACATGTAAGCCTTTCAACTTAAGACTGTAACATTTGGGTTGTTCTTTCAGAAATTCAGCACAAGGTCCCCCAAAATTTTAAGAATACTTTCAGGACCCTTCGATAACAATAAAAACATTGAATTATCCATTCTGAAAAAGGGTTACGTTACCACAAGGAAAAAATTCACTCGGGTCCTTGGGCGCCAGCACCATTCCCCACAAGCCCCCACAATCAAAGATATCAAAGCCACCTCCGATTAAAGAGACAAGGGCAGCAGCAGTTACTGATCTTCAAGGATTATTTAAGAGGTAGGGAAAAGAATAAGAACCTCTATCGAACCTCTCAGATATGAAAACTTTATCTAGTATACTTCGGAGATTACATGAAACTGATTAAACATTGGACAGTACTAGTGATAGTTTTTTTTTTTTTTTTTTGCAACTAGATAGACATAATTGCTGTGATTGGAAACTCAGTCTACAATCCTTGGAACCATAAAATATTTATATTACGTCAATCATTTTGAATTTTGACTATAAACTTTTGAGTTTATATTTTGATTTTGGCATTGAAGTTTGAATTGTAAACAATTAGTTTAGAATCTATATTTAGATGCATATGATGACCATCTAGTTTCTATGGCTGGCTGCTTCTATGTCAATCTCTGGCGGTCATTTGTATTCCTATTCTACAAGGCCTTATGCGATTGCTATTTTTTAGCCACTGACTAGTACTGCTATTACGATTAATCTGCCTTACAAAATATTTAAGATGGGTGCGGGCAATGACTATTCCTATTCTTGTACTTTTTGCAGCTGCTCCAGCGTTATCCAAATTCTATGTTTTTTCCAACAGCTACTCTACAAATTTTTTAATTAAATTCCAACAAGCTTCTATTCCTAAGGATGACTTATCACCATGTATATTTCATGAGGCATTTAAATAAATGCTCTAAGAAAACGAAACTACTCTAAAGAATGAATAAAAGTCTTACTTTACATGTGAGGTCCCACTGGATTAACTCCAAGATTATGATTCTTCATCAAATATGAGCTTAAACCTTCTAGAAGTCAATCTCCATGTTCAGGCATGAGACCTGTCTATAATTAATTATTACCATCTCCAATTTCTCCCTTTCTCTCCTCTTCTTTTCTTGTGTTTGGTGATTCATTTCTTTCAAATCTTTTTTGAGTCTGGTTTCCTTCCTATGCATAGAAATTACAACAAAAGGCCAAAATCTTGTCATTCGAATTGGATTTCATGTAATTGTGCTTTCATGGTTAGAAGTAAATAGTTGTTTGTGATTAACAACTTGTTCTTCATGAAATTTACACATTTTCTCATTGTTATCTAAAATTTCTGAAAGAAGTGTCTAAAAGCAATGCATACCAAAAAAGCATCCGAGACTCGAGACCCTATATCATCCCATATCAGATTACTTCGAACAAACTTTGAGAAACTTAAAACAAACCCTCCTAGGAAAAAGGAATTTCAGAAGTTCCAAATTCGATGCGCCAACATTGAAAAGTTTCTATTACTTGAAACCAAAAACACTTCGGTAAAAATGATGAAAAATCTTACACTACTCTTCTCAGGAAACCCACAATAGTAAACTTTAATTTCTCGCGTCATAAATGATCGCAAAAACAAATTTTAAATATCCACATATCATCACTTAACATAACTGATTCATCACCAAAAATATCAAAATGACATTAGATAGTGCCGCTAAGCATAGTCAAGCAATCAAACCGTGAAGTACTTCAAGTATTACTCGATATAAAAGATACCAACAGCTGCATTACATCTTGCAATCATGCCTAAGGGCCGTTCAGTTTGCAACATCATGCATAAAATAGTCTTGTATGTTTCTGGAAAATCAAATAACATCCAATTGAACTTTAATGCAAGCATAAACAAGGCCTGTCTCTTCCTATGTGCATCTGAAAATGCTAAATGTAACAAGTGACATAAAGATAAGAAAAGATAAGCTTCGAGGATGAATAAATAAAACAAGTTAAACCAGGTAGAAAATTTGTTGATGCAGATAAAGCAGGCAAAATATAATCAAATGAAGAAATCAATCACAGTTTTTAAGAAAGAGCATGGACAACCGACAATAGCTTTTGTTAAAAACACCATGTTAGCAAAAGAAAATGAGCCAATAAAAAGATGAAAATCTGTTAACATAGAATAATTGCTTTTTATGTTTTGGGTTCGTTTTGTAAAATCACATTCCTATAAATTACATTAGACACAAACATCCAATATTTATTAGGAAATAAAATTCATTTGCATTCCCTCCGATTCTTTCAAATCAAACAAACCCATTGGGTCTGCAAAACTTCTTATTGATTAGGTAATTTTTTTTTCTTAAAGGACAACTAGGAGCACATTTTAGTAGCAATAAATAAGATGTTAGGAGATCTACAAACATACCACATAATTTGTATATATTTATATATCTAAGACATAAACAATGATATTTATTGATATAACACCAAAATATTTAAAACATATCAAAAAACTTACTAATATTAACTTTTTTTAAAATGAAATGCACATTTTCATGCATACACTTGAATGTGGTTGAGATACTAAAATGTTATACAAGTAAATATCTAAGTTTAGGTATTGATATCATATACAAAAAATAATGTGGTATGTATGAATATCGCCCTAAATGTTATTGTAGTTCAACATGCTCCTTAAATTCTAGTGGGTAGGATAATACTAAAGAAAAAAAAAATCATAAATGAAAACAATGATTTATAAAATTTAACCTCTAACTCAGCCTCACGTAATGGCTTTGGTGGTGCAAGATCTGGTGGCAATAAAACACATGATAGATTGTCATTTTGGATATAATAACCATGTTCATAGTGTAGCACAAGATCTGGAGAATTTTTAAGAATTTCATCCATTATAATTCCTTCAATATGATCATGCTTGAGATTATGTTATACTAGCGTTGGTTCACCTAATAAAAGATAAAGACGATGTGCAAATTTTGTCGTCTTAGTGGTATCAATGCATAGAGCATTAGACCTAGTAGGAAGAATGCTTAATATAATTCAAACTATTCATATCTAAAATAAGCCTTATTTAGTATCTTCTAAGATTAAAGATCCCGAATTGATGTTTTCCTTAAGACCGTCAATGACTCCATAGCAAACATCACCGATCATGTTAGGACTCTAAACATATTAAAGTACTCTATCGAACTTAGAGTTTATTGCCTAAGGTTTGCCTAAAGTTTTGAACCTGTCCAATTAACTTCAAACAGTGTAGTGGTAATAGTTAACTTCAAACAGTTCATCTTTATTTTCAGGATATGTAATAACAGGTTTAACTTTATTTTGAAGCTTCAGCTCAAAATTTAGAGAATGTTCAATTGGGGCTTAAGCTGTCATGTGATTGCATGCTTATACCTTGAGTGAGGTTAGAAATTTGGTTGGCGAAAAAAGATAAGTTGTTTTAAGCTGACATAAGCTAGTAAAACTAATTAGTTGTGTTTTTGGCTTTCAGCCCATTTTCTTAATTCAAAGTGTTTTACTAGTGCATAAAAATAAGTTAATCTATAATTAAAAAAATTGATTATGATTATAAACTTAAAGATGATAAATTTACTTAGCAAATTTTCAAAAAAAAAAATCATCAGCAACTCCGAAAAAAAATATAACATTTACAGCATCAACAATTCAATAAAATGACCAAACACATATCCGTTGAAACCCTAAGTGACAACAGCACAAAGAAGGCTAATGATAGACACAAGCAGGTGGAAGACAATGGCCTTAAAGGGAGAATTAACGAACAATGAAGATTATGGCCCTTCACGTTGGAGGCAATATTCCTCTTCACACACACAAAGGAGTAAAGCAAAAAGGAAATAACTAATATGCCATAGAAGATAAACTACCACAAGGGCAGAAGTTTCTTTTGTCATGCTTAAGCCTAAGTGAAGAGAAGCTTTGCTTAAATCTAGACTGCATAGGAAGTCATCAATTGGCTGTCTAATTGGGTCTAAGCATACTTAATGTAGGAAATCGAATATACCTTCAATGGGTGCTTAAGAAGTAACCAATATAATAAAGCATTAGAACTTTTTGCAGATTTAAAGTGAAGAAATATATCACATAAATATAAACATTATCATAAAATTAATTATTATAATCTCTACATTTCATATCCTCCTTATAAAGTTGATAATCTTTTGACATTCATAGTTGAGATTTCGCATTGGAATATTCTCCTAAGATTTGCCCATATGTATTTTATTATAATCAGTATCCTTCATTTTTATAAGGAATGGTTAGTTTTGTTTCCTGGTTTAGTGTGATTTTAATTTTCATAACTAGTAAGGTTGAGTTATTTATCCCCTTTAACATACACGTGTAATCTCTCAACCTCAACCGATGTCATAAGAAAATTATTCTCCCTCTAAAACCATAATATGAAAACAAAGGAAGCAATTAACTGATCCACCATCGCCATCAGCATATTCTCCGAGATCATCATCAGCTAAAAACCTCTTTTCTACACTTTTTCTTCACTGCTCAAGACATATTCTCCACGAATCCCAGCGGTTTCGTTGATCTCTACTTGACGAATCCCTCTCTTCAATGACCTCTATTTATCGTTGACACAACTCATGTCAATGTTGTTCACTAATTCCTTGTTTTTCATCAATGCTATTAGTCGATTCCTTATAGTCTCTTCCTGTGTAACCTATTTTTGCTGTCTCCAATAAATTATGATGGTACTCGTCTTATGCCTACAATAAGTCTCTGCCAAGAAACTTAGTTTTGTACCTCTGCCATCAATGAAACCTAAATCTCCTGATGTCTAATAGAAAACAAAATGTTGCCTTGCCTCTTCCTAAAACACCTCCAATGAACAATCTACTGTCACAGCATAAATGCAGGATCACACAGAAGTCTTCTCCACATTATATAACACAAACTGTAATGGTACAAATGTCTTTAGTGGTCACAATTTGTAATAATCATTCTCTATGAAAAATATATCATTATATCGCCAAAAAACAAGTCCCACTCAAGGAAGATATGAAGTTTGAGCATGGAAAACAACAAGAAATATGGTTATATCTTTGCTCATTAACTCCAATACCAATAATATTGAACAAAATTTCTTAATCTAGGGACCGTTAAATAGGTTTGAGATGCATACAAAAAAATTTACTCCAACAAAGAAAACACATCGAAATTAGTGCTTCAAAGACCTAAGGCAAGGCTATGTGCCTCGGATTATATACTTCAATATGTTTTCTCAATACAAGTAAGAATTGGATAAGTTTGAGGAGCATGAATGGCCTTGCCCAAAAGATGCAAAATTGTATGAGGATATCATTCAGAAGAGAAGAGTCTTTAAGTTTCTAATGGGACCCAACAAAAATCTCGATGAATTTCATAAAAAAATTTTGGGAACAAAGCCTTTCCCCAATATTCAATAAATTTTCTCAAAAAAATTTCATGAGAAAAGCCGGAAAAAAAAAAAGTCAAGCTAAGGTCTCCAAACCCTACAACAACTATCAAAAGTTCTACTTTAATTATTAAAAAATTTCAAAGCAACAACAGGAATGATAATAGGCAATGGAGAAGAAGACAATAGTGGTAACATTGTAGAAAACTCGGGCACATCAAAGACGTGTTGGAAACTCTATTAAAAAATAGCTAATTGACAGCCATCAGGTCCACAATATGATAAGGAAAGTTGTGTCAATCATGGTTCTATTGAAAAGAATATTAATAAACTAGTGACTCACTTTAAAAAAGAACAGTTGGAACTCCTATCAAAAAAATTTGGCCAAGCTTAATAAGGACTTGTCGTTTTTTTATAATTGGATCTGAATCACAGGCACAAAGAGGTAACTATAAGCTCTTTGAATACAAAAAGAAAGGAGCAAGGATTATGGATTGTGGACTCCATTGGATTGGACAACATGACATGGGATGCCATCATCTTTCATAAACAAAGTCCTTGCAATGTTGATTTTTTTGTTGAAATAGCAAATTGATTTCTTCTAAGAGTAGCAAGCTCTAACGAGTTCGAATTTTATTACAATCTCCAAGGACCTAAGCCTTAAATCTGTACTTTTAGTTCTAAACATGAATTGCAATTTGTTATTAACTAGTAAGCTCACTTGAGGTTTGAATTGAGGTACTAAATTTATTGTAAAAACTTGTGAATTTTAGGACTTATTCAAGGATGACATTTGACAATACTAAGATGCGTTTGAATTCAGGGATGACAATTGACAATACTAGATATATCATCAAAAAATTATCTTTATCGAGCACGAATCTCAAGGCAAATTAGCATTGGAAACTTCCGAAATTAAATCCGGGCCCATCTAAACTCCAATTTCAGCAAGCTTATAGTCAAATTGAATATCTCGAAAAGACGACCTAACAACACCTAATTCGACGCAATCCAAACCCAAATGGGTCCAAATCAAGGACCCGAAGCACATTTAGAGGGTTCAAAGCATAAATCGGATGACCAAATGACATCCAAATGTGACATGCTTATAGTCGAATCGAGCGGCTCGACAAGACAAATTCAACGAGCCCAAGATAGCTAAATCTGACATCATTAAGACACTTAAATACTCAATAAAAGGTCTATGATCAAGGGAGTTGATATCGGACTTCCATTCAAAACACAAACAATGTGCCCTTGTTCTTCTTCCTATTTATTGGTCATGTCACTCCCGGAAAACTATAAATAGACCTCTCATTCTTCACAAAAAATGAGGAGAGAGAGAAGAGAGGAAAAGAAATATGAGAGCTCTCTTGTCAACAAACACCTCCTCAACCACCACCTACCACCAACAGTCACCAAACTTTCGTCGGACTTCCGCCCGGCCACTAACCGTCGCTGGACTTATGCCCAGCCATTGACCGTCACCAGACTATGGTCTTCCCGACCACCATCACCTGACTATGGTCTCCCAGATCACCGTCGCCCGACTACGATCCTTCCGACCACCAATGGTCTTTCCGACCTCCGTCATATGCCGACTACGATCCTTCTGACCACCGTTGTCTGCCAACTACGGTCATTTCGACCATCGTGGCCCGCCGGTTACGATCTCTCTAACCACCATCTCCAGAATACGGTCTCCCCTACCATCATCGCCCGACTACAGTCTCCTCTATCACCGTCACCCGACTCCGATCCTTCCGACCACCGTCGCCCGACTATGGTCTTTCCGACCTCTGTCGCCCGCCGACTATGGTCTCTCCAACCACTGTCTCCAGACTACGGTCTTACCATGTAATGCACTCTATTTGATATATATTTACTACATCAAGCCAAGGCCTTCCCCCTAAGGAAGGGTCTCATTTGTAATCAACTGCAAACACTAGTAGATTCATTTAAACTGGGCAAGGCCCGTCGATTTTTCCCCCATTTTAGGGGTTTTCACGTAAAAACTCTGGTGTCTCTTATGAACGCTACACCCCTATCTTTCATCTATTTGTGTGTTGGATCTTCATATAAAGCTAGGACACTAAAATTCATATTTCTTTACAGCCGCTAATATTCCAAGACGCAACAATACTCAAAAGTCAATGATCTTTCTAACAAACAAACTTACATTGCAGATTGTTTGGCATCCATTAGTCGATTAAATAAAAATCCATTTTCAATTATTCATTTAAAAAATAAATATATAGTTATTTTGTGGCACTATCAACCAAATTTCTTATACGTTGAGAATATGCTTCAGTCATTATTCATTAATAAAAGTCCTAAAAGTTCCAATATGAAATTTATCAATTTTCTAAACATTCGCACTCCTAACCCTACTCAATCATACAATGAATCACAACATTTTCAATGATCCATAGTAATATGTGGGGATCATCAAGAATAAAAAATATAATGTGAGCTCAATGATTCGTATCATTGTTAATTATCATATGAGAATTACTTGGATTTTTCTCAAGAAAGAAATAGAGAAGTTGGCCAAATTTTCAAGAATTTCAACACTACGATTCAACCTAAATTCAAGCTAAAATACATGTGTTAAATATATGAAATACAAAACAATACTTCAAATAATCAAATCGTCTCTTAGGGATGATCTTTTGAAAAATAAATTGTCCACTAAAACCTTTTGTGCCACCACTCAGTGGCAGAATAGAATTTGAAAGAGAAAAAATCAACAGCTCCAAGAAGTTGTTAGATCCATCACAATTTCCTCAAATGTTCCAAAATTCTTCTAGTGAGAGGACCTCCTCATTACAAAACATCTCATTAATACACTACCCGCTCAAGTCTTAAAACATCAAATCCAACTTAAGTTCTTCAATCATATCCAAAGACCGATCTTATCTCCACCACTCCTATGAAAGAGTTTAGATGCTCAATCATTTTTCATGTACAATCGTAGAATTGGAGGAAGCTCTATCCCAAAAGCCATAAAATGCATATTCTTGGGATGTTTTGCAAATAAAAAGGACAAGTGACAATCTTATGTTGCAATGAAAAATTCTAACTCCATGGATGTTAGCTTTTTCAAGCAACAATCAATCCACCTCAAATATAAAATTCATGAGGAGAATGATGCAAATGAACACTACTTTTGGATGATGACAACACCATACAAAATCATACCCATCCTAGACTTTCTGAGTTGTCTAGAAAATACTCAAGTCGAACACTCTTCTAGTCATATTCCACCCTCCTCTTACTATTTCTCAAACTCTTAATCACGCTTCTTCTCCAACTCAATAACAAAATCATACACAATTTGTTAAAATTAAGGCACCTATTAAATAAACCCTTCACAACAAATTCAAGAATTTGATCCAAACTAAAGAATACGTGAAATATCACTGGGAAACAATAATACATAATCTACTAATATTGGTCTTCCTCATTGAGATCTTGAGAGACCTATAGCCTTGATAAAAGGTGTGAAATTGTGTAGGGGTCACCTACTCTATAATTGTGGTTCACTAGGTTTTTGATGCCAAGTTGGATGAGATGCACAATCCCAGTATAGTTCGAGATCCTTTAAAAGCACCAAAAAGGAAAGATGCAATGTTCGAAAAAACTAGCGTTAATGAGAAAAATGAAACTTGGGAAATCTCAAATCTAACAACTAGAAAGCATCTTGTGAGATGTAAATGGAACTTCACCATCAAGCAAATGCAAATGGAAGGTAGACAGATTCATAGCAGGACTTGTTGCAATGGGGTTCACCTAATCCTATTAAAATGATTAAGAAAACACATTTGCTCGTGTAACCAAACTCAATACCATTTGTGTGCTTCTTTCCCTTGTAGCCAAATTAGATTGGTGTCTTCACCAAATTGATGTGAACAATGAATTCCTCAATGGAGACCTAGATGAAGCATTATACATCAAGTTTTCCACTAGCATTGAAACTCAAGCAACTACTAAAAAAATTTGAAAAGTGAGATTTATCTATATGGGCTCAATCAATCCTCGAGAACTTGGTTTGGTATGATTTCCAATTATAAAAAAGTTTGGAATCTAAGCATTAGTTACCTCACACCTTTTTGTCAAACACTCATTCAAAGAATAAAATACTATCATCATTGTGTAAGAAAATGATATAATCTTGATGAGGATTACAAGAATAAGATAAGAAACCCCAATTCTTACCAAGCCAAAGAATTTTAGATTAAAAAGCTAGATGGGGCAAGGATTAGCAAATCCCACAAATGTGAGATGGGGGTTTTGGTAGGGCATAATTGATTATACCATAATCCCACTTCCCCATTTATTTACAATCCTAACTTCTCAAGTTAACAAATGAGGTATGGTGTGGAAAGAGAGGGGTACAAAAATAAGGGGCTCATGACAACTCAAACTCAATTCATCCCACTTGAGTTTTACATTTGTGTAACTTTATCGGTGCAACTTTTTTTCACGATTTTTTAGTACATGCATAACCCATAGAGATTTATATGATAATTCTAATCACATCAATTTAACAGGATATAATTAAGCAATACTCAAATTGAAAACTAATTTTAAGTATTTAAATTTTAATACAATATCCAAAATACCATGTGTTAACACTGTCGTTGCCAGGTCCCAAGTCCTGGATGAGAAAAGTGGAGAGTTGCGTTAGGTAGTCGACAGCCTGCGTAAAACTTGTCGAATAATCATGACATGAATCCTTTAATAAATTGTGTTAATGCTAGGGCGTTCCCTGGAAGCAACGCACTGTATGGCCTGAATACAGTGAAAAGTGTGCAAGGGCCGCTGCATCGGCGCCCGGGTGCAGTGTTAAATAGGCAAGGGTTCCCACATCAAGGACGAATATGGGCAAAGAAGTTAGTCCATAATAATAATATTAGGATAGGAACTTGGAATATAGGTTCCCTTACAGGAAGATTAATGGAATTAATAGATATTATGATTCATAGGAAGATAAATATTTTGTGCATTCAGAAAACTAAATGGGTTGGAGAGAAGGCTAAGGAGATTGATAGGTTAGGATTTAAAGTTTGGTATTCAGGTAAGAGTCGTACTAGAAATGGTGTAGGCGTGATTATAGATAAGAGTTTAAAGGATAATGTTATAAATATTAATAAAATTGGAGATAGAATTATGGCTTTAAAGATTGTTGTTGATGCTAAGATTATTAATATTATAAGTGCTTGTGCTCCTCAAGTAGGTTTGGATATGTGTTCAAAATTAAAATTTTAGGATGACTTAGAAGAATTAATTCAAAAGATACCTCTCGAAGAAAAAAATTTTATTGGAGGAGATTTAAATGGACATGTTGGTAGAGAGGTAAATGATTTTAAAAACATTCATGGTGGATATGGGTTTGGAATGACTAATGAAGGTGGTAAGACCATATTAGATTTTTCTTTAGCTTATAATTTTTTAATTGCTAATATCTTATTTAAGAAAAGAGATGAGCATCTCATCACTTATAAGAATGGTTATAGTAAAACTCAGATTGATTATTTTCTTATAAGAAAAGTAGATCGTTTAGATTGCAAAGATTATAAAGTTATTCCGAGTGAAAGTTTATGTACCCAACATCGCTTATTAGTTTTAGACTTTAAGATGAAGGGATAGAAAATAAAAAATAAAGTAAAGCGATTTTCTAGGATTAGATGGGGGCATTTAAAGAATAGTAATAAAAATTTTTTTGAGAGTAAGATTTTAGATTCTAAGATTTTATTTATGCATGAGGATGCTAATGTTATGTGGGAAAAAGTTGCTAGTGATATTAAAAATATTACAAAAGATGTGTTTGGAGTATCAAAGGGAAAAGCCCCTAATAGTAAAAATAGCTGGTGGTGAAATCCAATTATGCAAGAAAAGATAAAAAATAAGAAGATTTGTTATAAAAATTGGTTTAGATGTAAAAACTCTGATAATTGGGAAAGATATAAAGAGGCATGTAAGGATTCTAAGAAAGCAATATGTGATGCAAAGATCTTAGCTTTTAATGATTTATAAAATAGATTAGATACTAAGGAAGGAGAAAGATATATGTATAAGCTAGCCAAACAAAGAGATAGGAGTAGTAAGGATTTAATTCAAGTGAAATGTATTAAGGATGAAGATCAAAAAGTACTTTTCTTAGAAGATATTCAACAAAGGTGGATGAGATATTTTGATAAACTTTTTAATGAAGAATGTAAGAATACAATTGACTTTAGTAACCTTAGCACCCTAAATGAAAATAAAGATTTCTATTTTTATCGGCGTATTAATAAAACCGAAGTTAGAGAGGCTTTAAAGAAAATGAAGTGTGAAAAAGCTGTTGGACTTGATGATATCCCAATAGAGATGTGGAAACGCTTAGGAGAAGAAGGAATTTCTTGGCTAACTAAACTTTTTAAAGTGTATTGATTCCTATTTATAAGAATAAAGGTGATGCACAAGATTGTGCGAATTATAGAGGAATTAAGTTAATGTGTCACACTTTAAAACTATGGGAGCGAGTTATGGAGCGTAGGCTGCGGCGTGATACTAATGTTTCTCAAAATCAATTTGGATTCATGCCTGGTAGGTCTACTATGGAAGCCATACATTTATTGAGAGGTTTGATGGAGAAATATAGGGAGAATAAGGAGGATCTACATATGATATTTATTGATTTAGAGAAAGCATATGATAAAGTTCCAAGAGAAGTGCTATGGAGAGTTCTTAAAAAGAAAGGAGTTAATAATGCTTATATTCAAATCATTAAAGATATGTATGAAGGAGCTATTACTTGTGTTCAAACACCAGGTGGTTTGACCAAGTATTTCCCTATTTCGGTTGGATTACATCAAGGATCAGCTTTAAGCCCATATCTTTTCGCGTTAGTCATGGATGTTCTCACTAGACATTTACAAGAGGATGTACCCTGGTGTATGCTTTTTGCTAATGATATTCTTCTTGTTGACAAGACTAGAGCGGGAGTTGAAGGTAAACTTGAAGTCTGGAGATCAACCTTAGAGTCTAAAGGTTTTCGCTCGAGTAGATCTAAAACTGAATATATGGAGTGTAATTTTAGCCGTAATAGACCTAGTGAGGGGATTGTGACTTTGGGCGATCGAGTCATTAATAAGAGTACACGTTTTAAATATCTTGGATTTATTGTTCAGAGTGATGGTGAAATAGATGGGGATGTTATCAGTAGAATTCAAGTTGGATGGTTGAAGTGGAGGAATGCAACGGGCTTGTTGTGTGATAGAAAAGTCCCCCTCAAACTTAAGGGAAAATTCTATAAGATGGTGGTGAGACCTGCAATGCTTTATGGTGCAGAATGTTGGCCATTAAAAGAGAAGCACAATACTAAGTTATGTGTTGCGGAGATGAGGATGCTCAGGTGGATGAGTAGATTTACTCTTAGAGACAGGATGCGAAATGAGCATATACGTGAAAAGGTTGGAGTAGCTCCAGTGGAGGATAAGATTAGAGAGAGTCACCTTAGATGGTTTGGTCACATAAAACGGCGGCCTTCCGATGACCCAGTTAGGAAAGTAGAGGTATTAGATTTGACTTATGTTAAGAAAGGTAGAGGTAGACCTAAAAAGACTTGGTTAGAAAATATTAGAAATGATCTTTCTTTATTAGATTTAAACGAGAATGTGACTTTGAACCGGACACAATGGAGAAAAAGGATTCATGTTGCCGACCCAACGTAGTGGGACTAAGGCTTGATGTTGTTGTTGTTGTATCCAAAATACCATGTGTTAATCACATGAGTTAATCCATATGATCCATTACCAAAACATGGGGCAAATTTAAATCACGTCTTTTGGCTACCAAACACTTTCCGGATTTGCATAACAAATATTAGTAAATTCATAGAAATCTTGATCTGAATTTACTTAATCTCGCTTTCAATTAAAGTCCCTTGAACTTTGAAATCAGGGTTTGTCTTAAGTATTTGAAATAAAGGTATTGAACAAAGTCATTACCATGGATGGTCTGATTTGAAACAATAGAGATTATTACTTGGCTGAATAGGACCAATTAAAACAGCTAAAATCCAGGCCACAGATTAAAGAAAACCTAAACATTCACCTTCATATAACTTGAGAAGCAAGGCACACAAGAAAACATTAAATCTGACATAAATGTAATTCACAAAACACATTGAAATCATTCAAATAACAAGGAGTACAAAGAAAAACCAACTCATCTACAAAATTATTACAAACAAAATGCAGCAAATCGTTTATTCAGATATCATAAAAATGTTTTCAACAACAGAAAAGAGTTAATCTCAGCTGACCTGATGAGAAAACATCAAGTGTTCATTAAAAGATGATGTCCTCATCCTTCTCTGCCCCAACAATAAGCAGATTATGTGCAGCAAGGAAAGATATCCCCTTCTGCAGCGAAAGCTCCTCCGCACGCTTCTCTTCTGCAAACTGCCTAGCTGCCTGCATTTGCCTTTCTACCTCCCTCTTCTTGTATCCCTGGATTTTCTTAAGCCTGAAGAAATCCTCTCTCTCAAGTTCATCCAGCTCCCCCTTTATGTAGCTAATTGTGTTCTCAATACGGGGCTTGACAACATTCTCAAGCGCATTAACTCTTCGGTTAGTAGTCTTGATGGCCTCATCAAGGGTGAGGAAGGACGTCTGGAGAGAGGCAAGTTCAACAAGAACCTCAATAGCTTTGATGTGAGCTGCACGACAGGCCTGCACCTGCTGCCCACCTCGAGCAAGGCCAGTGAGGTCAGTGGAAGACTTGGAGTCAGCAGCAGAGTCAGTGAAGTGTTCAAACTTAGGGAGCTTCACTCCTGCAACGTTCTCCTGCCGGGAACGAACACGGACTGACGCAGAACGAACGGACTCCAACACTACGTGTTTGATATTGTCTCCTGCGGCGTACTTGGCCTCGGTGAGGGCAAAGGACGAGGCTCTCATGATGTCGCCCATAGACTCCTTCGTGGAGACTATCTTCTTAAGGATCTGGCGGAATTGAACGGTAAGAGCATCGCTCTTCTTCTTCAGGAGAGCGTGACCGCGGGTAGCGCCGACCAGCCGCGCCTTCATCACGCCCAACATCGTCACCGTCGGCACCACGTTAAGCCTCTGCCCTTGGCCCGACATTTTCCCGTTATCTTCTGTAACCCTAAGCGGTCGTTTAAGTTACCCTTTCCTGCGAAAAATCCCAACACAATGAGGGCTACGATTTGTAGCAGCTATATTCCCGTTTGAGGTGCCGCCTTGTAGAAGGATTCAAGCTGGATTTACCTTAAATCCTAACAAACGGTCAAAAAATATCAAAATAAATCCTACGCATCAAAAACCCTTTTACCTCCGCTGTCTTCGCCACCAATCTCCCGTCGCGACTTCTGCGCTCCTTTCTTTCGTCGAGGGTTTCGGGAGGGACAAACCCGAGCGTTCCTGCTATTAAGTTTATCATTTTAATTTTATAATTAAATATTAATTAATTAAAATATTAAGTTAAATAATTAGTATTACGTATAATTAAATTAATTTAATAGCCATTTTTATATTTAATTGAATTTATAAACTATTAATTAATAATTAATAAAAGGGTTCAATTATGTTAATCATAATATAGCTAGCGTATATAAAACTGAAAAATCAGTATTAATGATTAAAATTAATAAATAAAATTACTATTTAATTACTTCAATAAATTACAAACAAATGATTAAGTAAAATTTTATTTTCACTAATTACAACTTAATTAATAGTTTTGTAAGCTAAATTAATATAATAAATATCTCAAAATTTATATTGGCATTCTCTGAGATTTTACAAATCTGCCGGACAGCCTTCAAATGCGAAAAAACTTCTAAAATTTGTCCAATAAATAAGAACAGAAAATGGATGCTGCGATGAAAATGTTTGAGAGTAGACGAAGAAAGCCATTAACTCAACAACAGAGAAGAAATTCGATAAGGGGGGTTCTTCAATCGAAATTATTAAGGAAAAAACAGCTGGAATCAGAAATTAGCAAAGATGGCTAAGGGGAGAATTAGATCGAGATTGAGGAAACTCGCCCTGTTATCGGTCTTCGGCGGAGAGATCGGAAATGGAGCTTGATCTGCCGGGAAAATTATTAGGTGCGGACACCGGATGTAGTTTTACGTCTGGATTCCAATCAAATATTAATATGTGGAGTGGACACGTGGATTTATTTTTTCTTTATGTAGTTAATGTATCCACGGAATTTTTGGCCAAAGCGCAGTCAAAGTGCAGTCAAAGAATAGTAAAAGCGCAGTAAAAAAACAGTCAAAGCACAGATAAAGTGCAATCAAAAAGCGCAACAACAGCGCAGTCCATGTGTTAACTTTTAAGTGGATGTTCGGACGTATCTCTACATCCGGTGTCCGCACCTAATAATTTTCCTATCTGTAGACGGACTCTCGTACCTCAATTGGCATTCTCTGAGAGAAAATAAGAACCATAGTCGTTGATTTATGCAAGTTGACCCTAACCTTTGGAAAGATTTTTTTTTTACCCTAATCTCATAAAATGTTTATTTATTTGGTGATATATAAAATTCACTTGATCAAGTAAGAATCTCAAAGCAATATTTTTAACAGAAATTAAATTCGCGATCATCAAAATTTTAATTTTAGGAACTTATAGTTGAATTCAACATATCAATAAGAAAAATCCAATGATACCACGAGTAATCTAATTCAAGCCTACATTAATAAAATCAAGTACTTGAAGTATAATTAAAGAACCAAATGATATTTTAGTATTGCATTCTTCTTGACACATCAAGTGTTTCAATTCGAGAAATGCAACAAGTTTGAAATCATTAATTCTGATGTTAATAAGTCGCTTAAATAGTGAAAGAATTGTCTCTAAATCAATATGGGCGTATGATGAAGTTGTTTGGGACTTTGGCCAAAATAATCAAAATACAACTTTAAAAAATTATAAATAGACTCATTTTTCACATTAGGGTTGATGGAGAGCTTGGACCTTAACCTGATTTTTGAGAGAGCTTAGATATTTGTAAAATCATAGAGCTCCATTTATCGTTCGAGGCTGACAATTATTATTGTCGTCTAACCGTCATTATTTGTCTATTATCAAGTAGATGTAGTCTTTTAACCACCATCGCCAAATTATTGTGTTTATTCACCACTGCTTATTTAGTAATCTCTACAACTAATGTTCCCTACTTTGTAATCGCATCTTCTTCAATTGAGAGAAAGGATGATTTTTTATAATCTTAATTACATAGCTGATCATTTTAATTCGACCAGGTTCAATGATTTTTTTTCTTGGTATATTTTTACATAAAAACTCCTATGTCTTATGCGAAACATTTCTTCTTTTTTTTTTATGTATGTGATGGATCATTATACAAAACAAATATGTTAAACTCTTACTCAACAAACGCGAATATTCTAACATATAATAATTTGGCGTCATGTATGAAAATAAGTCTCAACATTCTATAAATACTTCTCCAATGGGTGACAACGAACCCATCGATAAATGAAAATACATTTCAGCTAGTTAAGGCTATGTAGACTTGACTTTAGGGGGCATAGGATGATGAAGCGATGCTTCCTTTTTAGAGGAGGCTGGAAAGCACTGAATACTAGCATGTTAGAGTTCTCCCACAATAAAATCAACAGTAAACCATAGTTAATCAATTTGAAGTTGCCCATGCAATGTCTACTCATCATCATACTAGAATTCCTCCTCCACCAAAGTCTCATTAGTATACTAGATCCCTACAATAATATTATAATAACTTTTATAAAATATTACAACCAATCCAAAAAGTCCCTTACTTTATTTTTGTTGCATTCAAAATTCGCCCAAATTGTACGAATTATGAATACTTCGCTTACACAACATGATATATCGCTATCCTCGCAACATCTAGCAACATAATGCTGCGTTGAGGTTACTGTGGCCTTAACTCCATCCTTGTCCAGGGTAATGAGAACTTCGACTTAGGCTTCGTTTGGGATAGGTTTTTTAGTACTTTTTAAAGTAGTTTTTAAGTACAAATTTTTTTAATTAAAAAATAAATTATACTAAAAAAATATTTTAGAAAATAATAAAAAAGTTGTCTTAAACTAAGTTTTAATGTGACTTCATCGACCTTTGTTCCTCTTCGGCTCTTCCCAACAACAAGACCTTTAAGCTAATGCAACCTTGTTGATCTACTTCCTTGTGGCAACACAAACTCACCGACCTCCATCCCTCTTCGGCTTCGCGCCACCAAGCCTTTGTTAATATCTGACACCTCATTGACGTGCCCTCGCCAAGGGTTAATTTAAATGTTTTTTTATAATTTAGATTCATTACGGTTAATTAAATAAAAAAACAATCTCTTAAATTTATATCTAAATAACTTGATAAATATTTATTTAAAAACATAGCCTTTTTTTTTCATGATACTTTTAAAAGAAGTTAATTTTTCCTTGTCAACATGAATGAGAATTTGCGCAAAACTATTCTGAGCCATTTTGTTTTTGAATGAATTCTAAAAATTTTAAATATGAATATATCAATTTCAATATAAATTCAAATTATTTGAACCTATGCCAGACAGATCTGGATAAAGGGTTGTTTGGTTTAAGGTGTAAAGTATTCCAAATGCTGAGGTTTTGAGAATGTTAATGTTTTGTTTGAAGTGAACTAAATGCGGTGTAAAATTTTGGTGCATTTGAAATTTATCATCTAGCTCATTTTTTATGTATTTGAAATTACTCTGATTTTGATGATTTCCAAATACACTGAAATTTTATTGCATACCGCCCACCATCAGCCGCCGCTGCCACCTTTCACAGCCGCTCCACCACCAAAGCCCCACCTGCCACCGCCACTCATCACCAGCGGCCACCATTGTCAAATATCACCACCATCATTAATTGCCACTATTGTCCGCCACTGACCACTATGTCTTTAAACTTTATACTACATTAGTTTTACTTCAAATCAGACAAAAAAAATATTTCCCCATATTTATTTTATACTATTCTAAATAATTTTAAATTATTACAAATATATTACATTACTTTTAAATTAAATTTCTTTTACACTACATACAACCAATCAGCTCCATATTAATAACTTTTCTCAATTGGCCCCAAGACAGCCCCCATTATAAGTCGGGAAATTTTCAGACCCGAGTTTGTTGCTTTCGTTACACTTAATTTTTGTCGAATTTAATTATAATTGTTAAAAATTAATATTTAATAATCCATCGCGGGACAACCATGTAGCCAGAGTAAAAAGTAAAAACTTCCAAATTTTATCTATCGGTCAATATTAAAAATAATTAAAAAAATTCAAAATTCAATTTGTTAAAGACCTCAGAATTCAGAGTGTTGCATGAAAGTGAGTAAAAATATTAATATATTTTTTTTTTTCTTAAGAAAATACATTAAACTATTACAATGACTTTTAAATTAAAATAATACATAATAGTAATAGTCCAAACGAAAAAGGAATATGATTTTATATATCTCATAAATTTTAAATTCAGAAAATTATATTAACTTTTTTACTCATTGATGAAATATGTCCAAAATTTATAAAATTAATACTTTATTGTATATACAAAATATTTATTAAAGTTCCTTGCGAATAAATTTGATTTGGACTAGGTTTGAATCTTCCGTCTCCTCACATATCGTCGACAAGCGCTCAAATAGCTCATGTTTGAAATCCCCTCCTCACATCTCAACAATCCTGTCAATAAGCTCTAGCAACCTCCCATTATGAAATCGACCTGTAGCTAGCTGGTATGCAAAACCTCATTCTCCTTATGGGTGTCAAATTTTGACAAGACACGAAAACTCGACTCGAATCCGACCCGAAATTTTCGGGTTTGACCCCACCCGTTTCTCAAACGGGTCGGGTTTGGGTTGCAAAAATTGACTGGTTTGAAAAACGGGTCGGGTTCGGGTTGACCCGGCGGGTTGCCGGGTCAACCCGATAACCCGTTTAATTTTTAAAAAAACCTTAATTTCAAATTTTCCCCTCCGCTGCCCGCGCGGTCGCCCCTGTGCTGCCCCGCTGCATCGTGTCCGCCCCGCACGGCTGCCCGCTCGCCCGTGTGTCCGCCCCCCGTGCACCTGCCGGCGTACGCTCGCCCGCTGTAGCCAGCACGCTCCGCCGCTCGTGACCGACGAGGCCAGTTCACCTCCGCCCCGCCTTCCCGTGTCGGGTCGGGTCAACCCGGCAACCTGCCGGGTCGGGTCCGGGTTGGAATTTCCGATCCGTTTTCCTACCCGGGTCGGGTTAGGGTCGACCCATTTGAACGCGGGTCATTCCGGATTCGACCCGTGACCCGAAATTGACACCCCTAATTCTCCTCACACATTAAAATCTTGTTCGGGAGCTGCAGTGACCTTCCATCACAAAAATTGAGCTTGTAACACGCTTCATACGTGAAACCCCATTATCCTCGTACATCTACAATCCATAGTGAAATTGAGCTTGCAACCAACTCATACGTGAAACCCCCATCTCCTCATACATCAAAGTCAAGCGCACAACTAGCTCGTACTTGAAACTCCCTTCTCTTTCCATGTTCATAATTCAATCAATAAGACCCAATGACTTCGTATAAAAGAATTGGGCTCGCGGTTTACTCCTATGCAAAACTCCTTGTCCTCACACATTGACAGTCCTAATGGCGAGCTCCATTGATCACACATCACAAAATTAAGCTAGCAATTAGCTCCTACATATATGAAACCTATTCTCCTGTCGACAATCTCATAGCTGAACCACATCAATCTCCCATTGCAAAATCCCTTCTCTATGCACATTGCGATTCCCTTCACCTCGCACATTGTCGTCAATGTAATCCACCTCGCACATTCCCTATTGCTGTTGATGGCCGTTTGTGTGTGGTTGCGGTGTGGGCTTTGTTGTTGTTTAGTGACTTCATGTTGTGGTTGGTTGTTTCTACTCCCCTGTTGCATTTGGTTGGTGGGTGGGCTGGGTGCCCCCTTTGTTTTTTTTTTTTTTTTTGTTCGCTTTGGTGGTTTTTTTGTTTTTTTTCCTGGTCTGATTTTTTTTCTTTGGAGTCTTTCTTTTCCTACAGGTTCAGCTTGTGGTTCTTCTTTCGATTTTGGTTTGTTGGTTTGATGTGTTGCTGTTGCTACTAATCGTGCTGGGTGGTCTTGTTGCTTTTCTAGTGATGTTGCTTTTATAGTAGTTAATGTTGTTTTGCCTGTATCTTTTGATGATATTCTTGTCCTCTTTTGTCTTTGGTGATTCGTTTTGTTGGCTGGTAAGGGGTCTGCTAGCCTTTTTGTTGATTGCCTTTTTTGGGTGCTGGTTCCTGACCACCCTAAATATTTTTATTAGGTTTATCTTTTATTGTTCATGTAATTAGATGGGATCTTCGGCTCTAAGTTTTTTTTCTCTCTTTTTGATGTAGCTCTTCTATGCATTAGCGAGCTAAAGATTCATTTTAAGGGCTTTTACGTTTCCTTTCATATTAACGCGTAAGTCAGTCAGTGAGTTTTAAACCAAAAATAAAAATAAAAAATAAAAAATAAAGAAGGATAAAATGAGAAATTAGGAGAGAGAAAGAAGAAGAGTAAAATTTTATGTTTAATTTATTCATTTATAAATTAAATTCTTAAAATATAATATTTATAAATATAATAAATGTTGATATTATTAAGCAAGCTAGCACATGACTTAGCTAAAGAGTTAGGTTAGGTAGCTAAATTTAAGATTATTAGCTTGGCAAATTTGTGTTAATCTCAATATCTTTTATATTGTTCAAAAAGTTAGGAGTTTACTTTGCAAGATTCATTATAGTATCTCCTCTATTCAGAAGCCTGTTAATGTTTGTGTTGTGATGTTGGCTAAGAATGGGGCTTCATGCTCTGGTTTTTTTTATTTTTATTTTTTTTGTTTTTAATTTTTTTAGGGGAAACCCCGACAAGGCCTACGCGTTAATATAAATCAAAATTACAAGGTCCTTAAGGGAATCTTCAGCTCACCATTGCTCTGAAGAGCTATAATCAAAATATAAAATAAAACCTTACGAGCCGAAGTTCCTCTACTACTACAAAAATGCCTAGGAACATTCTATGACGGCTAGGAGACCGCGCCAAAAAAAGAAAGCTAAAAAATTGTCAATTAGCTCAAACTTTCTGCAAAAGAGATCGAGCCAGCAACCAAAAATCTCGATCAACCCACCTGCATAAATGAAAACCTTCCAGCACGAAAAATGAAAGGAATAAAATGATAATTTGAATAAACATAAAGTAATATGATAGATCACCGCTACTATATAAGAGGAAGATTTCCACCTCCTGAAAGAAAGAACAAGTTAGAAAACAAAGCAGAGCCCAACATAAATAGTCATTAGCATAGAAAACGAGCTACAGTAAACCACACCAGCACAACAGAAGCCAGCATTCCAACTTACCACAACCCATCAAAAGAGGACAACCAAGAAACAGAGGCAAAAAGAGCTCCAATAAACCACACTAGCACAACAGAAGCCAGCACTCCAACTTACCACAACCCAGCAAAAGAGAACAACCCAAAAATAGAAGCAACACAGCAACACAACCCCCCAACTCCAAAAACCCACAGCCAACTAACTCCAGAGACCCACTCCAAGCTAACTCCAGACAGCTAAGAGAAAGAAAACCAAACCAGAGGGAGAAGCCACAGGACTGGATAGAAACATAACCACAACCAGCACAATGCCAAACCCACTCCAACCACAACAAATAAGAACACAAACCAACACTACCCAGCAAATAAATACCCAAAAACCCACAAGAACCCCCACAATCTAACCAACCAGAAAAAGGAGTGCAGCAGCTAACCCGGGCCTTCACCCACAAACAGAAAGCAAACAGGGTGAGGCAACCAGCAACACAGAAAAAAATATCAGAATAAGCAGAAACCATCACACCCAGCACAGCAACAAAAATCACACCTAGCATAGCATGCAAAACCAAGAAAAAGAAACCGAGAAATAGGGACAAAGAAACCAGGAACAAAATAGCCTCACCATTACGGATATAAGGCAAACCAGCTTTGTCCAAGTTAACAATACCTTTGACCATAAAAGGTAAGTCCCTAATACTGAACTCCTGAAAAACCTCAAGCTGGCAACCAAATTTTGCAAGCTAGTCAGCACACGAATTTGCTTCCCGATAAATGTGAGAAATAGTATAGTTGAGAGTAGCGAGAGACTGTTTAATTTTCTTAATAATATAGAAATTTTGAGAATACCAATCCACCACATTTTCAATGATCTGAATCAAAAGCATAGCATCCACCTCGATCCACACATACTCAAACCCCAATCTAATACAAATATCAAGCCCATAGGACAAACCCATAAGTTCGACAGTAATAACATTACATAGCCTTAAAGGACCAGCGAAGGCAGCCATCACACACCCCAAGTCATTACGGATAATGCCACCTACACCGCACAATAGGGCCCAACAAACCCATCAGATTTAAGCTTAACATAAGGAGGCGAAGGTTTAATCCACTTAACAATCTTCTCAATATTATCAGAAGTCACACAATCAGTGGAAATACCTAGATCTAAAGCCATATTACTGCACTTGTAAAAATTCTTAATTGTAAGAAGATTGACAGAGTAAAATTGCAATATTTTGTTTCTAACATTAGAAATAATTTGATTAGCATCCATCTTAATGTCATTATGTTTGGAATCATTATTATCTCTCCAAAGATACCACATAATGAGGATAAGCATTAAATTGTAGATGTGGCCTTTAGCAGTAGTCATCCAACACTTTAACATAGACAAGCCATCACTATTAATATTAAAATTACCCTTATTGGCCATACCAAAAAAATACCTCCAAACTGTATGAGCAATATCCCCATTCACAAAAATATGATTAACATTTTCAACGCTAAAACAACATTGACACTTGGAAGGAAAACTAAAGCTTTTTTTCCAAAGTAATTCATCAATAGGAAAAAAACCTTTAAGGCATCTCCACACAAGAATGGAATAAGATAAAGGAATATTATTATTTCAAATAACAGAATAAATGTGGGAACTCTCATATTTAACTCTAATAGTATTCCAAACATTTTTCAAATGAAATTTATCAGAGGAAGACAAATTGAATAAAATTTTATCCTTGCAATGTAATTGTAAAGGAATAGTCAAAATATAATCAATTATAGCAGTAGGGATGATCTCCAAAAGTTTATTGACATTCCAGGAACCATTGACAATAAAGTTATTAACCTTAATATTATCAAGAGTATGCGTGTATAGAAATCTATCTATAGAGCAAGGCCCCAACCAATTGTCTTGCCAGAAAAAAAATCTCACATTTGCCCAAACCCCATTGTATAAATTGCTCCATTTCCCATTTGATGTTGCAAAGCCTTTTCCAAACCAAAGAATCAGAACTTTTATAACTGCATAACAAGGGATGAATATCTTTGCAATATTTAACATTCATAAATTGAGCCCACAAACTGATATTAGATCTAAAGGAAAATCATAATTTATGAGAAAAAGCCTGAATTGTATCAAAAATATTCTTCCAACCTAAGCCTCCTTCGTTAAAAATCTCACAGATATTCTTCCAAGAAGCCCAACAAATGCAAGAACTATTATTTTTCGAACCCCAAAAAAATTATTAAGCATTCTCTCCAGTCTAAGGCAAATAGACACAGTATGTTGCAAAGTATGAAACAAAAAAATGGGAATAAAATTCAATACACTTTTAATAAGCACAAGCCTCCCACCAAAAGAAAGAAAGTTAGAAGACCAATTAGAAAGCTTCCTATGAAAAATAGTGAACATATCCTCAAAAAGGTGATTTTTTTTCCTACCTTTAAAACTAGGGGTACCCAAATACTTAATGGGCAATGACTTCGAATTAAAGCTATAAATTCTTTATATATCATTAGTTCTACTACGATTCACAGAATTATCAATAATAAAACTATATTTCTCATTATTAATGGCCAAACCACTCATATATTGAAACTGGGAAAGAAATTTGACTAAAATTTTAATGTTATTAATAGAGCCATTAGAAAAGATAATAAAATCATCAGCAAAACTAAGATGAGTAATCGGGATACCCCGTATAGTACGAAACAAAAACTTAGGATGTCTTAATTAAATATAACTCCTCCATCCCCTGGAAAGATACTCCACAACAATAATAAAAAGAGCTGGAGAAATAGGGTCACCTTGCCTTAAACCTTGAGAGGATTTAAAGAAACCATGATTCCTCCCATTAATGATCACAGAAAAGTAGCAATTTTCAATACTATTTTTAATAAGCAAAATGAAAGAGGCACTAAACCCAAATAGTGACAACACATTGCACAAAAAATTCCAATTAAGATTGTCATAAGCTTTAGTAATATCTAGTTTAAAAATTATATTACCCCCTTTAACTTTAGCATTAATATCATGTGTGATCACTTGGGCAAGAAGAACATTGACAAAAATGTTTCTCCCCTTCACAAACCCGATCTGATTATAAGAAATGATTCTATGCAGAATGTTAACCAATCTACTAGAAATGATTTTAAAATTAAGTTTGTTAAAGAAGGAATATAGGCTGATTGGTCTAAAGTCATTCTAGTTATTGGTAACATCCTTTTTAGAAACAAGGATAATATTCATAAAAGAAAGAAATTTAGGATAGGGGTTGCCAACAAATAAATCTTTCACTGCCTCCACCACATCCATCTTAACAATATTCTAAGTTTTCTGAAAAAATTTAGTAGTGAACCCATCAAGACCAGCCACAGAATCCCCGTTCATGTCCTTAATAACATTCCAAATCTCTGACTCAGAAGGAGATTTAGTGAGTAATTAGTTCTCATTATCACTAATAATGTGAGGGATTAACAATAGGAATACAATTACCCTTATTATTAAAAATATTTCTAAAATGGTCGACCCTTGACTTAATAATTAAATCCTCAGAATCATACACACTGCCATCATTATCAATAATTTTATGAATATGATTCTTGACTCTTTTTTATTAGCCATAACATGAAAAAATTTGGTATTCCTATCACCCTCCAAGATAATCTTAGCATTAGACTTTTGCCTCCAAAAAATTTCCTCATGATTCTGCAACTGAAAGAGAGAATTCTTAGCATCATTAAGGCTATTAAGATTTTCAATAATAGGATTATCCAAATAGACTTTATCTAACTCAATCACCTTATGCTCCGCTTCCTTAATATTAGTAAAGATATTCTTGAAAATATTTTTTTTCCACCATCTCAGAGTTTGCTTTAATCTACTCAATTTAAACCATAATCTAGACATGCCATTAATATTATTATCATGGTAAATAGGAGCATGCCAGTTGGTATGAACAAGATTCATAAAATCATTATGTAATAACCATATGTTTTGAAATCTAAAAGTAGAGGGACTAGAAAATCTATTAGCATTGATAGTCAAAAGTAAAGGCGCATGATTGGAATGAGTTATACTTAAATGTTCCACATTAGTCATAGCAATGTTGGCAATCCAGTCATTATTGAAAAGGAACCTATCAATTCTTTGCCATATAGTAGCTATATTCCAAGTAAAAGCACCCCTAGAAAACCCAATGTCATACAAATTACAATCATTAATCATAGAATTAAAATATTCCATAGCTTTAGGATTCGGAGAATTACCCCCCACTCTCTCGGAGGCATTAGAAATAATATTAAAATCACCATCAACACACCAAGGACCATTAATATTAAGAGCAAAATAAACTAACTACTCCCAAAGGGGAAGACGACTTAACCTAGAACAAGCAGCGTAAACAAAAGAAAAATTACACTTGATGTTAAAACAAATGATTTGAGAATTAACAACTTGAGGGATATCAGAAATAATATTCACATTAATGGCACTGTACCACATAATCCAAATTTTATTAGAACAGTTAGCATAAAAATCAGAGAAACCCAACCGAGAGGCATTAAAAGCAAGCTTATCATTCAAAATAAAAGGCTCAATCAAAATAAATAACTGAATATTATGAACTTTACACAAATTTCTAACTCTAATTTTAGAGTCTGCTCCCCCCCCCCCCCCCCCCCCCCCCCCCCCAATACCCCTCACATTTCATATAAGAGCCTTAATCATTACAATCTTTTGGAATAGTTTGAGCTCTGGTAGAATAAGGTGTAGAAGATAAGGTAATTTTAACATGTTTACCTTTCTTTTTACCAACCTTAGAGAAGCCTTCATCATCAATATTTTTAGAAGCACTCTCATCAAGATTGGAAGATATAGAATCCACATTATCCACAATATTGTTATGATCCACATACTTAGGGTCCACTAAAGAATTAAGAATAAATTCTCCTTCTTCACAGCCCTCTTTAGACACATCTTTAGCACCCAATAAGTTATTATCATTCTCAACTTCTCTATTGGCATTAGGAAGCAGTTGTGATAAAGGTAACTCAAGATTATCATTGTTATGTAGCATAGAATCAATCGAATTAGAGAGCTGTTGTGCAAAGTACTGATTGGTTTTGGGATTACTCCCTAGATTTTTATTCCTATCTTTTGGTAGGAGAAACACACACTGAAAAGATATACATGAGTTTTGAATTAGCAAGACGATATTTCTATAGTTTCAACTACAAGACAAACAATGAAAAGAGGATCAAACCAAAGAACCAGTCAGTCAGAAATAGCTAAGGTACGTATTTTCTAACTCTACAGGTAACGCTATCGACGATGAAAATTTGGAAGTATGGTGGGGCCCACAACACTGTATAAGTGAATAGTACTGCTACTATTATTAGGAACCATCTCAACCTCCATATTAGAAGTACCCACATTATCAACATTCTGCTTGGCTAAAACAACAACTCTGTTTTCCAGCAGATCCACATTTAAATTAACCTCATTTCTCAGCTTGTCGTTAAGGGCAGGTGGTTCGACCTGATCCACATGGATCAATTCATGATCATTCTCGATTGGCACATGTTCCTTCACTATCGCACCAGCCTTCCCAACTTCCAGGTTAGAAGTTTTTTTTTTTAAATTCGAATGCAACTTAAAGCAATCAGTTAAAGCATGACCATGCATCTTACAGTGAGAGCAAAAAATCAGAGATTTTTTCAAACTGAACTTTTTGTAAGTAACCAAAAGCTTTGGATCCCACCCAAATTTTCTTGGCATATTTTTTTGTAATGTCAACCTCAACTAGAACCCTAGCCACAGACGACCGAGTCATATATGTGGTTGTCTGATCTGTCTGAAGCGGCCTACCAAAAATAGAACTGAGAGCATGTAAAACCTTCGAATTGAAAAAGTGTAAACGCAGATTAGGAAACGAAATCCAAATCGACACAATAGGCGATTCTTCTTTGATATCGAAAAAGGGAGTCCATTTCGGAATACGCATTTGACAATTATTGATGAAGTAAGATCTTCTAGCAAACACTCTACTGTAGTCCAAATCATTTGAAAGTTGAATGACAACATGAAGAGAATCCAATAGACCTACATAGTAAAAACTGAAAAGTTTGAGACTACCATAAAAATGGTGAATAGAATCAAGATTCGGTTTACGCAAACCAAATTTATCCACTGAAGTCAATTGAAATGGAGAAGCAAGTTTAAGAACCTCTTCATCGATCAAAAGCACCACAGGTATAAATTCAAATTATTTGAACCTATGCAAGTTTAAGAACCTCTTCATCGACCGAGTCATATGAAACAGCTTTGTGCAAAACTATTCTGAACCATTTTGTTTTTGAATGAACTCTAAAAATTTTTAATATGAATATATCAATTTCAGTATAAATTCAAATTATTTGAACCTATGCCAAGCAGATCTAGATATAGGGGCTGTTTGGTTTAAGGTGTAAAGTATTTTAAATATAGGGGTTATGAGAATGTTGATATTTTGTTTGAAGTAAACTAAATGCAGCATAAAATTTTGGTCCATTTGAAATTAAACATCTAATTTATTTTTTATGTATTTGAAATTACTCTGATTTGGATGATTTTCAAATACACTGGAATTTCATTGCATATTACCCGCCATCAGAAGCCGCTGCCACCACCAAGCCCTCACCTGCCGCTGCCACTCATCACCATCGGCCACCACCGTTAACCATCACTAGTTGTTATCATTATCCGTCATTGACCACTCTGTCTTTAAATTTTATACTGTATTTATTTTATTTCAAATCAAACAAAAAAAAAATTTCCCCATATTTATTTTATGCTCTTCTAAATAATTCTAAATTATTTCAAATATATTATATAACTTTTAAATTAAATTTCTTTTACACTACACATACAACCAATCAGCTCCATATTAATAACTTTTCTCAGTTGGCCCCAAGACAGCCCCCATTATAAGTCGGGAAATTTTCAGACCCGAGTTTGTTGCTTTCGTTACACTTAATTTTTGTCGAATTTAATTATAATTGTTAAAAATTAATATTTAATAGTCCATCGCGGGACAACCATGTAGCCAGAGTAAAAAGTAAAAACTTCCAAATTGGATCTATCGGTCAATATTAAAAAAAAATTCCAAAATTCAATTGTCAAAGACCACAGAATTCAAAGTGTTGCTTGAAAGTGAGTACAAATATTCAGATATAATTTTTTTATTAAGAAAATACATTAAACTATTACAACGACTTTTAAATTAAAATAATACATAATAGTGATAGTCCAAACGAAAAAGGGATATGATTTTATATATCTCATAAATTTTAAATTCAGAAAATTATATTAACTTTTTTACTCATTGATGAAATATGTCCAAAATTTATAAAAGTATTACTTTATTGTATATACAAAATATTTATTAAAGTTCATTACAAATAAATTTGATTTGGACTTGGTTTGAATCTTCCTTCTCCTCACATGTCATCGACAAGCTCTAGTTTGAAAGCCCCTCCTCACATCTCAATAATCATGTCAATAAGCTCTAGCAACCTCCCATTATGAAATCGAGCTGCAGCTAATTGGTATGCAAAACCTCATTCTCCTCACACATTGAAAATCTTGTTCGCGAGCCGCAGTGACCTTCCATCACAAAAATTGAGCTTGCAGCACGCTTCCTATGTGAAACCCCATTCTCCTCGTACAGCTACAATCCATTGTGAAATTGAGCTTGCAACTAACTCATACGTGAAACCCCCATCTCCTCATACGTCAAAGTCAAGCGCACAACTAGCTTGTACTTGAAACTCCATTCTCTTCCCTTGTTTATAATTCAATCAATGAGCCCCAATGACCTCGTACAATAGAACTGAGCGTGGCCAGGGACTCTGTTGTGTTGAGATTTCTGTAGTAGGTAGATGGGTAAGGTTGGCATGTAATTGACAGTTATTGTACTTTCGTACGAACTCTAGTGCATCTTGTTTCATCGTAGGCCAGTAGAACCCTTGTCTCATTATCTTATGGGTGAGTGCCCTTCTGCCCAAATGTTCTTCACAGATGCATGAATGTACTTCTCGGAGCACATAGTCGGCCTCTGAAGGAGGGAGGTACTTGAGATAAGGCCTTGTGAAAACCCGTTTGTATAACTCTCCATTTATAACAGTAAAGTTGGATGCCTGCCTCTGAAGTCGTATTGCCACTATTGGGTCTTCTGGAAGAACACCCTCTTGTAAGAAAGATAGGAGAGGGTCAATCCAGGATGTCTCTCCTGATTCAATCGACTGTATTATCCACGGGCCCGGAATACTTGAAAAATATATCTCCTCGATATACTTTCTTTTGTATGTGTCACCGGTTGTAGTAGTAGCTAGTTTGGAGAGGGCGTTTGCTCATATGTTTTGCTCCTGAAGAATATGTATAATTTGATGTTCGCTTATACGAGCTAGGAGCAGATTTACTATGTTGCAATAAAGTGCCAACTGGGGGTTATGGATGTCAAACTCCCCCTCCACCTGTGAAGCAACTAGTTGTGAATCAGTGTATATAGACCATCAGATTTTATACTTCATAGTCAATTGCCAGGCGTAATCCGGCAATAAGAGCCTCGTATTCTGCTGCGTTATTTGTTGCAGGGAACTTGAGTCGAAGCTCGTATTCAAGAGTAACTTATTGCTGAGAGATCAACAAGATTCTTGCTCCGGCACCGAAACTTCCAGACGCTCCATCAACATACATCGTCCAGTACGGGGGAGAAGGAGAAGCGCTTAGTGACTTGTCAAATACTGAGATGGTGTATTCAACCACAAAATCTGCAAGCGCCTGGGACTTGATGTCGGGTCTGAGCAGGTAATGAATGTCAAACTCTCCTAGCTCTATAGACCCCTTGATGAGCCTGCCAGAGGCTTCGGGCTTTTACAGGATGTTTTTCAGTGATAAATTTGTGTAGACTCCAATAGTATGGATCTGGAAGTAGGGGCGTAGCTTCCTAGCTGAGTAGACTAAGGCCAATGCTGTTTTATCTGCAACGGGATAACGTCCTTCTGTTTCAGATAGGATCTTACTGACATAGTATACAGGGCGTTGAGTAGCATTCTCTTCTCGGACTAGGACTGAACTGATTGCCTGGGCGGAAACAGTTAAGTACAAAAATAATTTTTGTACTTCACAGTCAATTGCCAGGTGTAATTCGACAATAAGAGCCTCGTATTTTGCTGCGTTATTTATTGCAGGGAACTTGAGTCGAAGCCCGTATTCAAGAGTAACTTGTTGCGGAGAGATCAACAAGATTCCTGCTCCGGCACCAAAACTTCCAGACAATCCATCAACATACATCGTCCAGCACAGGGGAGAAGGAGAAGCGCTTAGTGATTTGTCAAATACTGAGATGGTGCATTCAACCATAAAATCTGCAAGCACCTGGGACTTGATGTCGGGTCTGGGCAGGTAATGAATGTCAAACTCTCCTAGCTCTATAGACCCCTTGATGAGCCTGCCAGAGGCTTTGGGCTTTTGCAGGATGTTTTTCAGCGGCAAATTAGTGTAGACTCCAATTGTATGGGCCTGGAAGTATGGGCGAAGCTTCCTAGCTAAGTAGACTAAGGCCAATGCTGTTTTATCTGCCACGGGATAACGTCCTTCTGTTTCATATAGGATCTTGCTGATATAGTATACAGGGCGTTGAGTAGCATTCTCTTCTCGGACCAGGACTGAACTGATTTCCTGGGCGAAAACAGCTAAGTACAAAAATAATTTTTCTCATGAAATTGGCTTTGAGAGTAGCGGAGGTGAAGCAAGATAGGTTCGAAGTTGCTCGAAGGCCTCTTGGCATTCGGCTTTCCATTGAAACCCTGAGTTACGGGCCCCTCAGAGGATCTTGAAGAAGGACAGATATTTATCTCCAGAGTGAGCTAAGAACCAAGAGAGCACCGCGATCCTTCCGTTTAGTCTCTAAACTTCCTTGATGTTTCTTGGAGGCACCATGTCCCTCAGAGCCTGGATCTTCTCAGGATTGGCCTCAATCCCTCGATGGGTGACCATGAACCCCAGGAATTTTCCTGAGGCAACTCCGAATGCGTATTTAGAGAGGTTGAGACGCATGTTATAGGATCACAGAAGACAGAAGCATTGTTCTAAATCAGAGATATGCTGTGATTTTTTAAGACTTTTGACCAGCATATCATCCACGTACACCTCCATAGTATGCCCAATAAGGTCTTTAAATACCTTATTCATGAGACGCTGATATGTGGCTCCTGCATTTTTCAGTCTGAAAGGCATAACCTGGTAGTAGTATAGTCCTCTATCTGTTTGAAAAGCTGTTACCTCCTCATTTGTGAGATTCATCCTTATTTGGTTGTAGCCTGAGTAGGCATCCATAAAGCTTAGCATTTGGTGCCCAGATGTGGCTTCCACTAGTTGATCGATATGAGGGAGAGGAAAACTATCTTTCAGACAGGCCTTGTTGAGGTCTGTGTAGTCTACGCACATCCTCCAAGCTCCACTGGTCTTTTTGACCATGACTACATTTGCCAGCCAGGTGGGATAGTGTACTTCCCGTATAAATTCAACTTTTAGGAGTTTGTCGACCTCCTTTTTTATTGCTTGCTGGCGCTCTGGCGCAAAATTTCACTTCTTCTGGATTACTGGCTTGCAGGTTGGGTTTATTCTGAGAGAGTGGGTGATTACCTCAGGGCTGATTCCTGGCATGTCTGCTGGAGTCCAGGCGAAGATATCCTGATTTTTTCGTAGAAATTCTACGTACTTCGTCTTTTCTTCTTCTAAGAGTAACGACCCGATCTGCACTGTTCTTGAAGGATGTTCATCGGATATGGAGATATGGGCAAGATCCTTGATGGGGGAGGCCTTTTGAGGAATGTCTTCATTTCGTAGATCAAAATCCTCGATGCTCAAGGTAATTGATGGGGGTGGTTGAGCCTGTTGAAGATAATAGGATTGTGCTTCTTGTTGATCTCCTTACACTATGCCAATTCCTGCTGGGGTGAGAAATTTGAACTTAAAGTGTGGGATTGAGGCAGCAATCTCAAAGATCGACTGTAGTGGCCTTCCAAAGATAGCCTTGTATATTGATTCTGACTTTACGATAATAAACTGAATAGAGTGTGTGGCTTGTCGGGGGAACTCTCCTAGTATAACGGGAAGGCTGATCGTACCTTCTACTCGTACGGGCCGATTGTCAAATCCGTATAACGGTCCTGCGACAGGCTGGAGTTTTTCTTTAGCAAGACCCAAACTGAGAAAAGTGGAGTAAAATAATACATCTACAGAGCTCCCGTTATCCACCAAGATTCTCTTGACTTTATAGCACGGGTCACCGATCCCTGCACTTATTACGAGTGGGTCTTGATGAGGGGTCTTTACCCCCTCCAAGTCTGAATCATTGAAGGCAATGGAATGATAGGCACGAGACTTCTTTGGTGTAGGCTCTTTGGTGATGGTGATCAGTACTTGACTTGGCATTGAAGGTCCCCCAGCAATGGTTTCAATTTTGCCCACCATTTGGCGATTGTTTGCTGGTTGTTTTTGCTGTTGATTCTGCCCCCCAGCTTGGACACCATCCTCCCGGGCTGGTGGATTCTTGACAAATTATCGGAGATACCCTTGCCGAATCAATCTTTCGATCTCTTCTTTGAGATATCTGCAGGCTTCGGTAGTATGTCCACGACTGCGGTGGAAGTGGCAATATTGCTTCTGATTCCCGACATTAGGTTTTAGAGGCTGAGGCCACTTAACGCTCTTCTAATTTTGGATGGCCATCAATACATTGGCCCGGGGCGCGTTGAGTGGCGTATACTCCTTTTTTGAGTGAGATTCTCGTCGTGGCTGTGAGGGTCGAGGGGGCAAATTAGCGTTCTTTTTTTGATGGGAGGAAGGATTTTCCATCCCAGGTGTATTTTTTTGCTTCCCAGTGGTCTGCTCGAATTGCTTCCTGTGGGCATTGATGGCCTCATCGACAGATATTTATGCCTCCATGTGATGGATTAGGTCAGCATATGAAGGGACCGTGTCCCACATAAGGGCTGAGTAAAAAGGGTCTGGACGGAGTCCTCCAAGAAAAACTCATCTAAGTAACTCAGGATCCACTCCAGAAATCTGTCGAGCTTCAGTAGAAAATCTCTGGAAGTACTCCTTGAGGGACTCTTTTTTATTCTATCAGATTCCAGAGAGGTGGGAGGAGTCTTTAACTATTCTTTGATTGACAATAAATTGTTCGATGAATACTTTGGCCAATTTGACAAACATGGGAATGGATCCGGCAGGGACTGAATAAAACCATTTTCGAGCCTGCCCTTTAAGGGTGGTAGGAAAGACTTGGTAGAGGAGCACATCTGAGGCTCGCTGGATGTGCATTATAGTTCTGTAGTGGTCGATATGCTCGTATGGGTAAGATGTCCCGTCATAGGGATCGATGCTGGGTAGCTTGAATCCTGTCGGGATAGGATGCTGAAGAATGGCCTCAGTCAGAGGTGATGACTCCTGGAAATCCTATGGGCGAGGTGGTTGCCTCACACCTCCCCCAGGAAATTCTTCTCGGACCAGCCTTCGCAGTTCATGCCTCAAGGCGTTGCGGGGGAGCTCGGCAATATGTGGTCGGGCTAAGCCTTCGGGAGCGTCCTAAGGAATGCGGTGTTACTGATCTACGCATGAAGGATGGGTAGAGCTGGATGTGTCGACAAGTTCGTCATCTTGACGTGTTGGAGGACGTCTCCTTGGTGGAGGGAGAGGAATTTCGATATGAAGGTGGTTTGCTGGAACATCTTTGACCCTTAGCGGATCTCAAGGGAGTAGAATCTCGTCACGGGGTGCTAGTGTAGGTTGTCGGGCCTCTCGTAGGAGTTGAAGGATCTCCTTCTGGGAATCCTCCATCCTTTGAATGCGATCTTCCAGGGACGGTCCTGAAGTCCCTTCTCCGGCAGGGTTTCGGCCACCAGGCTGAAAAGAGGTTGATGCCTCGCGTCCCTGATTTAGGGACTGATTCCGAGATTGGTGTGAATTGGAGCTAGAGGCTCCCAGGATGCGATTACTGCGCCTGTTGGTCATTGCGGTGGTGCTTTAGGATAGTAGGACTAGCAGATTCCCACAGACGGTGTCAAACTGTTGCGGGCTAGAATATACGCGGTGATAGAGTTTAATTTCTATGTCTTAGCGTTGCACGGATATCCAGCTCACATATAGAGAATACAAGATTTTTTATGTGGAAAACCCTGAAAAGGGAAAAACCACGGGGCTTGGCCCAGTCGAAATGATTCCACTAGAACTTGAATATATTATAATGGGTTGACTCGCCTCCAAGGGCGATCAGATTACAAATATCAACAGTGGGGTTAAAGTCGGGGGTCCACGAAAGTCTGATGTCGTGCTGGCGGAACTTCGGGGTCTTTAGGTGATCTGGCAGAACTTCGGGCCCTAGGCGATAGTCTGGCGGATTGCAGGGCCTCAGGTGGTGGTCCGGCGAAGAGCATGGCCTCAGGTGGTGGTCCGGCGAAGCAACGGCGTCAAGCGTGGTCCGGCGGAACTCCGACGGTGGTCGAGGAGGAGCAATGAGGTAAGAGCTCTCTCTTTCTCTCTTAGGATTAGGTGTCTTTTTTCAAGAGAAGAGGGGGCTCTATTTATAGATTTTTGTGAGTGGCATGGCCCGTAAATAGGTGAAAGATCAGGGGTAATTAGGGAGTGGTTTGAATGGACGGCCGATGTTGAATCTCTTGATCGTGGACCGTTTGATGGACATTTAAAGGCCTTAGAAATATTGGATTTTGGCAATCTTGGGCTTGTTGGATTCGTCTCTTCGAGACGCTCGATTTGATTATAAGCATGTCACATTTGGAGACCGTTTGGTAATCCAAATTATGGTTGGAACTTTCTAACATCGCTTCATACACTTGATTTGGACCCATTTGGGCTCGGATTGGGTTGAATTTGGTGTTGTTGGGTTTGTATTTCTGAGGCGCTCAGTTCGACTGTAAGTTTGCTGAAATTGGAGTTCAGATGGTCCCAAATTTAATTTCGGAAGCTTCCAACATGGTTTTGCCTCGAGATTCGTGCCCAGTTAAGATAATTTTTTGAGGATGTATCAATGATATTATGGCACAAATAAAGGCAATTTTCTAGTCAAAATTAAAAGAAAAAAGAGATGAAAAATTATCTCAAATTAGTAAGTAAGAAGAGAAAAATTGGAGCTCAGGGAAAAATAAATAACGGCGGGTAGGATATAGAGCAAGCTAATTGTGTTAAATATGAACCGCTAATTGCTTGCATTTGCTCTCAATTAATTACTTTTATTTGAGCTCAGGTTTAAGCATAATTTAATAAATCTCAGACTGGTTCTTTTCAAGTCCCCTTCTTGAGGAGTTAAAACGATGTGAATATGAAAAGCTTAAGGAAAAATAAATAAATTTGGTTTCCATTTGGGATGACGGGGAATTTTATCCGGATGATGTAGTTTTTGATTAGATGGATTCTCTTGATCTAGCTGAACTAAATGTTATTAAAGTTTTCAAAGGTGATTCGATATTTGGGTTCTTCTAAGCATAAAAAACATAAGAGGAAGAAAAAACTGCTAATTAATCCTATTGTTGCTCACATTATAAGAGCTATTTTTTTGTGGGGGGGGGGGGAACCCCTCGGTGGGGGCCTACGTGTTAATATAGGGAAAAATTACAAATCCTTAAAGAGGCTTCAAGCTCACTACTGCTCCAAACGAGCTACAAAAAGATAGAAAAATTAAAGAAGCTAGGAGCTCGATGCCTCTACTAATCAAAAGAATAAAATTCCCTACATACATTCTACGGTGCACAAGGATGAGCACCCAAAAATAAGAAGAGCACCAAAAAATTGCAAGCAGCATCATCCGCTTCTCCAGCGCAAGGTCTCTATAAGCACCTGCAAAGTTAAGAATCTGCAAAAAGAGATGATGCCCAATATAGACATAAAAATAATAAGGGTAGAGACTAGCAAACCAAAGCCCACAGTTGTTATCAAAGATAGTTCTAATAAGGCTAAACCAGGGACACATATCAATTAAACAAAAAGGGAAGTAGACCCAGCAGGGAAGCAGGAAAAAGGCTCGGAAAGCGCCCAGGATCAGAAAGCAGAATAAGGGCTAAAAATAACTAGATAAATAACCCATCAAAGCAACAGAGACCCCAACCCATAATACGCCCGTAACCAACCAGCCCCAAACACAGCAAACTGAGAAGACCACAGTAGAACGGGCCAAAAAAGCTCAGGAATGAATGACAACCAAAACCATCATAAGGATTAACCTGATGCCGCTCAATCTAACCCAACAGCCACCCACCAGCAGAAAGATCAATGTCAAGATTCGCCACCCAGTACAGGAAAATCAAAACAAACTCCAGCTCACAATATAAGAGCTAATGCTTCTTCTATAAATGCTCCCCTTGTTTAGCCTTTCATTTTTTTATTTTTCTCTTTTGGAGTGTTCTGCTCCTTCGTTGGCGTCTTAGTTATGTGTTGGATATCGTCTTGGGTTTGGTCGAGTTGCTTTTGTTATGGTTTTGTTTGGGTGTTGGCTTGGTTGTTTTGATTTGGTTAGTTTGGGGTTGTGTGTTGGCTATTTGTGGGTCTTTTGTTAGTTGAGCTGTGTTTTGCTGCTGCTAGCCATTTGTGTGTGGTTGTGGTGTGGGCTTTGTTGTTGTTTAGTGGCTTCATGTTGTGGTTGATTGTTTCTATTCTCTTTGTTATTTTTTTTGTTTGCTTTGGTAGTTTTTTGGTTTTTTTTCCTGGTCTGATTTTTTTTTCTTTGGGGTCTTTCTTTACATACTGGTTCAGCTTGTGGTTCTTCTTTCGATTTTGGTTTGTTGGTTTGATGTGTTGTTGTTGCTACTGATCATGTTGGGTGGTCCTGTTGCTTTTTTATTGCTGTTGCTTTTACATCAGTTAATTTTGTTTTGCATATATCTTTTGATGATATTCTTGTCCTCTTTTGTCTTTGATGATTCGTTTTATTGGTTGGTAGGTGGTCTGCTAGCCTTTTTGTTGATCGCCTTTTTTGTGTGCTAGTTCCTGATCGCCCTGAATTTTTTTATTAGGTTTATTTTTTTTTGTTCATGTAATTAGATGTGATCTTCGGCTCTAAGTTTTTTTCTCTCTTTTTGATATAGTTCTTCCATGCATTAGTGAGCTAAAGATTTCTTTTAAGGGCTTTTACGTTTCCTTTCATATTAACGCGTAAGCCAGTCAGTGAGTTTTAACCAAAAAATAAAAATAAAAAAATAAAAAATAAATGAGGATAAAATGAGAAATTAGGAGAGAGAAAGAAGTATAGTAAAATTTTATATTTAATTTTTTCATTTATAAATTAAATTCTTAAAATATAATATTTATAAATATAATAAATGTTGATATTATTTAAACGAGCTGGCACATGACTTAGCTAAAGAGTTAGGTTAGGTAAATTTAAGATTTTTAGCTTGCCAAATTTGCGTTAATCTCAATATCTTTTGTATTGTTCAAAAAGTTAAGAGTTTACTTTGCACGATTCATTATAGTATATCCTCTATTCAGAAGCCTGTTAATGTTTGTGTTGTGGTGTTGGCTAAGAATGGGGCTTCATGCTCTGGTTTAATTTCATATGGTTCTAGTAATGTTTCTTTTTTTTTTCTTAAAGAGTGTATTTTGTTGGATGCTAAGGGTCTTCCTTATTTTTTAATGTTTTTTCCCTTCTTGTTAAATGTCTGATTTTTTTTTTCTGGTTCTGCAGTGTTTCTTTCTCTTTTTCTCTTGGTGTTGTTATGTAGGGGCTTCAATTTTTTCTATTGTGAGGTGTTTATCTGTTGGTTAATTGCTGGTTTGGGGTTGTTCTACTGTCCTTTGATCTATTATTCTCTGTAGTTTTTCTGTTTGTATATGTGAGTTAGGAAATTTTTGCATTTGCTCGATTGGTGTAGGTGATCCTTATTTTTCTGTGCTGGGGTGTTTCATTCATGTTATTACTGCTATGTTTGTTGTTGGTTGTCTAATCTTTTCAGGTTTGCTGGTGGTGGGTCTGCTCTTCAATGCAAGTCAGCATTTATTTGCTTTCCCTGGGACTTTGATATCCTTCTGGTTTGCTATTTCTCTTTTTTTGTTCCTTCTTTGCTTTTGTTATCTTCTTGTTGACCCCTATATCTAAAACCAGGCATAAAAGGACAAAAATGATGAACCAAGTAGTGCGTGGGTTGGTACGACATCTTACTTGAAGGGTAAAATGATCTCCAAATGCTAGACGGACTGCGTCGTTGTGTCCAGAATGTCATCAACATCAAAGATCTATATTTTATTTAATTAATTTGGATCAACCGGGGTGGTGGCATGCAAATCAAAGCAATCCTAATGCGATACAATAACGTGCATTTCAAGGAAAATTGGCCTCATCGTCACCCAAATGACGTCCGATTGCGAAACGGACTTCGCCATCGTGTCTGGAATGCTCTCAACCTTTTAAAAACTACATTTTGTTTATTGAATTTGAAGCATTTGGATTAGTGGCATGAATCCCGAGGTAATTTAAATGTAAGGACATACATATCAACGAAATTTGCCTCTTCGAAGACGGCATGATGTCCGATCTCAAAATGGACTGCGCCACAGCATCCGAAACATCGTCAACATTCAAAATATATATTTTATAAATTCAATTGGGATCATCCGTAGTGGTGGCATGGAAATCAAAGCAATCTTAATGCAATCCAAATACAAGGGCGCACATGCTAAGGAATTTTGCCCTCGGCGTCGACCAAACGATCCCCGATCGACGAACGGATTTCGCCGCCGTGTCCGAAACGTCATCGATGTTAAAGGTATACATTTTATTCAATTAATTTGGATCATTCTAGATGGTTGAATGATCTCCGAGGTGATTCAAATACAATAGCATGCATTTTGAGGGAAATTTAGCCCTTGGCGTCGACCAAACGATCTCAGATCGACGAACAGACTTCGCCACCACATCCGGAATGCTTTCAACCTTTAAAAATTATATTTTTTATTCAATTGGAAGCATTCAGATTGGTAGCATGACCTGAGTGATTCAAATACGGCAGTGTGTAGTTCAAGAAAATCATCCTCGTCGACGACCTAATGATCTCCGATCGACGAACGGACTTCACCACTGCGTCCGGAACATCCCAAATACTTAAGAATGACTTTTAATTTGATTGAATTAAATGACGTACGGGAGGGTCGACATGAATTGCGAGGCAAAAGCACAAATCTTAAAATAATGATGTGCATGCTAAGGAATTTAGCCCTCGGCATCGACCAAATGATCTCTGATTGACAAACGGACTTCACCACCGTGTCTGAAACATCGTCGATACCCTAAATCTACTATCAATTTATCTAATTTTTACATTTGATGAATTCTACACGTATTACGAGGTGAAATATACATGAATTTTGAGGCGGGACGCAAAGAAAACAAGATAATGTGGGAATTTAAGAAAAAATGCACATAAATCAAGACCTTTTTGGGACAATTATTACACCCCCAATATTTTAATTTGTTAAATGATATTATTAATAATATTTTATTATTAAATATTTTATTCAAATCTAATAAAATCCAAAGTCAAAATAAACCTCAAGTCCCAATTTAATGTTACCTCGTATTAAGGCATCTCCTGATCTGAATTCTGTCAAGATCCCCGATATCCTGTTGAAATCCTTGCTTGCATCTATTCATGAGATCTCTGCTGAAGATCTCCTTGAGTAAATGTATTCCTAGGCATTAAAATGAAACAAAATGGAGCGGTATTTTTTTGGCTTTTGCTAGCTCTGTCCACTATAGCCACTTCCTCTCCTCTTCCCAACTTCTCTGAGCTCACTGGTTCAAAACAACCTAGCTTTCCCTACATCACACAATCACACCTCCTCCTCTATGTTGTAGTTTGAAAGTGAGTTTTGAAAAATTTAATTTTCTTTGAGAATTTTAACTCAGGATTCTAATCTCAAAATCGAATATGTCATTACGAATGATATATCGTCTTAAGAGGCGAATATATCGTTCCTTAATGAATTTAGATAATGAGATTAAAAAACTTCACCTTATCTATGTCGATCAGATTCAAGAGAGAGCAACATATAACCCCGAAGGGTTAACATGATGCTCTCTCAAGTATCTAATCATAATAGCCTAAGGGAGGGATCATTATTTTCGCATTCAAAATCATGACGACAAATGATATATCACCCCAAGGGGAGAAGATATCATTTGTTATCAATTACTTGAAGGCGACGATAATGATCGTCATTAATTCAATTTTCCCAAAGAAGACTAATATTGAATTTTAGAAATCTATTTTTAAAAAATCAGTTGTGGGTTCTAAATTTCCTACGAGTGCAAGCCCTCGTAGTTAATTACAAGTGGGAGATCGGAGTTCCCTATAAAAACTTTCGATTAAAATAATGGCAGAAATTTTATTTAGAGACTTTTTAAGGAATGATATCAAAGGGATGAAATTGAAATTTCAAATGGGATAGGAGCAAGATTGAACACTTATTTTGGAGTTACATGAGGAAGGGTAGGAGACACTTTAGGATTCTGAAATAATTCAGAAGTGCCCCGACCTAAGCTAAGTGTTGGGCTTTAAATTTTGGATTGAAAGAATGTTTAATTCGAGTTGAGCATTTTATTAGAAATTTGGGATTATATTCCCGGAGGTTGGGGTCTTATGACTCAAAAAGAAATCTGCCCCGGATCCTAACTCTAAATTTGGACACTGGAACACAGTAGTCCGAACCTAACTAATGCAGTGCAAAATCTGGACTTACCCCGGCCTGGATTGGGGAGCCAGCTAAACCACCTAAATGCTTCAAAATCATGAGTCTGGTCTTTTGATGCAGAGTGATCAGGGATGTTATTTAAGATTGGTATAAGAAGTTGGGGTCGACATCTAGAGCAGATTCCTAGTTGACCCCTTGACTTATGTTGGGTGGAATGCTTAGACTAAAATGCAATTAAAATTTTAATTTAATTTATTTCTAATGCGATGCATGCTGGTTAAAATCTTCAAATCAGGTATGCATAAAATTTTAAAAAAGGCTTATAAAATAATTTTTTTGAAAAGACTAGACTTCCCCAGATCCAGCATCTCATCCTCATAGGTCGGATTATCTGGACTCTACCTGCAGGTGGGAAAGTGTCTTATAGCAAGGAGGGGGAGAGATGCAGTAATATGCATGCGACCCCGGACGATTCCGGCTATTCCCTAAGTCGTTAAGTTTCTATATTATTTAAATCTTAAAATTTTAGATATTAGTTATAAGTAGAAATATTTTTAGTCCTTAAAGAGCCTAACGAAGTCCAGGCTTAAACAAAAACAACATGGATAAGGACTATCCCCCAAAGGGGTATCCTTTCCTCTTTGAAATCCAACCTTTGGATCTATGTATCCCAAATTCAAAGTGCCACTTTCACAACTCAATACTCAAATGAATTACATAAATATGAAAATAAAAATTCTAGACTCTCCTGCAAGATTATCCTAAGAATTTAAATATTAAAATACATCCCAAGCAATTATATATATGTGCATATAAAAATAAACATACTTGGCCACGCTCTTTTTTATTTGGGGGCTAAGCAGCTGAAGCACATGTAGCATTTATATTTATAATTTATTTAGCCCCTTTATTGCCCTGCACGAGCGTGACCACCTGCAGAAAATCCAGTGAGCATCCAGATCGTTCCTAACCTAAGGGTAATCTAGTCTCCCATCACATCAATCCACAGAGTGCAGTAAAAGTAAACAAACATATCAATCAATTTCAATCACAACATGCAATAAAAACTCGAAAAACCCGGCACACAGCAGAAAGGTAAACACCGGCCTAGCCTAGATCTAGAGTCGGTTGTCCTAGCAAACCATCTAAAGTGTGTGTAGTAGGTCGTGTGGCTGGGGTTGATCCTAAGCTGGGTAATCTGTTGAAGTTGTTTAATGTTTGAGTTTGTTAAGGCTAAAATGGAACTTTATGTTCGGGTTTAAGTATTAATGAGTTAAAGTTTGATTTAAACATATTTTAGTTGTTAAATGATTGGTACCTTTGTTACTCACCGAGGCCGTGAAGTTTATTTCACCTTCCTTGGGGCTAAGTTAATAGCCTCATAGGCCTGGGTTACCCAGTAGTAATCTGGGTTGATTAAGTTAATTTAGTTTGTTAAAAATTAAGGATCAATTAATATTAATTAAGTTAGTTAATTACTGATTTTAAAAGTTAAATTAGTTTATGTTTTCCATCAACAAGTTCGTGGCGTTATGCCACCAGGCTCGAGGAACTAAGCCTCCTTAGGACACTAAGCCCCACAGCCCGGAGTAGTCCATCCTAAAAAATTTGCTGATGTAGTTGAATTAAGGGTTTTAATTTGGTTAAGTAATTAAAAATAACTTAATTTGATGTTTAACACCCCATTGAATCCATTCGTGGCATTGTGCCACCAGGCTCGAGGAACCAGGCCTCCTTAGGACACTTAGCCCTGCAACCCGAAGTAGTCCATCCAATAAACTTCATCTTTGGAGTGTTTGTTATACATTTGAGTGTTGGTTGAGTGTTTTTTTAATAAAGTTATAGTTTTCTGAAATTTTAATAAATTATTGGATTTTTAGAAATTATTGGAATTATTTAATTATGTTAATTAAGAGGTCCAAAAGATGACTTTTTAATTTAAAACTCATTTTATAAGTTTCAAATTTTTAATAAATATTAGACCTTATGATGAGTTGTTAGAATATTAGTACACTCAATTTGGAGTGTTCTATGAAAAGTTATGATTTTTTGAAGTTCGGGCCTAGATTTGAACTATGGTTGACCAAAATATTGACTTTTTTACTTTGACCAGATTTTGGAGGTTTGACATTTTTAGAAAATACTAGACCTTAATTGGAGTTGATTGACACTAAGTTTGTTCAATTTGGATTTTTCTGTAATTAGTTATGAATTTTCAAAGTTTCACTAATTATTAAATTTTTAAAAATTGCCTAATTAGGAAGGTTTTGATCATTTTGATCCAAACTCATCCCAAACTGCATGGAATCAATCCCAAAGGTTAGGAATGACCCATGGGAGTGTTTCTAGGTGTTTGAAAATTATTTTGCATTTTTAATAATTTTTAATTAATTAATTTAAGTAATTGTTGAATTTCATTAAAAGTCAAATTAAAGTTAAATTAGGAGTCCAGTCAAGGGGCTTTTATTTTTCCTAGGTAGAGGACTAATTTCTGGTTAATTTAAGATAATATTTGTATTTTTTCGAGTTAATTTGGATTTATTATATTTTTTTGAATTTTTTTGGTCCTTAAAAGGGCTGAAAGTTTGGGTAATTAATTTTTTAACCTAATGACCTCCAAATTCAATGAAATTTTAGCCTAAGGTACATGGTGTCCCTAAATTTACTGTGTTCAAATTTCACCTCTATTGGGTGTGTGTACAATCTCCTAAGAATTTTCTAAATTTTTTAGACTTTTCATTAATTATTTTTCCTAGGTGTCTCTACTGTTCAAATTGGCTTGAAATTTGGTTTTTCTAACCCATACATATATGCAATCACACCACAAAAGTTATGCAGCCTAATTCTATAAAAAAATGAAGTTATAAATTTTCAATGTTTTGGGTTCAAAATGGACCCATTACTTTTAAAATTTATATCACAGCAATTTAATGGGTATCTGAACTTAAGAAAATTATAATACATGCCTAAGATACCCAAATACCTTCCACCAAAATTTGGGGCTCAATTAACCACTGGATTGTGAGAAAATGACAAAAAACCAATTTCAAAGAAATACAAATATCTCACAATCCAGTAATCAAATCAACTTAAAATTAATTTTAATAAATACTAGGCTAAATTATCTTTCCAACGAGCCCAAAAACACTTAATTTGGCGGAGAAATGAATTTACTATGAATTTTGAAATTTATGACTTTTTTTTTTGAATTTTTAAGTTCATTAATAAGCGGCGCCAATCATTGGCAATGATCGGCGCTAAAACGACGGCGGCGTGTGGCATTTTGACATGAGAAGTACTGTTTATCAATCACCTATCCATGCCATCACTAACCCCAAGCCGTCCGATCAAGAAAGATAGAAAATCGGACGGCCGAGATCGATTAATGCCGTTTTAGTTCAAAATGAACTAGAAAATTGAAATACTCATAACTTTCAAAATACTGGTCAAAATTTAACAAAATTTAAAACATAGGCTCATGGGAACATGAACTTTCATTGCCTAGAGTTTGGAGACCCCAAACAATGAAATTTTTGAGCAATTTCAAATTAAAATTTAAATTTAAAATGAGTATAACTTACAATCCAACTATCAGATTTTTGAGATCTTAGGCTTGTTGGAAAGCTGTACTGATCCTCTACAACTTTGATGAAGAGACCAAGAGCTGGATCTAGCTAGATCGAAAGTTGTGTTGGAAAACCCTCTTTCTCTCTCTAGAATGCTCTCTCCTCACTAAAATAGTGATTTGAGGCTTGGAAATGATGGGAAGAAGCTTGGAAAAGCCTTGGAGATGGATGGAGAGGATGGGGAAGGCTCTAGGAAGGTTGGAGGCTGCTGGAGTGGGAGCTTAGGTGAAAAAATGAGCAAAGATCATGCCTTAGGTCAAGTTTCCCCTCCCTAAATCCCTTGATTTTGAATGGATGGTTTAGATTCAATTAGGGAGGGCATAGATGAGTGCCAAGTGTCCCCTAAGCTGCCCCAAGCTAGGGAATAGGGTTGGTGGTGAGTGTGACTTGTCTTGGTCCATGGAAAGGGGACCACAAGCCTTTTCCCCCATTTGGATGAACCAATGCTTGGCTTGGTTTAGGGTGTTGGATTAGGGCTTCTTAAGAGAGGAAATGGGTCAATTTCTATCAGGTTTGGGCAGGTTTTGGATTAATCCATAGATTGCCAAGGTGGCTTGGTGATGTGGCCATGATTTGACCTCTTTCCATAGGCTTAAAGGGATTTGGAGAGAGTTTTGACTCCTCCAAATGGGTTGACCAAGTCAACCCAAGGGGGAGCTTGACTTGGAAAGCTTTGGACATGTCAAGGGTGTCCAATTGAATAATTTTGAGGGATTGATTTGATTTAAAATGGGTTCAAGCATTGAAATTAATCTTAATGTGGGTTAAGGGTTGATTTGGTCAACCATGGTTGACTTGGTCAACCTGGTCAAACCATAAGTTGACTTTGGGTCAAAAGTTTCAAATGAGTATTTTGAGATAAATGGAGGTGGTTTCATGCATTGGTAAGGTCATTTAGATTGAAATTGACATTTAAAATCTTGAGGGGCATTTTTGGTCAACCTTTTTTTTTTTGGGGGGGGGGAGGGGGGGGGGGAACCCTCTGTCGGGCCTACGTGTTAATTTTAAAAAGGGAGTACAAGGTCTTTAAAAGGACCTCCAGCTCACTACTGCTCAAAAGAGCTACAGCAAAAACACAAAAAATACCTACGAGCCAGAAGTCCTTACTAGAAAAGAGTACATGGAAACCTATGAACATTCTACGAAAAACTAAAAAAGTAGTCTACTTGTCGAAGATAATGAATAACACTTTCAGCACCGTCTTCTCGACCAAAAATTGCCCCTGTACAAAACGAGAAAGGATCTCCAAAAACCTGCACAAAACGAGGCCTGCAGGGACAATGGCAGTGAACATAGAAAATAACAAAGCAAATAATAAAGGGAAATTCTCAGACCGTGGATTTAAGTGAACAAAAAAGCTCCCATGGAGGTCTTCCCAAGAGTTCAAGATAAAGCTCCCATAATAGTTGACAATATTGCTGATAAAATATCTAAAATGCCAATGATACAGACGGTGGTAATTGTTCCCAAAAACCGAAATCCCAGAAAAGAAGTAATGCAGAAAACTCCTACAGACCTTTTTGAGAAAATTGTAAATCAAGAAACAATACAGAAAAATCTCCCAAATCGGTGAGGTAACAATAGAGTCCCAATAGCAAGTGTCAAGATTGCCCACATACTAAAACCAACCAGAATTATATAACCAATTTTGATGGACAAAGAGACTCCTTTGCTCGCTAGTAACCATCCAGAAACCCAAAGTAAAAAGGGAAAAATAACACAAACTAAATACCCGATCACCAAACAAACCATGTTTAACACCTTTGTTAAGAAAACACCACCTGGAGCAGATAGAGTCATTCCCGTGGATAACCATAAGCTGTAAACTGATCCAACAAATATAAAGATTCCACTTTAAAAGGAGGGACATAACAGTAGAAATAAGGAGATTAAGCCAGATTAAGCCAAAAACCAAAACAGAAAAAGAACCCAACGAGACCAGAGCACCAGAAAGCCAACGAAAGGAGCATGAAACCAACATTATTGTTTTCTAATATAAGGCAAGCCCATGCGATCCAGTTTCAACAAACCATAAATGAACCCATTGATAAAGTTATCATGAAACTCCACAAACTCAAGTAAAGAGCAACCCATATTAACCAAACAGTCAGCCACAGAATTACCCTCCCTATGAATGTGAGTAATGGTAAAATTGAGGTTGGAGAGATACTGCTTTAATTCCCTCATGATGTAAAAATAACAATGATTCACATTCGTATTACTATTGATATACTGGATCACAAGTTGCGCATCAACCTCAATCCACACCTGATTAATCCTTAAGGCCAAGCACAATCGGAGACCATACCGCAAGGCATGGAGCTCAGCCAAAAGAGCATTCTTTATAGGAGAGGGTCCAGCAAAAGTAATAACCACATTACCCAAATTATCACGGATAATCCCCCCACAGCCGGCCTTATTCGTTTTGAAAGAGCCATCCGTGTTAAGCTTATGACAGCCAAACTGAGGTTTCAGCCACTTGACAATAATCTCTTTGCGAAAAGAGTTATTGTCATCAAACTTGATGTCAAAAAAATCAGCAATATAAAGACACCCTTTGAAATTCTTTCTAGTAATGAGATTGGCCCAAAATAAATGCTTAATTTTCTCCTTAATTTTCATAATAATATGCATCGCATTCATCCCAATATTCTCATGTTTCACTTCATTCCGGCTCTTCCAAAGATACCAACAAATGAGAATAGGGATAATAATGCGAATGTTACCCTTAGAAGAAATAAGCCAATCTTGCAAAATGTCCTTGATATAAAAATACTTTCTACAGAATTGAGTTTGAAAAAGATTATAAAAAAATAGCCAAACTTTCATGGCAATGGGCCCTTTAGCAAATACATGATTAAGATCTTCAATATGAAAACAACATTGGCATTTAGACACAATAATTAAACCTCTCTTCATTAAATTTATATCAACAGGTATGTAGTTATGAAGAATTCTCCAAGTAAGGATAGAATAAGTAGTAGGGATACATTTATCCCAAATAGCGGTGAAGGCAGTAGATTTGGGTAACTGTTTTCTAATGTCATGCCAAACCGCTTTGAAGTTAAAAGCACCATCCTTAGAATTATTGAATAAAACACAATCCTTCTTGCTAGTATCAATAGGAATCTTAGTGATCAAATTGATAACGTAATCAGGTACTATGTCAGAGAGATAATCCGCATTCCACTTACCATCATGAAAAAATTGAGAAACTTTATAAGAGCTAACAGTGTGAGTGTTAAGCAAATTATCAATGGAAGAAGCGCCTAACCAGTTATCTTGCCAAAAACAAATATCACCTCTACCTAATCCCCATTGAATGAAATTCTCAGCATCCCATTTAATGGAAGGGATCCTCTTCCAAACAAAAGAGTCCCCTTTCTTGAAAAAAGTAGCAAGAGAATGGCGGTCAATACAATACTTCATGTTCATGAACTTAGCCCAAAGACTGATAGAGGATCTAAAATTAAACCACAATTTATAGGAAAAACCCATAGCCATGTCACTTAAATTCTTAAAGTCAAGCTTACCTTCATTTTGGGAACCAGAACATTTGTCCCAAGAAGCCCAACAAATAGCAGACTTACCCTCTTTACAACCCCAATAAAATTTATTAAAAATCCTTTCCAGCTTAATGTTAATAGTATTGGTAGGATATAAAGTATGAAATAAATAGAGAGGTATAGAGCACAAAATACTTTTAATCAGCACCAATCTGCCACCAAAAGATAAATAATTAAAAGCCCAAGATGAAAGTTTAGATTGAATGTTAGCAAAAATATCCCCAAATAAATGAGATCGTTTCCTACCTTTGAAGATAGGAGTTCCAAGATACTTGCTAGGTAAATGCTTATGATAAAACCCATACTTATTTTGAATAGAAATAATCCTTTGGTGAGATATAGACTTAGCAGTAATAAAACAGCTCTTAAGAGGATTAAACAAAAGGCCACTAGCATTTTGAAGAATGTTAAGAAACTTAAAGAGGATAGTAAGCATTTTTTTGGAACCATTAGTGAAAATAACAAAATCATCCGCAAAACTAAGATGGGAAATAGGAGAACCCCCTAAAGTCCGGTATTGGAGCTTAGGGTAATTCCTATAGAGGTAGTTAAGACCTCTAAAAAGCAATTCTACCGCTAAAATGAACAAACCCGGGGAAAGGGGATCTCCTTGCCGGAGACCATGAGAAGACTTGAAAAATCCATGACTTTTACCATTAATAATAACGGAGAAAAAATAATTCTCAATGCTATTTTTAATAATATTGATGAAACCACTACTAAAACCAAAAGCCTTCAGCATAGTATAAAGGAACTCCCAATTAAGATTATCATAAGCCTTGGTGATATCAATTTTAAAGATTGCATTACCACCATAAATCTTAGCATCCAAATCATGCACTAATTCTTGCGCTAGAAGAACATTGTCAAAAATAGAACGGCCTTTAACAAAACCAGTTTGCTCAAGTGAAATCAAATTAGGAAGAATAATGGCCAGTCTGTTCATGATCAACTTAGAGATGAGTTTGTTAAAAAAAGAGCAAAGACTAATAGGTCTGAAATCACTCCAATAATTATTGTTATTATTTTTAGGAATAAGAACAATAGAGGTAGCAGTGAAAAATTTGGGGTAAGGAGTACCCCCAAAAAAATCTAAAACAACTTTAACTAAATCCTCTTTAATGATATGCCAAGTCTTTTGAAAGAATTTAGTAGAAAACCCATCAGGACCAGCAACAGATTCAGAGTCCATATCTTTTATAGTCGTCCAAATTTCATCAATAGAAGGCTTTTTAGTAAGAAAAATATTCTCCTCCTCAGAAACAAGAGAAGGGATGCAAGAGAAATCAATATTTAAATCAGGGTTAAAGTTTTTATTAAACACATTAGTAAAATAATGAATACCAGAATCATGGATCAAATCAGCAGATTCAATGTGAGAACCATCAGGGTTGATAATTTTGTGAATAAAACTTTTAACCCTCTTGTGATTAGCAACATTATGGAAAAATTTCGTATTCCTATCACCCTCCACAAGAAATTTAGAAGCTGCTTTTTGTTTCCAAAAAACCTCTTCTTGCATTTGCAGTTTGAATAAAATCTCTTTACCCTTATTTAAAAAGGACAGATTATCCAAAGAAGGATCAAGCATATAATTGTTATCAGCAATATCAACATGTTTTTCAGCCTCAATAATGTTGGAAAATAAAATTTTGAAAATACATTTATTCCACCAATTTAGCATTTGTTTAAGCCTTTTAAGCTTAAACCATAACCTTTTCATGCCACAAATGTCGTCAGAGGGAAAAAGAGGAGCCTGCCAATTAGACTCAACATTACTAAGAAAAGTATCATGAAGAAGCCACATATTTTGAAATCTAAAAGGAGCTTGACAATTATTATGCTGCTTAGAAATATTTAAAAGCAAAGGAGAGTGATCAGAAAGCGTTCTGGATAAATGCTCAATGTAAGTAACAGGAAAACCAGAAATTCAATTGTTATTAAACAGAATGCGATCCAACCTTTGCCACATAGTAGCCTGATTCCAAGTAAAGAGATGCCCATTGAAACCAATATCATAAAGGTTGGCTTTTAAAATCATATCATTGAAATCTTCCATAGCACGAAAATTAGGGGGGTTACCACCCACCCTTTCAGAAGTATTAGTGATAGTATTAAAATCACCACCAATCATCCAAGCTTCCGACATAGTAATAGCAAAATCATAAATTTGTGACCAGAGAGTTCTCCTAGTTATCATAGAGCAAGAAGCATAAGCAAAAGAAGCATAGCAGGAGAATTGTAAAAACTTAACCGAGGCATGCACCACTTGGGGATAATCATGCAAAATGTCAAGATTTATCCAATGTTTCCAAAAAATCCAAATCTTATTAGAACAATTGCTAAAAGCATTATCGAAACCCAAAGTAGTACGAGTAGTATCCAGCTTATCAGAGGAAATTAAAGATTCAAGTAAAACCAACACATTAATTTTATGAATCCTACAAAGGTTTTTAGCTCTATTCACAGATGGCATGTTACCAACCCCACGAATATTCCAAATAATGGCTTTGAACATTAGAGGTTGAAGGAATAGAATTTCGAGTAGACCTAGATGAGTTACTATCTAGGATTTTGTTGCTTTTATTTTTCTTTTTGCCCACTTTAGTAAATCCCTCATTGATATTGTTATTCTGGGTAGTGGGAGGAGAATGCAAAGAAACTTCATCAACTTTATTGGTATGCCTATCCAAAGCATGACCCTTTATAATATTGATTTCACCTTCTTCTAATTGTTCTTCATCTCCTATATTCTTACTTAGGTTGGAATTCATCTTGTGTTGAATTTGAGACACTCCAGTTTCCCTATGTTCTTCTTCAACTATCAGAACCTGGTCTAAAGCTTCAATGGGAATCACAACCTCCAAAGGGATGTCAGTTTCCTTAGTTGAAGCCTCCCTAGAATTTTGCAAAGCCATATTATGGGTGGGACATGCTTCCTCCCTTTGTTTATGAGAATCAATAAGTTGATCAGTGGTCGGTTCCTCTAACCTAGAAGGTTCACTTATTTCCCTAATTTCCTCACTTTCATTCTTTTCATCAAGTATGGAAGGGAGATGTTTTTCTCCTTTATTATTTTTCTTGAGGATAGGATGAGCCATGAAACAATCGTTAAAAGCATGTCCGTGAATCCTACAGTGAGGATAGAAATCAGGGATGTTTTCAAAATCTACCTTTTGAAGATATCCTGCTGCTTCAGATCCTAACCAAACCTCTCTCGGATGTTTCAAGGTAATGTCCATTTCTACCAAAATCCGAGCCACAGAAGGTCTAGTCCGGGAAGCCGTAGCTTGGTCAGATTGCAGAGGCCGACCAAAGAGAGAGCCCAACGCGTGTAGAACATGAGAATTGAAAAAATGCAGTCTTAAATTGGGAAAAGAAATCCAAATAGGCACTATCGGTGATTCTTCTTTAACGTCAAAAAAGGGGTCCATTTCAAGAGCCGCATCTTACAGTTAGAAATGTAATAAGCTCTTCTAGCAAAAACTCTACTGTAATCAAGATCATTAGATAACTGAATAGCAATATGTCTAGGATCAAGTAAGCCTATTGAGAAATTGCCAGAAAGTTTCAGCTTACCAAAAAAATTACGAATCGTATCGAGGTTCGGGCGACGAACCACGAACTTGCCTACAAGTGTGAACTGGTAAGGACTTGCTAGCTTTAAGATATCTTCATCAGACATGAGAATCACAGGAACCCCCTTAACCAACGATTTAGTGAAGGTGTAGAGTTGATCTTGGGACGAAGACTCACCAGCAAGTACATCCCGAAAAGACCGAGATGTAGATCTAGCAGAAATCAGACCTTTCGAATCCACCGTGGATGTCTTGGGAGGAAGACCCCAGGCATCAGAGATCGCCCTGGAATGCCCCGCTTCCATCGGGGAAAAGCCCTAGGGCCAAAAAGCCACGAAACACGAGAATACTGAAAGCCCCAACTGAAATCAGAGAAAAATATCGGCAGTGAATAGTAGAAACCACGAAGAACGGAAGGAGAAGCCGGGATCGCCTCCGAATCGCCAGAGCCTGAGCCAAAACTAACCGTTGTAGAGCTAAGATTCATTTTTGGTCAACCTTGGTTGACTTGGTCAGCCAGGTCAAATCAAGACTTGAGTTTGGGTCTAATGTATTCATAATGATATTTAGGATCCATTGGAATAGGTTTTGAATATTGATATGGGAAGGTCATGTTGAACTTTGGGGAAAAGACCAAAAATCCCTATAAAGGGCATTTTGGTCATTTTGACCCCTGGTCAACACTGGGTCAAATTGGGTCTGAAAAAGTATAATTTACTGGTCAACCAATCATAGCAAAAGTCATGACTATGATTGGAGGGTTTGGAGAGGGTCCCAAGGTCAAATTGCTCTGGATGGCAAGTCTAGTGGCATAGGATGTAAATAATTGAAGGTTGTACAGCCTTTGGGAAAAGATTCAGTTTGAGGGGCTAGGAGTGTTGGATTGAACTCAAATTTAGAGGGTTGATCTTAGAGACATGTTTGGATGTTTGGACAATATGCAATTGACGGATCATGATTTGGGGGTCACTTGACTGGGTTTCTAGGTGACAGAAAGTTCACCCAAAAAGGATTTCAGGACCTAGGTCCTTGACCTTGAAGGTTTGATTTGGAATGTTGGATTTGGGTTGGATTTAAGAGTTAAATGATTGACCTTGAACCATTCATATCAATAGAAATCAAATAAATGATTGAAATTAATTGGATATGATTTAGAATTTAATTGAATGTTGATTGAAGGCTGGATTAAAGATTGAGCTGAAAGGTAGAACGGGGTTTAAAATTGGGATTGAATTGGGTCTTTATTAGGACCTTTAAGACTAAGGGGTGGACATCTCCCCATCATTAGGTCACTAAAAAGAAACCCAAGTGGGTCCTAGTGACCTCATACAAAAATGAGGTCAACACTCTACCACGTTAGAGAAACCGAGTCCACCTCCACTTCAAGCTGCAAAATAACGCCTCCCATTCTTCAGACCTCCAATCAACGAGCTAACCCAGCTGGATGTCTCCTCCTTTGCATGCCTCACATCTATTCTATTCTCAAATATCTCCCAAGGCTACAGAAAAGTTTCGGCCACTAAGTAATAGAGACGGCTTCTCTCCCTATCATTCTCTCGGTTACAAAAAAAATCAGGTAGAGGCAGAAGAAGCAGCGGTTCCTCCAACTTCTCTACCACCTGCCATTACCTCCATGTGTCTTCCGAACCCAAACTCTAAGACCCGCCTCTCTGTAGACCAAACCCACAAACAAAACTGTTACACTCCTGTTCAAGAACCTTCAGCCGAAGACCACTCTATTGCCTGTTCTCATGTGCGTTACACCTATTTTCTCTACCTCCCTTCTCCATTCCATTGCTATTTATGTTTCAGAGGTTGAAGCCTGGAGGAAATAAAGCTGGAGAAAAGATTCGGCCGCATTTAAGTTCGGGCATCATGGAGGAGAATAAGGATGAGGGTTTGAGCTCGTCTCCATCGGGGTTCTAGCAAACCCAGGAGATGAAGACCATCCAAGAACCCTTTACCTGCCGCAGGAGTTTTTGAAGGATTTGTCTAGTGAACGGAGGCAATGATGGGGTTTAAGTCCAAGCACATGGACAAAATTTTGTTTTTTTTTTAAGATGGGAAAGTTCTGCAAATTATGTGAAACTGATGCGAATATTGGAGCCAGAGAACTTGATCTTCAGTATATGAAGAAGGAACTGGAAAGGCTGCGAGAGAACCACCCCAAGATCCAAGCTGTCATCTTTTCTTCTAGCCAAGCACATGTCAGAGATCAAAACCCGGCTCTTAGCAAATGGCTATGGCAGCTATGAGATGCCATTTATGAGGCAGATGATGTGCTCAATGAGTTAGAGTACACGAAGCATTTAAAACAACAGACAAAAAAAGGAAGCAAATAAAGTTGTGTTCCACCGTGAGCTCCAAGAAGAAAGGACTAGTCAAAATTGTCAAGCGTGCTCTCCAAATTAATCCCAATGTGAAAAGGCTGAAGGATGTTGTGAAGAAACTTGATAAAATTTCTGTTGATGTTGGTAATTTCCTTCATCTTTTAGAAAGTACAAAACAGGTTAATGCTTTGTTGTTTGAAACAATTTTTGAAGCTCCTAACCACCGCAAGAGCTGCTGCCACAGTGACACTCTTCCTACAAACTCCTACACACAACAACAACCATTTCCCCAACTCAAACTCGACAGCTCTTTCCGCATAAATCCTGTTTATTTGATTGTTGATTACATTAATTATGTTGTTGTAATTATTGTTGAATATAATTATTAATAATTATAATTATTTGCTGATTATAATTTTTGATAATTATATATATATATATATATATATATATATATATATATATATATATATATATATATTGATAATTATAATCTCTATTAATTATAATTAGTAATAATTATAATTATTCTTAATTATTGATAGTTATACTTATTATTAATTATAATTATTGATGATTATGAATTATAATTATTTCCACAAAAAAAGAGAGAAAAATGACAAAAAGAGAGAAGAATAGAGAGCTCATTCAAAAAAAAAAGGGAAAAAGAGAAAATAAAAAAGAAAGAAAGAAAGAAAAGGGAGGAAAAGAAGACTTTTTGCAAAACTTTGAGAGCCAATTTCGTTGTTTGCGGCGGACCGAAAAACTGCCCATACACACTTTCCTAAGCGTGGTGGGATGGGACCCCGGTGCGGCGCCTACAACGAGGCGGGTAATTACCTAAAAATCTCGTTCTCGGCGTTCGGGTCGAGCCGGCAAATCACCTATACACGCTTTCTTAAGTGTGGTAGGAAGGGAATCCGGTGCGACACCTACGGCGAGGCGGGTAGGCCCTATGCACGCTTTTCTTAGCGTGGTGGGGACAATTTTAAGTACCCGTACGTGGCTCTGTACCTGCGGGGAAACAAATGCTCTTCTTTTTCAGGTACATTCGAAGACCCATACACGCTTTCTTAAGGGTGGTGGGGGATTGAAGATTTTACAAGGCCACGATGTCCTTGAAAGAGGACACCTACCATACACGCTTTCTTAAGCGTGGTGGGAAAGGCCCAGTATCCTGTAATTTCCCCTAAACAGGGGAGACGCCGGGAGGCTGCTGAAATTTTGACTGAAGACATAAATGACTTGAACAATATCTAGACAGCAGGGGACTTGATTTTGGACAACAAAGAATATGCTTCATAACTCAAATGACTAAAGAAAACTTGAACCTAAGTGAAATGAAATTGGAAGGAGGACTTGAATATTAAATGAACATTTGAAGTTAAGCAAGAATTTGAATCAAATGATACGAACAAGACTTGATTTGGACCCAAGTGAATACTAAATAATGACATTAAGATTAAACGAAGCTGAGCTTAACTCAATTTGAACATTAATTAAGCTTGAAATAAATGACGATGATCTGAATTGGAACTTAAATTTGCACACCAAATTTATGGACCTTTGAACAATAGAGGACTTGAATGAAAAGGGCCACACGGAGCATAACTTGTGATTTCAAAAAAATTGAAAATAGTTTGCAATCATACAAGTTATAAATGATGATTTAGAGAACTTAAATGAATATCAATAAGCAGTTGCAAACATGAAACTCATGATATACAAAATCCTTAATTCCTCATTCATAAGCAACAAAGTTAAAGCGATCTACAAATAATCGCATTGATTAGATGTTGAATGCCAATAATACCATAAGGCCCTTAAACCAATTATGAGCTAGATTCAAATTATCCTGCTTGCAAGATGAATAAAGTCAAGTGATACAGATGGTACGCTTGTGGAAGACATGTAACAATGAAGAATACAGTTGTGAGGTACACAACCATGATGGTTTGATGATAATTCAGCTCCAATCAAATGTGCTGATGCTCTACAAAGCGAAAAGGGAGATTAATACCATCTGGCTCTTGAATATGACAGATATGGAGTAATGCATTGAGCTTCTACAGCTTGCATGCTCTAGCTATTTGCAAGATAAAGAGATTCACAGATGATGAATACAATGACGAAATTAGCTCTTCTGTCATCTTTCAACTATATATAGCGGCCCTTACGAATGCTAGAAGATATACAAGTAGCGTGAGAACGATGATGTGACATATTTAGAGGCATTCAAGTGAATGCTAACACACTGCGGTGCGCCCACCGGAGTTAACGATCCATGTTTGGCAAATGTGCTGTTAAAGATTAATGTAAAGCATGGCAGCCTAAACTCAAAATTATAAGAGGAGAATATAATTGTTGTTCCAATCATTCCAATGGTCGCAATAATTATTTCGGAATGGATAGCTGGCGAGAATCTCCTGGGAAACCTGACGAATCTTCCATCACTACAGTTGTCAGTTCAAGATGGTGGCCATGGATTCCTATACGAGTTCTGAGAAGAGAAAGTCATATCAAATCGCCTTTATAGATGAATGGTTATGCATCTAACACACCATCTACATGCAAATATAAAAGAGCTATGACGAAGATGAACATCTATAAGCTGCCGTAGAAGACCCATTGCACACCTAATACGCCATCTGCAAGAAAGATACGAGGGAGCTGCGGTAGATGACAACATCTACGAGCAAAAGCAGGAGACTATAATTCATTTACAAAAAGCAACCAGCAGTACACGACAGTCTACCTGTATGAAATTGACAAATGATCGTAGCACGACGCAACGCCACTGGATCTGTAACATCCGTGCAAGCAGACAGAAGGCGTTTACAAATATTTCAAGAATACCCCCACACATGTGCACTTTAATTTGTATACACATAGGTACACTAAAAGGGAAAAATATAATCTTAAACCCGCATGGGCCCCGGTGAGCGTGTTATTGGTACACACGTGACGTCTAAGGATGCTGCGCGGATCAATAAATTTGAACCCGACTCCTATGCAAGTAGATAGGAGTAGAAAAGGTTCAATAAATAACTATAAAATGCCCCCAAACACCCGCATGGGCCCCGGAGAGCATGTTGTAGAAACACATGTGACATTTAGGGATGCTGCGCGGGTTAATAAGTGAATTCAAGTTCGAGCCCGATCCTTCTATTCAGGTAGATAGGAGTCGACACGGCTCGAACTATTAAACGAATATACGGTCGCGAGGTCGACCGAAATATTTATTTTATATATTTATATTAGGCCTTCAAGACCTATAATCAAGAGAATTCACTTACAAAGGCACAAAGCCTATGAAACTCGATCCTCTGTTGATAGCTCGGTAGAGTCGACAAGGTTCAATCCATAATTGGAAATGACCCCAAACACCCCGATGATGGCCGCGTTGAATGCAGATCTCAATCGGAGGGTTAATTTTAAATACTTTAAAATGCCCTCAAACTTCCATAACATTCAAGTATTTTCAAGTGACTTCAAAGTCACCCCGATGATGGCCACGTTGACAGAAGATCTCAACCGGAGGGGTTCGTAAACACTTCAAAATTCCACCCAAATACTCACAAAATCCAACAATTCAAATCTCCAAAAATTCAAAAATCCAAAAATATTTAAAAATTGAAACTCATCCATCAAATCACTTAAAGCAAAACCCATCCACCCTCCGCAACAGTTTACCGAGGTGGACAAATCTGAAAATAACTGCAGCTCATAAAGAGCTAATGCCTAGTCAAAAATATCACTAGGATCCATTCTCAAACAATCTCCTGCCAGTAAGGACGTGGTACGAGTCCTCTAACCGGCAGTTTCACCGCCAAATGGCACTGCAGGACAAACGATTATGACCCGGGGCCCTCTGAACTGAGTGGTTTTGCCGCCAAATGGCACCACGTGATACCAGTTATGGCCAAAGCCAATACGTTCCTTATTGACATCAAATCCTTGAGATATGAATCAATATGATATGATCGATAGGGCATAAAGCCCTCTGTTAGCTAAGGTGGATTCAAATTTGTCCCCTAGACAAACACTCCCCCCAGGTCTACAAGGTACCCTTGGACGAAGCAACCCATGGCTGCGGACAAGGATCCTTCTGTCAGGTTGGGTCGTACCTCCTCTGACTAAGTAGACCAGGGACCACGATGGCCCGGGATGACGGAACCATGGGATCTTGATCGGGTCTATCATCCATTCCCCCACCATCCGCTTTAAGTGTAAGATGGTGTGATTTTCAATTTTAAATATTAAATCTACAAATATTTCAATCTTCCAAATTCTCCAAATTTCAAATGCCCATTGCTGCTACTATATGCCAGATCCACGTATTTCTACGTATCTGATTGACGACTAGCCTTAATCAAAAGTTCTCTCTCGTGATCGGGAGGGGTAATTAACTATAGGGGCTTGCTCCTATAGGAAACTAGAACTTAGATCATAAAGTCCTCGCAAAATGAGGGTGAAATCTCTGGGTAGTGTCTTATCTACTATCTCATCTGCCTTCCAAAATTTACCTTGGAACTTAATCCGTTAAAACTCCCCCCGAAGAAAAGAAAAGTCGGGCGGAGGCCGGGGCCGAATTTTTGGAGCCCACACTTCTTTTTGCTGGATGGATTTTTGCAGGGATTCATTGGCAGAGGCCTAGTTGTTAATTCATATTTTTGAAGATTCCTATTTTTTGGGGCAGGTCTTTGGCCCCCCATAGCTATGTTTTCTTGGTTTCTTTTGAATTTTGTAATTAATAAGGATTTGTGGCTCTCATGACCTTTTTCTTTTGAATGTAGCTCTCTGAGCAGTAGCGAGCCTTTGATCTCTCTTAAGGACATGTATTTTTTGCTTGATATTAATGTGTAATCTCGTCGGTGGGTTTCCAAAAAAAAAATTATGACTCATTTGTAATTAAAACTAGTTTATAAGTTTGCCCGTTTTCTTTGTTACTGTTATGGTGTTGATTTAAAATAAAATGGGTGCAAAGTATTTTAAATGTAAGGGTTTTGAGAGTATCGATGTTTCACTACAAAAAATAATAGCTATTAGGGCACCTTAAACTGCCGTAATATGTATCTATTAGGGCATATGATACATTGGGGCATCAAACAATGGTGTCACTTAGGTGACCGTTGGCATAGGGTTAAGGGCATTTTTATATGCCCTAAAAACTAAACTTTCATGACATATACTTTTGATAGCATAGTCTCCTCAACGACACTTATAAGGTGTCCTAATAGATAAGCTTTTCTAACACCTTCATATGATGGAATTTGTGAATAAATACGACAAATATTATGTGTCATAATTGATTAACTTTCCTAACACATTTATTTGATGGAATATGTTTAATAATAATGCAAATTTAAGTTGCCCAAAGATATATGATTTCTCAACACTTTAATTTAATAAAATAATTTGTTCAACCCAAATTTGGTTTGAACTCTTAACCACCTTTGGCTCACTCCATACCCCACCATGGCCCACCACCATCTCCGACCCTTCCCAACCACAATTAATAACCATTGCTAGCCACTACTACCGGCCACTGGCCTCCATTATCTTTGAGCTTAATTTACACTATATTAATTTATTTTTCTTGAAGAAAAACAAAAAAATGCAGCCACCTGCATTTAAACTTATCTAAATAAGGTCAAATTATAAAAAGGAGCAAGTTTAATACCTAAATACGCATAAGGATCGTTAAGCAAAAAAAATTTAAAAAGGAGCAAAATCGGACTGCCAAAGAACGCGTTTAGAAACCGGAAAATGATAATCCGGTTTTTAGAAACCGGAGCATAATTATCCGATTTCTATAGAAACCGGAACATCAAAATTCGGTTTCTATAGAAACCGAATAATTATTATTTTAATAATATAAAATTTATATTTAAATATAATTAAACTAGTTAATTATATTTTTCTAAATAAATTGTTTTATTTTAATAATATAAATTTTATATAAATAATCTAATTCAATCCTATAAATAATTCTTTAATTATCATGAACTTTATTTATAATTTTAAAATAATAAATTTGTAAAATTTTATGAATTTAAGATAGAATTTAAATTTTATTTAAAAATTTATTGTTAATTTAAGTTTTAAAACTTTTATAAGCAAGTTTACCGTTAAGTATTATTTTAATATCATTACAATATTACTTAGTTATAATGTCCATATTATAATTAGATCTGTTTTTTTCTAAATATAAAAGTCTTATAATATTAATTATTATTTATACTTTAATATTAATTATATATTATTAATATAATTTTTTAAATTTAATTATAATGAAATTTTAGACATTATATTACTTAATAATTTAATTACTTTAATTCATATTATTATAGTAGAGTTTATTTATATATTCATAATTTAACAAAAATTAAATTTTCAATTAAGTACCTTTATTCATTGAAACCGGATCATTCAATTTCAATTAAGTGCAAAAATTAAAATTTTTATATAAAATTTATATTATTAAATTAACAATTAATTTTTAAATAAAATTTAAATTCTAACTTAAATTCATAAAATTTTGCAAATTTATTATTTTAAAATTATAAATAAAGTTCATATATAATTAAAGAATTATTTATAGGATTGAATTAGATTATTTATATAAAATTTGTATTATTAAAATAAAACAATTTATTTAGAAAAATATAATTAACTAGTTTAATTATATTTAAATATAAATTTTATATTATTAAAATAATAATTATTCGGTTTCTATAGAAACCTGATCACTAAAATCTGGTTTCTATAGAAACCGGATAATTATGCTCCGGTTTCTAAAAACCGGATTATTATTTTCCGGTTTCTAAACGCGTTCTTTGGCAGTTCGGTTTTGCTCCTTAATTTTTTTCTGCTTAACGATCCTTATGCGTATTTAAGTATTAAACTTGCTCATTTTTATAATTTGGCCTCTAAATAACTACAATATATTTAAAATATGTCGTATTTGTTTTACACGGCTTTCATCCTTTTGCACCACATTCCTTTTTCAACCAACTAAACACCTCCTTAGTCTATTTGGTTGAATTAGGGTGTCAAGCCTACTTGTGAGTCGTCTCGGGCTTGACTTGATGAGTTAATAAGCTAAATTTGAGCCAATCCTAACTTGACTCATGCGAGTTGACTTGTTTATAATAATATAAAATACATTTAAAATGTATTAGCAATTAGAAATTTAAGTGCAAAATTGTTAAAAATGTTTAAAAATTTATATCTCACTTTCTTATATTAAGTGATTATTATTTTTCTTCAAATGTCTCATTATTTTTACCATTTTACTATAATAATTATTAGAATCATAATCATTTTCTCTTTTCATACTAAACGAGCGGGCTCAAACTTATAAAATAAAGCTCGAGCTCGAGCTCTAGCTCAAACTCGATTAATTAATCAAGCTCAAGCCCATGATAGAGGTGACTTGAGACCAGCTCGACTAATTTACACCCCTAATTTGAAATGTATGATTATTATATCTACAACTAAAGAAAATATTGTCATCAAACTTTTAAAAGAATATGTATTACTTATGATAATAAATAACTATTTATATAATTTTATAAAAATTTATAATTAAGCATTTAATAGTCATCTTCTTTTCAAAAATATAAATGTAAGATTAAAATTATTGTTAAAGCGCTCTTATTTTGTCAACTTAAACAAAATTAACATGTGTATAAATAAAATTTTGTTTAGATTTACAGATGGTGAATGAATATAACTAATTTTCTAATTATTATTATTACTTCATTCATATAATTTATTGATAGTTATTAAATATTTTTAAATTTTCTATAAAAATCTTCTGAAATGTGCTCTGTAAAAATTTTAGTGAATGGGAGCTCAGACTTCTAATTAAAATTTTACAGATTCAAACTATTAAGAATAAGCAGTATTGAAAGTTTACATTTACTCGGAATAAGTTAGAACTCACTCACGACTTACTTAAAAAGTCAAAACTCTCAGTCAATGAAAATTTTCTCTAAAAAAAAAAAAAAAAACTTTTGAAAGTCGGTCGACTTGGTGAGTTCCAAGTACTGAGTGAGTGGGCGCGAGAGAAGCTGATTCCCGAGGAGAGAGAAAATGGAGAGAGAGAGAAAGAGGAGAGAGGGAGAGAGAAATCCCCTTTTGGGTAATTTGAGCTACTTTCTCTCTCAAACCTACTAATGTCTTTCCTTCATTGGCCCTGTGAATTTCCAAGTGCTTCATAATCCATAGCAGCAGAACAAGTAGACCAATAAAGTAAGCAAAATTTCCCTCTCAAGCTTTAGAACTCCACATGCTTTAGTTCTCCATTCTCTATTCTCTCTCTTTCCCCAACTCGATCTCATTAGGGTTTCCAGTAGGCCAGCCTTAATTTAGTAAGTTCCCGCTCTTCATTCCAGAAGAGGAAAAAATAAGAAAACCGTGCAATCTTCTTTATTCTGTCTTCTTTCTGTTCCATCAACCTTTCCACGTCCTTTTTTTAGGGTTTTAGATGGCGAGGGAGAAGATACAGATAAGGAAGATAAATAATGCAACGGCAAGGCAGGTGACCTTCTCGAAGAGAAGGAGAGGTCTGTTTAAGAAGGCAGAGGAGCTTTCTATTCTTTGTGATGCAGAGGTGGGACTTATTGTCTTCTCATCTACTGGCAAGCTCTTCGAGTTCTCAAGCTCAAGGTATGTGCGAGTCTGATGAGCGAGAAAGTTAGAAGGTGAAGTATATGGTTTATTATTATTATTATTATTATGTTATTCTAAGTGATTTGTTCGTTTATCTACATATTTTGTCTTCACGGCATCTTTGTATTTATGGTACTTATATCATCCTGTTGAGAGAGAGAGAGAGAGAGAGAGAGAGAGAGAGAGAGAGAGACTGGAGAGAGATTTTGCTGATTTCATGTTTGAAACTGGTTTACCTTTCTATGTATTGTCAATCTTTTGCCGTACATGCTATCGTTTGTAGCTTAATATGGTACGCTTTAGAGCTTTGGTTTAGAGGTTTTTTACTTTGTTTACTAGTTCCATTTTTATTTGTTAAACTCTCAATGCTTTCAAGGTCCATTCATTCGATTTTTTTATTATTATTTTGGTTGGGAAATGGGAGCCAATTAGCTAGCGAGAGATAGTTTTTGTTTTAGTGTTGGTTGTGAGATCTGATTTCCTATTTATAACTTTCAGGTTATTTCTTCAGTGTGGTTAGAAATTTTGTAGCGTGTAGTTTCGGGTTGGTTCAGTTCCACTCAATGATGAAGTGAAAACCTGCTGAATGATGTTCTTATCATGAGTAGTTAGAAAAGATTTGCATCCTTTGTATCTTTATACATGATATTTCATGTTGATTTGTGTATGATTTACAATTAGTGTAATGTAATTAGAGCATCCTTTCAGGTCTCTTAACTTACATTTTAACCACAATGTTCATTGAACCAAGCACATGTAGACTGGAGGGTTTACTTGGACCGCCATGAAGGTTCACCTCGTACATTAGTTGTCTCATTTGGTTGACCAAAAACCCATGATTAATCATGACCGGCTTCATACAATATTGGGTCATGTTCATTTATAAAGTTGTATCCTGGAGGACCTCTAAGAAGTCAATCTCATCACATACTTGTTGGTTAATGAAATTAATCTGGTAAAAGTACTCAAAAACATTTTTTTAAAATTTTTTTAGTTAAACTCAACATAGGAGCCTACGTGTTAATAATAAAAAGAAGTTACATGTCCTTAGAAGATTAGATGCTCTCTACAGCCAAAACAATATTTCTTCCTCTCTAAAAACAAACATTTTCTAACGCTTGTATAGCTTAAAATGCCAAATATTTTGATTAGAGCAGCTTGATATGTGGATTTGTTTTGTATGTAGAAGCTGTTGACACTTTTTTTTTCATTTTTCCTCCGAACGGAACAATTTTCTGTAGCATGAAATATAATTCATGATACTGATGACTTAGTTCCAAGTTCTTAATCCTCTGATCTTCCACCTATGAAAGTCCTCAAACCCTCAAATCACTCTTAATAGATTTCCCAACATCTCCTATCACTAAATAAAAATTGTCACCACCAAACACTAACTTAGAAGTCCAACATAGCCATTATATCACTTTGCTTTGATGATTTGTTAGTGAAAAGCAAATGCCTGAGCAACATATTCTAAATTTATAAAAGACTTTGATGACTGTGAAGAAATATATCTTGTGTCTCAATCCTTTTAAATATCATGCTTCTGGCGTCGGGCTAGGACAATCTTTTTTAACTATTTCCTCCTTTTGGGGCTGGTTGCATAAGAAAGTTAACATTAAAAATTTGTGACTTTGATACAGAAATTTAAGTGTTGCTAAAAATTGTAATTTTATTCACAATTTTTAAAAAACATAGGACTAAAATTTAGGGTCTTGTCACATAAAAAACAGTTTTATAACTCAATTTTGTTGTACTAATTCTTAATTTTAGTTGAAAGCAGTGGGAAAAACATTTGAACTAGAGTTGAGGACAAATGAAATAAATGGTGGATCAGTAGTATATATTATTATCTTATAAGCCAATGATTATGTGCTTGTGTGATTTTGATTATCAAAGCGCAGAAGTTGCTTAATTAAGTTCAAAACAGTAAAACTCACAACAATTGAGTTAGCTCATACAAATTTAGCTTTTTGGTGCTTGTTTATGTTCCTATAAATATGTAACTGGAGTTAAGGAAATGGTGGCAAGAATAAGTGGAAAAAAATAATGATGCACAGAGATTCTGCTTTTGTGTTAGAGATGTTAAAATTTTCTTGGGCTTCCTTATCAACTACTGCAACAAAAAAAAAAGTTTCATTACTAGAAATTCTAACTATGGCATTCCCTTCTATTAAGAAGCGTGCCAAAATGGCTATAAGTCTTTTTTTTTTTGGTTAAAGATGAGACTAGAAAATTTTGGTTACACTTTTTAACTAATTTAGCCACAATTTTCACAATATTTAACTAACTATTATTCACCCTCCCAGCTTCTAATTGGATCCTATAGTTGTCCAAAGCCAACGTCCCCCTACAATTGGAAGAAGCTTGCGAAAGGGGAGAAATATTGTTACCGTCGTGGTTGACTTCTGTCACAACTTCTGATTCGACTGGAAGAACATTTTCGGAGGAGGCAGAGAAGCTTCGATACTTGCAGAACTCAACTTCATGCGGAGCATAACAACAACAAAGAAATGCAGAAGAGAAAAAGCAACCCCTAAAGCTCTACATCACACGAAAAGAAATGAAGAAATAGGAAGAGGGAAAGCCTACCCGTTATAGTCTAATTTTATTTAAAGAGAGTGACCAAAGAGTAATTTTCTTTAATTATTATTATTATTATTACTAATTGCATCATCTATAGTGCCAACCCTGTGCATTAATAACTTGGCTAATACTTCTAGTTGCCTACATACCTTGGCCATAAGGGTTCAAATTAAACACGGTTAAAAAAATATAGTTATAGGATCCTACTACAAATTTTGGCCCAAAAAAATGAAAAGAGAAGAATCCCTTAGCATGAAGGCCTCGATCTCGCCATGAATGAGAAGCTCCATGAATTTCTCACCATCATATATACATAAATAATATAATAAATATACAAATAATAGTTAAGTTAGTAAATATGAGGATGTAACTAGTAAAGAATGTGGAGCAAATGGATAAAAAATAATTATTATAAATATAAAAAAATATAAGATTAAGGCCCAACTATATCTAATAGTAAGACAAACACAAACCATTAATTGGAAAGACAATGTGCAAGATAGGAATAATATGACATATAATGAAAAGGCAAGGGGCATAAGGGTTAGTGTTGTTTTATGGTCTGGGTTGATGAGTTGTTCTCTCTAGGCCTTGGTTGGTTTTCTGGTCTGGGTTGGCCGGTTGGTGTTGTTTCTTCTGTTGATTTTTGGCTCGTCAAATCTTTCTGCTTCTGTCTTCTTTTGCAGGATAAGGGTTGCTCATATGGCATTTGTTGCTTGCAGTCGATTGATGTTCTATGCTTTTTGGGTGATTATGCATCTGATTTTCCTTCTGTTCATTTTGCAAGTGTTCTTTGCTTCTATCCCGACGGGCTAGTGTTTTTGCTCTATGTACTTAGATGGGATCTTTGGCTCTTAGGGTTTATTTTTCTTTTTGATTGTAGCTCTTTTGAGTAGTAGTGAGCATTATATCTCTTTAAGGACTTGTAATTTTAACTTATATTTACCCGTTGGCCCGGTGATGGGTTTTATCACAAAAAAGGTTGGGGGGCGGGGAGGGGGACATAAGGGTAGAATTTTTTCACCCGCTAACAACCTAAATTTATAAAGAAATAAATCCCCAAAATAAGACCGTCAATACATGCAAGCACATAAGATGCAATCCCATAAGTTATTACTCAAATATTTAATTAAAAAAAAATCACGACCATTAGGGCAAGTCCATCATTATAAACAAACTGCCAAAGCCATCTCATAATTCAATCAGGTAATACAACTTTGATCAATGATATATTCAATCCATGAAGTCGATGATGCATAATTCTTCAAAGAGCCACCCCCTAAAAAGGAAACCCAACCACGAGCTAACTTTGCACCCAAACAGGTACCAACAACAATACCATCATAAGATCACCAAACCAAAAATTGAGCATAACATCATCAAACTCCAACAGCAACCAAAACCTGAAAAGGAAACAGGAATATACAGCAGGGTAGCAACAAGATGCAAAAGGATTCAACTGAGCCAGTAGAACAAATAATGAAACAGCAAAAGATAACAAATACAAAATCATATCTAAAAAAAGGCTACAAACACAACCCACCACATCATCAAATCTATCAAGAAACAAACACAATATCACGGATCAATCAACAACATTCATGTGGGGATACAAAGCCAAACTAGCAAAAACCTGGCCTGAACCCATACAAACGACCGAACACCAAACACTAAATAGCATTATAATTTTAAATGAAAAATTAATATGGACCAAGCAAAACCAACTAAATAGATTGATTTTTTTATAAATATCCTCTAAAATTTCATGCATAACTTTAGAAAGATTAAAAAGGATTTGATATCAAATCCCCATTCGTCAACAGGAAAATACAAATTGGACCAAATAATCTAGATAATGTTCCGGCATAATTTGCGCCGGTTTCGACGCTGCTTGTACCGGCGGATACATATCTGTCGGAAATGCCGCCGGTAAACATCCATTTTCTTGTAGTGAGAGGTGCTTATTAGGAAGACATTAGTCTAAATACTTGTAAAAGGTGAAAGAATTTGATGCCAAATCCTCCTTCGTCAACAGGAAAACACAAATTTGATCAATTAGTTAAGATAGTTTTACTCCGTTGATCCTTGGCATCCCAAATGAACTTATTAAATAAGGCATTAAGTATGTTAATACTTTTTTGTAGGCTGAGGCAGTGCATCATTATGTATAGAGGAATAGTACCTAAAACATACTTAATAAGAGCAAGCCTTTTTTTTTGGGGATAAAACTCGCAAAGGGCCTGCGCGTTAATAAAAAAGAAAGGATTACACGATCCTTGGAGGATCAAATGCTCTCTAAATAAAAAGCAATACATCCAAAAAAATAAAAGAAACTCTAATGAGCCAATGATCCTGTCTAGTTATAAGCAACGAAGAAAGAGGAAAAGGAAAACAACCTAAGGAGGTCAAGCCTCCGGGGGCAGCAAATCAGCAACCAACTCATAATGACGGGCAGCATATAATGTAACCTGCACCCAGAAAAAACCAAAAGACAATACAAACAAAAACCACAAAACAAACCTGGCATGAAACCAAAGATAACACTATATTAAGGGCAGAAAAAGAGCCAACAGTTGTCAACCAGTAGACAATCAGCACCTGCAAGACAAAGCAAATACCCCACCAAAATCCAAAACGTAAAGAAGGGACAGAAAACCCAAGCACAGCCCAAGGACAACAACATCCACCAACAACACCCATGCAGAAAGCTGTGTTTAAGCCTTAGTTTTAGAATGCGTTGGTCTCCTCACAAAATATTTGGAATTGAGCATGATATTGTTTTTATTTTTCTTTTTTCTCCTTCCCAAGTCAGCAGATAACCCCTCCACCTACACGACACTTAAATCATTCTCCTCCAGCAAACACAAAGAGGAACCAACATCATCCTCCCCGCACCGCAACTATCAGTCGATTGAGAATAAAATTAGAATGGTTAATCGGATCAACTAATTGCAAATTCAAATGTTGCTTCCCACTATCTAAATCAACTTTAGAGATGGGGGAAACATGCTTCTTTTATCCACCGATAATCTTATTTTTGAATTTTTGAAAAATGTCTACGAAGTGGTTAGAATTTTTATGGCCTATATACAAAGGAACTGCAACATAATTTAAAATTGCCTTCTCATAAAAAAGCTAGTATTAATAATGATGAAGTTAGTCATCTGCAAACGACATGATGTTTGAGTGATAAAGATAATTTCTCCTTATTAATCATTTGCCGAGTCATGTTTTCTAATTAGTTTATAAATTTAATTTAATAATGATATTTAAGTGAAGATTAGTTATACTTGATGAATATAATGATATCATTAGCAACAAACGAGCGGAAAGCGACTAACCTTTTTGCAATCAAAATTAAATTTTGATGGAAGGGTTTGTCCAAAATAGTTTATTTAGACTTTTAGAATGATATGCGATTATGATGATAAATAATAGGCGAAAAATAGGATCCTCATAATGAAGGCCACAATGAGATTAGAAGAAACCATGAGGAGTTCCTTTAATAAGTATGAAGAACTAGGAATTCAAGATAAATAATGCTTTAATTCTCTCAATAAAAGAAAAGTGAAAACAAAACTTCTTTGTAACGATTAGGAGAAAGGGCCATTGTACAGGATTGTTTGTTGCAATTTAATGAAAACAGTCTAACCCATTTGCTTCAAGTTAATGCATGAATAATTTCCTAGGGAAAAAAATTATTTTCTTAAGTAATTTGGTTGTTAATAATGTCACTTTGGTTCAACAAAATGATCTTATCAAGAAGCTTTCCCATCCTCTTAGCCATAATATTAGATAGATTTTATTAAAGACCGTATAAAGGCCGAGAGTTTTGAAGTCAATTCACTTTATGTCAACATTTTATTTTATTTTTTAATGATATCCCAACTAGAGTTAACAATGGGTTCCAATACAAAAAAAATTGTAATGTTTTGTATTTTGATAAAATTTTTTGTTTTTTTTTTATGGGGGGAAAGCCCGGCGGTGGGGCCTTACGTGTTAATTCTGAAAAGAGATTACAAAGTACTTAAAAGGATCCTCCAGCTCGCTGCTAATGCTCAAAAGAGCTACAAAAAAGACAAAATAAAACCTAAGAGCCGGTGGTTCCTTATACTAAGATTAACAAAATTTCCTAATAACATTCTAGGGCTGCAAGTAGACAGCACCCAAAAAAGGAAGACGAAAATGATATCAATCAGCACGTTCTTCCTACACCAAAAAAGAGGACTCCTGCAAAAAAATCCCCGCAGAATATCCAACCTCCAAACCTGCATAATAAAAACACTCGAAAATCACATGATAATATGATAAAGGAGATAGAACCAGTAAATCCCAAGATAAACCTTTAAAAAGTTGTTAGCAATTAAAAGAATTAAGATCACAAACCCACAATCTGGCAGCCATCCAGTGTTAATGATAATCCACAGGACCACTTCAAACAAAATGAGAGGCCAGGTGCCACGAATATTACCAAACAAATACACACTAATAACATGGAAAAACTTGTCAGAAACCCATATATATAAGCAGACCTCACAAAAAGGATAAACAGCCATAGGATAATCAGTCCAACAATCAGCACCCAGAACAGCACTGAACCTCAGACGCCTCGCAGGCAAACCACACACCCACTGAAACAAAATGATATTCTTTAACACCTCCAGATGCCATCTACCAACCTTAACACCACCAGAGCAACATTAATTGCCAACCTTAACAGTATGACTGCCATCAATAATGTGCCTCTGAAGTAAAAACTCAAACCAGTAATGATACCATAAACACACTCCCGGAAGCCCCAAGGACCAGGCAACCCGAGCAAGAGAAATACGAAAAAAGGGAAGGACAACACCCAGCATATCATCCCCATACAGAACACCCCAAAGAAAAAAAATAGAGAAATTAAAATAGCAGATAAAGAAAAAACAGCCAGCACACAAAACATCATCCATTACGTATATAAGGCAAACCAGCTTTGTCTAAATTAATAAAACCTTTAACCAAATAAGGTAAATCCCTGGTATAAAAATCCTTCCAAGCCTCAAGCTGACAACCGAACTTAGCAAGGCAATCAACACAGGAGACAGGAGTTGCCTTCCCGAAATATGTGAGAAATGGTATAGTTGATAGTAGCAATAGAAAGCTTAATTTTCCTAATTAAATAGAAGTTATGAGGATTCCCCTCCACCACATTCTCAATGATCTGAATTAAAAGCATAGCGCCCACCTCAATCCACACATATTGAAAGCCCAATCTAATACAGATATCAAGACCATAGGACAAACCTATGAGCTCAGTAGTAATAGCATTAGAGTGGGTTAAAGGCCCAGCGTAAGCAGCTAAAACACACCCCAGCCCATCACGAATAATGCCACCCGCACCCGCAGTGTTGAGACCCACAGAGCCATCAGAATTAAGTTTAACATAAGGAAAAGAAGGCTTAATTCACTTTACAATCCTCCCCAAATTTTCAGAGTTAACAGAAACAATTTTAATACCAAGATCTAAAGCCAGATTGCCACAGAAATGAAAATTCTTATTAGTAATAAGATTGACAGAGTAAAGTTGCAAAAGTTTGTTCCTCACATTGGAAATAATTTGATTGGCATCCATCTTGATGTCATTGTGTTTGGAATCATTTCTTGCTTTCCATAGATACCACATAATAAGGATAGGCAATAAATTATATATGTGACCTTTAACTTTATTCATCCAACAATTCAAAATAGAAAGGATATCACTATTAGAATGAAAGTGCCCTTTATCAGCCAAACCAAAAAAATACCTTCATACTTTAATAGCAATATCCCCATTAACAAAGACATGGTTGACATTCTCAATGCTAGCACAACATTGGCATTTAGAGGGAATATAAAAACTTTTTTTCCAAAGTAAAGCATCAATAGGAATGAAACCTTTAAGACATCTCCAAACAAGAATGGAATAAGATAAAGGAATATTATTATGCCATAACCCATTGTAAATGTGGGAGCTAACAAGTCTAACTCTAAAAGTATTCCAGACATCTTTTAAATTAAATTTATTAGAGGAAGAAACATTAAACAGAATTTTATCCTTGTGGTTCAGTTGAATAGGGATAGTCAGAATAAAGTCAACAAGATCATTAGGTAAAATTTCCACAAGAGTATTGACATTCCAGGACCCATTGACAATAAAGCTCTTAACCTTAATATTATCAATAGTATGCGAGTGTAACCAAGTATCAATGGAATAAGGCCCCAACCAATTATCTTGTCAGAAAAAAATATCACATTTGCCCAAGCCCCATTGAATTAATTGCTCTGCCTCCCATTTGATGTTGCAAAGCCTTTTCCATACTAAGGAGTCAGAACTTTTATAATGGCTAAGCAAGGGATGGATATTATTGCAATACTTAACATTCATAAATTGAGCTCATAAACTGATATTGGCTCTAAAAGAGAACCATAATTTATAAGAGAAAGCCTGAGCAGTATCAGAAATGTTCTTGCAACCTAAACCACCTTCATTAAAAACCCCACAAATATTCTTCCAAGACGCCCAATAAATGCAGGAAACATTATTTCTAGAACCCCAAAAAAACTTATTAAACATTCTTTCCAATCTAAGGCAAATAGACATAGTAGGTTGTATAGTATGCAACAAGAATATGAGAATAGAATTTAGAACACTTTTAATAAGCACAAGTCTACCACCAAAAGAAAGAAAGTTAGAATACCAGTTAAAAAGCTTCCTTTGAAGAATAGTAAACATATCCTCAAAAAGGTGATTTTTTTTTTCTACCTTTAAAAATAGGGGTACCTAAATACTTTATGGGCAAAGACTTCGAGTTAAAACCACACATCCTTTGAATAGCATTAATTCTACTACGGTTCATAGTATTAGTAACATTAAAGCTGCTTTTGTCATTATTAATGGCCAACCCACTCATATCTTGAAACAGAGAAAGAAAATGGAATAAGGTTTTAACGTTATTAATCGCACCATTAGAGAAGATGATAAAATTATCGGCAAAACTAAGGTGAGTAATCGGGATACCCCGAATAGTATGGAACAGTAGCTTAGGATGTCTTAAGTATAATTCTTCCAAACCCCTAGAAAGATACTCCATAGCAATAATAAACAAAGCAGGAGACAATGGGTCATCTTGCCTTAAGCCTTGAGAAGATTTAAAGAAACCATGATTCCTCCCATTAATGATCAAAGAGAAGTAACAATCCTCAATACTATTTTTGATAAGTAAAATAAAAGAGGCACTAAAACCAAAAAGAGACAACACATTGTACAAAAAATTCCAATTCAGATTGTCATAAGCTTTAGTAATATCGAGTTTAAAAATAATATTGCCCCCTTTAACTTTAGCATTAATGTCATGCGTAATCTCTTGGGCTAGAAGAACATTGTCAAAAATACTCCTCCCCTTCACAAACCCAGTTTGATTATAAGAAATGATTCTAGGCAGAATATTAACCAATCTACTATAGATGATTTTAGAATTAAGTTTGTTAAAAAAGGAACATAGGCTAATCGGTCTAAAATCATTTTAATTATTGGTAACATCCTTTTTAGGAATGAGGACAATACTCGTAGAAGAGAAAAATTTCTGATAGATTTTGCCATTAAAAAAAATCTTTAACCGCCTCCACAACATCCATTTTAATAATACTCCAAGTATTTTGAAAAAATTTAGTTGTAAAACCATCGGGACCAGCAATAGAATCCCCATTCATGTCCTTAATGATGCTCCAGATCTCAGACTCAGAAGGAGATTCAGTGAGCAGTTGGTTGTCAATATCATTGATAAAATTTTTTTGTTCTTTTGCCTGAGGCTTGGCAATACCCCTAATGCCCCAAATCCTTGATGTTAACATATTTAAGTTTAATCTATAAGATATGGGGGAAGATATGTTTTCATCATGGAACTATGTCCTCACATATTGGTAGCACTAGCATATGTAACAAATATTTTTCTTATTATGACTATCATTGATAATTAAGTACATTGCTCTTGTGATACTTAGGAGCTCTATAATGATGGTAATGGGGAGTGTAAATATCTTGCTCATTTGAAATTTACATGTAACAAGTTAAATAAAATATTTATAATATCTAAATTATTATCATTCTAGACATAAAAATAAGTAACAAAATAAATTTTAAATAAGAGTACAAAAGAATTTGGTTTGAAATTTACATATGATTTACTTTATTAATTCCATGCATATAGTAAAAATAATTAACTTAGTTAATATGAAATTACATTATACTAACCTATTCCCAACTTATAAAAATTTAAACTGTTAAAAATAAATGTATTTTTTACATATTAAAAAATTTAACTAAATAAAAACATAAACAAATTCAGATTTAAAACAAAAAACCATGAAAAATTTGGATTTAACACAAAAAAAAACTGTGCATCTAACTAAATATACTAAATGTGACATAGATTTGTAAAATAACTATAAAAAAAATTATGAATCTACTAGGGAAAGCTTTTTAAATCTACTAAAAAAATTATAAATATATGAAATAAAAACTAACCAACAAAAAATCATAATCTATGTGAGAAACATACATTTAACCTTAAATAGAATATAGGTCTAACAATCTCTTAAAAAATTAAAATCCTAAACTTTGCAAACCAAAATTGGGAAAGTTAATGGATGAAATTTCAAATAAATTTATTTGGGAGGTAAAGGAGGAGATTTATGTACCTTCAGATTTATGAAGAAAGTGAAGAAAACAAGCCCAAAAATTGAGTTAGGAAGGCTAGCCACATGAATTGGGATGAGAGATGGCGAAATAGAGTCGGGGAAGTTCGAGAAACGAAATGGGGAAAGGGTGGCTCAGTTTGGTTAAAAGGGGTGGATTGCGCCATTTATGCCCAGTGGAATTTTGACCATAAATTTTGCCTGAAACCTATTGTTGGAATTTTTTCACCAACTAGCCCACTACTGATCCCTTTCTTTCCTATGGTGAAACTAGTTGTCTTTATAAGTTCGATGGTTTTTTTTATAAATCTTACCATACCTTTTCATACATGAATGAAACCATCATCCATAGATTCATTCATCATATATTTAAGTTGAAGAGGAGGACAATTCAAATTACCATTAGCTAGGTATGACATCACTAGCCAAATTATTGCAAGAAATTTTTGCCAATTCTTCTACACTGCTCAAGGTAGGGTTACAAGGTCTATTAATATCATGCACATTGATAACTTTATCCCCCATAGGTGTCACCAGCTATAGAGTATAGTTTTATCAAAAAAAAAAAAAAAAGAGCTATAAAGTATGATTTTTTTTTAATTCAGTGTGCTGCTCAGCTTTGTCCTCACTAATAAAGGAATAATAATGTGATTTTTTGGAATCGATCTTGCTTTATTCAAATTTATTTGATTGGAAGTACCTTCGATATTTTTAGATTTAATTTCATGATGATGCTTAAAGCATTTGTTAATAGTATAATCGAAACAATGACAATGAGCACAATATTTTGGTATATTTTCAAACACTTTTTCGATATATTTTCACATGTATTGGAAGGTTTTCCTTAAGTTAAAATATCTAATTCCTCGTTGATTGTAATATACTTTCACATGTACATGAGAGTTTGCCCTCAGTTAAACTATACGATGCCTTGTTGTTACATGATTAGCAATATAATATTTTGTGAGCAAAATAACATTGGTTAGAGTAATAAATTTTTTTGTTTGATCAAATAAGAAAAGGTGAGGGAGGAGAGTGTAGGGAGGGATGAATTGTGAATATTATGGGTGATTTGGTGTACTTTATCGTTCGTTGGCACCCATGGGTACGGGGGCTGTAATAACAGATCTAAGGGAGAATTTATTGGTGCGGCAGTGAGTAGCATCTGAAATGTATAGCGATGAAGATTTCCAAAAAAAATTCAAAGGAGATTAGTCTTCTAGAAGTACCTTAGTTTTATGAAATTGGAAGATCTTTTTTTTTTCGCTATTTGAGAATATATATATATATATATATATATATATATATATATATAGGACTAGTTTAGCCCTAAAATCAAGAGCATGTTTCTAAGATAAGTGAATTAACAATAAAAGAGGATCAAGTATATTGAACATTATGCAAAAAATTGATGAAATGCACTTTCATGTGTATTAGAGAGTTTGCCTTAAGTTCAATTTTCTAATTCCCCTTAGATTTCAACCTTGGCATTTCAATATTTTGTCAGGAAAAAACCTTTATTCAGAATAATTTTTGGTTTGAGCAAATGGTAAGAAAAGGCAAGGGATGAGATGGCAAGGACAAATCATTTGTGATTGTAGTGGGTGATTTGTTCTATCCTCTTGCCCCACCAACACCCATGGGTGATTTTCACCAAAGGTTTAGACAGATAGAATCTTTTGATTGAAAAATGTTTAGGAGTGAATGAATCCTACAACATAGCAGAGTGGGCTCTTGGTGCATAATGCTTGATGAAACTTCTATTTGAGTGGCGGCGTTGATGTTCAATATGAATAGCTTTTATGGGGGGATTATTTAGGATTTCGGTTTTATGGTTCCATTAAGCATCATCATTGTATTTATTATATTATTATTTTTGGCAAGTTGGTTTTAGAAAAAAATACATTAAATGGGAGCTGTTAGAGGATATTAAAATAATTATTAATAATTCAAGATAATTTAATACCCTTTTTCATGTGTGACTGTATTGAAACAATGGTCTATTTTACATGATGTTTAGAGGTTTAAAAGGTCTATTTTTGCCTCCACTAATATTTTTATTCTTGAAAAATCTTGTCATGTCATGATCCAGTAGCCTAAGTGAGAGTAGGCATTAGAATGAACTTTAAAGTTTTGAATTTCTTCATTGTTTAGAAGTTTAAAAGAAAGATTACCTTGCTATAACAATATTCTTATACCATTTCAAACTTGTTGAAAATTTGGTTCTTCTTAAAATTTTAATATTTAATTTGAAAAGTTTAGTGGGCTAGATTTTAGCAGTGAATGTGACGTGCCAAAAGTCTTGATGACATAATCTAGAATGACGTGTATGAAGCGAGCACATAAGAGAACCGAAAAGCACATCTTGATAAGACACCAATTAAGATTTATGTTATTTGGCTTTAACAAAGCCTGTAAGTCTAAGAGAGATTAGAGATGATTTGTTGAACTAAACAATCAATAGAAGCTACAAAGGGGATGTACAAATCAAGAGCACTTTCAACTATTTTACCAAAGAAGAAGAAGAAATTTAAGAATCTCACAACAAAGAAATTACATCACCTAATTAATCTTGCTTGTTCTTTCATGCACCATTGAGTCTCTAATATCTTCTAAGAAACCTATTTGCCAAGAGGGAGATCTCCAAAATCAGGATGCTTTAAGTCCATGCTGAATTACTTCTCTTATATATGGTTGTTATTCACAACCATAGAAGGAAATCAAGGAATCCAATAGCACATGGCTTGGACATCAATCCAGATATCACTTTAATTGTGTGGTTCCCAATGATCCCAAAGGACAATGACAAAATAATAAGATATTTTGCTTATATGAAAGGGCATTTCATAATAATTTTAAAATACTGAGTTAATTAATAATTCTCTCTTTTTCTAGATATTGTGGTCAAACTAAATATCCTCTATGACTCCTCTTTAGGCAAGCTCTCTAAGCTCCAAAAGCCTCAAAGAGCTCAACATTGTACAATCTCATAAAAGTCCAAGTTTGCCTAATATCAATACTTATAAGGTACGTCAATAGTCAATAGTACGAATGTTACAATCTAAAGCATTAAATTAAACCTAAAAACACATATTCCACTAATTTCTTACACCATGCACTACAAGAAAGTTAGCAGTTTGCGGCAGACTTTACGACGGATTATTTTTTGTCGAAAATGGTGGCGGATTTGCAACATATTTTTTGAGGTGGAGTTTCAGCAGATTTGTGGTGAAATTTCCGCTGCAAGCTAAGTTATAATATAAATAAAAAAAAGCTTTTTATGTTGTTTTGTCTCCGCGACTGAGTGGAGAAGGGCAATGGTTTTTGACTAGTGGAGCATCGTTGAAATCTCGGGCAGGCCGGTCAGGCGGGAGATGGCGAGGGCAGCCGATCAGCTGGGAGATGGCACGGGTAGTGCGGTCAGGCACCATTAGTGGGCTGTCCAGTCAGGCTCGGGAAGCGTGTAGTCCGATCAAGCATGGGTAGCATGCCCGGTTGGGCAGAATTTGTTGTTTTCTTTGGCTAAAATTCTGTCGAAAATCCGCAGGAAATATTCGCGGTGGATTTTTTGCTTTGCAAATAATTTTACGACGTCTTTTTTTACGTCGGATTATATTCCGCCGCAAATCATATTTTGCGAAGGATTTTCCTTATTTTGCGGCGGACAAATCCGCCTCAAAAAGATAACTTTCCTCATTTCCTGTAGTGACTAAAGTGGTTGTTATCTCATTTTAAATATCGTAATGGTACAAATGAATTCTAGAATAGACTATAAATTACAAACATGATCAATTTGACCATATAAATACTTCTCGTCATCTTGTGTCTAGATTGTTCTTGAACTTTTTCTACTATGTTTCAATGTAGGCAATGAAATAATTGAAGCAACTTTTGATGTTGCATCTTGTAATAAATTTAGTGCGCTATCTCTCCTAGCCTTCATGACAATCATAATACTCTAAAAAACTTTGGGGATTTTACTATCCATGGAAAATTTGTACCCTCACTAGAGCACGTAAATATACAAGATTCATTCTCCAACCAAGCATATGTCTGCAACCTGAAGTTCAATAAAGAAATTATCCAAATATATCTCAATTTTTGTTTGCAACTGATGCCATGTCCTCTCGATGGATATCATCTATTTGATGCTGCCTTTTCCTTGATGCCATGTGATCTCTCTTGATATTTCTTTTACTTCAAGCGATAGAAGCAAATTTTGTTCCTGCTAATCAAAATTTTCTTTAGAGATTAACCTATTGTCCATGCACATGAAAAGAACATGCTTAGTAAAGTAAACTTTAATCAATGTAGTTTTTTGTTCCTGCCAATAAAAAATTTCAAATTTTCTTAAGAGGTTGACCTTTTGTCAACCCTCCCCTCCCTCGAAGGTAAACACCAATGAACTTATAAACAAAATGATTACTTCACATCAATTGATCTTATGGTATCTCTTTTGTTTGGCATGGCGTCAAAAATTAAGTATAAAGGGATGTAATAACAGTTACAAAGTCTTATCCTCATCATCCACAACAACATCAACATTTTCAAATCAAGAATAATTGAACTTAATTGATTTAGATGCGACTTTATTAGCATACCTTTTTGCATGCTCGAGGAATATAATTTACATTTGATATAGTTTGTTGGAGAGGCTTTTGATGATGAGCAATGATTCTAGCTTGAGTCTTAAACGTTTTGCATTGTCTCTCAAAATATCCTCCGCAAGCTATAATCGGACTCTCAGAAATACTTTTTCATGCATCTTTGTTTTGTCTTCTTCACCATGTTCTCAGGCTTGTTGTCATGCCCCATGAGTGCCATCGCAAGTCCTTATTAGACAAAAATATCATGCATTTTTTTATCCAAAGGCCAACATTTATTGACCCATTAAGCTTTATGATCTTTAATCATATGGACATCGATCTTAGAATTGTGCTCAAATACCACTTTGTTGTGATGAGAGGCATCAAAGATTTGATGTGGAAGTGGCACTAGAACCGAGAATAATATACCTGGAATTAACTCAAATGAGAAAGAGAGTACCTTGAGAAGACATCAAGAATCACGTGATTCAATTTCAACTAATACCTCAAGGCTCCCAAATTCTCCAAGAATCCTTGTCGGTGAGGGGGTTATGTAAGGAACAAGGAAGTTCTCAAATATCATAATGCTTTGAACCTCAAAAAATTACCTTCTCTTATATACATCGGTCACAATCAAGGAGAAAGCTGAGAGCACAATGTTTTGGTGTCAATCTTGAGATCATCAAAATCATATACTTTCTAGCGAGAGAATGGCATGTGATCCAAGGTTTTTGTGGCACAATTTTTTGAGATAGCACTATTTCATGAATCTTGAAATCCTCATGCAACTCCATACTGGGATTACCATCTAGCTTATATGCAAGGTCATCTTGGGAATAATCCTAAAGTGCTGTATTAATCAAAACTATCTTCCACAGATCCTACAAATCTAATGTCTAAGTTCTATTAGCGGTTGGCAACTTTTTCTCAGCCCTTAGCTAAATCTCTTACTCATCCATGGTATTTCTAGCCTTGCTTTTCTACTAATAGCTGACAATTTATTGTTCTTTCTCAGTTTTTGAAGGAACGGTGTCATTTTTCCTTAGTACTATCTTTCTTGTTCTTTTGTGCAATCCATGTTGCAAAAAGAAACAAGCTTTTGGTATTCAATAGTACTTAGGTTCTCTGTAGAATTATATGACCTTGAGTTTTCATCTAATCGCAGTACCATCTCAGTGTCCATTTTTTTGTACTTTTTTTAATTTTTAACTTGGCTTTTTGTCACTTTCTTTTTTCAATTAGAGTGATGCGCGCACAACAACATAATAATTTGGTTTTATTTATTTATATATTTATTCTACTTTCATTTTTAGAGAAACATATTACCTTGCTTTTTAACCTTTTCTGACCAGGCTTAAATTGATTAGTTCTTTCTCTGAAATATTCTTTTCTTTTTTTTTCTTGGAAGTTCTCTCTTCAATTAGCTGTCAGTACTTAATATATCAACAGCAGAATTATTTACCAACTGATCACAAGACAGTTATGTTTAACATGTTCTGATTTTTTTTTTTAATTCTCTCCTTTAAAGTATGAAGCAGATAATCGAAAAGCAGAACATGCAGTCAAGGAACCTATCCAAACAAGACCAACCATCAAATGATTTACTAGTAAACTATTTCCTCAACACTCTTCTAAGTAATTTTGAGTAGATTCCTTTATTTTGTTGCATATTTTTTTGTTATTTATTTAATTAATTATTGAGTGTTCTTTTAATTTTTGTTTTTGTGACCTTCCTGATAAACAAGCATTTGGTTTAACATCTCTTAAAGTAATCTGAAATAGGACTCAAAATGACTTTTGGTATAATGTTTGGACTTCTACCGAGGACTTTAATGTTAGATGTGGTTATGCCGGAGCACTCTAACATGGGTGATATTATTGCGAAACTACACCGAGGGCATAAAACTCCAATGTTTATCGGGCCAATGTGAACGATATATTGATAAGTTAGAGTTCGGGCTTGTGACATCTAGCCTCATAAACGATGAACATAATTGATACATACGTATATTGATTTTGATTGTCATAGAATGCTCTTGTTGATGTAAATTGGGAGGAGAGGTCATGATGCAACAAGTTGATGACACTGTTTGTAAATAATAGAATTCTATCCCATATGTTATATACATTGAGTACAACGGCAAATACAAATTTCATGTAGAGTCACCGAGGGGGCAAATCCTTGATTCAATAGTTAAATCGAATGCATGGTTGATCTTTTTCTAAAAAGGGGGCAATACTGTGAGAAGTAGAGGTTGTAAAACTCATGGCCTCATGATTGGAAGCTAAGGTGTGAACTACTAGGCAAATGCCTTGCTTATAAGTTGTTGCACACACTTATTTTGGTGTTTAACTTAGATTATGCCAAGCAGACCCAATGCAAAAATCATTTTTTTTTTTTTGAAAACCCTTGGAGGGGCCTACACGTTAATTGAAAAAAGGCGATTACAAGATCATAGAGGATCGAATGCTCTCTAAAACAGAAAAGAAATACATCCAAAAGCAGGAAAAAAATGCTGGTGAGCCAATGATCCAATCTAGTTACAACAGGATATAACGTTCTTAAAGCCCACTGGGAGAAAGCCAGCAACCATCCAAGAGAAAGCCAACCAACAGAAGGGGAACAGCTTGCAAAATAACAAGAGGCAACCACAATACACAAGCAAAATCACAAAATTACCTGACATGGAGCCAAACCGACCACCATGACTGTAATTGAAGCATAAACAACCAACCCAAATCCTAAAAGACAAGAAAAGCCTTACCACCAATAAGCAGACCACACAATAGGGGACGAAATAGAGACACCAAGCTCAGGCCACAACCACGAGCAACCATCAACAGCACAGCCATCACAACAACAAGCCAACCCCCCAAGGAAGAAAAAGAAAAACAACTCACAGGACACCTAACACACCACTCAAGAAACACCAAAGAAGCCCAAGAACCAAACCGAAAGCCACAACAACAGATAGAAAACACCAATAAGACAGAACGAAAACACAACCCAATGAAAAAATCATTCTTATTATATTTAACCATTGATTAGGGTATTTATTTATGTAGTTCAGTTGAGAGAGAAATTTTTGGGTATCCAAACAGTCACCAACCAACGAGAATTTCATTGCTAGGAGCCAAAGTTTTGATGCTACCTAGGCTAGTTACTTAGAGGTCCATTGTGAACGGGGAGTGTGATCATTGCTATTGATCATAAATTTGCACCTTGGTTGCAACTATATAACAACCATGCATCAAAGTGATAGTTCCTAGTCATCCCTAACACTCTAACACTCCATCTTTAGATTGGAGGTAGTTGTAGCCAACCAGAGTAGTTGATGGTGGAGGAAGTCGTTATTGCTTAAATGAAAATAGTTGTGCCCACCTTGGCCATAATATGCACAAGAGCCGCGATCCCCTTTCAGTCTCATCTCTAAAATGTGTTGATATGTAGAGATAATTTTCTCGCTAATGTTGATTTTATGTGTTTTTAACATATTCCTAAAAGCTCTACCTAATCTCAATATATATGTATGTTACCTAGTACCTAATGTCATATACCTAATCCCTATAAATATGTTACTACGACCTCTAATCACTATATATAGAGATTGTTGCATAGTGTTGAAGTGCATCATTTATTCTTCTCCTTTATTCGACCAAGTGTATGGATAGAGGTTAGAGAAATGTATAATGGAGTGATTAAAGATTGATAGTTATATTAATTGATGTAATCAAAAGGGCTCTCACTATCATTTTTTTTTTTTTGGGCAATGAGTCTTGACGTGTCAGGTGATGGTTGGAAGCTAGAAACATTCAAAGTAGGAAATTATTGACTATTGTAGAGGATGATGATCGATAAGGTGGTTCAACATTGGATTTGTCTTATTTTTTTATATATCTGATGTGCGTAACTTATAAAAGGAATCACGCTTGGGTTTGGAGAGAAAATAAGAGAGATAAAGAGAGAAGAATATTAATGAAATAAATTTAAGAAAATATTTGGTTTACCAGATATTTATATTATGCATTTGTCTTTGGATAAGTAGATATTTATCTCTCTGCATCACCATTAGGGGTGTAAATGAGTCGATTTGAGTCGAGTTTTAGCACTATCGAGCTCAGCTCGTCAATCGGAAAGAGAGCTTGAACTCGAGCTCGAACTCAAAAGGCGAGCTCGTTCCACTATAAATGAACTCAAGCTCAGCTCGTGAGCCTCGGGCGGAAGCTTTAGCACGTGCTCCAACAAGCAAGTCCGTTGTTGAGCTCTGTCATTCCGAGCAGGCACGCGAGCTTCATCGTCGTCCTGAGCTTTGTCGTCATCCCGAGCAGGTTATCCGCTGCTAGCAACACGCCATCTCCGTCGTCGTTCTAAGCTCCGCCGTCGAGCAACACATGAGCTCTGTCGTTTTGGTTTTCCTGCCTAGTCTTTGATTCATCCTCCCGCTTACCCAAACTGAGATTTCGTTTTCCCGCCCGGTCACCTCCGCGAGCTGCTCGACGAGCTGACTAGTCGAGCGGAGGTCTGTTCGAGCTCGATAAGCCGTCAAGCTCAAAATTGTGTTCGAGCTTGACTCGCGAGCTTGATAAGCTCGAGTTCAAGCCGGCTCGTGATTCGAGTCCAAGCCGGCTCGCGAGTCGAGTTGACTCGGTTACACCCCTAATCACCATTAACATTAGTGGATCTCACCGAACCATGTAAATTCTCTGTTCTTTTTTTTTGGTGGTGTCCTTGCACATTATTTTCCTCATTTTTTTTCATATTTGCTCTCAAGCATACATCTTTCGAAGCCAGTATAGCTTTGGAATCTTAAAATAGTTGTGCAATTGTGTATAAAAGTGGGAATGTGAGGATTGACCGGTTCGATGGAATGGAATTCGGGTATTAAGAGATTCATATCGATCACATATGCCAGTGAAAGTTATATATACCTCTCTTTGGGTCAAAAATTTTGATGCAAGAAGATTGCCATCTTCTAGACAAATTGGCTTTAGGATTTATACACTTGTCATTGAGAAATGATGTTACCTTATACATATTGCATGAGAGGACTACAATTGATTTGATGAAAGCTTATTCATATATGTATGTATATACTTTGACAATGACTAAGGAATATATGATGAGAAAGTTTTTTATCTCTAGTTGATTAAAGGTGCTTTCACAATAGTTTTATATGAAAGCTCAATCTGATCATAAGTTAGTTGTGTATAGTTGATATCAACTTAGATGATGAAATTTATACATTGTGTTTGTTATCATCATTAGCAAAAAATTGGGCTACAAAATATAAAACTGCCAATAAATTTTCAGTGAGAACTTAAAAAATTGGGCTAGAACAAATATTGGAACACTAGAAGATCAACTCCAAAGAGAAAGTTTGATTGACCAATCTTGTAATAGAGATGATTCATACTTGGACTAAATTAGATTATTGCATGCTAGAATGATGAGGAAGGAGTAGGGGTGTCAAAATCGGGTTTCGGGTCGAACCAGAAATGACCCGCGCTCTAAACGGGTTGACCCTAACCCGACCCGGGTAGGAAAACGGGTCAGAAAACCGGACCCGGACCCGACCCGTCGGGTTGGCGGGTTGACCCGACCCGACCCGGAACGGGAGCAGGTGGCCGAACGCCCGCGGGCGGGCGGGCGCGGGGGCAGTGAGTGCGGGCGAGTACGGGCAGCGAGCGCGGGCGCGGGCGCGAGTGCGGGCAGGGCGGGCAGGCCTTTAAACAGGTTTTCGGGTTGACCCGGCAACCCGTCGGGTCAACCCGAACCCGACCCGTTTTTCAAACGGGTTGAATTCCTGAACCCGAACCCGACCCGTTTAGGGCTCGGGTCGGGTTCGAGTCGGGTTTTCGTGTCATGTCAAATATTGACACCCCTAGGAAGGAGAATGTGTTCCCCTTGCACTGACCTACCTTAAGTAGTGAAAGAATCTAATGCAATCATTAATTCAAAGGATAATGTGTACGAGGACAACCCAAGTCTCTGAAAGGTATTGTAAGAGGGAGGTGAGCACTAGACAATTAAAGAATGTCATCGAGAAAATCGCAAACAAACAATGTAAAGAGTGCAAAAAATCATATTTCGAGATCCTTTTCCCTGTAGACCTTTGTTGCTGTTGAAGACTCCTAGCTACATTGTTGCACTCATGACATCATAGAGAATATCAAAGAGGAAAGGAGCTCTACATGTTGAAATGAAATAGAAAGGAGGAGGTGATGGCCTAACGGCTTTAACCTATAAAAATAGTATGTCAAATATATTGGTTTTTTTTTTAATCTGTATCTTGGAAAGTCTTAGACATTTCCAATTGTTTCACTTCGAAGAATCATATAGATGTATGAGAATGATTGCCCTATTTACGGCGTTCTATCAATGTCCCAAAATTGAGAATTAATCACATATTGATGGGTGTCATATAAATCCAATCGATGGCTCAATTGAAATTGCTCAAGAGATCCCATCTTGATCAAAACTATGGTGCGCGAAGCGGATGAAGGGGCATATATTTAAGATATTCTTATTTTTGAAAAATAAATAAATAACTATATAGATAAATAAATATTAAAATTAGCATTTAATCAGTTGTAATAGATTTTCAAAAAATGAAACATGAAAATTAGTAGGATTAACATCATATTTTCCTCTCATTAATAATAATAAATAAAGAACAAAAATTTCTTGGACTATTTGCATTAAAAGAATTTAAACTTCAAAGCATTGTTTAAAAAAAAAAAAAAAAATCAACAGGGTAGATGTTATTGTCCATTACCATCTAAAGAGAAATTTCTAACGGAACTCTCCCCCCCAAAACACTAAAAAAATGCTTGATAAACTGCTTATGTCCTATCCTTTTACCATCATCATTGATATGGCCTCGTTTGAGGGGCTTTTTTACTGCTTCTTAAAGCAGCTTTCTAGTTAAAAAAAATAATTTTTGTACTAAAAAGCTGCTTTAAGAAGCAGTAAAAAAGCCGTCCCAAACGAGACCTAAGTGATAGATAAAACTTAGGTCGATTGATTTACTTCTTATCCCCTGAATCCCCTTAGCAGAGTGGTCTGTCCAGCTGGAAGCATAAGATGGATTAAAATCATACATTGCCCCGTTCACATAATGATTCCTGAAGAACTGAAAGGCTGCTGAGTACAGCAATAATATTGTTATGGTGCTAATAAGCTTGCTTGGTCAGGTTCAGTATCTTTGGAAACAGTGCTGCTGATGATATGTGAATAAATTTACAAGTGAATCCCAGATTAGCTATTTCCTAATTTAAATTTTTATTATAATATGTACTGCTAATATAGAGAAAATACAAAATTTGAACCGGAGAAAATTGTCAGAACTGTTAGAAATAATTGTTATTATATGGAAAGCCCTTGGATGTAAGTTATTACATAATAGCTCCACCAGATCTGTCCTACTGGTACTGCAAGAAAAAGTACTGACCTGATGAAGAAATCAATTGCAAGTGCCCAGACTTAAAGTATCCAAAGATGACAAGATTGTTTCGGCTCACATTGAACCCTGAGGCAGTTTATGAACAAGAAGCAAGACACATTTTAAATGCTGAAATTGCTGTTGAAGTACTACGTAGGCCGTAGCATCCTCGCAGGAGATTTTTAAGTTGGCTGAGTAAAGCTTCTCAAAAGAAAATATCAGATGAGTTGATGAATACTGGGAGTCTAAAAAAGAAGTATCTGTTCAGCTTTAACTGCAGCATTTAAGATTATGTGAGGTGGTGAGGCTTCCACTTTTTCCTGAATGACATTCATGAACCAATCTTGGACATAATGTGGAACTGTGGATTTGACACAACAAGTGTACCATATCATGTATTTATGTAAGCTCATAAACTGCACGGTACTTTTTTTTGTCCTTTACTAATATAGTCAAGTATTTCATGTGACTAGTTAGATTACTAGAATTTTTTCTATCTTTAAAATAAGGAGGAAAGGATAAAGGGAAGAGGTCTGGAAAATCAGTTCTAAGAGAATAGAAGTCAATAAGCTTCTTTGGTTTCACAGAAGCATTATAGTAAATCAACTTGGAAAAGATTGAGTATTGAGATTTTGAAAGAGTATCAACCTCAGTATTACAGAAACTCTATCTTGTGTTATTCTATTGCCTGGAGAAATGACCGAGCAACAGAAGGTTTGCTTGCCTTTGTTGGCTCAACCGGTAAGTGTGTTTTCGTAGCAAATATATATATGATTTAAGATATAGTAAAGTTTGACAGAAAGTAGTAAATATCAAAATATGATTTTGAGGACAATAGTTTGAAGCCATAAGGTTGGACCTTTATAGAGGTAGCCAGGCTTGGAAAGCATTTCCTTTCTGGACTGTTAAGCTTGCATTTTCTCATGTAAGTTTTAGCTGTCTGATGCAAGTTCCTTACAAATCATTGTACATGATCAACAATCACCTTTTCAACTTCATCTTGGTGACAGATTTTTCTGCTATTCTTTTTATTCTGCATAATGAACTACTAATAATTATTCAGGCTTATATAATTTCAGAGATATATTTAGAAAATGCTTAAGCAGGTCAACTTTATCTAGTTCCTTATTTGTAGTCTGTATGTTCTTGGTTCTTTATTACTTTATTGTGTTCACTTTCTATTTCTTTTTGAAGTGATTAATGTTGTGTTCTTCATAATCTCACAGTTATGTTGAGGTACTGATTTTTTTTTCAATTTCATAAAACTTTCTTATGAGTGGAATGTTCCATTTGCGACAAATTTTAATAACTTTTGTATAAGAATTTATTATAAAGGGTACGGTTTTTCTTTTTTAAAGTTGGAAAATGGTGATTATGAAAGACTGAGCAAGCAGGTGGAAGAAGCAAATCGCCAGCTGAGGTATATGCTTTTTGATTAAGAAGGGTTCATGTTTTAAAAATAACTGTGCAAACAAAAAAAAAAAAAAAAGAAATTTCAATCAACCTCAAATGGCTGTATATATTGCAGAAATATGAGAGGAGATGACCTCCAAGATTTAACAATAGAAGAGCTGCAACAACTAGAGAAAACTCTCGAAACTGGATTACGTCGTGTTCTTCGCAGGAAGGTACATCTCTTGTATTTTGACATGGATAATGCTTTTTCTCATGAAGGTCAAAATTTCAACTTCTAAGATCCAATGCATCTGTTAATGCACAAAATATTTCTTCCAGAAGCCATTAAAGCCTTTCTTGCCATATTGAGTATACATTTCAATATGTTTGTAAAAAAACTATGTTCTTGATTTTCTTCAGGGTGAACAAATTATGGAGCAGATTAATGATCTACGAAAAAAGGTTATAAGCTTTCTTCTATGCCTCTTACTTTCACTCAGACTACTTCTGCAAGGGGATGAACTCATTAAATGTGCTGAGGAAATTTTGTGCATGTTTTTGAACTACGCAATGAATTTTCATCTGTTGAGCAGTCATCAACTGATTATTTTCTGTTGGGAAAGAACTAAAATTCATTACGTAAATGATGCAATACGTTCAATTAAAGAACGCTTTTGTTGTCCATTAATCACTTTAAACGGTGCAGAAGTTGTTAATTTGATGAAATATATATTTTCTTACTAGCTTCAAGGTCATTTTGATTTTCATAAAGTGCTGGAAATCGCAGGAAAATTTATTTTGTGAGTTTGTCAACTAATTGATTTCATGTTTTTGACCTTTTTTAATGGCAATTTAAGTACTGAGGATTGCCAATAGCAAGTCTAGCATGCTATAAGCAAAAAGAAAAACAGTTCCTAGCACAAGGAAATGAGAAAAAAATTGGCAATTATGGCTAGGGGAGTAACTAAACACTTGCGTTTATTATGATGGTTACAAGTAGGTTCCTAGGTTCTTTTTTTTTTTTTTGGAAAATTTGAGCATCAAAGCATAAATTTGATGAAGTAGGAATTCGATCACCTTGGAACTGGTTCCAAAGTGTTTTTACCAAGTTGGTTGGCACCCACATCCCTAAGGTTTAAGGGGCTGTTTGGCAACAGTATTTATGCAAGATTTTAGCATCCGGTAAATCTCATAGCGGAATAAACCCTCATTTCCAACTTTTTGCCATAAATAACAAATTTATTAAATTCTGAAATTTGGCAAATTTATGGGATTTGGCCTAAGAAGTGGGCGAAAGAGAGAAAGTTAGTTATCTTTATAGCGAATGAGCTCCCGTCGTTACTTTCGGTCCAACGGGAATTACGACATCAAATGTCGTGACTTCTGATCCGACAGGAAGGGAATGTCATCGGAGGAGCCAAATAAGCGACTCGTTGCAGCGAAGTCGAACAATAAAGAAAGAGTTGAAGAAGCGACTTGTGCAAAACTCTACCTCACACAAAGCAACGAAGTTGAACAACAACGACGAAAGAGAGAAGATGAAATGGAAACCCAACACACTTCCTAAGCTATTGGGAAGAAATTAATCTATTTTAACTTAATCAATATAATTTAAAACATTAATAATTAAGTAGATTAATTTAATAATTAGTAGTATAATTAATAATTAAAAATTAATATAATTAGCTTAATTAATATAATTTGAAGTAGAAATTATTAATTATATAATTAAAAGTATAAATAATAATTAAATAATTAATGAGTAGTAGAATACTTAAAGTAATTAATAAGAGAATTAATTGTATAATTAATAGTTAAAACTAACAAAATAATATTTAAAGAATTAATTAAATTGTTAGTATGATTATTAGTTAAATAATAATTTATTTCAAAAAATAATTAACTAATTAATTAGAAAATGATCAATATAATTAGATATCAAATATATCATTATAACATTGATGGTACTTAACATTGAAATTAATAAATAATTCGTACTTAATGCATAAATTAAATTCAAAAACACATTAAATTTAATTTTTAAATGAACTAATCATCTTAAATCCTGAATTATTTTGCTAAATAGTTTAACATAATTTAACAACTATATTGCCAAACAATTTTCATGATTTAACATGCTAGAACTTGCTAAATCCAACAAGATTTAGTAAATCCTACTGGTTGTCCAACAGCCCTTAAGAGTTCTTCGAAGAATGTAATTTACCAGTCAACTCTTATTCTAATTACCTTCATCCAGTCTTAATATATTTCTTTTCTACAATCTATCTACTTACAGGGATTGCAACTGATGGAAGAAAATACATGTCTGCGACAACAGGTGGTGTTTTCTGTCACTCTCAGACTCCATTCCCGTTCTGAATTTATACATTTTTTACTTGTTTATTGTAATGCAGGTCGTTGAAATGTCAAAAATGGGAAAACAAATTGTTGCAGAGTCAGAAAATGTCTTGCATGAGGAGGGACAGTCTTCGGACTCTATCACTAATATATCTCACTCAGGGAATTCACGTGAAAATGATGATAGTTCAGATACATCTCTCAGATTAGGGTAAGTGCATCCTCAATGACTTTGATTTGCTCCACAATGCATTACATGAATTCATAAACCATGAAAGGAAGAATATTATCATACTGGAAAAGGATGGTGAAAATAATCACCCAATTAGTACATTTTAGCATACCGCCTTGGGATGGCTTTTTCACTGCTTCGTAAAGCTGTTTTTAATACAAAAATCTCTTGAAAGCAGGAAAAAAACAGTGGTCTAAAGCTATCCCAAACGAAGCCTTAACCTTTTCATGGATCTAATGCGGCCTTTAAGTGCTCAAAAAGTTCTCTGAGAACTCAAGAGGTGGGTTTAACTTGTATCTAACGATATCTTCGTTGATGCTAGGTTAGGGTTTATTTTGATACGTGACTCGAAAATTGCTATAGGCGCAAGCCTAATAGTTAATTATCCCTCTTATCTAGGAGTGAATTGCCAATTAAGGTGGTCTCTCAGGTGAAGCATTTAGGAAGACTTTTTCTATTATGAGGCTTAGAGGGTATTATATAATTGACCAAACCGTTAACAGCCTAAATATATCCTTAGTAATCAAATTATTGCTTCTCGTGAGGGATTCTCTTAGATTTTTGTGCATCATATGGTAAATTTTCTTGAGAATTGGATTAGCATCAAATAGAATTCCTTGAGAGTCTATTTCTCACAAACCCATTATGAATGGGCAATTTCATTAGAAGTTTGTTAAGATGTCTGAGAAAAAACCTACTTTTTCAGCTTTTTGTTTGCTAACGTTGTTTGTTCTGGTTTTTTTAAAGGTGTTTTAGACCATATAAATTGTTATATGGGCATCTCATTTGGATAATGTGGCAGCGTAGGTTGTTGCTGAGTGCTGACCTAGCTAATTAACTACTAGAACTTATGAAGCTATTGAGGTTGCCTTCATCTTTGTGGTGTAGAACCTTAATGATCCGCTATCAAATTGATATTGCCAGGGCATAAAATTTTGCTCTTTGAAATATTTTTGAGGGTGTGATTCAAGATCTTAAGATTTTGATTGTGCATGAAGAAATTAATATTATCTGGGAAAAAGTGGCTAATAATATTAAGAATGTTGTAAAGAATGTGATTGAAGTATCAAAAGGAAAAGCTTTTAGTAATAAAAATAGTTGGTGGTGGAATTAAAATGTGCAAGAAAAGATAAAAAATAAGAAGTTTTATTATAAAAATTAGTTTAGTTGTAAATGCTTGAAAAATTGGGAAAGATATAAAGAGGTCTCGAAAGATTCTAAGAAAGCAATACGCGATGCAAAGAAATTTTGCTTTTAAATATAATATATTATATATTAAGAAGGGCGAAAAATATATGTATAAGTTAGCCAATCAAAGAAATATGAGAAGTAAGAATTTAGTTCAAGTCAAGTGCATTAAGGATGAAGATCAAAAAGTGTTTTTATTATAAGAGGATATTTAGCTAAGGTGGATGACATATTTTGATAAATTTCTCGATGAAGATTGTGAGAATATGATCGACTTTAGTGACCTTTGCTTCCTAAATTAAAATAGAGATTTTTATTTTTATCGACGTATTAGTAAAACAGATGTTAGAGTGTTTTTTAAAAAAATGAAGTGTGGAAAAGTTGTTGGATATGATAATATTCCAATAGAGGTATGAAAATGCTTAGAAGATAGAAAGAATTTCTTGGATTTACGAAACCTTTCAATACTATTTTCAAGATTAAAAAGATGTCAGATGAGTTGAGGGGTGTGTTGATTCCTATTTTTAAGAATAAAGGTATGCATTGTTGACCCATAAACTAAAAAAATGCAAAATAGGAGCGAAGTCAGTGACTCAAGCGACTGTTGGCGGGCGCAACGCGTCACTTAAATAGTCAAAAGACCTTCGATCGTCGAACGGACTGCGCCGTTATGATCGGAGCTTCAGATTTACCTAAGAGGGAGCCCCTCGCAGTCAAATCAGGCGAGAACGGTCAAAATTGGTGATTGACACTCAAAAATAATGCATAATGTTGCCCAAACGACGTTCGATCCCAAAACGGACTTCGCCGTTGTGTATGGAACATTTGAGTCACCTAAGATTGACAATAATTTCACCTAATAAAATTTGCTCGGAGAAATTAGTGCGGATCCCCAAGTAAAAAATGAGCAGATTTCGAGGAAAAACATACAAATCAAGAAAAAAATTCTATTTCTTTCATTTCTGTCATATTTGAATAATAATAATAACAATTATTATTATTATTATTAAAATAAAAAAGGACACTCGTACCTGTTATTTGGTACAGACGGTGACGCCATTCACGTCGCGTAATCCCTGCTCAAATCCTAAGATCAACTGGAAGCTTATTTTGTTCGTTTCTTTGACAAAAAGCTCCGGCTTAAAAATCCTAAACTCCTCCTTCCTCTGTTTGACTGACCTATCTGATTCTTCTTCCTCTTCACAGTCAAAAAACCCGACACCCACGTTCGACTTACATAACCTGTCGACCACAGCCTCTGACTTCCTCACATCCGATCTCCCGCAAGCTTTACACGACCCGTCAATCCCAAAGCTCGATAAATCCTTTCGATCTGCTCCAGACTGGCTGTCGGCTGCAAGCCCCTACCCATTCCTTGACCTACTTCCCTTCTTCTAGCCTACAACGATCGCGACCTCCCGATCTCTCTCACGTGCTTGATCTCACGTCTCCAGCTCTCCAAACCTTCACCCGAACTTCCTTGGACCGAACGGATCGAACCAAACCGCACCTCAACTAGCCGCAAGCCAACCTCCATCCATGACCCTTTCTGCACTAGGCCGCACATACGGCCTTCCCTTTGCCAACCAGCTGCACAACTACAGTCGAACCAGTCCCGTTCGTATATAACCTGACCCGTAGCTCGTCACGCCTCCATCTCCTATAACTGCCTGTGTCGAACTCCACCCATAGTCGGACCAACCTTTACAGCCACAATCAACTCCCACTACAGTAACTCGATCTTCTCACCTAGCCGAGCCTACCTCTAGTAAAACTCCACCAGATGCCCTTCCTGTCCACTGAACTACAGCCCCACATTTCCAAGCTAAGCCCACCTCTCCTACCAAACAACCACCTAAAACTGCATTCAAACCCACCAACTTAGCCCTTTACAATATCCCCTCAACTATAGCAACTCACAAATACAACCTCACACTCACCTCACCAGCACAATTAGTCATCTCATCCTCTCTATCTTAATATTATCAATAGTATAATTAATATTGTTAATAGTCGTGGCACGCCATAGGATCATCTATGCACGTTTTTTTTAGCATGGTGGGAGAAAACCCAGTGCGATGCTTGCAACGAGGCAGGTAAGCATTGTGCACACTTTTCTTAGTGTGGCTGGGAAAAATCTAAATACCCTTGTACGAGGTTCTATGCCTACGGGGAAAAATTGTAAATTTTCACACAGGAACCATTAAGAGACTCATGCATGTCTTTCTTGACGTGGTCGGATTGAAGAATACGGTTGTGGTATCGCCCGACACCGACCATGCATGTCTTTCTTGACATGATGGGTAGGCTAAGACTCCCAAAAATTCTCCTAAACGGGGGAGACATGTATCGGTAGGCTGTCGAAATAAGGACTAACAGGGAACCAGACTTAGGAAAATCACAGGGGACTAAATTTGAACAAAAGCAGGCAACAAAACTTGAATTAACGAGTAGCGAATCAAACTTTAAATTTTAAAAATGCATAATCATAATGAAAATACAAATGCTGAATAATAAGCCCTGGTCATTCAAATGAATACCAATGAACAAAAAAGAGACAAATGATGATAAATGAAATTACATGGGATATAAATGCCTAATTACAAACGTTAATGTAATACATTTAATGAATAATGTAACTCACCTACGAACAATAACAATTGATGTTCCTATCAATCAACTTATGGACAAGAAGGGATGAATGCAATGAACACAACAGCACGTTCATAAGCAAGACAGAGTTGGCACTAAGAGACATGCAATTGATAAGACAATTTACCTATGATTATGTATGAAGAACACAACATAATTAGAAACCAAGGGAAGGAGGTTATAGTGAAAATAATCCATTACAATCCACAGCAGTTAACTAACAGACAGGTGCACTAGTTTGCTTGTGAACGACGACTGCTAATAAGCAATGAATATAACAGGCTTCCTTTGCTCAATAGGGGTGTCAATTCGGGTCAATGGGTGGGGTTCGGGTCCAACCCAAGTTGACCCGGGCCTAAACGGGTTAACCCGAACCCAACCTGTTTAGCTAAACAGGTTAGGATTTCCAACTCAGACCCGACCCGCGTGGGTTACCAGGTTGACCCGACCCGACCCGTGAACCTGAACTTTTGCCTTCCTTAATCCTTCCGTAGGCGTAGACGCTGAGTCGCGCGGGCATGATTGTGTAATCGCGTAGGGTATGGCCAAGGCAAACACAGGCGATGACTGGTGAGGCCGCAGGTGAGGCGGAGCAGGGTTCGACTCGAGCGCGGCAAGGCAGGAGGGCGCAGTCATGTGCGGTATGCGACTGGTTATTGGACTAGGATGCTAGGTCGTGCACGTCGTGGGTGTGGTCGTGTGGGTCCTGTGGTAGGAGGGGTCGACCGTCGATCGTGCGTAGGATGAATTTTGGATGGGCGGGATTCAGATGGAGTCATCACACGGGTTAGTCGGCTCGACTTTAGGTTTTTGGGTCAAGCAGAACTCGACCTATTTTTTCAGACGGGTTAAAAATCTGAACCCGGACCCAACCCATTTTACAAATGGGTTGACCCGAACCCAGATTTTTCTGGTCGGGTTTCAGGTCGTGTCAACTTTTGACACCCCTAATGCTCAACATCAGACGGCTTGTAGATGCATGTGGCAGCTCCTATGAACATAAAATCAATGTGTAATGAACACATTCGTTTGCCTGCAAACAATAAAGCTTCTTGCAAACATACATAGTGCAGCATATGATCAACGTGAACATTTATTGACAATAACAAAAGATTTTTCGTATGCACAATAACATACCTATGGGTGATGATCAGTGACATGCAGTGAATGCAACGACACCCTTACAGTTAACAACCGTTCAATGTCAGGTAAATACATTGATCCTTCGCAAGCAGGGGCGGTCGATATGCAGCGAATGCAAGCGCCTATGAACCACTGTGAAATCTGTCATACACACAACCTATTATCTTGGAGCGAATGTGGGACTGTAATAAATGCAAACATCTATGAGCACCGTTAGAAGATTCACATTCAGTGCAACTTGCCTGCAGATGATGACAGAAAGCCCATAATGCACACAGCTGTCCCGCCTATAAGAAATGACAGTGGATGTATTACCAGTATGGTGGACTCTCTACAGGCATGAATACGATGATGGCAATGAGTGCAACACATTGCCTGCAAGAAAAAGCAATGAGCTTGTGATAAACGCAAGCATCTACAAGCCACTGTAGGAAATTCGTCATGTACATGGCTGTCCGTATACGATGACTAGTGACCTTTGTATGTCTACTAACAACCTATAAACATATTCAACAAAGTTTACAGTGCATGACAACTCGCCTGCAAGAAGCAACGAGCGACCCATAGCGCAGTGCTACCATCCGCCTACAAGCAATACTAGAAGATTCGCGTTGAACATAGTTCACCTACATGCAACAGCTGGTGGCTCCTGAATGCCTAATGCTAGAGCATGAATAGTGTTAACAAAGCTTACATTATGCGACAGCCTATTTGCATGAAGAAATAAGCGACCTGTGGCACAACGTTATGATTCACTTGCAAGCAGGAGCAGGGAATTTGTAGTAAAAACTATGGAGCACTGGTGGAGGGATCCTGATGGATCATACGACAAGTTTGCAGGCAAAAAATATGCTCCTATGGTTTAAATACTGAAGAAAATGATAGCTTGCAGAAGATGAAATGAGTTAAATACGTCACTGGATCCACAACATTCATACAAGCAAGCAGAAGGCATCCACAGGCTCTTCAAGGAAGCTCGTGCATCTTTCAAATGATCTTCACTTGCAAAATTCATCATATTTAAATATTGCAGAAAAATCCCCCATGCATTGAAATGGGCACTTATGCATTCACATCATGTATATACACGTTGAAAAATACAAAACACGTCATACAAGCATATTATACGACATGCAAAATACACAAAGTAGCAGTAATGCGCTACGCTGACATGCAAACCCTTCACGCACTGCATAAAGTCACTGAATTATCATGCAAGTGTATCATGTAGGCAAATAGGCAATGTATATGTATATTATACATGTATATCATGCAAATACATCAAGTACTATGATTATACATTAAGCTACTACTCAGTATGTCGAACACATCATATAAGATGCAACTATAAAATACCAACATACATGCATAAATGCAAAATACACAAGTATGTACGTAAGTATGTTAAAATGTAGATGAAAATATAAGTGCATATGTGAGCATGCAAATATGTCGTATACACCCATTGCACTGCATACATATAACTGCCATACAAATACATCTTGTAGGATGCATCCAAAAGTATATACCCGCATAGGCATCGGTGAGTGTGATGTATGCACTCACGTAATGTCTGAGGATACTATGCGGGTTAAGAAATGAGCTTTAGTTCAAGCCTGATCCTTAGGCGACAAATAGATAGAGTTGACATGGCTGGAATCATCGAACAAATACATGGTTGTAGTGTTGACCGGAGTATTTATTTTATACATTCATATTAGGCCTTCAAAATTTATTACAAAAAAAATTCACTAATAAAATATAAAGCCAACGACGAACCTAATCCTTTGTCAACAAGTAGACAGAGTCGATAAGATTAACCAAAATCCCCAATGATAGGCGTGTTAACAAAAGATTAACATTTAAATTTCCATAAAATACATTCAATTGACTTAACATATTCATGAACGATAATAATATTTAAAATTGAAAAAAAACGTAAAAATATTTAAAGCAAAATATATATCCATCCTTCGCAATAGTTTGTTGAGGTGGACAAATTTGAAAGCACTTTAGTTCACAAAGAGCGAATGTTTAGTTAAGAATATCACTAAGATTCATTCTCAAATCATCTATTGCTAGTAAGGATGTGGTACAAGTCCTCTATCCGGTGATTTTGCTGCAACATGGCACCATAAGTAAATGATTATGATCGAGATCATCTGACCGGGTTGTTTTACCGCCAAATGGCACCATTAAATTACGATTATGGTCAGAGCTCGTATGTCCCTTAATGGTGTTAAATCTTTGAGTAATGAATCAATAAGATATGATCGATAGGGCACAAAGCTCTTTATCAGCTAAAGTGGACTCAAATTTGCCACCTTAGGCAAATATTCACCCCATGTCTATAAGGTACCCTTGGACGAAGCAACCCATGGCTGTCAACAAAGATCCTTCGATCAGGTTGGGTTGACTACCTCCTCTGACTAAGCAGACTAGGTACCATGATAACTCGGGATGATGAAACCATGAGATCTTGATCGGGTTCGTCATCATTCACCCCACCATCCGCTTTAAGTGCACAGTTATAGAAATTTTAAATATCAAATTCTGCTGCTACTATACACTAGACTATTATGTATTTGTTTGACGATTAGCCATAATCGAAAGTTCTCTCTCATTATCGGGAGGGGTAATTAACTATAAGGGCTTGTGCCGATAGGAAATTTGAACTCAAATCATGAGGTCCTTGCAAAATGAGGGTGAAATATTTGGGTAATGTCTTATTCAAAACCCAATTTGCTTTTTAAAAATTTGCCTCGGAACCTATTTGTTAAAACTCTCTTCGACGATCCTAAAAAAAGGGGCTTCGGAGAGGCGGGGGCGCAAATTTTCGGAGCCCACACACATGTGTGCGAATTATAGATGAATTAAGCTAATGTGTCACACTTTAAAATTATGGGCGAGTTATGGAGTATATGTTATGATGTGATACTAATGTTTCTCAAAATTAATTTGGATTCATGCTTTGTATGTCTACTATGGAAGCTATACATTTATTGAGAGGTTTGATGGAGAAGTATATAGAGAATAAGGATGATCTACATATGATATTTATTGATTTAAAGAAAGCTTATGATAAAGTTCTAAAATAAGTGCTCTAGAGAGTTCTAGAAAAGAAAGGGGTTAATAATGCTTATATTCAAATCATTAAGGTTATGAGTGCAAGAGATATTACATGTGTTCAAACAAAAGGTTGTCTGACTAAGTATTTTCTTATTTCAGTTGGATTACATCAAGGATCAGCTTTTAGCTCACCCATATCTTTTTGCTTTAGTCATGGATGTTCTCACTAGGAATTTGTAAGAGGATGAACCTTGTTGTATGCGGTTTGCTGATGATATTCTTCTTTTTGATAAGACTAGAGAGGGAATTGAAGGTCAACTTGAATTATGGAGATTAATCTTAAAGTTTAAAAGCTTTTGTTTGAGTAGATCTAAAACCAAATGCATGGAGTATAATTTTACTATCAATAGATCTATTGGGGGGATTGTGACTTTGGGCAATCAAGTCATTAATAAAAGTACTAGCTTTAGATATCTCGGGTCTATTGTTTAAAGTGACGGTAAAATAGATGGAGCTACTATTAGTAGAATTCAAGTTGGGTGGTTGAATTGGAGGAATGCATCAAGCATGTTGTGTGATAGAAGAGTGCCCCTCAAACTTCAATGAAAATTCTATAAGATGATGGTGAGACCTACAATGTTTGATGACGCAGAATGTTGGCCATTAAAAGAGAAGCATAAAATTAAGTTAAGTGTTGCAAAGATGAGAATACTCAGGTGAATGACTGGATTTACTCTTATAGACAAAATGCGGAATGAGTATATACGTGAAAATGTTGGAGTAGCACTATTGACAAAAAAGATTAGAGAGAGTCGCCTTAGATGGTTTGGTCACATAAAACGTTGGCATTCTAATAACCTGGTTAGGATGATAGATATATTAGATTTGGCCTACGTTAAGAAAAGTAGAGGTAGACCTAAAAAATCTTGATCAGAAAATATTAGAAATGATATTTTTTTAATTAGATTTAAATGATAATTTGACTCTTAACAGGACATAGCAGAGAAAAAGAATTCATGTTGCCGACCTCACTTAGTGGGATGAAGGATTGATGTTGTTGTTATTGGTAATTTCTTGTTGAGTATCCATTTGAAAGGGCTTATAATGACGGCTCTAATTTAGCTGCTCTAGTAGGACTTTCCCAGCAGTTTGTAGGATCATATGTAGTTGATAAACATAAAATGTCACTTTCTTAATATTCATTCCTTATATAAAATGCATGTGATGAACTAACAAGTTTCAAAGTGGCATGACCGTTTGAGTGATAGGTGGTTCCACAAAAGAATATGAAGTGACCATTTGAGCATACACATCAAAAAATCAATGATAAGGTGCAATTGTCGAGAGAAGAATTTAGTATAGTTAATTTAGAAGAAGGCCTAATTATAATGACAAGTTAACAAGTCCAACCGAATGATTACCAACTAAATGCAAATCAGTCATCAATTTGCGGAGAATCTCATAGTTTCATTGGCCTAACAAAAATTCGCCCTTCACAGAAAAATGGAGAGGCTTATCAATTTCTGATATCTCGTTAGGAAAACTAGAATAAGCTTGCCATGGTACGTGGATGGATATTTGTGCATAGGATACTGAATATTGATGAAAAAGTGAAGGGATTAAGTTGTTTTATTTGACGGAATGAAATCTTAGATCATTCTACCACCAACAATGCAGCAAAACAGCAAGGAGGTTGAGAAGTAGGAGGCATCTATTCCAAAGGAAGGGAAGCTGAATGGTGACATAATTCGGGGCTCATTCAAGACCCTAGGTGCAGCTAACGTGGAAGAAAGAGGAGCCCGTGTTCGATGAAAAATCGGCAATAACGGAGGAGGATCCAAAGTCGGAAAAGCAACCTTGTTATCAACCTGAAACCGGAGGAAGTGATCGAGGAGGAACATAAACCCACGGAAGGTGGAAAAACAAAAAAACAACAGAAGGCGGCACTACAGCTCTAGGAGAAGGAGTGACCAACATCGAATGCATAGCATTCGGAAAAACGCCATAAGGCGTCAACGTCGAGTATTGCAGAGCTAGGGCAACCTACTAATTCGAAGCAGCAACGAAAATACAACGAGAAAGAAGCAGAAAAAGTGAACACGGCGTAGAGCGAGCTCATGCGAGCGGTCGCTCTTTGGGTGTGGCGGGCAAACAAGGGTGTCGGCAGGAACCTGACCGCGAACTCTGCTCTCATCCGCAAGGGCGACTTTGAACCCATTCATGACCTTCGTCTCGCGGGAGCGGGGGGAGCTCGATCCCGGAAGATGGGTCACTTTGAGGAAACTAGGTTAACTGGTTAAGGGCACCTAAGTCCTAAGTTAGCCAAAGAGCTTGAACTAATATAGATTCAGGCTTCGTTTGGGACGGCTTTTTTATAACTTTTTAAAGCAGCTTTTTAGTACAAAAATTTAAATAATTATACTAAAAAAATTATTTTAAGAAACAATAAAAAAGTCGTCCCAAACGAAGCCGTAGTATAAAAATGAGGTTAAAAGGTTTGTCTAAATGCTAGAGCCATGTGAAAGCAATGCATTCTGCTACTCGATGGCAATAATATTATTGTTTGGATTTGGTAGAGTAAAGCAATTATTTATCTCAATGAATCTAAATTAACGGTCAACGAAGGAAGCAAAATCTCTTATTGTATATTGATCAACGATGTGAAATTTTTTGAGCTCCAATCGTGTCGAAGATTGCTGGTGTAAATATCTTCAAACTTCAAAGTTTGCTCGAGCAAAGATCACCATCACATTCTTCATATTCGATGGATCAAATTCAGTGACATTCATGTATTTTAGTGCGAGGAAGTCGAGCTTAATATTTATTAAAGTGGGGAACTCAGACTACTAACAATGTGTTAGCATAGAGATGCGATGGTTTGAATGGGTTTTGACAAGTTCGGATGTACGAGACGTGCGAGGAGATATGGGAGGTGGTGTCACTAGGGTTGGTCTCAGCATTTAACCATGATGGTCTTGTAAGGAGATAGGGGTGGCTTAGAGTTGCATTGCACAAGAAGCAACCTTAAGAGTTTAATTTAGGTGATTAACTTTACCTAAATTAATTAAATCATTTTATTCGACTATTTATTAGGCAAACATATAAAACTAATCATTAAGATATATATAGTTAATTTGCTATATCAATTAGGGCCTTCATTAACTTGATAAGACTCTTGGTTAAGTACAGAGTGAAGACAATCACTATTCTGAATAATTTAATTCCTGCATCAAGAGAGTTAGAACAAGAAGAAATGAAGGCATAAATGATCACCGAAGAATATTTTCATGTATTCCATCGTCATTGAGCTACAGTGAACAAGTAGTTAAAATAGGAGGAAGATGACAGGGCCGTTATAGAGCAATGGCTGAAATTGATCATGAAACAGAGCATCAGACGGCTGGACTAAATGATCCTTTCTAAAAAGCTGCAGGTGCCGAACAAAATAGTGGAGAGATAAGCCAACTGATCACAATCACTTACTAATCCAGTAGAACTCATCATTTATCACAAAGAACTAATCACAATTAGGGTTAATAAATTTTAATTGACCCCAAATGTATGGATAAACACATAAAAATTAAGTTATCTTAATAAAATCATATATTTGGATCTCACATCACCCCACTAAAAAAATCTCTATTTTCAATCATCAAATGTAAGCCTTGATTTGAAGGACCAAACTTACTAGTGCCCTAACACTCCCACCTTTCGGAGTCAGTAAAAGGAGAAATTATTACGTGCGGAGTCTGGACGTAGAGTTGTGTCCGGACTCTGTGTATTTACTGAATATTTATTGAGTATTTGTTAAGTATTTTTGCTGAGTATTTACTGCGTATTTATTGAGTATTGAATACACAGTAAATACTCAGCAAATACGCAATAACTACTCATATATACTCAACAAATACGCAATAATATAAAAAATTATATTTTGACGACGTGTGAACATTTCATTGGAGTCCGGACACAACTCTACGTCCGCACTCCGCACATAATAATTTCTGCAGTAAAAGAAGCCTAATAACGTTGTCATTAAGTCAACATCTGGTCAGAACCGCCATGGGCTGTCGGGTCTTTCAGGTTGGGCCAACTATTTATCTTCTATTGCATTAAACAGGATTGCATCATTTGCATATTAGGTTAAGATGAAGTTTCCTTCTGCATAAGATAGCCTTGCTAGACAAAAGTGTCAGTAATTTGTACGCTGAATGCATTAGTTTATGAAATACTGATAAAGTGAAACAAGAAAACTATAGTGTAGAGCATAGTAAATATTCGATATGTCTGACGCAGTAGATGTTGCTATGCAAAAAAATGGGAAAAAAAAGAGAGGCATTCGCTCATTCTCTCTCTCTCTCTCTCTCCCTCTCTCACTCTCTCCACTCAATTAGTAACACATGACTGATTTTCTTTCACAAGATGCCAAATCCCTTAGCAGTCTCTTTGTTTTTCATGCAGGTTGTCATGTGCTGGCTGGAAGTGAGCAAATTCAGCTTCAAAAACAACTTTGAAAAGAGGAAACCATGGATTTTAGAACACCTTTTCATAAAAAATGCATAATAATGGATCACAATAATCTGCTAATTAGGACATTTGAAACTATAACATAACTCTCTATGCGATTTTCCTAATTAGCTTTTTGCCACTGCGATGGGTTCCTCTGTTTATTAGTCCCTAACAGCTGGTTCATGTAAAACCATAAAATTTGATATTATGTTTTCAAGCTACTGTTACTCCACAGTCTAACAAGTTTCTATTTTGTGGGGCATTGAAAAGATAAGGATAGGATCATCTTTGCCAATTTGTATATACTTTCATGATTGCAATCATTGAATCATGGCACCTTTCAGCAGAAATCACCTGACAAAAAGTTAGTGGATTTGATATGTGCTGTTTTTTGTGTAATCTTTTGCTGGTAGTAAATGATGGTGATGATTTTGGCTAATGGAATATAGGGGTATTCACACTAAGTTACTGACTTGGTGTTACGCAGCTCATTTTGATCAGTTGGTTGAGAGTTTTGGTTATGAATTAAAAGATCTGGTTTAAAGTTTATGTATTTGATGTGTGTGTGAGATTGTTTTAATTGACTTAAAAGTCTCAAAAAAAATTGAATTGGTGTACATCCTTTGAAAGTTTTAACTAGCATATGAAAAATCTCCAGTTCTTTAACTTGTGATGCTTTATTATTCTCATTTATGTTTCGTTTGGGATTGCTTTTTTACTGCTGCTTAAAGCAGTTTTTTAGAATTTTGTACTAAAAAGTTATTTTAAGAAGCAATAAAAAAGTCGTCCCAAACGAAGTCTTAGTCTTAAAAATCTTACGGTTGAGATCTTTTAATATTGTTGTTACTCTATTTTAATTGAAAGTTTAAAATACTTGCAACTGATATATATTAATAGCACTCATTCATATAAGCTTAGCTACAGAGTCGACCGCTTTTAAATTTGATTTCAACCACGGTTCACACCTTTAAAGGCCTGTAGGAGTCTCAGAAGAATAGGCATTGGTGAATGATTTTTTTTAACTAAAAGTTTAGCAAACGTGCACAAGCTTCATTAGTGTTTTAGGAACTTAACATTAAGGGGTTGTTTGGTAGCACGTTGGATTTCATTTATGTAGGATTTCGTAAATCCTCTAAATCCGGAGTTTTGAAATTCTGGAAGGGTTAATTCCTGAAAACTGTTTTGTAACATTCATGATAAATTCTATTAAATCCTGTGTGACTGTTTAGCTATAGAACGTCACAACCTAAAACGAGCGGACTCTCTTCCCTCTCGTGCCAACAAAGAGTTAACTCTGTCGAATTAGAGTATTTTGGAAATCCGGGATTTATCATGAAAATGGGTAATTTTTTTATCTACGGCGGCTTTCATTTACCGGCAGATTTGGTTTTGCATGTTAGGCCGTTTGGTTAGATTTCGCTCAAATCCGTCTCAAATCCTAAAACGAGCGGACTCTCTTCCCTCTCGCGCCAACAGAGAGTTAACTCTGTCGAATTAGGGTATTTCAGAAATCCGGGATTTATCATGAAAAGGGGTAATTATTTGTCTACGACGGCTTTCATTTACCGGCAGATTTGGTTTTGCATTTTAGGCTGTTTGGTTAGATTTCGCTCAAATCCGGCCTAAATCCTCTTACCAAACAGCCCCGAACTTGTTAGAGCTGAATACTTCTCTTATTTCGAATGCATCCGTGGACCTCAAATCTGATTTTATTTTTGTTGCAAAACTATTCTCTCCCCTCTTCTAGTAAAATGAATAGGAAAAACGAAAGAGAGGCAAAAACAGAAAGAAAAAAGTGAAGGAAGCTGCACGTGGAACACTGTTGTAGTCATTGGTACACCTGTTACCATTATGAAAATCTTTGCAATAAGTCTTGCTCTAGAACATGAGCCCCTCCAACATCGCTTCAACAAGTAGTACTAATAATTATGACATTCATCTCTGTTTTTGCATTTTTGGGGAGATTTGACAGCACCAACGACATCGTAATTGTGCTCTTAGAGAGCTTGGTTGTTATCCTCTCTATATCCATGAGCTAGTGTAAACCTTTGCTGGAAGTCATCTCCTCATTCTTCACTTTTTCGCGACCAATGAATTCTACCTACCGCAGGTGGCTTCCACTATTATGCTCGATTCCTGATTCTCTAGGCTGCATTTTAGACTATTATCCGCTATCCGCGTCGGTCTACCGGTAGCGCTGACTCGCCTGCCCACCGCTGCCGCGTCCCGTCCCATCGTAGACTCGCTGTCGTTGTCGCGTCGCGTCCCGAGTGACGATGTTATAGGCTGCCGCTGCGCCGTCCATTGGCCCACCACTGCCGGCGTTGCTGTGTCCGCGGGTCAGGTCGGGTCGGGTTGACCCGAACCCGAAGCTGGTCGGATTAGGGTCCAAAAAATCGACCCGTTTGCAAAAACGGGTCGGATTTGAGTTGACCCGAATAGTGCCGGATCAGTTCTAGGTTCAACCCAAACCCGATCCTTTACCCGAAATTAACACCCCCTATTAGGATTAGCATAAAGCATACTAAATTTGATTATAGTTGTCAAGTCAAATCCTTCACTAGAATTATGAGAATTTGTATTACATACTCTATATTAATAAATGAGAATTTGTATTACATACTCTATATTAATAATAAAATCCAACTGATGCTTGTGATACAAGTGGATCTTAATGAGAGATGCTCCTTGTCGGTTATACACAATCATAGCTCAATAACTTGCATAACATCATCCGCTGACATATCTTTATTTTTTAAGATGGAGATAGAAGCATAGTACATAAATATCTTAATAGAAGCCATCTTAGACATGCTTCGTAAGGATTTATTTTCTCCTTTTATTTGTGTGTGCGCGCTGATCATAGAAGTTATATGATCTTTGGGTGTCTATAGCAATCCCGGTCTTCTCCTTCTCAGGTGGCTTCTTTACATTTCTCAAGGACAATTGTTGCCAAATTTAAATAGTATTATTCTGAGTGATACTTTGTCCAAATATTCTTAGAATGAACAATAATATCAAACTTGCGAGTATAAACTCAGCACTTGGCCATGATTAAAAATTTTCATATATCTTCCCATTTTTTCTCCAAAAGACTCTCAATAAAATTGCAAAAATATCAATATAAGTTGATAAATTAAATAATGAAATGAAGAGGGACTAAATTACAAAATTATAATTTCTAGGAAAAATTTTGGGAGGATAGGCAAGAGGAGGAGGAGGAGGAGAGAGGTTTATGTGGTGGAAATCAAATACATTATCATAAAATCAATCAAAATAATTCTCCTCCTTATTTTAAATGGCCTACCACCTTTCACCAAGCAAAATAAGAAAGCTTTATATTTCTATAGGATTATATCATTATTTATATGTTCTAAGCTTTGAGCTAAGATACTTTATGCATTAGCTTAATTGATAATTTATCATTATATTAGTATTGTTTATCATGCAAGACTAAAATAAGCCTTCATATAACCATGTTGAGATAATTTTAAAGCATGGATGAAATTCAAATTTCATCTTAAGTTTTATCCCAATTCTTTTATTAAAAAAATTCTCAAGACTCCTTCATAGCATTTTGGGCATAACTCACTCAAATTTATCTGAGTTAAATAATTTAAAGGTTTAATTTTTTAAACTCAATATCCCACAAGTCTCATGTTCATAGCATAAACTAATTCAATTTTCATGAACCCTAAATTGTTGCACAATCATATGGACTCTTCCTAACTAAGCTTTCCTTGGAAATCTTGCATTCTTGATCCTATAGTTTGAATGCTTTATTCTTAATCTCGTGGTTTGCATACATGCACTATAATGTCATCAAGCATATTTTCATATTTGTTCTCCAAATCGCATACCCCTTTATTCCATATCAAATTATTTGGTGCATCGCCAACTTTTATGGTGCATTGTCATTGCTAAGATGACTCTTTGTCAAAGAAGATGGTTTCCTAATTTTATGATGAGGCAAATAGCCATTCCCATCGCATAATTGTTTAATGAGATTACAAGATAAATCTCAAATTATTTTTACATATTTTAGTTAAGGAAAATATAGCATGAACTAACAATCAATGAATTTGTTAGCACATAACTTTTATCGGATCATATATTATATTTGAAGCAATATATAATCAATAAATGTTATTACATACAAGATAATCACATAAAAGGAGATTAAAATATACTACTTAGCTTTGGACTGATGTCACACTAGATAAAAAAATGTGAGGATCATGAAAAAAATAATTTTTTTAAGGAAAGCTCGTAAATAAGAAAAATTATGTGACCTTTCTAAATCGAAAAGTTTTCTCTATATGTAATCTTTAATAATGATTGGTCACCCCTCTAAAATAATATAAAATGTGTCACTAAAATATAAATTTATAGCCTAGGAAGGAAGTCCGTTAATTGAGAGTAGAATGTTGATGGTGATTAAAAGAATTTGCCATTTTCCTAGAAAGAAAGGGGAAATTGATAGAAATGGTAGATGACATGATTACCGAATGAAGAATTTCCTTCTGTTATATTGAAGGAGAATTGGATTATAGATTGGTGTTGAATAACAAAAAGTTAGTTGAATTTGATTTATTAACTGGAAGAAAACTTGGTCAAATAGATTGCAATGAAAATTCATCGAGGAAGACACCATAGAGGGTAACAAAAAAAAAAAACAGTCAATATGGTTGCCTAAAAAGTGGAACAACCCATCTTCAACCTTATTTCTCAAAAATGTTCACCTACTTAGTAACAACTTAGCCATTATTATATGATAAATCTCACACCACACATAAATATACAAAACCATTACTAATGTAAAGTTCTAGTGATGCTCATGTATGTCTCTTAAGAAAAGTCATGCCAATAGGCATAATCTTCAATATCAAAGATGCCCCTAAATAATGATAAGTTTGAAACTCTCAAAAAAAAAAGTCAAATAAATACTCTCAATCACTCTAAAGCCCCTAGTTAAAGCAAGTTAAGGGTGTAGTTTTGTTGTTGAAGTGTCTTAGATGGACATAATTGACCTTGAATCCATTCAGTGAGCCTTTCACCTTGCTATAATAACCCTTAGATGATCCTAAGTGTGCAAGTAGGCCTAGCTCTAGTTTTCCCTTTTATGATTCTAAAAGAACTACTTACTCAACTCCTAAATTATTTCAGTGAACCTAGATTAGTTTGTTAGACCACTTTATCTAATGTTTACTCGTCATATCCTAATTGAGCCTAAGTAGTCCAGTGATATGAAATAGTTGGTTTTAATTAACCCTTGGCTGATTGTGGTTTATCCTAAGTGATCTTAGATGATTCTAAGGTTGATTATTTACCAGTTTAGTCTTAAACCAACCCTTTGAATTTTCGATGTAATATTTCATTTTAGGGTGAAATGTTCACATCATTAATTTCATTGCACCTTTGAATGGTATGACCCACTTCAAGGTAGGCTAGGCTCATTCATATGGTCCATTTAATTTAATAATTCACTATACATAAGAAATATAGGAGCCTAGAGTGGGCATGAGCAAATTCCCTACAGAATCCTAAACCCTTTGGATATATATTGTAGAAGTTTGTAGTGGATTATCCTTCACTCCTTTAGTACCTCTTCACACAACCTAGTCCTTAGATCTCGTATGCAAGACTTGAAGGTGGGTTCTCCCATCTTCTTGATCTTGAAAATTTTTTATTATCTTAGAAATCATTAATTAATCCCTTCAATCACATGCCCATAATATCATTTGAAAATACTTGTCTAAAAATATTGAAGTTTGCTTAAATTACTTTATCTAATTCAACTACACCTTCACAATCTTCGTATCTACTGTAAAATTTGAAGAAATCTCACAAGGAAAGCCTAAGGAAATCAATAATGGCTATTCAAGAAATTAAGACATTAATAGTGTGTTGGGAGTGATATATACTTTTTTTTTTGGACAGTTAAAGGATTCAAGCCCGGGTGAGATAGGAGGAACGTGTTCCGTCGATCACTCGGCCGCAGACCCGATCTCAGAGTGATATATACTTTGATATGGATATATATATATATTCATTAAATGAATATTTGACTAAAAATGCATCAATGGATATTATGTCAAATATATATATTAAAAGGCATATAAAGTAAAAGTTTCCAAATAATATAGTGCTATTGGATGTGCATATAAATGTGTTTGAAGAGCATTTTACCACACATATTTACTTATTAATCTTTCGATACCCATTCTTAGGGAAGGTCAATTAAAGAAGTCCTTCCCATTCCACGAAAATCAATTAGAAATGGGACGAATGGGTCGTAGGGCGGTGGGGGGAGTTTTGAATTGAATAAAAGGAACTATTTCTTGAACAACAGCAGTCAAGTGCTTTAGTAGGCTTTATTATTAGGGTTTCAACTTTCAACAGTCTTCGGCTTCTGAGAGTGTGCTGAGAGGGAGACGGAGAGGGAGAATGAGTGCTTTGGAGAAGGAAATGGAGGGATTGACTTTGGATGCTTCTGTGAGAAACCCAAGATGCTTCATGGACATCAGCATTGGCGGAGAGTTGGAAGGTAGGATCGTGATGGAGCTCTTCGCTGATGTGGTGCCGAAGACGGCGGAGAACTTCCGTCTACTCTGCACTGGTGAGAGGGGTATTGGCCCCAATACTGGCGTTCCTCTCCACTTCAAGGTTCGGTGTTTTCAGACCCTTTATTACCTGTCTTTGAGTTTGCGATCAGAAATAGTCTCTTGGTTTAGTTTGTTTAGCCCTTATAAGATAGAGATGCTTGGATTATGAATCTTTGGCGTCGTCTTGAAATTTTGGCGATTGTCTGGTTTTGTTCATGCTTTATAGCATATTTTTATTATCTCTTGCTGTTATTCTGATGCCCGGATATGTTGTGAAACCCTCGTTTGTTTTATGTGGTTACAATGGTGGATTATTTTGCTTATGGACGCTGTGAAGTATTGAAATTATAAAGGGGCTTTAAATTCTTTTCTATGAATGTGAGGGTTATTGTTGTGAGACTAGTCTGGAGAAAGTTTCTTTTACATGTCCTGGTATGTAGTTGCTCATGTTTAAGTTCTGAGTGCATACATGAATGTTCAGCCACTAATGCGCGGCAGTTGGTTTCATGTTTTTTTCCATATTTTTTATACAGTGTTAGGTTTTAAGCCTCTTATTTGTACTCCGTTCAAGTTATTAAATTGGCTTCCTACTACATGTACTGATTAGTGACTTTTTTTTCCTGGTTTTCTCTTTGCATTTAATTTTCACTTATGGTTGTGTTAATTTGTTATCTTTTTTCTCCAGGGTTCACGTTTTCATCGTGTGATAAAAGGTTTTATGGTTCAAGGTGGGGATATTTCTGCTGGTGATGGAACTGGAGGAGAATCAATCTATGGTTTGAAATTTGAGGATGAAAACTTTGAGTTAAAACATCATAAGAAAGGCATGCTGTCAATGGCAAATGCTGGGCCAAACACAAATGGGTCACAATTCTTCATTACTACTACACGAACACCTCATCTTGATGGAAAACATGTTGTATTTGGGAAGGTATTGAAAGGTATGGGAGTAGTTCGCTCAGTTGAGCATACCCCTGTTGGAGATGGTGATTGTCCAATTGCCGATGTCATAATTTCCGACTGCGGAGAACTTCCTGAAGGTGCTGATGATGGAGCTATAAATTTCTTCAAAGATGGTGACATTTATCCAGATTGGCCTGCTGATCTTGATGAGAAACATGATGAGGTTGCATGGTGGATAAATGCTGTGGATGCTGCCAAATCTCTTGGGAATGAGTACTACAAGGTTACTTGTTTGATCTTGCATTTAGCTTGAACTTTTGCTGTTATTTTTTTCATCTTTTTTAATGTTTTGATTTTACCGATTAACTAGTATTTGCTTTAATGGAAGGTCGATTTCTCTCCTTGATAATGTTTCTCCAGCTTCATCGCGGATAATACTTGACGTGCTTTTTGAGATATATTTGATTGCTTCTTATATCAATTATTTCGTAGCAGAAAATACTTTTGTTCATATCTGTTTGTGCTTGCAGTTTTTCTGATGCCTTATTACTGATCTGGTACTCCTAAATTGCCCATTTTATGCAGAAAGAAGATTATAAAATGGCTGTTAGAAAATATCGCAAGGCATTGCGCTACTTGGATGTCTGTTGGGAGAAGGAGGAAATCGATGAAGGCAGGATGTTGGGTTTTTATTATTTTTTTACCAGGGAATTTTTAAATTATTCTTCTAACATTTCTGTTTTTATTTTAAAAAATTTTTATTTTTATTTTTGATGATTTCCAGAAAAAAGTTTGTTATTGCGGAAGACAAAATCAGTGATACTCACTAATAGTTCTGTAAGATTTTTTTTTCTGCGATCTTTGAACAAAGTACTGTGATCCAATTGTATTAGCATTTAATTGCAATGCAAACATTTTTGAAAATCTGAATTTGATGATAGATGGGAATATTTAATTGTGATGCTAGTACACGAATGATCTATTATTATTTGCCTTGGAAGTTTTCACGACCATATCATTTCAAACTTTTTGTGCCGTTGTTTTCACTTTTTGATTTATCAAAAAATCCCAAATGTGATTCACTAAATTGGAATTATTCAGAATAGATTAGTTGGCAGGTATACTGAATTTTTTATGATTATTAACCACTGTAGTGGATGCCTCGTGTTTGGGCAAATCTGTAAAATCTGCAAAATTTTGCTCAGAAAAACACTGCTAGTTAGCCTGTCCATGCTATATTTAGTTTCCTTTGAGAACTAATTAGTTGAATGCTTTTTGACATAAACGCTTTGATGTAATCTGCTTTTAACTGGTTGCGCAGCATGGAGAATTGCTTACGTTGTGCACCTTCATAATCAGCAATGATAGTTTTATCTTTTGGTAGAATTGATTGATAATGGGTTGTTGGTACTTATACTAATTATGTATTTAATGAAACTTTTGAATTGATTCTTTCAGTACTAGCACTTCCCTTGTACTTTGGATGTTATTTTGTGTGGTAAATTAGCTTAAAAAAAGATTTTTCTTAGCGCATGGGCAATGAAAATAAAGAATGCAAATTTTAGAGTGTTCTGTTTCGAGTAGCAGCTGCACCTATTGTGATTAAATTTGAAATTTGATTGATTTATCCATATTCTCTTATCAGACTATTACTGAATTGACAATTTGTTTTTAATTATTTATCATTTTCATTCATATACTTTTTAGTTACACAACCTTCAAGCCGTGATTTCTTCTGATATTGTTAGCATTTCAGATTTTGTTGGCATATTAGTTCTTTTCTAGCTGAAGGATGTCTCGGTCATTTCATCCTCTTTATGATTTTTTTATATAATCTTTAATTGTAGGCCTGCAAGGTCAAATTGGGAGACTTGAAGGGAGCTTTGTTAGATGCTGATTTTGCCATTCGTGAAAGAGAAGGCAATGCCAAAGCGTATTTTCGGCAAGGTCAGGTTAGTGTCCATGATCAATTATATTCTTTGCGTTTCCGGAAGTTTCCGGAAGTTCAGTGACGTTTTTCCTTGTGATTTGATATTCTATGAATTTCCCAATGGTTCTCCCATTGATATTTAGCTGGAATTTGTTAATCTTGTAGGCATATTTTTCTAATAGATGAATCTGTCTAAAATTTCCTACTTCAATGCAATGTCAATTTAATTATTGCTGCTGCTTTCTGTATGTTAGCGTGCCTGGGGAGCCATGATATTACTACGCATGGCAATACAATTTGACTCATACAGATAAATGAACTGGGAAAACGTATAGAAAAAATGCTAAACAGAGAAGAAAAAAAAGTTGAAAAGATTTATTTGAGCAGAGAGAGATCACAAATTTCTTCTTTGCACCTGAAGCTGTAATAATAACAAATTATCTCTCTTGCCGTCGTATAGACTTTACTCCATATTTCTTCCTTCTGTCATTTCTATTAGAAGCCAAATTTTTGTGCTGTTTTCTTTTTTCAGTGAGCTGTGCCTTTCCATCTCTAGCATGATGCGTTAAAGAATACCATGGTAATACATCTTGGTACTGTTCTTTGCTAAAGCACTTAGAATCCAAACTTTGGTAACTATTTGTATTATCAGTATGTTTTTTGTGTAGATTACCAATGTATACCAGCATTCACCCTATTAAAAAAAGCACTTGATACTTTGATTGTGATGTTGATCATAATTGGCCTAAAATATGTGATTGTATGCTTGGATATTAGTTTTTGTAAAAAGTAAAATATCTTGATTGGCAGTACCTTTATACCAAATATGACAGACATGATATTGGAAAATGTGAACACCTACTTATATGTTCTTAGAGCTGGAACTTCAATGCTATTATTTTGGGCTAACCATTTCCAGTGTTACACTGTCATAGATATATTTTTTAGCCTAATTTGTGATTCACCATATGGCGTTAAACTCTCCTTCACCAGCTGGACAGATTATGCATGGCTGTTGTACTTAGAAATTGCATAACTTTGATGACATGTAAAATCAAGAAATAAAAACAATTATAAGTTAAATTGAACACCATGGCCTGTTGAGATGTAGACTAGCAGTACACCTATGGATTCTAAGAAGAAATTTGGAATAGAAAAGGAGGGGGTTCCAATAGATAAAGGAAGATATTAACGTCTGGTAGGAAAGCTTATATACCTCTCCCACACCCATCCAAATATTGGGTTTGCTGTGAGCATGGTGATCTAATATATGAGTAATCCTATGAAGGTGCATATGGAGGCAGTATATCAAATCTTGAGATATCTCAAGAACACTCCTGGAAAGGGGCTATTGTTCAAGAAAAATAAAGATAGGAAATTGATCATTTATTCTAATGCAGATTGGGAAGGAAGCCAGGTTGACAGTCGATCGACCACAGGATATTGTTCATTTGTGTGGGGGAACCTAGTGACATGGAGGAGCAAGAAATAATCTGTTGTTTCCAGAAGCAGTACATAATCTAAACTGAGAGCATTAGCAGTTACTATTTGTGAGGATATTTGGATCATATAAGTATTGATTGAATTGGGAATCAAGATTGAAGGCACGATAAAGTTGAAATGTGACAATGAAGCCGCAATCAGCATGGCCAAGGATCCAGAACATCATGACATAACAAAACATGTTACCATTGTTAGGCATTTTATATCTGAGAAAATAGAGAACTTAGAAATTTAAGTGTATATACCCCAACTCATGAACAACTTGCCGATGTTCTAACAAAGGCACTATCAGGCTCTCTACTTGATAAGTTTGTTTGCAAGTTAGGATTGTACAACCTATACAACCCAACTTGAGGGGGAGTATTGAATCTCATGACAAGGAGGGGGCCCACGGCTTTGATAGGTTAGCAATCCATGGGCTGCAATCATGGGTTGCAATAGGAGATTTCTTCTTCTGGCACCAAGATCTGTGGGATATAATTATTAGAATCAATTAGATTAAATAGCTTTTCTCATTTGTTTATTATAATTAATTAGATTAAATGTCTTTCTTTTTTTGCTTATTCTCCTAGATTGTGTATATATGTAATGATTCCAAGGAATAAAATTCGAATTGAATTTCCCCTAAACAATTTCTTCACTTGTCAATTGAAAATTTTGGGGCATTTTGATGTCAAGCTTGTCTTCAATTTATCTAATATAACTGTATTTGCGAACCTATTATTAATGCCTTTGATTCTTCTCTTCTTCTATCTCTTTGCGAATTCACATTCAACACTTCGCTAGATTGTTCTACACATTTGTTCCAAAAGAAATGTTAAATGACGAGATTGTATATACTGCTGAAGATGGATACCATTGGTATCTTGTGCAATGGTGTGATATCTTTAGTTATGATGATGATTGATGGCTTAATTTATTGGAAACACAATAGCTATTCCCAAATTTGATTGATGAGTATTAAATTCTCAATTGTGGGAGTTGAATTTTTAAAGCAGAGCAATATGTGATGAAAATCTTAAAACTTATAGTTGAAAATACAAACCATATGTGTTAAGATGAGCAAATTGATGATCAAAATGGTGTTTGTACTTTGTTTTCTATTAAGTAATTTTTTTATTTCATGAAAATCATTATGAGGATTTCTATGGAGGATGTTTGTTTCTTTTCCCTGATTTGGTTCTCAAGTTTGTCCTATTATTTATCCAACTGCTTTCTAATTCGTGTAGCATTGATTTTTGTTGGGATTGCTAATGTGGTTTTCAGTTGGGTTGATAAATTGCTAATTAGGCTTTAACTGAATATGGCTGTTGGTTATGTATTGAGCATGATTTGGTTCATTTTATTTTTTGGGATGAATCTCTATTTGGTTTTAATTCGCTTTTTTTTTTCTGTTAGCTTTTAATGGACCATGCTATAGCTCTTTGTGTTGATGGGGTTGGGCTGTAATTTGAGCTGCTGTTGGTTCCCTGGCTATTTGATTTAGCAGTTGACTGACGTTTTTTTTGCGGCAGCATTGTTCGTAACTGCTGATTCGTCGGTTGGTGTGACTTGGAATTACTGTTTCTTCGAAGCCTTCTATTTGCTGTAAATTGTGGTTTTTGGGCATGCTTTTAGTGTTGGAAAATTTTTTAATTCCTTCACTATCGAAAATTGCAATTTCTGTATTGTAGCATTGATGCATGAATTGTTGGCTTTTGGATTCAATGAAATTTTCTGTTTCTATTTTGAGAGGAATTTTTATGCTTACAAAAAAAACTTATATGATTATAAATGGTGGATACCTGAAGCATGTAAAGGATATTCTTAATGACCATCCCGAGTTATTTTTGTTTTCCATCTTAACTTAATGAGCGATTAGATGTGATTCTTTGTTGCCAAGTGGAAGTGGTTACCATTAAGTCTTGAGGGAAGTTATCTCTGGTACTTGCGAATGGCTCTGATTAACATTCTAGTGATTTTATTCATAGAATCTTTTTTTTATTTATTTAGTATTTCAGTAATTTTCCCTTTTGTGTGATGAAAATTGTCAGAATTTGTACAAACAGGACTTTATGATTTTGATGTATTTTTTCGTTGATGGGTGATCTTCCTTGGTTAAAAGAGAAGTATAGTATTAAGTTAAGTATTGCAGAGATGAGGATGCTCAGGTGGATGAGTGGCTTTACTTTTAGAGATAGGATACGAAACGAGAATATGCATGAAGAGGTTGGAGTAGCTTCAGTGGAATATAAGATTAGAGAGAGTCGCCTTAGATGGTTTGGTCACATAAAATGGTAGCCTTTCGATGACCCGGTTATGAGAGTAGATGCATTAGATTTGACTTATGTTAAGAAAGGTAAAGGTAGACCTAAAAGGACTTGGTTAGAAAATATAGAAATGACATTTCTTTATTAGATTTAAATGATAATTTAATTTTTAATAGGATAACATGGAGAAAAAGGATTCATGTAGTTGATGCCACATAGTGGGATAAAGGCTTGATGATGTTGTTGTTGTTGGGTGATTTTCCTAACTTTCTATTTGTACTATTATTAAATTATCACCTGACTTAATTTTGCATGTTTTTTTGTGGTTTCATCGAAAGAGTGAATTTTTTCAGTTGATGGTTATGAACTATGAATGTCTTTGTGTGCATGATTTTTTGTGCATTTCATTCTATATTTATTTCTAAAAAACTCTAGATACTAAAAAGTCTTGTATCGAAGAACCTATGGTCCTAGTATTCCGCTGGATGTCAATATCCCTTAACTTAAAAGCAAAACTAGATGGTAGAGTGGATCGAGGGTGTTAGTTGAATCAAATTGAAGGCAATTACTGATGTATTGGTTAAATTGATAGATTATTTTTGTGAGATTTGTTATCAATTTTCCTTAAAGCACAATTGTATGTAATTAAATTTATAGGTTGTTTTGCAAGATTTGTTTGCTTTCCTTTGAAACACAAATATTTCAGCTGTTTGTCTTTTTAATGCCTCTAAAATCTCTTAGGCACACATTGCCTTGAATGACATTGATGCTGCCGTAGAAAGCTTCAAGAAGGCTTTGGAACTTGAGCCAAATGATGGTTAGTGTTACTTCTGTGCTTTAAGAAATCCCTCGTTTTTCAAGTGAGCTGTTGTATTTATTTGAAGGACATTTCTCTGTGTACTTCATGAAATCTCTCAAAAGTGAGCCGTTCTTTTTTGTTCCCTTCGGGGACGTTTCTTATTGCAATTTAAAAGTCAGCCGCTTCTTTTATATTTCATTTTTCTTTCAGGAGGTATAAAGAAAGAGCTGGCTGCTACAAAGAAAAAGGTATTGTTAGGCTTTTTCTGGTGGTCGGAAACTGTTCGGTTTCCTATTTATTCTTCTATAATTCTTTACAGATTGCTGATAGGAGGAATCAAGAGCGAAGGGCCTTCGCAAGGATGTTTCCAAGTTCTGCCAAGTCCGACCCCACTAATGAGGTTAGCTTTTCTTGCTTGTAAATTTCAATCAAGTTTATTGTTCAAAAAATTTCATCAAGTAGCCTATCAATGAAAGCTTCAAAGAAAGTTTGCAGTTTACTTGTTCTTCTGAGTGTTTTTCTTAATTAATTTTTTTTCTTTTTGTAGGACAAAAATCAATGAAAAAGAGTTCATTTTGAAACTGTCGGAAGTTCTTTAAGATGAAAGAAGTGCTATACAAAAGTTCAAAGTCAATTTAGTTTGATGATGGAATTTCCTTAATTTTCTCATTTTGATTTTTCTGGCAGATTTCTCGTCCGAGTGTCGATCATTTTGTTTTGTTGCCCCTCAGTTGTGCTGTTTTTAGAGGAACAATTGCAGGTGCATTACTGCATGTGCATGTTTTATATTTGAGAGTTTTCTTTTTATACGGGCTGCTTTCTAAACATTTAGTCCTTATCTGAAACTCAAACAGTTTGAACTTTATTCATAATTAAAGTTGGTTTTGGGTAGCTTAGCATTTTGTAGCTTGTTCTGGGTAACTGCATTTCCATTACTTTTTTTTGCCCCCTCAGTTTGTTTCATGTAATATGAATCTGCTTGATGTTGGTCATGGATTTTCAGTTACATTTTTATTCATTTGTCAAACTTTTGAGTCATCCATTTTATTGATAGAGATGAAAATTTTGTTGACTCATTACACAACAACAACAACATCAAGCCTTTATCCTCTTGTGTAGGGTTGGCTATATGAATCTTTTTTCTCCATTGTGCCATGTTAAAAGTTAAATTTTTATTAAATCTAATAAAGAAAGGTCATTTCTAATCATTTCTAACCAAGTCTTTTGAGGTCTACCTAATATATCTACTTTTCTAACTGGGTTATCGGAAGATCGCCGTTTTATGTGACCAAACCATCTAAGACGACTCTCTCTAATCTTATCTTCCGTTGGAGCTACTCCAACCTTTTCATGTATATGCTCATTTTATATTCTGTCTCTAAAGAGTAAAGCCACTCATCCATCTGAGCATTCTCATTTCTGCAACACCTAATATTATGCTTCTCTTTTAATGGCCAACATTTTGCACCATAAAGCATTGCAAGGCTAACCACCATCTTATAGAATTTTCCCTTAAGTTTGAGGGGGACTTTTCTATCACACACTCGATGCATTTCTCCACTTCAACCATCCAACTTGAATTCTACTAGCCATCACTCTGAACAATAGACTCAAGATATCAAAAATGTGTACTCTTATTAATGACTTGATCACCCAAAGTCACAATCCCCCTCACTAGAACTATTATTGCTAAAATTATATTCCATATATTGAATTTTAGATCTACTTAAACGAAAGCCTTTAAACTCTAAGGTTGACCTCTATAATTCAAGTTTACCTTCAACTCCCTCTCTAGTCTTATCTACAAGAAGAATATCATCAACAAAAAGGATACAGCAGGGTACAACCTCTTGCAAATGTTTAGTGAGAACATCCATGACTAAAGCAAAAGAATATGGGCTTAAGGCTGATCCTTGATGTAATCCAACTGAAAATAGGAAAATGTTTGGTCAAACCATCTTGTGTCTGGACACAAGTAACAACTCCTGCATACATATTCTTAATGACTTGAATATAAGTATTTTTAACCTCTTTCTTTTCTAGAACTTTCCATAGCACTTCTCTTGGAACTTTATTATATGCTTTCTTTTAAATCAATAAATATAATATGTAGATCCACCTTATTCTCTATATACTTCTCCATCAAACATCTCAATAAATGTATAGCTTTCATAGTAGACCTACCCGGCATGAATTCAAATTGTCTGAGAAATGTTAGTATCACGCCGCAATCTATGCTCCATAACTCTCTGCCATAGTTTTAATGTATGACATATTAACTTAATTCTTCTATAATTCGTACAATCTTGTGTATCACATTTATTCTTAAAAATAGGAATAAACAGACTCATTCTCCACTCATCTGGCATCTTTTTAGTCTTCAAAATAATATTAAAAAGTTTAGTAAGTCAAGAAATTTGTTCTTCTCCTAAGCATTTCCATGCCTCTAGTGGGATATCATAAGGTCCAATTGCTTTTTCACACTTCATTTTATTTAAAGCATCTCTAATTTCGATTTTACTAATACGTCGATAAAAATAAAAAACTTTATTTTCATTTAGGGTGTTAAGGTCACTAAAGTCAATCACATTCTCATAATCTTCATTGAATAATTTATTAAAATATCTCATCCACCTTTACTGAATATCTTATTCTAGTAAAAGTATTTTTTGATCTTCATTCTTAATACACTTCACTTGAATTATATCCTTACTATTATTTTTTTGTTTGGCTAACTTATACATACATCTTTTGCCCTTCTTTTTATCTAATCTATTATATAACTTATTAAAAGCTAAAATCCTTGCATTGCATATTATTTTCTTAGACTCCTTACGAGTCCTTTTATATCTTTTCCAATTATCAAAATTTTTACATATAAACTAATTTTTATAACAAAATTTCTTATTTTTTTATCTTTTCTTGAACATTTTGATTCAACCACCTACTATTAGGAGCTTTTTCCTTTGATAATTCAAGCACATCTTTTATAACATTCTTAATATTACTAGTTTTTTTTTTCACATAACATTAGTTTCCTCATACATAGAAAAAAATCTTAAGATCTAGTATCTTATTCTCAAAATTATTTTTATTAATATTTTTTAAATGCTCTCATCTAATCCTAGAATAATATTTTACTTTATTTGTTATTTTCTACCCCTTTCATCTTAAGTCTTAAACTAATAAGCGATATTTGGTACATAAATTTTTATTTGGAATAACTTTACAATCTAAACGATCTATTTTTTTAATAAGAAAATAATCAATCTTAGTTTTATTATATTCATTCTTACAAGTGATTAGATGCTCATCTTTTTCTTAAAAAAAATATTAATAATTATAAAATCATAAGCTAAAGAAAAATCTAATATGTTTTTGCCACCTTTATTAGTCACTTCAAACTCATAACCATCATGAATGTTTTTAAAATCATCTACTTCTTTACCAATATATCCATTTAAATCTCTTCCAATAAATTTTTTTTTAAGAGGTATTTTTGTATTAATTCTTTTAAATCTTTCGAAATTTTAATTTTGAACCCATATCTAAACTTACTTGAGGAGCATAAACAATTATAATATTAATAATATTAGCATCAACAACAATTTTTAAAGTTATAATTTTATCTCCAATATTATTAATTTTTACAATTTTTTATTATTTTATTATTTTATTATTTTTTAATAATTTTTACAATATTATCATTTAAACTCATCTATAATCACAATTATACCCATTCTAATACGACTTTTACAAGAATACTAAAGTTTAAATCCTAAATTATCAATCTTCTTAATATTCTTTCCAACCCATTTAATTTCCTGAATGCATAGAATATTTATTTTCCTATGAAACATAATATCTATTAATTTCATTAATTTACTTATAAGGGTACTTATATTTTAAGTTTTTATCCTAATTTTAATTTAATGGACTAGCTTCTTTGCTCACATCCTTCCATGATGTAGGAACCCTTGCCTATTTAACACTGCACCCGGGCGTCGATTCAGCAGACCTTGCACACTTGTCGCTATATTCAGATCATACGAGTCACTTTTAGGGAACGCTCTAGCATTAACACAATATATTAAATGATTCATAGCATGATTATTCGACAAATTTTATGCTAGCTATCGAGTATCTAATGTAGCTCTCCATCTTGTCATCCAGAGTTTAAGACTTGGCAACGGCAGTGTGTTGACTCATTACACTAAGGAAATAATTTTGTATAATCACATTGAATGGCCTTATTCAATAATTTTTTTACAGCTTTATTTGGAAATAATGACATCATAATTTTAATTTATGCAGAAAACAATATTTGCATATGCACTTTTATCACCTCACAGCTACTGACTCACATAATCCAAAATATTGGATTAAACAAACACTAATGCAGCATCGATATAAGAAAAGAAACACAACCATTCATGATAAATGGAGCTCAGTTTATTAATTACATTAAAAAAAGTAACAAATGATAAATTACTTACATTCCACACTCACAACTCAACTTTACATAGGACAGATATGTAAATTTATTTATATCCTCTATGGCATGAATCTGTATAATAGATCACATTACAAACACAATATAACATAAAAAGATCACAATAAAAAAAGGTTTATGTTCTTGCCAAATGGAAGATTGATTAATCAGGACCATGTTGAGCAACCTTTTATAGCAAACTTGCTTCCACCCTCCAAGCTTTCCCTGTAAACCAGGGTCCATTTTTCGAAACTACAATCAGTGAAGTCATAATAGCCTCCATGGAGAGAGAGCACTGCTTCAGTCACTCTTTCCTCAATCCATGGGTATGTCAATAGGTTCAGCAGTGAGCCGTTAATTGATTCCTAAACCAGCAGAAGAAGATTCTTTAAAGAATTTGAAATAGATAACGGTGTGGCTAAATTATCAAGTGATAATGGCTAATCTCTATGCTGAATGATGATTAAGTAGTCAAATCAACAAGTGATAATCCGGGATTATTTTAAAAAAGATAAAAAAAAGCTCAGTTAAGAGTTCCAATCAAATAAAATTAACATAATAGAATATACTGATTTATATCGATAGCCTAATTAGGAATCTGACGAACGCAAGCGATCTTTTTTTTTTTTTCAAAATTTTACTGCAGCAACAGCTTTTAAAGGGCAATTAGGACATCCATGCTTAGGATAAAGGCAAGCATGCTTACAACGTGGAGCAAAATCTTGAAGGTTCATGTGACAAGTGAATGTAATGAGGTGTACTACTTATAAGCGTTTCAAGGCTGCGACATGCCACAAATTATCAGTGACGATATTAAATATTATTGTTTTAAGGAGGATGCATGATCTTGAGTTAGGCACCAAAAGGAAGGGTAGTCTTCCCGAGAAGACCGAACTCTCCCTAAGAGGAAGTGTTCCCAATAGATGAGCTGTCGAGGGGATTCCTGAGTAGTCTGCCAAGAAGAACTGATAGGTGAAGCGATGATCAATTCAACCACAATGACTGTTAACACATGTAACTTGGAGATCACATTATGGGCTTGGGCAACTTTTGTGTGTCACGACCCGCCCCGATAAGTTTGAATTAACGATGCGAGAAACAGACGGTCGTACTAAAAATTTAAAACCTTCATTCCAAAGTAACATATCATAATAATCATCCAAGCAAGTAAGAAAAAACCACTAATTCCAAACAATATTTTATTTCATCAATAAACATGTACATATGAATCTACTACAAAGAGTACATATTATTCTATCACATGACATCAAAAATAACAAAAAGAGAACCTGTCTCTTGGCGCTTCCCTATGATAATAGGTGAACGGCTATTTGTCAGCCATCACAAATTAACGGACTGTCTTAAAAAATATCCTACGACTAGGGTGAGCTAAAGCTCAGTAGATAACATGCTATTCTATCAATTTCAGAAAACAAGATAAAGAAATACATTATGCATGCTAATTTCATGATGCAGTGCAGTGATAAACTAAAGAAAGAAACAGTAAACATGTCATGCAGTAGTAACTGATGTGCCTAAGTCTGTATGTCATCCTATATGACCGTTTTACTTTTTATATATCTACAACATTTTACATTTCATATTTTTTATGTTTTCTTTTATACTCTTTATGCATATAAAATATTACAACAGTAACGCAGTATTAAATTTGCACTGATCAAGTACACATTTAATTGGTCATTTCTTTCATTATCTGTCTGCTCCGAGGAGCCATATTTTTCCTTTACCATTTTCCTTTATCTTTTTTCATTTACCATATTGATACTCCGTGCTAACATACACATGCAATCATACTGTAACTATCGTAGGAGGGTAGTTAACATTCCATTCAAGCACATATCCCTACCTAATGTAGCGTTTTCATGCATTTCTATATGTAGACATTTTAAAAGAAATGAATTCTTTTATGATAAATGGATAAAATGAACATTATGTTATATATGATATCAGGGATAATTTTTATGTGTAACAAGCCTGTTAAGATATTATTTGATACGGGAGCTTCGCACTAATTTATTTCAGAAGAGTTCGTTAAATCTATCAATATATCTCCTTTAATTATGCTCAAGTCATTATTAGTAATAATGCTAAATGGAACTCGTATGGAAACAAATAGAAAATGCCATGTGTAATTGACTATTGGTGATAAAGACTTGAAAGCAGAGCTCAGTATATTACCACTATCTAAGTTTGATATAATCTTATACATGAATTGATTATCTTGCCACTTCGTGACAATGAATTGTAACAAGAAGGAAATTAGATTTCATATGCCAGGAGACAGAATTTGTTAGGTAATTGTAAAGGGTTAAAAAGGGTAAATTATAGGATTAGACCAAAATTTATATTTTAAAATTTAGGGTTTATTTAAAATTTGAAAATAATGATATTAAAAATGCTAAATTAATGAAAAAGAACTATGGTTAATGTTGGGTAATAGAAATTATATTCTTTTAGGTGTTGAAAGTGGGAGAAGAAAGGTGCCGAAAGGATAAATGGTGATTTGCACACGTTCGTTTGCAATACAGCATGCAAGTGATTAGCGTGAGTTGTTTCATCTGGAGAGTATACCAAAATTTCATCTATGAATAGAATCACGAATAAATCTAAAAATGGCTTAAAGATTCTATTTATGAGGTCCATAAATACAGCAGGAGCATTTGTAAGACCAAAAGACATCACCACAAATTCGTAATGCTCATACCTGGTACTGAATGTAGTCTTTATTATATCTTCTTCCCTAATCTTGAGCTGGTGATACCCTGGCCTCAAATCAATCTTTAAAAATACAGAGGCATCTTCCAACTGATCAAATAAATTATCAATTCTTGAGAGAGGATATTTATTCTTCACTGTTAATTTGTTCAATTCTCTATAATCTATATAAAATCTTAAGCTTCTATCATTCTTCACAAAAAGCATAGGAGCACCCCAAGGTGAGGTATTAGGTCTGATAAATTCCTTTTCAAGTAATTCTTATAACTAATCTTTCAATTCCCGCAGTTCTTTTATTGCCATTCTATAGGAAGCTTTAGCAACAGGTTCAACTCCAGTACTTAGTTCAATAGAAAAATCAATTTCTCTGATTGGAGGTAAGTCAGGTAACTCATTTGCGAAAACTTTTGAATATTCCTGCACAATTGATATATCTTTCAATTCTTTTACTTCCTTTGTCACATCCTTAACATAAGCCAAAAAGCCCTCATGTCCTCTCCTCAATAATATTTATTAAGGTATTCTCAAAAAAATTGAATTTCAGAAAGTCTTAATTTTGAAATTTTCAAAGATCTTGGAAGAAAACAAAAATTAAGGTTTAGAACTCACCATTAAGCTTCCCTAAACATTCTCCTTGTAAAAAAATTAAAAATATGAAAAACCCTAGATTTTCAACCTAAGAAAATCTAAGCGAAAAGAAGAAAATTTTTTGTTTAGGAACATACCTTCTTTCTTAAGACTTCCCCTTCGATTTCCCCCAAAAATCGCCGCCAGAAACTGCCTGTCACCGCTCACCCTAAGCACTTGTCGCCGCCCTCTCCCTCTCTTACGTTCGGCTGAACAAGAAAGCACGCATGGAAGTGTAGGGACCAAAGGTTTCGGTCCTTTTTTGGCTTTGTGGGCAGTGGGGGAAAGGCTAAATACGCATGTGCCCTTGCATGCTTAAAGTTTATTTAGAAAAGGATAGGTTATTTAGTAATTAGCCCTTAAATAAATTTTACCAATTTTTAATTTCAAATCCATGCAAAATTAATCCCAAGTCATTTATACCAAAGCGATCGAAATTTAATGTAGAATTTTATAAAATTTGTTTCGTCGAATTCTGACAATTCAAAAATTCGTCTATTTTCGTCATGATGCGTCGCAACGCTACGATTTGACATTTTTGGGTTTTACATTGTGGGTCACCACATTAAGTGTTTTTTACTTCACAACATCCATCAACAAATGAGGAAGCAAAATCAAATGTGAGTTGATGTGAAATGAGAAAATGTTGAGGTTGAATTAATCATGTTCCTGCACTGCCAAATAAGGAAAATTTGGGCAAACAAAAAGGGCAACTATTAATTGTGATGGAGGACATGGCGGAGAAAGAGTTGGCTAGGACAAAACAGAGGGGTGTGAAAAAGAACCTGGGGCTCCATATGAGGTATTCAATTTTTCGGTAGAAAAGGTTGAATTTGATTAAATGATTCATATCAAGATTGTTTGACAATTTTTATGCTGACTGTCAACTATCTAATGCAACCCTACACTTTTCTCATACAGAGCTTGAGACCTAGCAATGTCGGCTTTCTGATGACCAGGTTAGCACAGTAGACATATTAGATCTGGCCTATGTTAAGAGTGGTAGAGATAGAACTAAAAAAACATGGTTAGAAAGTATTAGAAAGGACCTTTATTTATTAGATTTAAATGAGAATTACTCTTAATAGGACATAATGAAGAAAAAAGATTCATGTAGCATACCCCACAAAGTGAGATAAAGGCTTGATGTTGTTGTTGTAGAAGGCTAAATTTGCTAAGATCGAAGATGCTCGCATTGAGGAGCCTACTGGGGAATGATGCTCAAGCAACAACTAACTTCTACACAACTCTTCATGAATGCTTGTTGGAGGAGGCTGAAGCCAAGTAGAGTTTGTTATCGAAGACTTGAAAAACACTCCTCCCCAACCCTACTTGCAGGCGATCTGAACACTGGGCGGAGCACAAACAAACTTCAATGTGGATGGTGCAAATGCGTTAAGGAGACGATCGAGAAGCAGAAGACATAAGAATTTTCCACATATTCAAAGGCAAAGCCAAGTATATTATTGCAAGCAAGATGGAGGCAATATTGACAATATATTAGGATACACCCCTGGGTACCTTTTCGTTAACAAAGGAGGAAGATCTAAAGGAGGTGTATGCTCTTCAAGGTGAATTATCGATTGCAAACCCATCGGGTGAATAAATGACAAGGTAAAATAGAAATTGTGGAGAACGATGAGATTAACACTACATAAGCGACTACATGAACGAACTGTATGACCTACAAGGGTATATGTGTGAGCACAAGTAGAGGTTGGAGCATATATAAGGAAAGTAATGGTTTATAGCCCTCAAATAGCTTGATCACTAAAGCAAGCTACGAGTGAAATCCATGCAGCTCAACGTCGTTACAATCACATGGCTTTGGTATCTCTAGCCTAAGGCATTGTTGAATGCCAACATCTAGGCAATTTGCCAAAGAATGATATACGACATTATATTGCTCATCATGAGACATAACATGCCGAGACATCTAGGAGCTACGATGAAGGTATCTACAATGCCGAAACTGTGGATATAGCAGGGGACAATAGGCAGCCCCTTGTCAAGAACATTCAGATGAGTGCCAAGAAGTTGGAAGTTGAGAAGAGAAGGCCTCGTGTCATTAGGGAAATTGCTACCACAAAAATGCACAAGTGCATGTAAGTTGTGAGTAGTGGCGTAAATTATTGATGATAAATGAAATGAAGTTTTTATTGATTAGAAAATGACGTACATAAATGACTAATTCAATTATTGGCTAAATAGCCATGTTAGAATGCAAATCTGCATATAGGTTTCTCGAGATTAGTTGTGAGGTCAAACAGCATAGACCTATCTTAAAGCTAGGAGAGTGCATTTTCTTGAGAAAAATCATGAGGTCCTGAGAAGGAACTCGTGATTTTTTAAATGTAAATTCTTTCCTATACAATGTGATTAGAAAAAGTACTGCTATTTAAAATTTGAAACTTCTAACAATGAAATAACCACTTGAAGATTTATGTTTGGTCATGATTTGTTTCAGATATGTTGAGATTCTTGGAAAGGAGTGATGTAACAGGGCATTAAATGCAAAACTTTAGCATTTCCACCCACCATCTTTAGGGCTTCATGTCTTGGAAATAGTATAGACTTCGACTACATGTTCTTTACACGAAGTCACAAAACTTTGCTTGCTTAAGATTGTGTGGCTCTTGAAGGTCTACAACAAAACCTTCTCTCGCCAATTTTTCAAGAGATGACATTGAAGGTGACAGTGCTTGAGCAAGAGGTAATTGTCATCTTAGCTTTCCCATGAGCCTACTAAACATAGGGACCAGATGTGAAGTACAACACTCCTATCATATACACATTCAGGTTCCCCTCTCATAAAGAGAGACTGAACTCGAGATATGGGACTAAGGAGGCTAGCAGCTAGAAAATTAATGAGATGGAGCTTGAGCAACCTTTTAAAGATGTAAACGACACCCTCATAACATTTTTTATTGTGCTAGTGTAACTTGTCCCTAACGTGCATGTCAACTGAGCAGTGCGACATGGCACTTTGAAAAGTACAATATCTTGTGGTTAGCATAATAGTTTGCCTATAGCATTTGGGTATGGTGCTTTGAGGGTATCTGTTACTTCTCGACCAGGTTCTCCCACCCTTGAGGAGTAGACATATTATTATATATGCCATATTGATGGGCATGACATTCCCAATCGTACTAGCACAACTTGCCTCCAATGTGTATGACAAATTGAGGAGTGTGATAAGGCTCTTTGACAAGTACTTCTATGGTTAACACAACAATTTGCCTACTTTATCAGGGTCTGGTGCTTTGAGGGTATTTGTTACTTATTGATCAAGTCCTCCTACTGTTTATGTGTAGCCGAAGAGGGTAAAAAATTTAAGTCATGAACAGAAATTCTTTTTATCATTTATAATCAAGATTGCATGATTACTAATGTGCCAACATTGCCATTAATGAATGAAAATTTTTTTATCATACTAATGTTTTTATTAAATCGTAATCACAAAAGATAGATTGATCACAAGCATGCAAGACAAAAGGCTAGTTCTACAGCATAATCTAGTTCTTTCGACATAAATAATATGAATTAAATCTTTGCTGGAAAGTAACATGAAAAGAATAAGGAATCCAACTGCAGTAATTCATAGGAGTTGTCTACTGGTAATAGATTTCCTTAAATGAGAATAAAACAACTGGCAAAAGGAGCACAGATAGCACTCTGTCACTTGCATGATGAATAACAAGCACTTATGCATTTTAAGCAATAAAGCATATAGATGTATATTGTCAACAAAACAACGAAAATAGTTACCACCTTTTCACAATGTGTACATTGCTTTTCAAAACTCAGGTTTCCAACTGCAGCCTCTGTGCTCAACCTTGCACTCTTTGCAAGAGACACCCAATCTCTAATAAAACTTCTGTAACAGAAAGAAGAGAAAAAATACTACTTACATGAAATATAAAGATATGAATCGCCAATAAGAAAGAACCCAAGTAGGACAAGCGGCTAAAGTATGCAGCTCTGTAGTCATACTTGGAGTTTGACTTTTGTTTCATGCTCATGAGAGCTCTGATACCCCCACAGCAACTATGTCCAACAACTAAAATATTTGAAACCTACAAAATCCTATAAGCATTCTTAGTTACAATTAAAATGTTTTGATTGAGCAAATAACCAATGAAAACCTTCACTGCATTGAGTAAACACAAACTATCCAAAGATCTAGTTTTCCTTGCCTCTAATGTATTTACGGCAAACTCAAGAGCTGCACTTGTTTCTGATGCTCCATGCTGTTAAGAAGATAGCGGAGAGAGAAAGCAACATTCAAAAGTTGAAAATAAAAAGTGGCTTTATTTTTTTCAATCATAAAATCGGACAAAAAAATAAAAGAACTTGCATTAAGAAATATACCTGATATGGTGGAACCAAATTTGCCACATTCCTGACAGTAAAAGCTTCTCCAGGTTGAAAACCCAAGATTTTGGAGGGGCAGACTCTAGAGTCTGCACATGCAATGACCATGAACTGCAAGATGATACAACCATAAAGCATTAAACAGGTGTTCTAACATTGCATGAGCGTGTAGAAATTCCTCGTAAGAAAAATATGTTGACCCACGAAAATAGATGAATTGAAATTCTGCAGTATCAAGTTGAAAGAATTAAATGATTAAACGAGAGTAAAAAAAGGTAGAAGATGAAAGGAGAACCATTATACTAGCTTGTTTGCACTACCTTAGGTGATTGGCCTTGAGCAAGGTTTTGATAATGATCCAGATTTTCCCTGCTCATTGAAACGTTCATCAAGAAAATGGTAATTCACAACTTCATGGGCCTACGGCTGAAAACACTTGTACTTACAAGTAGTCTTGCTTCTTAAATTTCAGGAACCTGCCTTCAAACTCCTTTAAAGGATCTAAATCATTATCTTTCAAATCATGTCTCCTATCACTTTTCTTGAGTTCCTGGCCCAACCCACAAGGATCTTTCGTGGCCATTACTTCAAAATAAGTTCTGCAAATAGTAATTTCCTTCATTCTAATACACTTTCGAAACAGGTAAATGAACACAGGTAGAGCATAAGAGCACTGCTTCACAATAAATATGAAAAATAATTTAAGGTGACCTAATAGAGAGATACTCATTCAATTTTATGCAGCCATGAAAAGAAGTTAGACTTTCGGCTGAAAAAATAAATTAAAGTGACACAAAAAGTCAGGTTTGATAACATTTCAAAACCAGTCAACAGTAGCATTGTCCAAATCATCCAGGCCAATTCATCACTGTTGACTTAAACTGCCAGCAAACCCAACAAATTAACCATAACCCACGATCCCACTCACCCACGTTCATCTCCAACTGCCTCCCACGTTTCCTCACAACACAAAACTCTCGCTCTCCCATTCCAACAGGGACACGCTCTCGGAGAGGCAAAAAGGAAGACATAGAGAGAAAACAGAGATCCCATACCGGCTTTCGTTGGTCGCTCCTCCAGCCGAAGCCCGTCGATTCGCTCCGACAGCTTCCTTGCCCGTGCACTAGTCGTAACTGGCCGCCTGCCTTCGTCGTCGAACTTGCCGGCCGACCCCAACCTCCGCCTGCTCCAGCCGACTCCAACCCTTTGCTCTTCATCCCACCGCAACTCCTGCAACCCCGATCAACGACTCGCCGAATCGCCTCCTTCCGCTCCAGCTAGACTTGCCAATCTCCCTCTGCACTACCGACACCGGACTCCGACCGGCCCGACTCCAACTCCAAGGCCCACGTGCCCTAGCCACCTGCTCGGCCTCAAGAGAACAGCCGTCCGCCGCCGACTCGCCGGACCTGCCGCCTTCGACGCCGACGACCACCTCCGTGCGTGGCTCCGCCTTTTCCCTGCTCCCGATCCTTCTTCTTTTCTTTGTATAATAGATATGTATTATTATAATATATAATAATAATATATATTCTATTATATTATAATAGATATATGATATTATAATATATATGTTATATTATAATATGTATTGTTATTATTTTTATATAATAATAATATATATTATATTATATTAAGTTATATTATAATAAATATATTTTATTATTATAATATATATATATATATATATAATAAAATAAAATAAAATAAAAAGAGGGAAAAGGGATTGGCAATTAACAATCACCGGCAACAATTATCTGCATCCAATCATCGGCAATAATCATCATGCAAAGCTTCTGAAGACCAATTCCCGGGACCGACAACGCCCCGAAGCCCCCGGCCGTTGACTATCTTTTCGGCCGGGCGGACATGAAAGGGCAAATGCCTTCGTTACCTCCCGGCGCCGGGGAGGGGATGCCGGGAAGCTGCCGAAATTTTCTTAAAATTTCTAGACTTAGAAAATTTCTGGACTTATACGAACTTTGGAAGAAAGTGGAGAACATTCAACCGAGCAAAATAATTAATTTAGTAATAATCTACCCATCATTGGAATTAACTAATTAAATTAATAATCAACAAATTGAATAATCTAATTTAAACAGAATCATATTATTAACTAATTGATATCTTAATTAATTAAATAGCAAAAACTTAACTAAAATCAGAACCACAAAAAAGAATCTAATTAAGTAACTTTAAACTAAAATTTAAAATTAATCAACTAAAATCAGAGATTCAAAAAAAAAATCATAAAAAAACATTAACCTAAATTAAAATCAAATAAAATTTTAATTGAAACTTCAATCCAGTTAAGTGATTTCGAATCATCAAATTTGACGAGAAAATTTAAATAATTCTAATTAAAACATTAATTAAAATTCAAATTTGAACCAATTCAATAAAAAAATCAACTTAATTTAAATAAATAATTTTAAAATACATTCAAAACTAAACATCTAAATTATCAAATTAAACAGTTAAAACTTTTAAATCAATTTAATCGAGCAAGTAATTTAAAATTTTGATTAACAAATTAAACCAAAACTTTAATTAAATTTAAAACTTTAATTAAATCAAATGAATAATTTTAAAATACAATTCCAATTAACAAACTAAACAATTCCTTTTAAACCGAAACTCAATTAATTAAAAATTCATTTAATTAAATTCACCTAATTAATCAATTTAATCAATGCAATTAAAAATATAATAAAATGCATGAATCAGTGTTTTTCACTAAAAATCCAACCTAAGTATAGGTTATAGCCCTCCAACAAATAACTCAACATAATCTTTGGCTCTCAATAGTAACCTCTCCAAACAACTGGTACTCTCAAATAGCTCTCAAATTGGCGACTCTCCAAAGGGCTACAGATCAGCTTAAACACAAGAACAAGAAGCTCATACAAAATAAATCAGCACGTCTAGGGATAGTAGCTCGGAACAACTCCATGAGCAACTCAAACATATCTCCAAACAACTCAAATTCCTCTCCACTTGAACAACTCTCTAACTTTTTGAGCAAGGACATGGGGACTGTATCGAACAAATTAGATCACCTATGGGAGAGAATAGGGGAACTTGTAGCAAGCAAGATAATTCTCCTACGAACACGAGCACGATCTCCTAGAACCAATTAGACAAATATCCTCTGCGAGTTGTGTTAAATGACACTTAAAGGAGACAAAACTAAATAAAATCTTTTATGTATATAGTTAAAAGCTAATGCACTCAAACGCCACCGGATCCGCAACAAGCGTACAAGCGGACAGAAGGCGTTCGTAGACCCCTAAATGAAATCTCGGGCAATTTTCTAAATGAAATCACTCGCACAATGAATCATATTTAAATATTTTAAAAATCCCCCACTTATGTATTAAATATGACTCCTTAAACTAAAGTGCAACAAACCCCTGCATGTGCTCCGACAAATGTATTAAAGCTACAAATGCTAACGTCTAAGAAGGCTGCGCAGGGTCAAATGCTACAACCCGCATGTGCTCCGATCGTCACATCTTAATCTCAAATCCAATGGTTTGAGAATGCTGTGCGGGTCTAAATTCAAGTTTCATCCTCCTCCTCGAAAGAACTGGAGTCGACATGACTTGAAGTACAAAATATCTCTCAAATCCCTACGAAAATACTAGTGACTTTAATGTCACCCCGATGATGGCCGTGTTGACACAAAATGTCAACCGGAGGGGTCAAATCTCAAATTCAATAAAAGTCAATAATTCTTAAAATGAAATACATCACCTAAAAACTTAAAACTAAAAATCATCCACCTCCCGCAACCGTTTGTCGGGGGTGATAAATTTGAAATTAACCTCAGCTCACAAAGAGCGAATGCATGTCGGGTGTATCACTAAGATTCATCCTCAAATAGTCTCTTGCCAGTAGGGACGTGGCACGTGCCCTCTGATTGGGTGGTTTTGCCGCAAAATGGCACCATTATATTACGATCACGGCCAAAGCCCGTATGTTCCATAAAGGCGTCAAACCCTTGAGCAATGAATCATAGGGTATATTTGATAGGCATAAAGCCCTCTGTCAGCTAAGGTGGATTCAGATATATCCCCTTAGTCAAACATCAACCTAGGTCTATAAGGTATTCTTGGACGAAGCAACCCATGGCTGCCAATAAGGTACCTTCTGTCAGGTTGGGTCGACTACCTCCTCTGACTCAAAACCCTAAGATTGTTGCTATTATACGATAAGTTCATAACATATGTGACTACTTTAATAACTAGCCTTAATCGAAAGTTCTCTCTTGTTATCAGGAGGGGTAATTAACTATAGGGGCTTGCGCCTATAGGAAACCAGAACTCAGATCAAAAAGTCCTCACAAATTGAGTGCGAAATCTCTGGGTAGTGTCTTATCTAAAACCCAATCTGCCTTCTTAAAATTCACCCGGAACCTAATCTTGTTAAAACTCTCTACCGTCATCATCAAACAAGAAAAGAAAAATAGACCGATGGCGCAGAGAGGCCGGGATCACATTCAATGGAATTTTCGGAGCCCACAATCACACCAGCAACTGGTTTATGCTCTCTCTCTTTTTTTTCAGGATGACTCAAGCGTTAGATAGCAGGTATGCTAACATTTTTATCTCAAAAAAAAAAAAAAAACTGCTATGATATCCATTGCCGTGTTACGCATCAATATGCCAATTTCTAGCATCTTCTTCAAAATCATTATCATTAGCCTTACCCAACTACTACGGCCCGACTTTATAAATATTTTTATTCTCCTTTTACTCTTACTGAATATTGCATGAGGAGATAAACCTATTCTGAGCTATTTTTTTATGCAAGTTTTTCTGTATGTTATCATTGGTCTACTTCTGTTTATTCCTGATATATTGGCACTAATTTTATATGATTATTTTTTGGTGCATCTTTAATTCTATTTTGTACATATCTAAACCATCTAAGATTATTTTTATCACATTATCTTCAATAGATGCTGCTCTAACCATCCCGCTTATATATAATCATTCCTTATCCAATCTATTCAAGCTGTCACCAATTCATCTTAACATTCTCATTTTTTCTACACTCCACTTCACTTTCAACAACTATTTTAATGCATATTGCTCAAATCCATAAAACATATCCAATCTAATTGCAATTCTATAAAATTCACCTTTTTAGGTGTTCATGTCAATTTCGAGCATAGAACTAGAATTTTAATGAATATGAGGTCTGCAAATTATTTAACTGCAGCCATAAAGAGCATGCTCCTGACAATCATTCTATCAACTTCTGGAAAATATCTGAATCAAATAAATTAATAGCATCATTTTCGGCATTGAATTTCTTATCGTGTTCCCCTAACTCACAAATTAACAAATCTCCTTTGCTCATTAACTTTTTATCAAGAAAAAGTCCGATAATTGCCTTCAAATTATGCCAAACTTTGAAAGTCCCGCCTAAAACCATTTTGTAACAATACAAAGCCAGTATGCTTAATCCTCAGGCCATGCCTTTCACTTTCTTTAATTTTCCGGCCCAACCCACAAGGATCTTTCATGGAAGTTACGTCGAAATAATGATGTAGGGAGGAAACATGAAAATAGCTCCTAAGAGTAAGAACACCAAACTCCAAAGAACAGTAAAAACTACAGTATTTTCCAAAAATTATATCATATCATACCTCCTCACTATCTCCTACAGCATGTATATAAAAAAAGTGATCTTCATAAGAGTCCTGCTTCACAGTAAGGCTGAAAAAATGATTTAAGTTAGCTGGTAGCCTAAGAAAGAAACTCTCATTCAATTAAATGTAGCCATTGACATAAGTTAGATTGATTTACCGCAAAAATAAATTAGATAAAATGTCAGGTTTGACAAATTTTAAAACCAGTCAATGGTAAAATTGTTCTAGACATCCAGGCCAACTTATCACAAGCTAACGGTTTGTTCTCTCTTTTCATCTTTTCGGTATGAGCTGAAGTGTGAGATAGCAGCAGGTATGCGGTGATATCTATTGCAGTGTCATTCATCAATAAGCCAATATCATCAACATCATTATAATTAGTCTTATACCATCTATTTGAGCTTTATGGTTGACTTCACGAACCTTTCTTCTCCATTTGCTCCTACTGAATGTTACATGAAGTACTAAACAAAGGCTTCTTTTCGGGCCAATTTTTTTCATGTTATCACTAGCCTACCTCTCATCCTTCCTAATCGTCTAACACTAATTTTACCCATCTATCTTCAAGGTGCACCTTCTGCCTTTTGTTGTACATGTTCATACCACCTAAGTCTATTATCTACCTTTTTATTTTAAATATTTGCTACTCAAATCATTCCAATAATATGATAATCCTAAATTCATTCTTCCTAGCTTTACTAGAAATCCATCTTAATATTCTCATTTTTATCTGCACTCAATTTGTCCATCAGTGACTATTTTATTGCAAACTACTCAAATCCATAACATATTTAGCCTAAATGTAATCTCATAAACCTCTAAGTATTCCCGTCAAATTTTAGCATGGAACTAGATTTTTTAATTCGGACGAGTTTTGCAAATATTTTAACTATAGCCATTAGAGCAAGCTCCTCCAAACCATTCAATCAAATTCTCATGAAAATCCACGTCAAATAGATTGATAGTATCATTTTTCAACAGTTATTATTATTTTTTTTTTTGCATTCTCATAAATCAGTAATCGACATTTTAATTCCACTTATTAATTTTTTTTATTAATAAAATTTTTTTCTCCAAATTCCGCCTTCAAAATAATGCCAAAAACGGCTGATCGAAAACCATTTTGTAACAATACAAAACCATTGCTTAAATCTCAGGCTTCCAGGACCTCGTCTCTGCAATTTCCTTTTAAATTGTAAACCCGTACCCAAATAAGTAAGAAAAAGCTAATCACCAAAAACCAACGCCTAAAATTTTTCAAAGTGAAAACAGTGATAGTACCCAAAGAAAATCAAAACATAGCCTCGTTCCGCTGGCTAACATGCACAAATTATAAAAACCGCATAATCTATCAGGTTAATAGCTTACCTAACGGTTCCCAAGCTCCTCCAATGAGTATCCTTCTGTCTAATCAAACGTAAAGGCGAGCCATTCATCTGAGAATATCAGCATCTTCAAACCTTAGTACTAGCCATTCTAAAATACCAAAGAAGAAATGCGCACAGAGATCTCACCATGACAGATTCCATCGGCTTTCTATGCAACCCCGTGAAGTTTCCATCAATGGACAACTCGTTTGTCGCTGCGTGAAAGGAGGGCAGCCGGTAAACTGAAGCCATCGGAATATGGGATGAAAGAGTCACCAAGCGAGGGTTAGGGTTTGGATCGATATCTAACCTAGCAGCTGGGTACTCCTACTTGGAGATAGACCCATCAGGAAATCTAGCGTTGGCATTTTGTGGGCGGAAGAGAACGACCGTGGACGGAGGCTACGAGGCTAGGATTAAAAGTATATTAAATGGCGGAGCTATCGTGATTGCGTGGCCGTCTTCTTCCGCGGCAACTTATTGCAGGCAGAGGGCAGAGGAGAGTCGTTGGGTTTAAATCGGTTTGGATGAGATGTCAGACCTAACGCACCAAACAGCTGTTTGCCCAATAAGTAGGCGCCAAGTGTGCTATCGGTCAACTATATTTTTTTTTTTAAAAGACACTTTATGCAATAAATATTATACATCAGAGTCAAAATTTAATATATATATATATATATATATATATTATTTTATTTTATTTTATTTTATTTTATTTTTTGGGCCGGTTTGGGGAATCGAATGGGAGCCACGGGAGGCAATCGCACTTCGCTCAACCACGGAGCTGTGCCGCGTGTCCCGTATTTTTTTGTATTAATTGTTATTTATCATTATGAATTTTAGTTGGTTAAAGTAAGCCTTTTTTTTCATTATGCATTATGTGTGTAATTTGATATTAGAAATGAATTTAACGGTGGATCCAAATGAGTATTTATTTATGATTTTTATCTACGATAGTTAAAACTAAGAGGAGAAGAAATATGATGGTAGAAAAGAAGAAACTGCTAAAATTCAAAAAAAAGATTGAGTTTTAGACAAAATTTTAAACTAAGCTTGATTAAATTTTAATTAAGCGATTAAGTATATACATAATTAAATTTAAAAGTATGCATAGTCTGATAGGATTTTTGACACTGCTGACTCAGTTAGTCGTTAGAGTAATAATTTTTAAAAAATCAGAGTTAAGTGTAAGCCATACACTTAACTCTAATTCTTTACAGTTAGCCGTTAGATTAATCATTTTTTTTAAATAAAAGTTAAGTGTAATTCGCCCCTTAAACGGGCAACTTATAGTTAAACCAAAATTTTTAAAAATATGGAAGTTGATATTACCACATTAATTTAGTATTTTTTTTGTAATAATCCAATGAAAATAATTGATATGCTGAAGTAGGTTATAGTGAAAAATGTTTAGGTTTTGTGATGTTGAAACTAAATGCTAAAAAATTAGTGTGATATTTTAGAAATCTAAGTTAATGAGGTTATACTGTAATTAGGAAATTGATATTAGTGCATAGTCAATATTAAGAGCATAGATTGCTGAATTAGTTATCTCATGGTTTATTATAGGAACATTGCATGTGTTGGAAAATTGTTATGTCCCATCATTTGATCTTCCCTGTTTGTATTATTAAATTTTTTTTATCATGAAATTCTTAAATGCTTGTCTACTTGTATATGAATGTGAGTTATTTTGTTTTGGTTTTGAATTTAATTTTCATAAGAGCTATGATTAGGAGCATTAAATACTATTTTATGTGAGTGTAAATGTCTTGTAGCATAAACCTCTTCTATGTAAGGGTTGCATCTGGAGGCAATCAAGTATGTTCATTGGAGTAGGTTGAGTTAGGTAAGTTTTCTGTAAAATTTGAGGTTTGAGATTATACATCAATTTGTTCATAATGTATTGGACAGCTATGAGAAGATTATAGATCATCCTATGAAAGATTTATTGTGTGATGGAATCAGATGATTGCAAGAATATGAGAAGGTCTCTAGATAGTCCTTTGGAGATGCAGGCGAGGGAGAACGAAATTTTTAGATGTTGCATGTGTGACTGGACTGAAGACCTAGACTACTTACTTTTTAATTTACATGAAGAAGCTATGAGGATCGATACTTACAAGAAATGTAATTTATCAAACGGTTTAGGTTGGATATATTAAGAGATGTTGTTCTACGCACATGATCGTCATTTCACGGGTCTTCACATCCTCCAAATGTGTTATTATCATCTAAGACGTGAATGTGCTTCTTAACAAGATTTTGAAAGTTTAGTGGACAACATGGACCACGTTATTCTTTATCATCCTTGGTTGCCAATGCAGGAAAAATTTATTCTAGATTTTTATAGAAATCAGATGAATGAGATTTTAAGTGCGTGTGCAAGAAATTTTTTTGACGCAGAAGATTTGCTAGGCCTGTAGTGCGAGTTTGAGTTTTTAAATGTTGTCCAACTCAACGTCAACTTCAAGCACAATTCCATAGGTTGAATAAGTGAGAATAGAATGTGTTGATGCCTTTATGTACTATAATCGTGCCTGCAATATTTAATTTTTGCTTAATCTTAACTGTAATGATGTGGTTTGTTCCTGATTGTCTTACATTTGTTCTATATTATGTATGTTATATGTGGCAGATCATTATTATTGTTCATTTTTCATAGTACTACATCTTCGCCTATCAATGAAGCACTATATTATAAGTATGTGAAATTTACTATGTTAAAAAATTTTATTTTTTGTCTAAGATTTCAATTCTAGTAAGTTAATAGAATTAAGTCAATAAAAGTCTTAGATTCATTCAATCATAAACTGAGAGGAAATCCTATTGAGCTCATTTTATTTAAATGCAAATTCATAATTATGCCATGTTATGCACTTTATATATGATTTTGGAGTATACTACTTGTATGTAAACAAATTTGTGTTCTCTCTCTTTAATGCAACAACAAAATAAAATTTTAAATCATATTGTTCAGATGATATTTTAAGTATGTTGACTTTATCTATGTATGCTGATTTGTTCAGAGTTAAGGCAATTTGTCTCAAACCTGTGCTCTTATTATCATTTTATTGGTGGGGTGCTAAAAGCATTAGTGTGGCAACAGTTTCTTTCATTTGATATTTGGTAGAAATTTTTCTTGTACAATAATTATAAATGTTAGATTTCTAAATTTTTTCCATATTTTGAATTTTGTTGAATTTATATGTTGCATACTTTAGAAAATGATCCCTATGATCACTAGAAGCTTTGAGAGGGAAGTTATTTCCTGCACATTTTTCACTCATTTCTACTAGGCATTATGATGGCAATTTCAAATGGTCCTATGGCTACTATATAGTTCGACTCAAATTAGTCCTCTTTACCCTTTCTATAAATCACTAATAGTTTCTAAATTGAAGGATATATGTGATGCATGTCTAAAAGACTATATTCATTTTTAGTACAATTCATGTGTATTGATTCTAAGTTTTTATTTATTTGTCCATTTCAAGTGTTAAAACAAGTTTATGTTGTCAGATCCTACACTAACAAGATGAATTCTCTAAGATTTTGATAATATATGTTAGGTTTAAATCATAAATATATAGTTACAACTCAGCTCATTAAGTTTGAATCAACACTTGAGTTGCTTATGATCGAGTGATAGACTTATTTGCACTCCTAATGATAAGGTAAGAAAGCATGAACCATGGCACCCAAAATTTCTGCACTTTTTCAGATTTTGTACCTGCAAGAATATCAAGAACAACCATTCCCATAATCTGAAGCCACCACTAAAAGTTATTCCATGAATGGTTCTTCTCAACATTTACAAGCAACCCCACAAAATCAACCCTGAAATCTGCACCACAATTTTTTATACTTCAACTTTAAGAACTTCAAGACCAGAACATTTCCTACAGTTCTTGTCGCTATTCTATTGCAATTGCAGACTTCTGCTAATTTTTAGCCACAACATACCCTATCAGCCAACGGCAGCCACTCGATGCACCAAACTTTTTGTCCATGCAATCCAAAGAGCGCACGAACAGTAAACAAACCAAGGTGTGATCCATTTGAGCGACTCATACTTATAACATTAATGCTAATGAAAGCACTAAGCATAACAACATATTAACATCATGGTGTACTCCACCTTCTCTGTATTCTAACATACTTGCGGCTACAACACCATCTTAACAATGAAATGGTAATAAACATATTCTCTATTCACGGCTTGATATGCTTTGGGAATATTCGCCTAACTTACTGTTATATATATATATATATATATATATATATATATATATATATATATATATATATATATATTTCAAACACTTGAGTAAAGAGGATGGAACAGTAAGTTAAGTATTCTACTCTAGGCTTTTCTGTTATACCTGTTCTTTCTCTTCTATAACTATTCTAACATGGTATCAGAGCACTTTTCTCATGGTACAATCCTGGATCTACAGCTGCCATTACACTAAGTCTCTCTTATAAAAAATGACATCACCTGCTACTTCATCCTTTATTTTTCCTACGGCTGACTCCACCAATAGCATCATGACAGAAGTTCAAATGCCTGCATCTCTAAAGTTTCTTATGAACAATGTCAAAAATATTGTTCACCCTCAATTAACCTCTGAAATAATCCCACTTGGAGAGCTCAAGTCATCAAAGTTTTTAAAGCCAATAATTTTTATGGTTTTCTTAATAGTACTATATCTTGTCCAAACAAATTTATCAATGGTCTGGACAATACTCCTACCCCCAATCCTTCTCATAATCAATGCATTTTGATTGATCAAAACTTAGCGGCTGCTCTATGCTCCATCATTTCGGAGTTCATTGATCCCACTATAGCTTTATCTACCACCCGAGGCAATGGTAGAAGCCGTGTTCCTTACTATCGTGGTCATTCTTCATCTCGTGGAGGCTGCACTCCTGAACGCGATAATCGTGGAAGCTACACTAGAGGCGAACATGGGGGCCATAACTTCGGAGATGTGGAATGTTAGATCTGTTTCAAGCATGGGGATACAACTTCTGGTTGTTGGTTCTAAACAGATCTGAACTATCAACCTTCTCCTTCCACAACACTTTCCACTACTACCAGTTTATCTCCATATTGGTTCCTTGACATTGGTGCATTAGCTCATCTTACTGTTGACCCATCACAGCTTCAATCAGCTCAACCATATCAAGGAAGTCAGTATATCTCTATTGGAAATGGTTATACATTACCAATTGTTGCCACTGGTGCGGGTATTCTTTCCACCCCTTCATGTAAGTTGCTTTTAAATCCACTCTATCATATTCTATAATTAACTCATAATCTATTATCTGTTAAGCAACTTACTACTCATAATCATTGCTCTATTGTGTTTGATTCAAATAATTTTCTAATCAAGGATTTGAATACCAACTCTACTCTCCTCCAAGGTCCCAGTTGTGAAGGTCTTTATCCAGTAGCTAAAACTTCAGCAAACATCTACGCACACAAAACTTTGTCCTCATCCGTCATCACTTCATCTCTCTGGTACAAGAGGCTCGGACATCCAAATATTGCGGTCATCTGTGGACCTCCGAAAGGGCACACAAAACACCGTCGCCCCGCGAGGGGAGACATTATCTGTTGCCAATGGGAGGGCAGATTCGATCACACATACGATTAACCATTGATGATAGTGGCTCTCACCAACACACCCCGATGGATAACAATATGTGCGATCTAATCACAACGGGCTTCCTCCACCTGATACATTAGCTTGAATGGAGTTTATTTGAGAGTGGGATTCGGTTTCTCACGAGCGCAAGCCCCCGTGGTTAATTACATCTCAAGTCGGGGCCTGAGAATACTCTCGATTAAGGATTCTACATTATTCTTTCTAAATTGGGATTGACACATAGGGCGGAGACTAGGAAATCCTACTCAAAGGAGAAGAAAGGCTCAAACTGGCTTAGTCAACATGCACGGCTCACATCAGCATCCGAAGGGACTAAGATAGTGAGAGGAAACTGGAGAAACTAAAAGTCATACACTCAGAGCATACAGGAGAGAAAGATGGAGGTGACGTCATTAGTGTGACGCAGATATGTAGGGCTTATGGTCTCTGGAAGACAGAAGACCTACCTACTGATGAGGCGCACTACGAAACAATAGTAGCCTTGAATCCTAAACCTAATGGGTTTAGTGTTCTACGCAACACTAACACCCGTGTCTTAGCTAATGCATTCTGGGCTTATATCCTGCCTAAAAAGGAAAGCCAGCTAACCACCTAGTCGTATAAAATCCATGCTGTCAAGTCTGTATGAAAGATGGATGGATAGATAAGTTCTTGAAAGTGAGGTCGACGTCTAGAGGGTTTCCTAATTGGCCTCAGACTTATGAAGGGTGGTTGCTCCTAGAGCTAATGCAATTAAAATTTTAATTTAGCTAGTTTCTAATGTAATGCATGCTGGTTCAAGTATCCAAATCAAATATGCATAGAATTTTGAAAAAAAGACTTATAAAAATAATTTTTTAGAAAAGACTAGGCTTCCCCAGATCCAGCACCTCATCCTCATAGGTCGGATTATCTGGACTCTACCCGCAGGCAGGGAAGTGTCTTATAACAAGGATGGAGAAAAATGCAATAATATGCATGCGACCTCGGACGATTCTGGCTATTCCCTAGGTCGTTAAGTTTCTATGTTATTTAATTCTTAGAATTTTAAATATTAATTACGAGTAGAAAAAAAATTTTATTCCTAAAGAGCCTAACGAAATCAGGCCAAGCACATGCAAGAAAGAAACCTAAGAAAAGCAGGTAATTTTTATTACGCACATAAAATAAACACATCAATATAAATCCACAGAGCAGAGTAAGAAAGAGTCCACAGTCCATGGCAAGTGCCGTATAGGTACAACCCAGGGTCTGCAGAAAAGTAATGGTGGCCAGGCCCCACCAACAACATCCTGGATTCTAATCCTACTGATGACGCAAGTCTTAAATGTTAGGCATTTCATCTTCAAATCTTCGTCTTCGAGTGGATCGTCTCCCCTCAGATCTTCTTCCTTTAGATCGCCCTCCTTTGGATCGTTCTCTGGAAGGGTACCCAAATGAATAAGAAATTCCCTGTGAAGGGTCTTTCTTTTTCTCTTTGGGTACCAAGTATTTGAAATGCCTTGCCTTTAAAGACTTTCACAACTCGATATGAATTATAAATTACATTATGAAAAATAAAAATATAGACTCAAACTGAACCTGCAAGGTTATCCTAATGAAAATCTCAAGTAGTTTAATATATCACATCACAAGCAATTATATCAGTACAGAAAAGTAAATACACTTGGCCACGCTCTTATTCATTTAGGGGCTAAGCATTTTGGAGCACCTGTAGCAAATATTTATAATTTATGATTTATCATATTAGCCCCCGTTTATTTTTAGCGCTGCATGAGCGTGGCCACCTGCATAGAACTAAGTCAGTATAAAACGTCCCTAGCCTAGGGGTAGATTTTACGCACAAGCAACAACATCACAAGTAAAGTACAATACAGTAATAAAATAAACACTCACAATAAATCATATCAACCAGCACACGTGCCACATGCAAGAGCGTCACAGCACAGAAACAGAAAAAGTAAAACACCGGCCTAACCTAGAACTAGAAGTGGTGCCCTAGCAAATAATTCTACGTGTGTGTAGTGGGCTTGTGTGGCTTTGGATGAGTCATATATCAGGTAGTTAGTTCAAGTTACTTTGAGTTAACATTTGTTGAAAGTTTGAAAAGGAGGATTTTGTTAAAATTCAAATATTAGTAAATTAGGGTCTATTTTTAGTTAGTTTGGTTGGTTAATTCATTTTAATACTAAGGTTAGTATTGTTTGAAGTTTAAGTTACATTAGCGGGTTTTAGGAGGTCCGGGGTCTACCTATCCGCTAGGTTAAGAGGGTTCAAAAAGGTCATTATTAGAAACAAATTGGGTTTAGGGGAGTTAGTATTTTTATTAAATACTAAACCTTACCACGAGTAATTAGACTGTTAGTTTTGGAGTTTTTCTAGGCAAAGTTATGATTTTAGGAGTTTCGGGCCCTAGTTATTGAACTACGGTTGACCGGAGAGTTGACTTTTCAAATTAGGTTGATTTTTGAAAAGTTAATATTTTAATGAATAGTAGACTTTAATCAGAGTTGAGTGCTTTTTGATTTACTTGATTTAGATTTTTCTATAATTAGTTATGAATTTTTAAAGTTTGGATATTATAAGGTCTTTTAGTTTTGAGTTAGGTTTGTTTCTTAATTTTGTAACTCCTAGGATTTGAGTTTGTTTTGATGAATTTTATTTAATTAATATTTGATTAAGAGGTGATAAGTGGGTTAGTTAGATTTAGTTCAAGTTTATGTTCAAATTTCACCTCTTAGTGATTTCGTATGTTGATTATAGCTTAGTTGAAGACTAAGTGTTTTTTATGCGTTTGATTTAGGTTATAACTGGTTTTATTGATTTATTAATGAATTGAGGGAAACTATCCCTAGGATAATGTGTCACTAAGTTTTCTATGTTTAGTGTTTCTATCCTAAGGGAGCATGCAATCCTAAGTCTAAGTTCTCTAAGACTCAGTCCTTAATTTTTATCCTTAGGTGTCACTAGTGTTGAAGGAGATGGATAGATGTTTTATTTCTAACCCCTTAGATATTCACATATGTATAAATGGGTTTAGGGATCTATAACAAAATAAGAGAAGAAAATGACTTACGAATTGAAGTTTCTACAAGGCCCTAAAGGTAGAGGAACGTACACGCAGATGGGCTCCCTAGAGGCTATCTAAGTTTTAAGAAAACTCACAACACCGGGGGCTATGACCCGGTGGTTCTGCCCGTAGCACCCCCACCAGAATGAATGGGGGCGACTGATGCTCGGATCCGATTGTCCAAGCTCCTTCGTCTAGTGCTCCTAAAAGCTCCTTCTTTGCTTTCCCACAGGTACCTCGCAAAAGCACAAAGAAAAGAACAAAGATTGGATAAGAACAGGATCATGTTCAATAAGCAAATAATCAAAATAAAATGCTATTAAATAAAAGCATACCTTTTCTTTTGTCTGGATGTTAACTTAGCTGTTTGCTATTCAGGACTGTCCAAATTTTAAGAACCCCCCACATTGTCACAAAAACGATCTTTATTTATTATTTTTAAGAAATGTTAGCATCTCATTGATAGGCATGCCCTGTCAAGGCCAGACATACCTTTGACCCATCCCTCATTCCAATTTAGAATTTAAGCCAAATGTAAATAAGTGAAAGGGAAATTTGGATGCTATTTACTGTTCCTACGTTTTAAGAAAGCACTCGAAAGACTTGACACAATTATCCGAATCAAACCCATAATAACAAAGAAGAAAATCAGCCATAAAATCAAAGCACAAACTAGCTCTCCCACTCTAAACCCAAACATGCTCTCAACCCACATTCTTAAACTCATCTTTAGAAGCAAATGCAAGTAAGAAGAAGAAAACCATCCATGAAAAAGAGAACTAAGTGAGACTTTTAGCATCGAGCCTCTCAAATATGAAACAATTCATAAGGTCTCCAAATCCCAAAACAACTCATAAAACCTTCAAACAAAAACAACATATAAAACATTCCAATACATAATCCACTACAATCTTTCGATGCAAAATAAACAATAGGCTTCTTTAACGTGGGATAGATTCATGAAAAATTCTCTAATCAAGAAAGTTTCATGAAGCTTTTCATTATAAAACATTCGCAAAAGAAAATACTATGGGACTTCTCAACTCAAAAAATTAGCAAAGCTTTTTGTAAAGCTCTCAACCATAAAGCAACTCATGAGATTCTCCAACACTCATTCTCCAAAATTCATAAGAAAGCATTTTATACAACGTATAGAAGAGACAATGCAATTTTCTTTCCCAACTATTGCATAAGGCCACACACATCACTTTATATTCACTTTGTCATAACGAACCATAAATGCATATATCAAACTTTGCAAAAGATCCCCAACTCACTTTCCAAACAACTCAAAGAACAATGTTGAATACTCATCTCCCACTTCAAATTGAACCCAACTTGCAAAAGACAAGCTTCCAACTTATTCATTTATTCCAAATCAACACTTATGCCAAATGATACTTGAGAAAAGAAAAGAAAACTATTGCAACCTCATACTCATCCAACAGTTATTTAAGAAGCCTTCCCACATAGCTGCCCGGCTTTCTATCTAAATTATGTAAAGATGACATTGAAGCAAATAGCATATGCATGAGAGCCTTACAAAACTAATCATGAAATAATTTGTCTATGAAATCATGTCTGACTCTCTCCAAAAATAGCAGCATGAAATGGTAAAGATAGAAGTTATGTAGGAATCAACTTACAAAGAACAGTTAATGACTCGGGCATACGTCCACCTTAATCTCTTGGTTACTTTATTAGCAAATACAAAAAACTAGACATAAATCCCACAATAACCAAAGAATTTTCATAAAACTATGCTAACAACAATGATTAAAAAAAATTCGAGAACAAACATTATTTCAAATTTCTAAATTTGCAAGACCATTAACTATCACTAATTATAATGGGGATTTTGCCAATGTTAAAATTCAACAAGCAAGGAGATAACAACCCATACTTTGCAGTAACCCTTTTTCCAAAAACTACTTCTCATGCTCTTAGCAAGAACTTTGCAAATAAAATCTCATGTCATAAGAATGAATCTCGCGTTTGATGATAGTTCAGAAAACTATTCTTCTCAAAGAGAAATTGATGGACAAAAACATAAGAAGCCAAACACCAACCAACAATGCATCCACACACACATATATATATATATATATATATATATATATATCCTCAAATTTTTTAAGGAATAATCATTCAAGAATAATCTAGATCATCTTTCAAGCAAGAAGCTCATTCCGTAGGAGATCCATTTCAAGACAAAGCAATGCGAACTCATTCTCTTATTTCTGATAATTTCAACAAATGAATAAAGAATGAATGTAGTCCATTTTTTTGGTGGATAAATAAATTTCTCTTGGTTCTTGATTTCAAAAATATCAACACCATTCCCTTGTTAAATAATAACAATCCTCATTACCTCTCTTATTTACAAGATTCAAAAATGACAACGAAGACATGTAACCACTGTTTATTTCACCATCAAAACTATATCAAAGAAAAGAGAAAGAGGTGCAGCTGCAATACAGTTATATCAAACCAAAATAGGTGCAACCATTTGCGAGAAGAATGAGAAGGAGAATAACTCCTCAATCACAAGAATAAAACTACAACACCTTTTTTTTCTGAGAAAATAGAACCAATTGAAGATTTCTGCATTTCAGAAAACATAAAAAAAAGAACGAAAAAAACTAATGCCAACACTGATGTGCTTCAAAGTATTATTTCCAGATTTAGATGACAAAAACTCATCAAGAAACCTCTCAGATTTTTTTTTTTAAGAAATCTGAAACCCAAGCCTCAAACATTGAAATTTCTAAAGGAAGAGGGCAAGGAAAACTAACCTTGCCATTTTCAATCTTAAGAGAAAACAAGCATAGGAAATCATGGCAATAATTCCTCTTAAAAAAATGAAGAACAAATATCATATCACAAGAACAGAAAAACTTCAACCAACAAACACAGCCTTCTATCAAATAATTTCTTCATACGTGAAATTATTAGGTTCAGAGATGAAACAACAATCAGAGATTGGCACAAAAAAAATAAAAATAAAACCCTTCTCCATAGAGTCAAACAAAGCTTAACAACTCAAGAACTTGAGAAAATGCTTAATAATCATATCTCTTGCTCATTTTATCCCCAAAGATCAATAGATGTTCAATTTCATGCACTGAAGGTTCTATCATGGATCCATAATAACTCAAAGCCAACCTACATAACATTCATGTAGACTTGAAGTAACAATATGCCATGCACTTATACAGAAATTTGAATAACTCTTATGATATCAAGCCAACAGATGGAGGTCTCAATCATTGGACAGAACCTTCATATGCTTTAAAAAAAAAGAAAATCCATTCAAACACTAAGAGCAAAATACACTACTCTTTCCCAACACCTCTTCTCAACCAAACACTTGTATTGCTTCCAATGGGCATTCTTATAAACACTTAAAGTGCGATCATTGCAAAGTCACATGAAACGAGCTAGCATGAAGAAGCATGATTTACACCTATGCTTGATTGAAGTCACTCAAGTAATCTACGCAAGACTTCTCATGACTCACATAATGATTATCTCAACAAGAAGATATGTGTGCACATGTGGCAAGAGAAAATTCAAGCAAATTTCATTCCCAAATATTTATAAGGATAAGAAGTAGTGAGATAGGGAAGAAGAAGAGAAGAGGAGGGAATATACCTGCTTGCGTAGAGAGGAGAAACTTACCAGCTCTCTATCGGTTAAGGAAGGCGATCAAGTCGGCCTCAACTTAGACCCGGGCGGAGCTGTAGGAGGCGAAGGCTGGGCTTGGCTTCGGCCTCTGGGGTGTGCGAACCTGGGAAGGAGAGTGATAGGCTGGTTAAGGCTTCCGCCTCCTGGCTCGCGAGAGAGAAATCGGGAGAGAGGGAGAGTTCCGTCTGGGGTTCGAATGCCAGGGCTCTCTCCTGGAGCTTGCGAGCTGGAGCCAGAGACGGAGAAGGAGCAGGGGCGAGCTTCGGGTGCTTCCTGGAGTTCACGAACAGGGAGTCAGGTGCTTCATGGAGTTCACAAATAGGGGGTCGGGTTTTGGTTTCGTGAATCCCAGGTCGCCGAGAGAGGGACATCCGTCCGCCTGGGCTGTGCGAACCTGAGAGGAAAACGAGAGCGAGAGACCCTTCCGGTTCCCCAAAAATTTTTCTTTAATCCCCGCTCGGTCTGATCCCCACTGATTCCTGATTATAGTCATAAATGAGGATCTGATTTTAGGAAGTCAATTAGAATGATTTAGGAAGTTAATTAAATATTAATTAGAATAAAATTTAAACGCATTGAATTCTGATTCAGTTCGACTCGGGTCAATTTGGATCCGATCGGGTTCATTCCAGGCTCGACCAAATTAATAAAATCAAACCTAAATTAATTGCCGACTCAACCTAAATCGAACTCGACGCGGCTAAGGTGAACGGATCTAATTTAAGTGAATATAATCAGGTCTAACTTAACCCAATTTCGACTCGATTCAAGTTTGATTGGATTTTCATCAAGTAGATTTAATGAAATCAAATTTAAATCAACACAATCAAACTCAAATCGCCGCCGAATTGGATTAGATTAGGCTCGGCGAGACTCGCCTAACCTGATCGAACAAGCTCGAGGGAAAAGCGGGATAAAATCGAGGTCAACATCATCTCCAGCATTATCTCCCAAAACCCTTATGTTTCTTCTGTCTTCTTCCCTAAATTGTACTTCTTGTTCTCAATCTAAGTGTCATAGATCTAGTTTTTCTTCATCCAATAGTATTACCTCAAAGCCATTACAACTTGTTAATATTGATGTTTGGGAACCATCCCCCATATCATCTTTTAATGGGTTTCAATATTATGCCATTTTTGTGGATGATTTCTCACATTTTACATGGCTCTATCCTATGATGTAAAAATCTAAAACTTTTAAATATTTTAAACACTTCAAAACATTGGCTGAGAAATAATTTGGTGAACATTTGCTAGCCTTTCGATCTGATTCTGGCACTGAATATATTAACAATTCTTTTAAAAATTTATTTATCAATAATGGCATTCAACATTAGCTCAGTTTCCCTTATACCCCACAACAAAATGGTCTTGTTGAATGCAAACACCGCTATATTATTGAGACAACTCGAACTTTACTTCTTAATGTAAACACCGCCATATTATTCTTAATGCAAACCTTCCTTACCAATTTTGGGTGTATGTTGCTCTTGCATCTATTTATTTAATAAATAGACTTCCCTCCATTAATACTAATAATATATCTCCCTATGAGCTGCTATACAACAAACCACCAGACTATAAATTTCGTAAAGTATTTGGCTACCAATGCTACCCTCTTCTACCACCCCACACTCATGATAAGCTAGCTCCAAAATCCTTTCAATATGTATTTATTGGCTATGCTACTGCTTCCAAAGGTTACTTATGCCTCGATCTTATAACATGTAAGGTTTGCACTGCTATTCATGTCTCCTTCCAAGAACATATATTTCCATTTCAACAAGCCTCTCCACCTTCTACAGCTCCATTGCTCACACAAACTATTCCATATTCCCCACTGTTAACTCATGTGCCAGCCACACTCTACTTCACATCCATCCACTAATCATACCTCACCTGCCAATCCTGCTCCACGTCCAGATAATACCTCACATCAACCCACTCTTCCTCACAACCCATGTACATCATCTTTATCTCAAGGTATTGATACTTTCCCACGACAACTTATCACAAAATCTCATTCAATGATCATTCGATTTCAATCAGGTCATCTTAAACCACGAACTATCCTTAATCTCTTTCACTCCATAACACCTACTATATATCCCATGTGTTATACATCAGCAGTTAAATACTCTCATTGGAGGCAAGCTATGTCAGATGAATTTCAAGCCCTACAAACTCCAGGCACTTGGACCTTGGTTCCCCTGCATCCCAAGCAAAATATACTTGGTTACAAGTGGTTGTTTCAAATAAAACTGAATGTTGATGGTTCTATTGCAAGATATAAAGCTTATTTAGTTTCCAAAGGCTACAATCAGGAATATAATTTGGATTTCACTGAAACTTGTAGCATTGTTGTCAAAATCCAATCAATTCGAATATTTCTAACCATTTCTCTCCAACAAAATTGGCAAATCTACCAATTAGATGTGTCAAATGTGTTCCTTCATGGCAAACTCATAGAAACTATGTATATGGATCAACCGTTAGGTTTTAAAGATTCAAATCACCCCAACTATGTTTGCAAACTACACAAGTCAATTTATGGATTGAAACAATCCCCTTAACAGTGATTCTCAACCTTCACTGACTATTTAATTCAATGGGGATTTACTTATAGTGCTGCTGATCCCTCTCTCTTAATTTACTCAAACAATTCTATTTCCCTATATCTTCTAATGTTTGTTGATGATATTCTTCTTATGGGAAATAACTCCTAGTAGAGCAGGTCAAGCAGGTGTCGCAAGGGGCGTCAGGTGTTGGGCGCATGGCTTTGTGCTTGAGCTAGGCTTCAGGTGGAGTTCAAGCGGCAAAGGGGTTACTAGTCCAGTAAGCATCAGTTGGAGGTCTTCAAAGGAGGATGGAGCTAAGAATTGTGTTGGTTCAGTTTATGGAGAATCAAAATGAAGGCTCTTCTTGTTCATTAAGGAACTTTTGAGGTGATTTTTTGAGAAGGTCTTGCTACCATAACCGACAGGGCAAGGGCTAAGAAAATCCAACTGAAGGCTAATAGTGCAATTCTTCTATCGCTTAGTGGTGAAGTGTTGAGGGAAGTAGGCGAAGAGGATTCGACTATAGAAGCCTAGGAAAAGCTGGAATTGCTATATTTAAAGAGATCGTTGGCCAACCGGTTGTATATGAGGAAATCTTTATACACATTGCAGATGAATGTATCATTTTAGAGGTTTTGTGAGGGTCAACTGGAAGAAGTTGGATTAAGGTGGAGATTGTTAGTGTTTATTATGATCCAACTTACTTCATTTTTGTATTTTTTTTGTTTTGTTTTATATAGGTGTACTTTCTTTAGGCATTTCTTGCATTGCCTTGTATAACCTTTTGCTTAGTGCATTCCTTTATGTCTATATATAGAAATAACGGATGTAATATCTCTTTAAGCCAAGTAATAAAGATTAGTTCTGATCTCTCTCTCTCTCTCTCTCTCTCTCTCTCTCTCTCTCTCTCTCTCTCTCTCTCTCTCTCTCTCTCTCCCTTCCCTCCCTTCCCTTTGCCTCTCACATTCAAGAAGAGCTTTCATCCTCAAGAAATCCCAACAAACACTCAATTTCTTAATAACATAAAAAATACCACATTTCTTACTAGTTCATTTAACTTAATGTCACAATGGGTAAGAGTGAGCTTGTAGTTCTTTAGATGCCATTGATCCCATCCTCTTCCTTCATGAGACATCATTACAGCTTCTTACCTCTTCTTCATTCTTTACATATCACTAGTCTCGTCAATGCCTTCTAGGGCAACATCACGTCCTAAATTTCTCTCCTCATGCAACTCACATTGGTATGTTGGTTCGGAGCTTTAGCTACCAACTAAGAGGCCTTGGGTTTGAGTCATGCGTATGTGATGTGTGTGTGAGTTTGTTTTAATTGGCCTAAATGTCCAAAAAAAAAAAATCCTCGCCCCTTCTCATCCTTTATATGTGGTCGGTCACATCAATACCCTTCTCCAATTAGATCCTATCAAGAATTCCTTGTCTCTTCTTAATGGTTGAGAATTTTGAGCTTTCTAGTAGGGTTTAGGAGCTAATAGACGCCAGATGAAAGTTAATGAACTGTTAGATTAATAAATAGTTAAATTTAAAGATTAAATATATAAATAAGATACTTTTTTAGTGTTATCAATATAAATCACCCAATAAAATCTATAAAAAGTTATATAGTAGGACAGAAAGGACACTTTGAGACTTTTTGGGGCATTTTTCTGCTATAAGTAGAATTTAATGGATTCTATAAATCCAAAATACTTAAAGTTTTAGTGAATTAAAACTTGAAAATTATCTGAAATAAGAAATATTTGATTATTGGTTTAATGATTCAAGATCTGTTTGGTTTGAAAGACTTTGAACTTTTTTTTAAAAATGTGCGAACTATTAAATTATATTAGGAGTATGATTACAGGTAAATTTAATTATGAGCATAATCGCTAAATATTTTGGTGCAGTAAATGCTTGTGAAGAAAATGTTAAAATATTTGGCTTTATCCATACAAACTGAAAATTTCACCAAACTTTTTGGTTTCTTGTGCTCACACTGAGGCTTCATTTGGGACGACTTTTTTATTGCTTCTTAAAACAACTTTCTAGTAAAAAATTAAAACTTTTGTACTAAGAAGTTGCTTTAAGAAGCAATAAGAAAACCGTCCCGAACGAAGTCTTAATCAGCACGACGAATTACCGCATAGGAGATCACTGCGTGGAGGCGAGGAGTTTGGCCGAATGTATTAAAAAATAATTTATACATTTGCTTTTTTGATTGCAATATTAAAAAATTTTGTAGTATGTAAATTGAAAAATTATTAATTTATGTAATAATTTGCAAATTAATTCATTTATAACTTAATTAATTATTTATTAATTTACAAATTAATTATTTTCACAATTCCCTCATCGCCGATCTTTAAAATGCGAGTGGAGCCAGTTAGAGAGAAAGACGCCAAAGGGTTGATGTGTATCTACAAATACGCAGCAATCCGGACGATCCTCTACGATTGGACTCCGCACAGAATAATTTCTCCAATGTTTGACAGGACTCGAAAACTCTACCTGAAATTTTAATTTTAGACTCGATTCAGCCCATCTATCAAATGAGTCGTATTTGAGTCGACCTGAATATCTGAAAATAACCTATTTGACCCATCACCGCCGCCCTAGGTGTCGTCGGTCACATCTTGCCCATCACGCAGTCGGTCGCATCTTGCCCATCACGCACATGCTCGCTACTTGACCCCGTGTGGCCAAATAGCCTTCTAAAATAATGACTTCAAAACCACCAAAATCACAATTTCAATATCCTCACATGAATTTCACATATAAATGAACATTGTTATGCACTTTCAAAGAAAAAAAAAAGGTAAAGCTATATGATGATTAAAATTTATTATCTTAACCCTAACCCTACGAATGTATCATTTCTAAGAGCTTTTATTCTGTCCGGACACAAGACATACGGTTCTCCCGTCCGATACAAAGAGATCGGTACCGCTCGGTAGCCCTAGGTAACCATTGCGGTACCGACTGTGGTATTTTTTTTTTTAACGTTCCGGACGCCATCCGGGTCCGGACAGAATAATAAATCCATTTCTAGAGGTCTGATGCATAAGCATATGTGTAGTCAACGAAGAAGAATGTCCAGCTCAATGCAAAATCTCCACTTCGAAGAAATTCAGGTAAATCATAAAAAAGGAAGGCAATTTCGAACAATATTTTCATAGTATAATTATGCAGTATCAGCGTTAGGAGCCTACTCTGCCCAAAAATGGAGCAAAAGACGTTTGGAGCCTACTCTTTGCCTCCATGTAATGGTTCCCTTCAATACGGCGGCGGAGGCGGAGCCCGCGCGTCGCCGGGCATTGTGATATGAGGCGAGAAATGGGAGCCATAGATAGCCAGTCCACATAACTCTGCCGGCGGCGCCGTGGAATGTGGTTGACGGTGATGCAAGAGATGATAGTAATGCTGCTGCTCCTCCTCTCCATTTACGTCGCCGCCAGAAACCGAAACCTCGTTCTCCACCGGCAGCCTATGAAAAGTCGGATTCGCGAACGCCGCCGCCACCACCACCACGACCCCTGCCGTAACAAGCGGCCCCACCACCATCCCCCCAACAATCTGCCCCTGTAACCCCGCAAGCGAAATAGATATTCCGACGTCGGCAGCCGCCATCACCGGCGACAAGAAAGTCGCCGAAATGGATAAGATCTCAAATCGCCCTTGAAACACGATTGCCGCAGCCGCCGCCGGCGTAGGAGGCGTGGGCTGCCGGAGCGTGACGTTGGTCACGACTCCGGTCGCCGAAAGAACGCAGATCCCGAGTTTTCTCTGCTTTGAGAATCGCGCGAGGCAGTCGACGATGTCAACGCCGCCGGGGATTTCGAGCAGGTGCGGATGCATCGCCGAAGAAGGCTCCGCCGACGCGGTTATAAACACCGGCTGTTTCGGCTTATTCTTCGAACCTGACGGGCGGCCGCGAGGCCGTTTCGCCAGCTCGATGCTCGAACCGTCGCCAGCTACCATCGGCGGCGAGCGGAGCCTGCAGGGCTTCTTGGTTCTTTTCTCCACGGCTTCCTCGCTGCTCACTTCATCAGAGAATGGTGCATCGGGCTTCATAATCTCGCAGCCGTTGAAGATCATGAACAGGTTATATGGATTATAAAGAAATTTTATGTTAATATTAGCTCGTGGTTGCGCTTTGAATGCAAGAATAGGGTTTGGCGAAGAGAAAAAGGCGGAGAAAGTGGGGTGGGCCGAGGTTAGAAGATGGGAGAAGATTTGGAAAGGTTAGGGTTAGGGTTTGGAAGGATACATGGAAAAGAGAGGAAGGGGAGAGTTTTACTGCCTTCGAGTTCTTGAGGAGTTTTGAATTAAGTAATGTGGAGGGGTTGGATCTGTTACAATCTTATATATAGTTTTCTTAAGTATTTGGTGAAAGGATTCGTAAGGTATTTGAAGAAAGTTATTTCCCATATATTATAAATTTAAATTATATATTATAATTTATTATTCATAATTTTCTATATAAAAAAAAACCTAAGGTAGACCTTAGCACTTACAAGGGCTTTTTAGAAATTTTATTTATTCACTCATTTTCATTTTACCAATTTAATTTCTTACCTATACTTCATAATTTTTGTGTATTTATGTATCTAATTTTTAAATTTTGATATTTATTTATATAATATTTTAATTTCTTATTATATTAACATAAATGCATAAAAAGTATATTTAATTTTTAAAAATCCAATAATATTATTACTTTTAATGTAACTTAAAATTTTAGTTATTAAATAAATGAATATCAAAATAAGTATTATATATATAAATATATAAGAATTATGTGATGATTTAAAATGAAGATTGATTTTTAATGAAATGATGCATTAAATTTTTTTTTAAGACCAAAATAATTTATAATATTCAAAATATTAAATTTTTTTTTGAAATGCTTTGAAGAAATAGCTATAAATATTGAATACCTTTCCAGCCTTCACCCTCAAACCTTTAGGAGGGGACCTCCCCGTCCCTCTTCCAACCATCACAATGATCCTACAATGAATAATAATTTAAGACTCGTAAAATATTTTTTCATAGGACAAAATTTATAATCAACAACTAAATAATCTTAAGTCCTAATAGACCTAGCATTAGAACCCCTCAAATCTCAAGCCTTCTTACTATATACGATAGATAATTTTAATTACATAGGAAGGTAGCCTTAACTCTGGCGAGCAATCACGAAGATAGGTTGCACCACGATATAAGAACTTTTTGACACCTTCCCCAAATTTAATGCTAACCTTAATATGGTAGCTATTGATGGAATATCCATCAATATTTACAATAACTTTTCTCTCTTCTTTAAAGATTTATCTAGAGGTGTAAGTGAGTCAAGCTAACTCGTAAACTTGCTCGGGTTCGATTAGATAAATGTCTGGTGTGCAGAACTTGATGAGCTGATAAGCAAAACATGACTCGACTCATTTACACCCCTAGATTTTTCATCGATAAGTACTAACATAAATTCCATCACAATTATAGATAGATTTATCCATCGGTAATCATCTGTTGATGGGCGCATAAACCTCCTTGAAGTAGACGTATGTGGGTATCATATTGCATGTGCAAGTTGCTGGACAAAGCAACTCGCAGAATTTAGCGCTCTAGATTGTGCAGCTAGGATGGATGACATAGGCTTCGTTTGGGATGACTTTTTTGTTGCTTCTTAAAGCAGCTTTTTAGTAAGAAAATTAAAATTTTTATACTAGAAAGCTGCTTTAAGAAGCAACAAGAAAGTCGTCACAAATGAAGTCTTAGAATTCATTTGAGATAATTTTCTTATTACTTTATACAACAGCTTGCTAGTACGAAAAATTCTTAAAAACAGTAAAAAAATAGTAACCGAAAACTGTCCCAATCGAAACCAAACGGTAGGGTTTGACAAAATATCCAGTTTGGCAGTCCAGTTTCTTGCTCCTACATGTGCTTTGCAATAATTCAATGGCGGCGTTCGAATTAGGCCGTCATTGACCAGAGCTCGTAAATGGCTGTTGCACTTTGGAATATTGAAGAGAATTTATTGTCATATAAGACATTATTTTCCTCGTTGGAAAGGAATGTTAATAATATTTGATAGCATAAATCGATAGAAATTTCCAATTTTTAGTAATTAAAGTGGTTAAAATGTTATGAAATAATTTTTATTTCAATTTAGTTCATGAATTATATCTAAATTTAATTTGTATGTTGACATTAACACACACTTATGATATGAAAAGTTTGAGTAAGATTAATTAAATTTTTAAATAATTTTCAATCTAAGTTCAAATGAGCACAAATCAAATGTTGAAAGTAAAGTTAGAAACTTCAAAACTTTGATCGAGGAGTTAGCCGTTTTTCAAATTTTACATGCTACGATCAAATCGAGAGGCTCAACTAGATGAATCCAACAAGTTAAACATTTCTTGCTTTTGAGTTCACTAGGGCACTTTTACGTTAAATAAATGATATGAACAATTTGATGGAATATTATGAAATTTTGGGCAGACAAAATGCTATAAAAAGATTCCTACTCTTTATATAAAAGGGACGTAAGCTTGAATTTGAAAAGATCTTAAAGATTTGAAGAATTCTAGAGATCTACTCGACCAACATCACATTTTAAACCATCATATTATCTCAGAAAGTTGGCTAGATTCTTCACAGGGATCTCGCTTCTTAGCAGTTTTATAGTACAAAAAATAATTAATTTTTATAGTAAAAAGTTGTTTTAAGAAGCAATAAAAAAGTTGTCCCAAATATGAGAGATTATTACGTGCGGAGTCCGAACATAGAGAACCGTTTGGTTTTGTGATTATGAACATTAAAAATATAGTTATTGTTTATCACTGTGCTTTTACTGTTCACCCCGCTCTTTTACTATTTATAATCACAAAACCGAATGATTATCTTTGTCTGGACTCCACGCGTAATAATCTCTCCCCAAATAAAGCCCTAGTCTATGTAGCCACCAGGAAAAGTCGCAGCATTTTTTTGAATAAAACTCCACTGGTGAACACCTGCATATATACTAATTATTCATCACCAAGAGCTATTAGTGGGAATTAATATACGAGTTTTAGACCTGGGAAAGTTGACGAAGCACCATAATGAGAGAAATATGCAAAAAAAAAAAAAAAGCCTATAGAAATTCATTTTTAACTGTTAAAAAGGAGAGATTATTTGATGTGAATTACTTAAAAGTTTATACATAAAAAGTGCAAATATGTATATAACAATGTACTTATTGTACACTTCAAAAAGATGAAATATAAAATTAAAAAATAAATAAATAAATAAAAATAAAAAAAATTGTAAAATTTTGTGTACTTAATATATATTTGACCATTTTTTGAGCATATAATAAATTTATGCACTCAATATACAATAAGTTCAAAGTTATATATTCAATATACAAACTATAAACTATAAGTTAATGTTTTCTAGTGAGAGAGAGAGAGATGCAGTGTGTACATAGTGATAAAAAGAAAGGACGAAGTCTTCAAATGTATCTGTAAGCCTTAGGCTTCATTAGAAAAATTATTCTATTCAGATATCGGTACAGGGTGGTACCGAGCGTACCGCTATCGGTACAGAGCGTTACCGAATTCGGTACCGAGCGACTACTGATGTAGTGTGTTTTTATTAGTCTCTGGACTCGTTCGGTGTCCGGACACAATAATCTCTCGCTTCATTGGGTATAATTTTCTTACTATTTTCTAAATAATTTTTTTATATAAAAAATTTCTTGAAATCAACAAAAAAATAGTGATCAAAAGCTATTCTAAATGAAGCATTTGAGGACAACTTTCTTCTTCACAATTTCTGCTGTCTTTTCACTTTTTCTAAACAATTTTTGAATTAAAAAGCCTGCTTTCTACATCAATTTTCAAAAAAATTTTTTTTTGTTCTCCACAACAGCTTTATAATCACATTTATAAAAAAGTGTAGCCATCCCAAATAGACAATTATTGTGCTTTTGAATGTGGGACTTTTAGAATATGTTTGGGACGCTGCAATTTTTTTGTATATTAGTTGTGCAGTTGTTGTGGAAAAAATAAATTAGTTATTTTTATTATAACAACTTTGTACCATAAAATATTTTAAAAATAATTGAGAAAACATTAAAAAAAAAATTAGTGGCCACATAAGATTATAGTTGTTGGTGTCCAGCAAAGTAGAGAGAAAGCTCTTCCAAACAGGCCCTTAATGGGGAAATAGATTCCAATTATCATGCCGCCGTAGCTTACATGAAAATGGGAGTTTATGTCAACTATTGGTCGATTAAAGCTATAGCATCAATGGCATATCCAATTGCAAACTTAGTCGATCAAAATATTTTACAGGAGGGATGCTAATGCTATTGAATTTAACTTTTTCAGCCTAAATAAAATTTGTCTCTCAAGATGATGCAAAAAAGGGGTCGATTGAGTTCATTTATGTTTATCATTTTTGTTTTATTTATATTTTTATATAAAATAAGATTATTATTGTTATCTTTAAATTTTCTTAATTTTATTTTAATTGAATATTGAGTAATTAATTTATATTATGATGATAGCAGTTACTGGCAAGTATGGATGCGAGTGATACAAGCCGAGTCGTGACCGACTCGGGCTCGGCTAGATAAATGGCTCATGAGCTAAGCCCGATAAGCTAACGAGTCAAGCTTGAGCTAGCCCCGACTCGACTCGTTAGCTTGCAAGTTGGCTTGTTTAAAAAATATTAATATAAAATATATTTAAAATCTATTAGAATTCAGGATTTTAAGTATAAAATTATTGAAAATATTTGAAAATTATATTCATTATTTATATTAAGTGATTCTTTATTATTATTTTTATTATTTTTCATTCTTTTTACCATTTTACTATAATAATTATTTAAATCATAATCATTCTCTCTTTCATAATAAATGAGTCGGCTTTTGAGCGGTCTCAAACTCTTTGAATAAAGCATGATCTTGAACTCAATTAATTAATCAAGTTCAAGCTCAAATTAGGGGTGCCTCGAGCTCGGCTTGACTCATTTACATTCCTTCTAGCAGGCCATTAACGGCAACAAGATGATGATAGTGATGATGATTGATGATAGTGATGATGGCGTCAAATCATGTTGATTTGAAAAATATTCAAAATATCTCAAATTTAATTGTAGATTAATTTTGTAAATATAATTGATGAATTTTTCTTTATTAGTTTGATATATTTTTCTTAATCATAGGCCCTTAGAATTTCTATTAAATCACTTAATAATTTTGTGAGCTTTAACTAGACTAGTTGGGCCTAAATCAACAAACTTGCGCCCAGAAAGGCCCACTTCCATGGACAAAAGATATACCATCTGCCGATTATTTAATTTTAGGACAAACGTGGCCCTTGACGTTGGGCTGGGCTTTTGTAGAAATATTACGAGTATGTTAAAATAATAAGAATTACCCACAATACAACTTCAGGTTCCATGTATTGGGCCAACTTGTTTTGGCTATTGAATAATCTAAAACTATAAATATTATATATTTTCCCTAATATATTTTGAAGAATAAATATAAATAAAAATTAGTGAATTTACAACCATGATGACAGCAATTAATAGGAAAAAAAAAAGAAGAGTCATATTTGAAGTATTTATTTAAATTTTAAAAAATTAGGTTAAATTATCATAATACAAATTAACACGAAAATAAATTTTAGAATCAGCAGATTTATTTTAAAATTAGTGTAATACAGTATTTTATATATAGCACTAATATTTAAACAAATTCAATAGAATAATATTCTATTAGATCATCTTGAGTAAAATTTTCATTAAGATGAGCTTTAAATTTCTTTAAAATGCTTTAATATTAGTGCAACATATAAGTAATTAATATTATACAAATAATAAAATAAATCTAAGAGCTTTGAGTTTTATCCTGTATTTACAAAGCTCAGCACCATTTTTTTTAATTCAATGCCTTTTAAATTCATTCTACTATGTCTATAATTTATATCATAATATTCTCACATTTGCTAACAATATTTCAATTTAGTGATGCCAATATTTGAATTTTTTAGAGAATCCTCACCATAGAATATAAACTCTAAATCTTTCTCACCATATGCTTGAGTTAAAGGTGAACCTATTGCAAATTAGTTTTGGTAATTGTGGATTAAGATTTTGTTTGGGATAGCTTTCTTACTGATTTTTAAACAATTTTTTTAGTAAAAATGTTTTTAAACTAAAAAATTTTGTGCTAGAAAACTGGTTTATAAGGCATTTTAGGTTGAATTAATTAAAAAAATTCGCACGACATGGGATTTTTTTTTTGAAATATTGAGCAAATTTAATCACATTGGGCTAAGTCTCTAACCTCATGGCTGTAAAATGGGTTGCATATGCGTGTGCGAATTATTGAATTGCTAAGATAAAAATAGTATGCCACATAGGATTCGACACTCTTATAATAGTTAAATTCAATCGCTTTTTTTTCTTAAGAGTGAACATTGTAATAGCCATAATTTTAGCAAGATTTGATCTAATCAAGTGGAGCGAGTCCTCAAAGCCTTGATCAAATAGCAAAAATTACTTGATCCACTTTAGTTCTAAGATTAGTAATTGATAACCATATAAATTAACTAATGCATTAGAAAATAGTTTTTTTTTCATCAAATAGACTATGAAAGTCACTACTAATAACCTATAATTTTTGTTTTTTGGAACATGGTATCCACCTGGTTGCCAACCTCGAGAGGGTGCTTAGCTGCGTGACTAATCCTCGGCTGACCTAGAGGAGGCAACCACCCTAAAAACTTTCTGGCCTGCACTTAATTGGTCCCCACTTGAGAGGTGCTACCTCTCGAGGGGAATGGAACAAGGGTTGGGGGCTTTTCAATCGTAGTCGCCCACCTACCAAGCTAAACAAGGGCGGGTAATTACCAATAATTGAATCCTTCCTACATTAACTTGTACTACAAATCTAATATTTTTTTTTAATAAAAACAAAATAAAAAGCCAACCAATAGCAATCTCATTGCAGAAAAATAAATATTATATTCCCCTCAAGTTTTCTGCAACATCTGATAATGTCACTCAGTATGGCCACAAGGGTACATTTTTCCTAAAACTGCAAAATAAGGTGCTTCTCTCCCAGGTCAAGTGGATGCAGCAGAAACAGGAAGTGAGAAAGCCCTTCCACCAGTCTTTCCATACCCATGGCCACCTTGCTGTAACGATCGGTGCTCCAACTCCCTCTTCTTTTTCAACGGCGTTGCTGCAGTGAGACTTTTTCTGCTGGAAGGAGCTCCTGATCTCTGCCATGACTTTTGCTGCTGCTGATTTTCTGGCTGCCCAACTTCATCCTCCACGTCTTTTATGTTAGCAGTCATCGACGTTCCACCGGTTGAATCAATTGAATTCATCTCCCACATGGATGACCACGGTTTCCCTTCGAAGCTATTGCTCCCAGCGGATTCCTGGGGCTCCAAATCCCACCTCATGTCCCTCACTGTAACATACTTGTGCAGGCTTGGCTCCAGTAGATCATCTTTCACCACCAGCTCTGACTCTACAAATGGCTCCCTCCGAGCCAGTAATCCTCGTCTAGCAAACCCACCATTGTTGCCAGATTGGTCTGCTTCATAGCTCCTGCGATCGGAGCAAGAGGAATTGAGATCGGCGACGGCATCGAGGATGGAGCAGGCCTTGGAGATGCAGGCTGGGAGGGAGAAGGCTGTGTGATGCTGCTGCTGTTGGTACTGGATGTCTTCAAGCAACAAGGAAGCATAAGATGTTTGATTGAATCCGGGGTTCTTGTCAAGATCACGCGATGATCTTCTTGATGATCTGGTTCTTGTTAGTGTTCTTGGGTTGTGGCTTTCTATTTCGTTTCCTGTCTTTGGATCTTTGTCTTCCTCTGCTATTTCCTGCTTCTTTAGCTGCTGTTGCTGCTTGGTGGCGACACTGATATGGCTGCTATTTCTCTGATCTGAACCAGCGATCGTGCTAATGCCTTCACCAGCCTTCTGAAATCAAAATAGTTCAACTAAGATGAGTAATGACATATTATACACATTTTTTTTCTATAAATGAATGCGAATTCTGCTGAGAGATTTGACTGATAATAGAATATAACTTTCTCGAGTTTGTTTAGTCTGAAGTAGCATCCCTACATGTTATCATATTCAATTTAGAGATATGTTGAAGATTTATTGAATTAAGTGGAATGAAAAAGAGCATTTTTCAACAAAATTTAGTGCTAGAAGAAAGAATAAGTGAGATCGGAGATACCTGACAAGAGTAAATTGTGCTCACATGCTTTCTCACCCCCTCATCTACTTCTCTGCTCTTCTGAAACACGCTGGTGGAGCCTCCATTCTGGTTTCGAAATGAGTTATCTTCGATCTCAGCCAGAGGATTTCTTCTATAAGGAGACTGATCTGCCTTCCTTGAGGAATTCCTACTAAGGGATTGAAGTTGAGGATTCTCATTCGATGTCCTCGTGGTGTTGGCCGGTGATCGGGATCTTGGAGATGAGCTCCTCAATCCCCCAGCTGCGGTGGCGATGGATGCTTTTTTAACACCCGAATTCCCACCCCCTGACTCGGCATTCACGGAAGTTCCCTTTTCCCTTGCAGGAACCGATACCATCTTGGCAGGTTGCTGCTTCTGCTTATCAGAAATAGCGGTGGTAGAAACCGGGCCGTCGGATCTCTTTCCAGGAGATCTGCTCACTCTTCTTTCTCTGCTATTCCCCCTCTCTCTACTCCCTGACCTCTCTCGGTTGGGAGCTCGCCTGCGAGGGGAAGGCCTTGACACATGATTATCTCGCTCATCTTCTACCTCCTTCCTCCTCTCTTCATCAAAGTCATAGCTTCTCTTTGAGCCAGAGTACCTCCTTTGCCCACCACCGTCCGTTTCTTTGGAAATCTTACCAGAGGAGCTGCGGCTAAGACGACCGCATTGAATAAGGATGGCGTCGAGCTCCTCTTTGGTGCAGCTCGAAGTGCTCAATGGCGCCGGCCGCTGCTCATCAGCGGTAGCTGCAGCTTTACAATCCGGTTCCTCCTGAAGCTGGGAGCTTTTCTTCACAGGGATCTCGCATTTCTTCGACTCTTTATCTTCAGCAACAAAAGAAGCCTTCTTTGCACTCAAGGCAGGAGTGGTCACTGAGACAACCGGTTTCTTCTCAGTTACCCTCGGCTCCTTCTTCTCTTCCTTCTCTGAACTATTCTCTTTGGGTAAATCGTTGGACGGAACTTTAGTAGGCGAGGTAGCATCCCCCTTCTTGCTGAAGCAAACGCCCATTGATTTCTTTCCAGGATCTGATAGGATGACAAGAGAGGAAGAAGATCTGCGAGACAACAAAAAGGGTATTTGAGACTTATAAGAGCATTAGGCGTTGATGGCACGGGAATCGAAGAGGTTTAGTGATAGGATTTCAAATTTTGTGTCAACGGGCGGGAGGTACAGTGGGGTTGGGCTGGATCTGAAGGTAGCCGTTGGGCTTACTTCTTTTAAAAGTAAAATATTTAAATTCACTTTAAATTTTATGTAATATCAATTATTTAATTTATATATTATATTTATCTTAAAATAAATTATTGACCATAAAATGTATATTTTGTTCTAATTTTTTCCTTTCTAAAATTTTAATGAGATAGAAAACTAATATATAATATTTATTTCAAAATAAAAAGGAAAAAAATAGAATATAGAAGCAATTTTAAAATTTGAGGATTTTTAATTTTTTATGAAAGTAAAAATATTTATTTCTATTTTATTAAAAATTCTTCTAATTTTAAATATTAATTTTATAATAATTTTCTTCTAAGATCTAATTTTTCCACTCTAAATAAATATTATTTCCTCTCAATATTGAGTATATTCCATGTAGCTCAGCTCAGCTTGCTAGGTAGTGTGCTTAGTAGCACTAGGCTTGAGAGCAGAACGGCGCCAAAAATTACTGTCGCGACATTTTTATCAAATTTTAAGCACTAAAAGCCTCCAGCGCTACCATTTCTCCCATTTTGGTTGGCTTGTCATTGAAGAAGAGAGAGAACGGAGAAGAAGAAGCGAGAGAAATTTTGTTTATTTTCATTAGACTATCAGCCAAAATATTTTGAAATTTATATTTATTTAGCTCAAAAGTCCCTTACCAAAAAAAAAAAAAAACTACTTTCCATTTTTCAAAATTTTGAATCCTCGTAAAGGCTACATCAATGATATACAGCATTAGAATAAATGGTACAGGTGGAATCGACCGTTGGGACTTGGGAGACAAGCCTGAGCTCTGAAGAGAAAAACTGTTTTTTGCATTGTCTCTTTTTATTTCTAAGGTGAAGAAGGGGAATGGAATTACTGTGCTTGCATTCACAGCATTTACTGCGACTATTATTTCTTGGATATATGTTTTACTATTACTAATTGTAGCCTTAATCATGTAATTAGTATTAAGATCTTAATTAATAAAAATTTAATTAATTAAGTATTTTGTTCTTAGAATTTTTAGTATTAAAATACAAAATATCTATTAATAAAAGATTTTTAATTGATAGCATCTGCTCTTCAAATTTTGAAAAAGTGAGACATCTGTTATCGACATAAATCATATTAATTTTATATTTTTATATGAAATATTTTTGAACCATTTAAAATGAAAAAACTCCAACTTTTAAAAGAGAGTAACACTAATTTGTGAAATAAAAATGGTTGAGATACTTATGATCATTTTTCTCTTGTTTTATTTTAGGAATGAAAGCAATAGCAAAATGATCAATTAGTATCAATTTGATTATTTTTATCATTCATAATAGCATGCATAATACCATCTTCATTTTGATGAGGGCAAAAGTTTTGATTATTTTTCACTCATTTTGTGTAAAAAAAAAAGAATATTAAGATCATTACTGATACATCATCAAAAATTTATCTTGATCAGGCACGAATCTTGAGGCAAAATCAAGTTGGAAGCTTCAAAAATAAAAATGCAGCCTAACTCCTCTTCGACCACCGCCAGAGTTTTGCCGCACCACCGTCGGGTTCTGCCGCACGACCACCGGACCACCAAGGGACGCCGGAGTTCTGTCAAATCACCACCAGACCATCAAAGGACGTCGAAGTGCCACTTAAAGCTGGAGTGCCCCCTTGACGCTGAAGTGTCACTACCAGACCACCGCTTGACACCGGAGTGCTGTTGGACCACCACCTGACGTTGGAGTGACACTGGATTTTTGCAAAACTTTCGGTTGACATTTGTAATATGGTCGTCCTCAAGGATGAGTCAGACCATTGTCTTTTACTTAAATTCTAGTGGAATAATTTTTCAATTGGGTTAGGCCCCGTGATTCTTTTCCTTTCTCGAATTTTCCATGTAAAAAATATTGTGTTCTCTATGTGTGAGCTGAATATCTGTGTAGCGCTAAGGCATAGAATTGTAACTCTATCGCCGCATATATTCTAGCCCGCAACAATTACATTCCAGAAAATTGAGGTAATTTTGTAAAGCATAAAGTCAATGTTAATTTAGATCCAAATAGCTAATATTTAAATAAATTCCATTATTTTAAGAACAATTTTTTTTTAAATTTAAGGAACACAATGAAGTCTAAGGCTTCTTAAAGTAGTTTATAGTATAAAAATTTTAATTTTTGTACTAAAAAATTACTTTAAGAGCAGTAATAAAATTGTCCCAAACAAAACTTAAGTGTTTAACCACCATTTAAGTGAAATTTCTCTTAAACATACCGAATAAGATAAAAAACAGTAGTTCATGTAAAGAGGCGTTAAGCCATGTCCATTGACTTTCTTCAATATGAGAAATTCTTTTGCAAGTCATATAAAGAGGCGAAAGCTCATTGTCTACCTTTTCTATCATCTACTAATCACATTTACAAACCTTTAAAATTATTTCACTTAGATGTCCAGGGATCTTCCTCACTTCTATGTATTAAATGATAAAATATTATATGAGTTCCATTGATGACCACTTTCAATTCAGGGTATTGCTCATGTTCCACAAATATGAATTTATACAATACTTTGTGCTTCAAAAATGCCACCGTTACTCTTCATCATGATTGAGTGATACTCCATGACTGCCCAACACCTTTCTTCATGGCAAGCTTAATGATATAGGCCTTGTTTGGAACGGCTTTCTTACTGTTTTTTAAAATAATTTTTTAGTACAAAAATTAAAATTATTGTATTAAAAAGCTGTTTTAAGCAGCACCTAGAAAGCCGCCCCAAACGAAGCCATAATTTGCATGCGTCAACTACGCTGCTTCATAGACAATATCTCAATTATGTTTACCTCCTAAGAAGGCCATCTATGAGCTTAAACAAACATCACACCAATATATCAAAATATAAGAGTTCAAATATCCAAATTTACATTAATAAACAATTAAAAAAAATACTTATGAAGAAAATTCTTTAATATATCAATTTTTATAATAAAAGAAACATACTATAGCAAATTTATTTACAAATCTCTTACATTATTTGAGCAACAAGAGATAAATCACACAGGACAAAAGTAAATGATGTTTAGATATATGCAACAAATAAATGCCACAGTTGATCATGCAAGCCTTGAGAGTGCTGCTCTACTGGGGGCGGTAGTAACCACCCTGAGGATAATTTTGTGGGGGTACATTGTAGGGCGATGGCGGCGGATGTCCGGTCGCCGGCTGCTGCATGTGAGTGTTATAATATGGACCACGCCAACCTGGGTAAGCTGGCTGGCTATAGTCATGGCTAGGGGGTTGATTGGTATACTGCTGGTATTGACCTGGAGCTTGGTAAGGCGATGGAGGTGGCTGCGAGTAATTTGTATATGGCTGAGAGAATCCAGGCCTTGGGTGCTCGCCGGGCCGGTGGAAAAATGGTGGAGTGAAGGAGGGCCGTGGTGCCGGTTGTGGATCTGATGATGGATGAGAGGTGCTTCTTGGGAGATTCGACTGACCTGAAGCAAAGCTTAGCCCAGCCATTTGTCTCTGCACATCTTCGAGCATTTCACGGCACTGTATGTTTCTGGTCATCACAAAGTCGCTGCACTGCTGCTTTACATTGTTTATTGCATCCTGTTTAGAGGAAGATGGGAAAGGTTTCAGATTTGAATATTTTCTACATGAAGGTAAGATCGTTTTCCATTCATTAATAAAGGCACAACAAGAAATCTAGGTCTTGCATCATTTGCGGCTATAGGTCAGAAACAGAATGGGGAGCAGGGAAAAGTTATGATTGTAAACAAGGGTTCAGATATGGTAGCTTTCATTAGAGATGGGTCAAATTAGAAAAAAACAAGCATACCTGAAGAGTAACATAAAACTTCATTCCCTCGTTGATGTTGTCTTTGATTTCTCGATATTTTGCTATTGCAGCAGCAATTTGTTTGTAACATTTGTCCCGAGCAACTGGGGAATAAGCAGTTGGTTTTAGGTCATGACAGTTCCGACTTTCTCAATCATGGGTTAATTCAAATGTGCAGAATGAGCCCGAACAACTAATTTCGCATGCTCAAACAACCAATGTTTTCATTGGCTTCATCATTTAACTTACTAGTAAAAAAACAAGGTCTGATGATAGTGATTAAGCATAATTACATTTGTATTTCGATTAATCACAAAAATAAATATCATATCATATAGATGAATAACAAATTCTGCAATAAAACAGACAGAAATCCACAGTTAAAACCTGATTTAAGAAAGAAGAAACCTAACCTTGCTTTAATTTCTGCTTGCGCACAGCAACAGAAGCTTATGCTGCTGCTTTAGCACATTGAACGCAAGTAAAACATTATTTGCCTCTGATGCATTTACTCTCCTAATTAAAAACCGATAAACTGAGACTAACATGGCCTCCACCATTAAATTAAAAAAGTCTACTGTGCTGTGCAATCCATTTATTATTATGTCATCATTAGTTATTGACATATGAGATCTAGCGTCACATTGAATTAAAAAAATGCAACATATTTATCAGGGTTAACGGATCAAGCAAGAATCACCTTAATTTCGAATTTGATGCCATGATACCATGAAAATCTAAACAAAATGAAAGGGGGTAAAGGATGAGAACCTTTATAGTCTTCTAGATTAAAAATAGCAGCGAACTCTTCATTTTGTGCCTGAAATACAAAAGAAACTAAAACATCAGTAATGAAGCATACAGTTTTCTAGAAAGAAAAAAAGATGAACAGGAACTAGACTTGACTAGACTTGTTATTTCTCATCGCTCCTAACAATTCTTGTTTCACCGCAACAGTGCTGATATTACTACATGATAAACAATGTAATGAAGCATGAAAAAGAACAAGAAAAAAAAAATTTACCTCAGCAGATCTTATAGAAAATAATCAACATTTTCATATATACAATCAATAAAATGATGTGTTGTTTCTTCATCAGATTCATATTTTCTAACTCTGAATCATGGTTATTTTCAAGACCACAACTCTTCGCCAAGATTCAAATGAAGAAAAGTCAGTTATATCTGGAAAGCAGCAAATTTAGGTGATTATCAACATCCATGCAGGATCATCACATTAGGTATTATACCATGTGTTTATGTCACGCATTAATTTGTGAGCCCGAATAGTCTATGTAATAGGTTCTAGTTTTTTGTCTCAGGTACGTTATGATATTTGTTTGCTCAAGAAAAATGACTCTTAGGCATGAACGCTGCTTTCTAGGCTTAGGATTCCATTCTCCATAAGATAGATTGATTTCTTTATTAACCAAATTTCCCTTGATGATTGTATCAAGGTTTATTTAGATTTGAGTCCTTACTTCCTATGAGCGCAAGCCTTCATAGTTAATTATTTCTCTTATTTCATAAGGATGAATCACTTTAGCGTAGCATAAGACGCTTAAATTTTAGTCTCGTTTGTGGGGGATGGAGGTAGACCAGATCAAGATCTTATGGTTCTGTCATCCCGAGAATACTGTAAATCTTAATCTACCAACGCTAACAGACCATTGGTTGCATCGTCCATTGAATCTGATTAGCAACCATAGGTGGCCTCCTCTCAGAGATCCCGAGCATACGGGGTGATTAAATGTTGGTTTTGATTTCGATATGATTTAAGTTTGGGGCCTATGACTCCTTTTAGGAGTTGTTGAGAGTTTATTTTAGTTTGGGGCTTACGGCTCCACTTAGGAGTTGCCTGTAGATTTTGATTTATGATGGAGCTTATGGCTCCACTTGGAGTTGCTCAGTAATTTATTTAGTTTGGGGCTTACGACTCTGCTTAGGAGTTGCTCGTAGATTTTGATTTAGGATGGGGCTTACGACTCTGATTAGGAGTTTGCCCAGTAATTTAATTTAGTTTGGGGCTTACGGCTACGATTAGGAGTTGCCCATAGAATCGTAGATTTAGCTTTGGGAATTATTACTTCACTTAGAAGTTTCCCAAACAATATGTCTTACTGCTTCTATTGGAAGTGGACTGTGATTTACGTTTGTGATATGTCTTATTGCTTCATTTGAAAGTCGCCTGTAGATTTAGATTTAAGGTTCTTTTTACTTCATTCAGAAGATCTCCTAGCAAATAAGTTAGATTAGAATTTACTACTTCATTTAAAAGTTACCTATTAGGTCTGATTTAGGGTAGATTTGAGGGCAGTTACATGGTTTTTATACTTTTCTTCTGCCCTGGCACTTTTGTTCTTGCTTCAACACTTTCTTTTCGTTCCAGTTATGTAGTTTTTGTTACAACACTTGCCTTTTCTTGCTTCAGCACCTATAGTTTTTGTTACAACACTTTCTTTTTGCCTTAGCATACAATGCAGCATCTAAACTTGTGTTTTTATTTGCTTGCAGGTATTAGAGTCAGTACATACAGGAGCTCTTGCTTGATAGCTTGTTTGAAGTTGGAGGTTGATTGAGTTTTGTTTGGGTGTGTTAGTTTGAGTTTTGTGTTTGATTGCTATTGTACTTGAGATGATTTTAGTGTAAACATTGATTTTATGTTTTCTTTCCCTTCCTTTTTTTTTTAGTTGATTGCATTTTTTAGAGTTAATTATTAATTAATTAATCAATTAATTGACAAAAGAATTAATTCAAAGTTGTGCTTTATTTCAATTCAATTAATTAATTAAAATATATTTCATGGTTATTCAATAAAATTAATTAATCATCACTTAATTGAAAGTTATAAAGAAACACATTTAAACACTCTAAAATTATTATTTAAAATAACTCACAAATTATTTTTTTTAAATAACTCTTCAAATTATAGTATTATTATTATAAAATAGCTTTTTAATTATTTGGCGGGGGAATTTAAATAGAAATCGTTCTTTTTTTAATCAATGAAAATGCTCATCTTCATTTTCCTCGAAAATTCAGCATCCTCCCGATGTCCCTTTTCGCGAGAGAAGGAGGTTGGGACTGCACTTGCAGTTGGTTCTTCTCACCCAGATCAAAGATAGAACGACGCGAGATCTTCAAATTAAAATTATCCCACCAGAATCAAAGATACAATTGCATGGGGTCTTCGAATTTAAAATCCTGCCCGGATCAAAGATACAATGGCGAAGGTCTTGAAATTAGTGGGTAGCTATTTAAAACCCTTTTTTTCTCTATTTAAAACCCCTTTTTTTCTCTTTTTTCTTTAATACAAACACCCTATAGACCAGCAAGACACTTACACTTGTTCGGGATAGAACATAGAATGGAGTATTCAGACTGGACAATTGAGAAAGGCGAACGGACGGGTTGTGATTTGAACAGGCTGAGGCAGAAGAACATGCGAGCTTGGGGAATTTGGACGGGCCGCGAGTTATGCAATCGGGATCAACGTACTCAGACGGGCGTGTGTTGATGCGAGACTAGGGGTGTAAGTGAGCCGAGCCGGCTCGTGAGCCGGCTCGAACTCGACTCGTTAACGAGCTCGCGAGCCGAGCTTATCGAGCTCGAGCCTGTAATCGAGCTCGTATGATAAACGAGCTCGAGTTCGAGCTCAACCCGACTCGACTCGAAAGCTTATCAAACTACTCGATTAAATTATATATATATATATATATATATATATATATATATATATATATATATTTATAATACTATTTTTTTATAATATTTCAAAGCTTATTTTATAAAAAACCTACCCGCTGGCTTTCGAGTCAGGCTTTTCAAACGAGTTCGAGCTTTCGAGTCGAGCTCGAGCTTGGTATTTTCTAAACGAGTCGAGCTTGAGCCCACTAATCGAGCTCGATCTCGAGCTCATTAAGGATTAAACAAGCCAAGTTTGATAAGGCAGATACTCGACTCGACTCGTTTACACCCCTATGCGAGACGGAGGCGCAGGCAGGGAGCCGCTTATGGGATCGACTTGGGCAGCCGAGCGATAGGCCGCAGGCAGGCCGTTGTAGACTGTTAGTTTGTGTGAGCGTGAAGAGTTTGGATGGAAGCAGTGCGCTTGGGCAGGGGTAGCGCACAGGTGTGAGTCCGAGTGGGTAGACAGAGATACGGGCTGCTTAATCATGCGAAGGGATTGTGCGGGAAGACTTTATCGAGCGGGTAGACATGCGCAGGTCTTTTTTCGTTCTGTTTCCTAAGTTTTTGTATTAATCAAATAGATGGGCCTCGAATTGACGTGTCCCTTTTTAAAGCATTGCGCTTGTTTCAAATTTTCTTTTTCTTTTTAAATTAATTCAACAATATTATAAATGAATATTGAGACATGTTTGCTCATTAGCCCTTTTTCTCCAACTAATTCTCTCTTCTCTCTCTTCTTTTGCCAGCCTTCTCTCTCTCTCTATCTCAGTAGATTACACTCCAATCTCTTCCCCTCCATCTCTCTACTAAATAAATTCCTCCTTTATGACACAAAATTGTATTGACGTCGCTCCTCTTTCAATTGCTGCTAAAGCTGAAGAGATTTTCCATGATCGTGGCATCAATGTCCTACAAAATAGTTTTAAGAAAATCTTTCTTTCAATTTTCCACCCCTACTTTCTGTGAGAATTACGTCGCTCTATTAAATTTCAGGCACTCACTTTGATTGTCAAGCCAAACATCTAAAAGTTGTTCTTTCATCATCCCCATGCAAGGAGTTTTGATCAATCACCCATTTTTTGCATGCATAACACAATCTTCATGAGAGTAAGACAACAAAGATTCCAAACCCTAAAACCCTCCTCCACATAATCATATCCTCACTCCAATCCATTAACAGCTTTTGACTATTGCTATCACTCTGTGTGCCCCTAGCATAACTCTTGCTCTGCTCCCATACAAGTCACTTGTCTCAATAACCCTCACCCATGCTTGATTAGCAACCCTCCAATGGCGTTATCTCTTTCTTTGTGTGGGCCTTCGCACAGCTCTCTGCATTCGATAGTGTTGACCACACTTGCCCCACACATTGCAAGTTGTCACGCTTTCTATATTGTCACATCTCCACACTCTCATAGCTTCCAATCAAGCACTTTGATTGCCCATCATTGTGGCCTTCTGATCTTCACCTGTAAGATCTAAGGCTCCATTCCCTGTGTTCAAAGTTAGTCCATCTATGATGCCTTCCATGGTGTCCCATCTTTATTTACAATTATGGAGTCTAGCATCCATTTAACTTTATGGGGATTCACCTAATTCTTCGCCTCCTTTATGATTGATGGGTAGTGAGGGTGTTGTGGATTTGCTTTATGTTTCATCTCTCTTTTTCATGCCAAATAAGACAATATCGGGATCATTTCTAGTTTTAACATTTCAATCAATGTCTTTATTGCAAACCTACCTGATCAAATGCAAAGACAACAACACACAATTGACATAGCATCATACAAAATCATTTGCATCGAAACTAACCATCGCCTATCTCTCAAAACGAACAACACTGACACTTCAAACCAACAATTAAGAACATGCATAGCATGACTGATGCATAGCACGGCGCAACACACCTAATGCCATTTGTTTGGTGCAGTATGTTAAAAATGATGCGTTATATGCACCGTGCAAGAGCAACAGTGCATGTCGCAAATCCCACAAAGCACGTGCTATATTAATTTTTAGAATTTAGAACTTAAATGACTATTTATAGTATATTAATTAATTTAATAATTTAATTTATTTTAAATAATAGATAAAACTTAAGTATCGTGCCCTAGCCATCTCCTTGTCGCTTGCTCGACATCTTGGCTTTGAACATCATATCGCTCTTGCTTGCTCTAGGCATCTTTGCTTCGACAGTCGCAATGAGGTGTCTCGGCTTCAGACATAGAATGCATTGCATCTAGTTTGTGCATTTGCCTCTTCCTCTTGTCATATCATCTTCAAACAGTTAAGTGCGGGTGGTTGTGTCTCGTGTCTAGTGTCTCTCCTTCTTGGCGGCTTAGACGCTATTCTTCTCGGCTTTAAATAGCTCATCTCATGCAGTCCTACTAGCGAACAACCTAGCAAGGACCCACCTCTTCTCCATGCGAGAAAGTTGACACCTCGTCCAACGTAGATCGTCAAATGCCTCTATCGCTGCCACCTCAAGACATGCTCAGATGTTATCATCAAAAGTTGTCTTTACACATAAGTGTGCCTTAATTTCTAAGAAAAAGGCATAAATGTTTTAATACATATTTGTTTTTAGGTATTCATGAAATTCTTTTACAACTTGGTGCCTCTGTAGATTTTTTTATTCTTTTTTTACATTTTACATGTAAATTCCTCATTTTTTTACCTATTATATATATAATGATGATTCATGAAGTTCTTTTAAGTTTTAACTTTTAACTAAAATTTATATATGACAACAACCAAAAATTGTGTTATATATTATTCAACATTTCACCCACACATCTAAAATGAAGGGAAAAAAATGTTTTAATACCCGGTTGCATTTAGGTATTCCAAAGAATTACAAGAAAAGATTTTGCATGATAATATGCAACCTTGGCAAATAAAGATGATAATAATTATGTGACGTGTATTTTTTGTGGAAAAATAACAAAAAAAGGAATTACTCGTTACAAATAAAATTTGGTTGGGGATTCCAGAAATGCTAAAGCTTGTTCTAATTGCCCCAAACATGTGAAAGATGAAATATAATATTCTTTAAGGAAGAAGAAAGAGTTAAAAGACCAAATTAATAATATGCTAATTGCCAATATTGATGAAAGTGATGATTTTGATGTGATGCTGGATGATGATATTGTATGTGCTGGACTATCTAAATATACCATACAATAAAATCTAATGCCTCCAGCCAAAGTTCAACAATTTTTATATTTAAAGAACCAAATGGACTATTAAGTGTCTGTCATACCCCAAATCATAATGATGTGGTGAAGCAAAATAAGGATAAATTCTATAGAGATATGGATGCTGCTAGGAAGGAGATGAGAGAAAGGCCAATTCAAATATTTTTTCAATGGTTGTATGATACTGATATTCCATTTAATGCTGCTAAGTATGATAGCTTCCTTGTCGTAATAGAGGTATTTGGATAGACTAGTCCTGAGATGAAACCTCCTAGCTATCATGAGGTGAGGGTCCCTTGCTTGAAAAAAGAGGTAGGACACACACAAGACCTACAATATCATAAAGAAGATCATCATAGATATGGTAGTTCTCTTATGATTGGTGTTTGGAAATTCTGTACTAAGAAAAATTTAGTTAATTTTTTAGTGAATTGTCTAAGAGAAATTGCATTCATAGAATCAATTGATGCAAGCTATTACTCAAAGAATGCAGTGAAGAAGTTTGAATTGTTGAGCAAGTTTATTAAGGAGATTGGGACACAGGATAATTCAAGTAGTTACTAATAAAGTGATAAGGACATCCACTCTAGTTTTGTTTTTATATTTTTATTTGATGTATTAGATTTATTTTAATGTTTATTGTCTTTTCCAATTTTGCCCTTACTTAAGGGGTTTAGACATATGTAAGCCCAAGGGGCATTTTAGTACTTTGGATTGTCTCTTTGTTTTGGGCTATTTAAAGCCCTCCCCTCCTCCTTTGTGAGGGGATGATGATAATGAAAAGAAATTTCTGCATAGTGTTCTCTTGGTGAGTTCGAGTTGTGCCTTGATCTCTTTGTAAGTTCATGAGAGGAGAGAGCCTAGGAGAGGCCAAACGCAATACCCATCAATCGGTGGAAGCGTCCCCGGTTCGTGGTTCACTCTTCCCTTATCTCTTCTTTCCTTCCCTTCCCCTCCTTGCCGCCGGCCTAGATCCCCCATCCGCAAACCACCGGCCCCTCCCTCCTTCCCCCTAAGCTATCACACAAGGAACCCTCCCCACCGAAATTCCCACCTCCTCACAACCTAGCCGGCCACCTCCCTCTCCCCTTTCCAAGCCACCACCGGCCTCCCCTAGCTCGGCCGCCCCACCCGCCAGCCGCCGACCTCCAGAGCCCCACCCGCCCCACTCCACAAATCCAAACCACCGCCCCTCCCATGGCTTCCCAAATTTGAATTTCAAATTTTATTTGCCATTAGTCACTTTCCTAATTTAGACCCTAGTCAATTAGAAAAGTTTCCTATTGAGAATTCAATTAATTTTGAATTCAAATAGTTTCCTATTGTCTAAACCTAAGTTAGGAAACTTTCCAATTTAATTAAATCTGAGATCAATTTCAGATTTCTTCTTTTGTTTATTTAATTGCTTGGGGGGCCCACACTCCTAATTAATTAAATCCCCCAAATCCCCTCTAAAGGGCCAGCCACCTCTCTCTCTCCTATTCCATTAATTGGTATCCAATCAGGAAACAATTAATTAAGATCCTCAATCAACTTCCCTCCTAATCCTCCTAAATTTTGAATTTCAAACTTGAAATTCCCTAATGCTCTCTTAAACAAAACCTGAAAGAAAGTTTCAGAAGTTTGTTTCCATATCTCCAACATTGCCGCCCCTTCTTCCCTCCCGAACCCATTGATTCCTCCCAACAGTTTTCCCCATTTCCCCTTCCCAAGCCTATCCCACCTCCAGCCGCCCTCCCACAGCAGTTTCCCCACGACTTCTCCCTGCTCTCCTAAGGTTACTGCTGCCAGTCTCTGTTTCCAGCAGAAGGAACCTGCTGCTCTATATCTTGGAAGGCCATACGCTAGGGTGCAAAGCTTCCAAGACCACATAGGAGTTGTCCCAGTTATTTCCCACGGTGCAGTTGGCTATCCAGAAAAAAATCTGCACATATCTCTTGCTGTCCAGCCACTAGGAGGTCTTCAAATGCTGTCCAGACGTTTCAGATCGCTGACCACACCTTCAAGAAAGCTATCGGATGCCACCTGCTCCCTTCCAAGCCTTCCTACAGCTACCGGAACTTCGTATCTTCTGATTACTTGGGTAAACTCTCATCCAAATCTTTTAATCTCCTAGTCGCTTTTCGATTGTGGTTTATAGGAGATTCATAAAGGTTCTTGTCATTCTCTCCGCTAACGTCTAGCAATTAGAAGAGTTGAGTGAGGGATCTCTTTATAGTGACTAATCTTATTGTTAGCATTGGAATTTACTGTTGAAAATCATTCATGAAGGCACGTTAGATTAAATTGAGTATTTTACGATCTTAACTCCTTTGCATGTGATTTAGCCTAAGCTTGTTTTATCACCTTATTGTCTTATCTTGGCGTTTAAATCAACATGAGTTTTACTTAATATTGTTCTCTAAATATTAAAGCGTGCAAATTCATTAAGCATTTCATCCCATTCATGTTTTGTTCTACATCATCTTAGTATCAGAGCATGGTAAGCATGTATTGCATGTGCTAGAAGTTCCTAGGAGTCTAGTTTTCTTTTCCAAAACTTGTTTGCATGCGTACCATTGTCTATTTAATTTTCTTTACTGTTTTTACTTGCTGCCCATTACATTCCTGCACCATTTTCATCACCTTAGAGAGTCCATTCCATCAATTAAGTGCTGCCATTGTCCCCATAACCTACCTAGTTGCTTAGTCTACCTAAACACTCACTTTGGTTTGCCGTCCAAACTTTTCCCGCACCATTTTAGTGACCTTCTAGTGAGTCTAAACTTGTGTCTAAGCTGCTGTCCACACTCTAGAAGTCTCCAAAACCCTTAGACAACTTAGGGCATTGTGGTAGTTTGCTGTTCCTTCACTTCCTACCTCATTTAGTGACTTTCTAGCAAGCCTAACATTACAATCAGGTGCTGTCCTTGCACCTTAGGACCCCTATCCTTCACCCACTCACCAATTTCTTGTGTGAGCTGAAGGTAGCATGATACCCCACCTTGTAGCTTGCTGTCCAAACAATTTCTGCACCCTTTAGTGAGCTTAAGTGAGCCTAACTTGATGTCTAAAGTGCTGTCCTTTACATCCTTTCATCCTTAGGTATCCCTTAGAGCTTCCCATGGACCCGATAGGACTTCAAAAGAAGTTAGATGACCTAGTTAGTTTAGTGGGTTCTATAACTCAAACCATGAAAGAGAAACATGTTGACTCTCCCCATTCTAGAAATGTACCCCATTTGGTCAATCATGCTAGTCGGAAGATACCCCACTCTATTTATCAACCTAGACCTGAGCCTAAGCTGCAACAACCTCACGTAAAACCACCTTACCGTCTACCCACCTTTGATGGTTCATCGGACCCTTACTACTTTAGGGATTGGATTAGAAAAATAGAGGACTATTTTGAATCACATGATATCACTGAGTCTCACCGGGTTAGCATCGCTAAGTCTCACCTAAAAGGTCGGGCTCTTCAATGTTGGATAAGGTTAGAAGATCATAAAGAGTCTCGCGGTGAATACCCTACTTGGAAAGACATGAGGCGAGAACTTAGTTTAAAATACCGGCCCTCTACCAGTGACCAACCATCTGGTTTTAAGTTGAGGTCACCCCCTGTTCATCAAACCTTTGGGTGTTACACTTTCAAAAGCCCTACACGTGACAGTCAGTCCTACCCGCTTAAACCTGTCCGACACACCACTCCCACCCACATAACTAATCAGAGAGTGACCCTTACACCTAGTGACCATCATCTAGAGCACCACCCTACCTATTTTGTTGGGACAAACCGTGGACATTACTATGGTCGAGACCACCCATCCCTTAGTGACATCAGGGTTACTGCCCCACACTGTAGGTCTTCACCTAGCCTTGATGGCCGACCCTCTATTGGGTCTTCTGCTGGTTCGGTCCCACATGACTCCCCACTTGGATCAACTCCTAGCCATCCCAGTTCACCTTTAGCCTCCCCAGTCCTTAACCCTGCAAGTATAATTGTAATAAAGAAGTACATTAAGAAGAAAAAGTTCTCTGAACCTGAGACTGAGTGCATCCATATTGTGGATGCTAATGATATCACTGATAATGAGGACTTCTTTGAGGATGAAACTGAAGTAAGCGAGTCAGATTCCCCGCATGACTTGAACCCTGATTTAGGAGATCTGGAACCTTTAAACCTCAATACCTCAGTCCACCTGACTCCTAATCTCCTCAAGGATATCCCTTTGGATAAAGTCTACCTGGACGATAGTAATGTGTTCTCGAAAGAAGCCAATCTAACCTTGAACACATTGAATTTAAATTCGGAAGATCCTGATTTAGTAGTATCACCTACTGAGTTGACTTTAGATAATTCTGATGGTAGTAATCTCGAGTCGGAAGTGGTTCAATTGAATTTACTACCTAAGTCAAACCCCGATCTTAGGGCTATCACCAAATCTGGTTCCATTGAGAATAATAATATGATTTCGGAAGACAGTATTTTGAATCAGAAAGATCTTAAGCCTAGTGTGAAAGAGGAGCCTCCTCTTGTCTTATTGAGGTCTATTTTAGGAGTTGCTTCTTTAGATTTACATGTGAAAGAGTGTGTCTCTCCTAATTTGACTTACCTCGCCATTCCTTGTATCGACTTTAATGCTAGAGAGAGCATTGGCCCATGCCTTCCTATCTCCCATCTAACTGTTGTGCCCACATATGCTCTGGAGACTCTACCCATCTCTTGGGTCCCATACCTGCTGGTGACTCCTTAGGCTATCCTATTATGGTTGTGAGTCAAGACCCATTGTCCTCTCATACTCTTGACTCCTACTTTTTGCCCTCTATACCCTTGTCCTTCCCTGTTAAGGACCTTCCCTCTCCTAGTTGGATGACCTTACTGCCCCTAGAAAATATTCTGTAACTCGAGCTGAGACTCCCTATGGAGATGCCCTTTTAGCTAAGGATGTATTCATTGCTCCCCCTACACCAGTTCCCTTAATTACGAAAGTTTTATGTCTTCTCATTTTGTATCTGGTCCATCTTTATTCATATCTATGTGTGCATGTTTGTGTGTGTTTTTGTAGTTTGTTGTCTTCCAAAATTTTTCCTTTGATTTAAAATTTGCATGTGAGCCCACATTTCATTTCATTCATCATGTTTGTCACATCTCTGAATCACATTTTTCCCATATCATTTATCTTGTGGAGTCTTGACTTTTGGACACATGATTTCGCATTTAACATGCCGCATTCGCATCTCACCCCTGAAAGGGCACGCCTAATTGAACAGAACAATAATAATTATAAACTTCATATTGAATCTGAACGACGATTTAAAACTTTTGAGGTTGGTAATTCAGTGATGGTGCGGATTCGTCCGGCTCAGTTCCCACAAGGAACTGTAAAGGAATTACATGCTAGAAGTGCGAGATCATTTAAAATAGTCAATAAAATCAATGACGATGCCTACGTGATGGATCTGCTTGTAGAGTTCAACATTCATTCCTTTTCTAACATAGAAGATGTAGTAGCCTATGAAGGTCCAGAATTCAAACCCCAAATCCACTTCAAATTAAGCCTTGTGCGACCCCACCTTGTGAGAACCCCAAGCCTACCCCAACTCCCAAAATATTTCCAAAATAACTATAGCGGAGAAGGTTGACATGATTCTGAGTGATGACATTATGTCCACAAAAGAGGGTGGACGAAGAAGATATTTGATGAGGTAGAGAGGTAAACCAGAGTCAGAGGATACAGGGTCAGAGCACGAGGAACTATAGCAGATCGACCCAGATGCACGAGAGTTCTTGAGACACCCACTCGACGGAGTCGAGTTTTCTCCCACCCCGGGAGAATGATGAGGACATCCACTCTAGTTTTGCTTTTCTATTTTTATTTGATGTATTAGATTTATTTTAATGTTTATTGTCTTTTCAAATTTTGCCCTTAAGGGGTTTAGACAGATGTAAGCCCAAGGGGCATTTTAGTACTTTGGATTGTCTCTTTGTTTTGGGCTATTTAAAGCCCTCCCCTCCTCCTTTGTGAGGGGATGATGATAACGAAAAGAAATTTCTGCATAGTGTTCTCTTGGTGAGTTCGAGTTGTGCCTTGATCTCTTTGTGAGTTCATGAGAGGAGAGAGCCTAGGAGAGGCCAAACGCAATACCCATCAATCGGTGGAAGCGTCACCGGTTCGTGGTTCACTCTTCCCTTATCTCTTCTTTCCTTCCCTTCCCCTCCTTGCCGCCGGCCTAGATCCCCCATCCGCAAACCACCGGCCCCTCCCTCCTTCCCCCTAAGCTATCACACAAGAAACCCTCCCCACCGAAATTACCACCTCCTCACAACCTAGCCGGCCACCTCCCTCTCCCCTTTCCAAGCCACCGCCGGCCTCCCCTAGCTCGGCCGCCCCACCCGCCGGCCACCACCCTTCCAGCCGCCGACCTCCAGAGCCCCACCCGCCCCACTCCACAAATCCAAACCACCGCCCCTCCCATGGCTTCCCAAATTTGAATTTCAAATTTTATTTGCCATTAGTCACTTTCCTAATTTAGACCCTAGTCAATTAGAAAAGTTTCCTATTGAGAATTCAATTAATTTTGAATTCAAATAGTTTCCTATTGTCTAAACCTAAGTTAGGAAACTTTCCAATTTAATTAAATCTGAGATCAATTTCAGATTTCTTCTTTTGTTTATTTAATTGCTTGGGGGGCCCACACTCCTAATTAATTAAATCCCCCAAATCCCCTCTAAAGGGCCGGCCACCTCTCTCTCTCCTATTCCATTAATTGGTATCCAATCAGGAAACAATTAATTAAGATCCTCAATCAACTTCCCTCCTAATCCTCCTAAATTTTGAATTTCAAACTTGAAATTCCCTAATGCTCTCTTAAACAAAACCTGAAAGAAAGTTTCAGAAGTTTGTTTCCATATCTCCAACATTGCTGCCCCTTCTTCCCTCCCGAACCCATTGATTCCTCCCAACAGTTTTCCCCATTTCCCCTTCCCAAGCCTATCCCACCTCCAGCCGCCCTCCCACAGCAGTTTCCCCACGACTTCTCCCTGCTCTCCTAAGGTTACTGCTGCCAGTCTCTGTTTCCAGCAGAAGGAACCTGCTGCTCTATATCTTGGAAGGCCATACGCTAGGGTGCAAAGCTTCCAAGACCACATAGGAGTTGTCCCAGTTATTTCCCACAGTGCAGTTGGCTGTCCAGAAAAAAATCTGCACATATCTCTTGCTGTCCAGCCACTAGGAGGTCTTCAAATGCTGTCCAGATGTTTCAGATCGCTGACCACGCCTTCAAGAAAGCTCTCGGATGCCACCTGCTCCCTTCCAAGCCTTCCTACAGCTACTGGAACTTCATATCTTCTGATTACTTGGGTAAACTCTCATCCAAATCTTTTAATCTCCTAGTCGATTTTCGATTGTGGTTTATAGGAGATTCATAAAGGTTCTTGTCATTCTCTCCGCTAACGTCTAGCAATTAGAAGAGTTGAGTGAGGGATCTCCTTATAGTGACTAATTTTATTGTTAGCATTAGAATTTACTGTTGAAAATCATTCATGAAGGCACGTTAGATTAAATTGAGTATTTTACGATCTTAACTCCTTTGCATGTGATTTAGCCTAAGCTTGTTTTATCACCTTATTGTCTTATCTTGGCGTTTAAATCAACATGAGTTTTACTTAATATTATTCTCTAAATATTAAAGCGTGCAAATTCATTAAGCATTTCATCCCATTCATGTTTTGTTCTACATCATAAAGTGATGATGCTTCCGAGAATGCTGTTGCAGATGTGCTACTCACTACAAATTTCTGTTTGACTTGAGTTGTATACTATTCTAAGTAGGATATCAGTTAATTGTTGCATGGTTTCTATTATAATTGTAGGAAAGTTATCGATGAATAAATATCCACAAATATAATAGACTCCTTGTGCCGCGCATTATTTGAATTTAATGCTGAAAGATATTTTTAAGATGCAAAGACTAAAACAATGCTTTAAGAAGGCGGTGGCAATACATAGTTTCATATATTTAAGACCTCCAATTGCTAACGAGGAAATGTACAAATCAAAGGTAACTAGTGAAGCATGCCAAGAGTTGTTGTGCTACTATTTTCTTGACATTACAATGTTTTTATCAACAACAATTACATTTGAAGAAAATGTTTATGTACAAGGATTTTGTATTGGGTTCCTAAGTAAAAGAAGTTAAAGCAAAGTAGAGACAACGGACCATCTTAAAACAACCATTCTAGAATGTTATTATATATGACCTCAAATTAGGTGGTCCTTTGTTGATGGTGCTTAGATTTATTGATGGAAAAAAAGCTTCCAATGGGTTATATGAAGCGATGGATAGATAGGATCGAGGAAGCAATTATTGTAGGCTTTAACAACAATGATAAATATGATCAAATTATTGAAAATATTGATAGTAGATGGTCCAGTTGCACATTTTTAAATTCTGAATATTCTTTTGATAACCCTAATAATGTAAAGGACAAAGAAATAGTTGATGGATATATACATGCATTGGAAGATCGACTAAGGATGATTATGAAGACAAAATTAGTAATAACTGAGTGTATACATTAAGGGTGAAAAACTTTATGGTGTTCCTTTAGTTGTAAGACCAAGGACCAGTTGAGCACAAGATAACAAAGTTTGAGTAAAATTATATTTAGTGTTGATTAATATTTTGATTCTTAAATAATACAAAAAGTTATTTAATATTTCATTACTTCTAGCTGATTGGTAGTTAGCATACGGCTAAAGTGCTCCAAACTTAAAAATTTTGTGATCAAAGTCTTTAGCCTAACCTATGATTCATCTAGATGTGAATGCAATTGGAGTATATTTGGACATGTAGTATAAAATGAAATTATGCAATGATTACTTTCATGAAACTTTATAATTTATATGATTGTAAATTTTCAATTGTCGCTTCAAAGCAAAAGAATCAGAGAAAAAGTTCATGATTGCCTCAAAGATTTAATTTATGTAAAATATAATAGGACATTGTTCCACAAATATAACCATTGTGGCATGATTGGCCGTATTTCTTTGAAAGATAAAGATGATGTAAATGAGTGGCTAATAAGAAAAAACGTATGATGAGTTAGATGAAGATAATGAATAAATTATTGATGAGAAAGATTCGACTTGAAATATTGTTGCAAAAACCACTAGTGTTTATGACAAAACTTACAATGTTCAAGAGCGATCTAAAGGCAAAGAGAAGGAATCTTCATCTACACTTAACTTGTCACAAATAAAAATAAAGATAATGAGGGCGATAAAGAAGATTATTAGGAGATGATGCTAATGAAAGAAATGAGACTTTTTTTAGTTTTGATGATGAAAATGACTCTCAAGAAGACTAGTTTAATTCCTTACAAAATCATTAGACTTGAAAAAAATTGATTGTAAGTAGAAAAATCAAGGAAGAACTTTTTCATTCAACAACTAAGTATTTAGCATTTTAAGAGACTCCCTATTTATAGAAATACAAGAGAGATACCAAAATATATAAACTTATCTCCAAATTCAAATGTATTACCAAACTTTAATCTATCATCATTACTTTCATACCTAACATTATTATCATAACTATCATCATTATCATACTCACCCCCAATCCTGATAACATGAAATCCTTTCACGGGCCATGACATAGGGAATGGCCTAATACATAAGATCAAAACATAACATCATGATGTAAAGGCATTACAACATAATTGTACAAAATATAACAATATATGTCTTCTATAACTAAATAAATTTTTAAGACAATAATGTTCATGATGGCATGCAACACTACCATTACCAAATATGAGCCAAAAGAGACATTGTTTTGGTAGGAAATGTCAAATACAAAGCAAAGTTAATATGGCACATCAATGAAGTCGCGCAAACAATTTTTTGTCATCAAGAGATTTAATTTCTAAATAGGGGATGATCTGAGGATTAGATCTAGAAAGTGATTAATCAGATCACCTATGACCATAATTTGGGAATCAAATCATGGAAAGATTGAAGGAATTGTGCTTGTTGCAGTTTTAAGAGTTCAATTTCATAATTGTGACTAAAATGGTGATTCTAAAATCACTATTGGACACCCTACTAGATAGATCGAGGACACAAAATGTGAAAATGGGATGAAAATTCATAGTATAAAAATTAAGGATGAATTTGAATTTGAATTTGTAAACCTTTTTAGATAAGCTTCTTTTTTTAATTTACAATCCAAGATTAGAATAATTCTTATTCGAGTTACCTTTTAAGCTTGAACTTCCTAGGTTATTAGACATGGAATTTTTTTCTTCATTTTTTTTAGAGGAATTTGTTTAGTTATAATTTAGATCAATCCATGTTATAATTGTCTATTTAAAGGCTTGAAATTCTACAAAAATTAATCAGAAATTTCTCTCAAGTAATCCTTCTTTTCATCATATTCTATATCTTCTGAATTCCCTACTCGTCTACTAGACTTAGGTTCCCATTTACCATTCTTGCAGCTAATTGCCAAATGTTTGGTTTTTGCTGTCAATGTTTTCCTTATTGTTTTGCCGTTGTGTTTGCTGGCTGACTGCAAGGATGATATATTTTTTATTTGCTGTCAATGCTTGCCTTGTTGTTTTGCCGTTGTGTTTGCTGACTTATCGGTTGCCTTGCTATTTGCAACATTGTTGCTGCCCCGCTGTTGAGGACTCTAGCGCTGTTGCAATGGCCCCAGAAGAAATTAAAAAAAAAAAAACTGTCGTTCTTTCTTGTTTCAAGGAAAACAGAGATGATAAAAATAGCGAAATAAAGGAAAGTCCATACACAATGAGAGAAAACTTATAGAAGGTTGTTCTAAGGATCAATTGCAAACATGGGCATTGTACATGCCTAGCTCTTCAAGTAGTTAAAGCTGTGCTTGTAAGCACAAATAAAAAGTTTACCACACTCTGAACCCGAAAGATGCTATACTTTACCTGAATTTGAAGCAACAGCTGCTCTTGTGCCTCAATATTTTGGGCAATTTCTTCGCGGATTGAATCATACTTCGCTATCTCTTTCTTGAAGAGATCTTCATGTGATCCACTGGTAGCCAACAATTTTGGTAGTATATCATCCTAGAAGTATACAAGAATGAAATCATGAACCAGGCCAAGCTTGTCAAAAATTTCAAGTTGGTTTTGAGCATTCCATGCGAATTCAGCCACATAATAATAATAAGTAAATTGATCGTTTTGAGCATTCCATGCGAATTCAAGTTGGTTTTACTCTGTAATTCAAAAAACATTAACAGCAAATACTCAATATGTACGAAAGTGTAGAATTTTTTTTTTAAAAAAGCGCATCACATAGCCCTAGTTATGCAAATTGTTTTTTCAATTACAGAGTAAACATCTGACCAAATGTGTTAAGTTAACATGTTGCAGACTGGAAATAAATCCATAAGCACACCCCGCTTCAGACACAACCCATTTGGCTTAACCCAGTAGAAAGAATAGCAAAGAACTACCATGTCGTTTGTTCTGAGACTGAACACAGCATACTCACCCAGCCAAACCTTTGCTGGAAATAAATGAATTTTAGAGCTCATGGCCAGATACGTGCGTCAATGGGCTACTGCTTAGGATTGAATTTATATTTTAAGAGTAATCTATGCTCTGAGCTACTTCCCAAAACATGAACCATCTGAACTGTTATTTTACAGCAATAACATTCCAGTTTTAACCTAAGACATCTCTAGTAATAATCATTATTGAAAGGATCAGCCATTTTTGAGGGGTTATCAACTTAGCCATCACATCATAAATAAAGGGGGCAACTAAAACTTTTAGCAAAATCATTTGCACATCTATAGTACTATTATAAATATCACTTATGATTCTTTCCAAACTGAATCCTAACCATACAAATGTCACTTACAATTCTTCCCATATTACATCCTAACCATCCATTCCGCAACCCTTCGTATTCTTGTGAGACCCAACCTTTGAACGAATCAAAGATAGATTGCTCACCTTTGAACGATACAAACTTCACACAAGCTCAAATCAGTCACAGACAAACATATCAGAATCACATAACATTTACTTCTAAAGTAATACATATACTAAAAATACTTCTGAGGGTTCCCATCATATCACATTGGCCCTTATGCAAAATAAATTTAAGAAAGAGGCTCAAATAGTGTGGTATAACCTTATGAATTGGAAAAATTCGTTAAGTCTTTCGCTATTCATTCTATTCACACTGAATAGAAATGCTCTTTTTGTTCTATGGTTGCTGATAGTACTAGACATAGTTATTTTGAATGGAATTCCACATTTGCTATTCTATGCAACATTATACCTGTTGTTGCCACCTTCCTCCTACTGAGACTGAGCATTTCTTAGCTTTTGAATTCCTTGATGATTTGCATAATGCTTCAACCTTATCTAGGAATGTCTCATACTTATCTGTATATTGCATTATATATTACATATGGAGAAAAATAAATGGAAGGAGATTTGTGAATAAGATTGAATTCTTTTCCACTCTATCTCAAATCATCAAAAACTATACACTTGGGATTACATTGAGATTCTCTCTCAATTTTGCCCACCTGGACAATGATGAATGGGACTTATCCCTTTCGCCTTTGCCAGTAGCCCATGGATGACTGTTAAGGCGGTTCAGCAGGAACCGCCTCAGCCGGCCCCACCTGGGCCGGCGTATGTCTACAAGAGGCGGTTCAAAACCGCCTCCCTTGCTTCCTAATAAGGCTTGCCGCCTATGCCTGGGGCCCACTTGATTTAAATTTATTTGAAAATTATATTTTTTGAAGGATTTTGAGCGGTTGGGAGCTTATAAATAAGAGAGGTAAGGGGTAGGGAGGGGGCATGCTTAGTATTGAGATCTCTTGGAGTCTTTTGCGAGTTTTGGCTCTAGACTTAGATCTAGAGATTGGGAGAGAACGATCCTCCTCTCGAATTGAGGATCTCTTGTATCTTTGCTTTGTGTTGTCTCTCTTTATTTTGTTATAAGATTTACTATTGTTTGGTTGTTCTTCCACTACGATTCCTTTGTTTTATCGCTGTTTTTACCAATTATCGCTAGGTTTGGTTGCGAACTCAAGTAGATCCGATAGGATTACTTGCGAACTCAAGTATTTCTTATCAAATTGGTATCAAAGCAAGTCTTGAGACCGGTGGAGAGCTGTTTTCGGCAAATTTCAGCGGTGATTTTTTGCCCGGAAAGAGGGAAAATTGCTGTTTTTGAGTCCCAAAGCCAGATTTTGTGAATCTACAAACTCCGAATTGTGATGGCGGCCAAAAAGGTGGATGCTTTGGAGGAAAGGATTGAAGGGGAGATGAATTAAATCAAAACAACGGTAGAGGAAAGGATTTCCTCCATGGAAGGACAAGTCGCCGATCTCCGGGACATGATGAAGAAAATGATGGAAATTCAAAACCAAACGGCTTCCGTGGCAAAATGGGTGGAAGGAAAAAGTACGAATTCTGAAATCCGTAGGGAGGATGATGAGGTGAAAATCATGAAAGGAGAAAGAAAAAGACCCCATTTGGAGCCTGTCCAGAGGGAAGAAAGGGGTGGTGGATATGGGGAGCGCTAAGAGGGATACTATGGCCGCCGAGATGCTGATTTTGAAGAAAGAATGGGGGATTTCGAAGGGGGTTTGGGCTATGGCAGGGCAAGGGAAGAATGGGAGACGTGGGGAGGACATAGCGCTTGGGAGAGGGGAAGCTACGGAAGAATAAGGGGAAATAGTGGCGATCAGAAAATCCGAAAATTGAAAATGCCCATATTTGAAGGGGACGATGCGTATGGATGGATTTACAAAGTGGAGCGATACTTCGCCGTCAATGGGCTAACGGAGGAGGAGAAGCTCACCGCAGCCGGCATGTGCCTGGAGAGTAAGGCTCTGTCATGGTATCAATGGAGGGACCAGAGAAGGCCCATCAGAAACTGAAGGGAATTCAAGCACTGCATAATAGAACGCTTCCAAACCGACCGGGAAAGAGATTTCTATGAGCAGTTCTTTGCTCTAACACAGGAGGGGACAGTAGCCGACTACCGGGAGCGATTTGAGCACCTAGCCAGTAGGGTGGAGAGGTTATCAGAAACAGTATTGGAAGGAAACTTCATGAAAGGACTGAAGGCAGAAATCCAAGCAGCAGTAAAAGTTCTGATGCCTCGTAACTTGGGGGAAGCCATGAAATTGGCCAGCTGATCAAAAATCATAAAAATCTGGAGAAAGGAGCCATAAACAGCAGCACCGGGGGCACTTGCAGGATGACGCCCATCTAGCACCTAAAGGTCCTGTAACAGGAGGAGGTGGAAGTGGAGGAAATTTCAAGCGAATGACAGAAAAGGAGATGCATGAGAAGAGGACTAAGGGGTTGTGCTTCAGGTGCGATGAAAAGTATACGCCAGGGCATCGATGCAAGGACCGAACTCTTCAGGTTCTCACCGTCTGTGATGACGAGGAAACTGAGAGAGGGGAGGAGGAGACAGAGGAGGGAATGGAGGAGAAGCTGCACTTGGACCTGGCCGAGGTATCCCTAAACTCAATGGTAGGATTCACGACGAATCATACCATGAAAGTGAAAGGGGAGATAGAGGACAGGGAGGTAGTGGTGCTGATTGATAGTGGGGCTACCCACAATTTCATTTCCACTCAGGTCGTCGACCATATGGGAGTGAGATTGGTGAATACGGGTTGCTAGGGGGTGATGATGGGTACGGGGAAGGTGAAGAAGGGCCAGGGGATTTGCAGAGGAGTGTTACTGACTATCCAGGGGATTCAGGTGGAGAAAGATTTCCTTTCACTGGAGCTTGGGAGTACAAATGTCATCCTGGGGATGAAATGACTGCAGACTTTGGGAGACACCAAAGTGAATTGGGGAGCACTCATGATGGAGTTGGTGGTAGATGAAAGGAAGGTGGTGATTAAGGGAGATGCGGGGCTATCGAAATTCATGGTTTCTCTTAAAACTGTGGTGAGGGATATACAGTTGGCAGGCGGAGGGTACTTGGTGGAGCTGCACAGTTTAGAGGGAGCTAGATTGGAAGAGGGAGAGGACATACCTCTCTCTATACAGCCGTTGATTCAGCAGTTCCAAGAGGTATTTCAGCCGCCTCAGGAATTGCCACCACAGAGGGAGCAGGAGCACGCCATCGTATTGAGGGAGGGAGTGTCACCCATTAGTGTGTGGCCCTACTGCTACCCTCAATTTCAAAAAGATGAAATCGAAAAGTTGATTAGAGAGATGTTGGAGGCAGAAATCATCAGACCCAACATCAGCCCCTTCTCTAGTCCAGTTCTATTGGTGAAGAAGAAGGATGACAGCTGGCGATTTTGTGTGGACTATAGAGCCCTCAACAAGGAAACTGTACCTGACAAGTTTCCTATACATGTCATTGACGAGTTGTTAGATGAATTGAGTGGAACAGTGATTTTCAGCAAGATAGACTTGAAATCAGATTACCACCATATTCCGGATGAAGAAGGAGGATGTACCCAAGACGGCCTTTAGAACTCATGGGGGACACTATGAGTTCCTAGTGATACCTTTTGGCCTCACCAATGCTTCCGCTACATTCCAAGACCTTATGAATAAGGTTTTCAAATCTTATCTCAGACGATTTGTATTAGTATTCTTTGACGACATCCTGGTCTACAGCCGAACAGAGGAGGAGCACTGTGAGCATTTGAAAAGGGTGTTAGAGGTGCTGCAGGAGCATCAGATGAGGACCAACTTGAAGAAATGCTGCTTCGCACAAGTCAGTGTAGAGTACTTGGGTCATGTTGTGTCAAAAGAAGGGGTGGCAGCAGATTAGTCCAAAATTAATGCCATGCTAAAGAGGCCAGTGCCGAAAAATCTGAAGGAGCTGAGGGGATTTCTAGGATTGACAGAGTACTACAAAAGATTTGTAAAGGGCTACAACACTATAGCATGGCCACTCACTGAGCAGTTGAAGAAGGACGGGTTCCTATGGGGGGAGGCGGCCACATCAGCATTTGAGAGCCTGAAGAAGGCGATGACTACGGTACCGGTCCTAGCTTTGCCAGATTTCACTCAGACCTTTATTGTGGAGACAGATGCATCCGGATACAGGCTGGGTGCAGTGCTTATGCAGAGTCGTAGGCCCATTGCCTATTTTAGTCAGGTATTGACTACTAGAGCCAGACTGAAGTCAGTCTATGAGAGAGAATTAATGACCATCATTTTGGCCATCCAGAAGTGGCGGCCCTACTTACTTGGGAGGCATTTCATTGTCAGGACAGATCAGCGGAGCTTGAAATACCTCCTAGAACAGTGAATGGTGACAGAGGAACATCAAAGGTGGCTATCCAAGTTGCTAGGATATGATTTTGAAATTCAATACATGCCCGGAATAGAGAACAAGGTGGCAGATGCTTTGTCCAGATGTATGGGAGAATTGCAGTCAATAGCATTATCAATTCCTTTGATGCTTGATTGGGAGGCTATCCAAGAAGAAAGTGTGAGGGATGAAGAATTGGGGAAGATAAGAGCAGATTTACTAAAAAACTAAGGCAGCCACCCAGGGTACTCATTGGAAGGAGACAGATTGCTATATCAAGGGAGGTTTGTAATACCCAGAACCTCGATTCACATCCCAAACATACTCCAGGAGTTTCATGAAAGCGCTATTGGGGGACATTCAGGAGTGCATAAGACATACAGGAGGCTTGCATCAGAGCTGTACTAGAAAGGGATGCATAAAGATGTAGAGGAGATGGTCTCCAGATGCGATGTCTGTCAAAAGAATAAGTATATGGCAATGTCTCCAGGAGGCTTATTACAGCCCCTTGCTTTACCAAGACAGGTATGGGAGGAGGTGTTCATGGATTTCATAGATGGACTACCCAAATCTGAGGGATTTACAGTGATATTAGTGGTGGTGGACCGCCTGAGCAAATATGCTCACTTCATTCCCCTATGACACCCTTACACGGCAGTAACAGTGGCAGCAGCATTCATCAGAGAAGTGGTTAGACTGCATAGAGTACCAGAGGCTATCATATCAGATAGAGATAAGGTGTTTCTCAGTCATTTTTAGAAAGAGCTATTCAGGCTACAGGGGACAGTTTTGAAAAGAAGCACTGCTTACCACCCACAAACAGATGGCCAGACGGAAGTGGTCAACAGGAGCTTGGAAACTTACCTCAGATGCTTTGTATCAGAGACACCCAAGACATGGGTCAGATGGTTAGCTTGGGCGGAGTATTGGTACAATACATCTTATCATTCTGCATCACAAATGACGCCTTTCAAGGTATTATATGGGAGAGATCCACCTCACTTGGAGCATTTTGGGCAAAGCCGCACTCCAGTTTCTTCAGTCGAGGGGTACTTGGAGGAAAGGGATCGAGTGTTGGAGGAACTGAAAAGGCACCTTCTAAGGGCTCAACAAATCATGAAGAAACAAGCAGATGGACATAGGAAAGACATCCAATTCGAGATAGGGGAAAAGGTGTTTTTGAAGCTCCGACCATATAGGCAGAAGAGAATCGCTACCAGGAGAAATGAAAAGCTTGCCCCTAGATACTTTGGGCCCTATGAGATATCCGAAAAAATTGGAGCGGTAGCATACATACTGAAACTTCCATCAACGGCAAATATACATCATGTTTTTCATGCATCTCAACTAAGAAGGGTCATTGGAGATTATACAGTCAGCTCGGAATTACCAGCAACACTTACTGAAAAGTTAGAAGTAATTTTGGAACCCTTAGAATTAATGGGGGTTCGTCAGAGAGAGGATGGGGCTAAAGAGGTGTTAATCAAATGGAAGGATCTTCTAGGTTATGAAGCCACATGGGAACCTTATGAAAGTGTACAACACCAATTTCCCTCTTTCCACCTTGAGGACAAGGTGATTCTTTAGGAGGACGGTATTGTTAAGGCGGTTCAGCAGGAACCGCCTTAGCCGGCCCTACAAAAGGCGGTTCAAAACCACCTCCCTTGCTTCCTAATAAGGCTTGCCGCCTATGCCTGGGGCCCACTTGATTTAAATTTATTTGAAAATTATATTTTTGGAAGGGTTTTGGGCGGTTGGGAGCTTATAAATAAGAGAGGTAAGGGGTAGGGAGGGGGCATGCTTAGTATTGAGATCTCTTGGAGTTTTTTGGGAGTTTTAGCTCTAGACTTAGATCTAGAGATTGGGAGAGAACGATCCTCCTCTCGAATTGAGGATCTCTTATATCTTTGCTTTGTTTTGTCTCTCTTTATTTTGTTATAAGATTTACTATTGTTTGGTTGTTCTTCCACTACGACTCCTTTGTTTTCTCGCTGTTTTTATCAATTATTGCTAGGTTTGCTTGCGAACTCAAGTAGATCCGATAGGATTACTTGCGAACTCAAGTATTTCCTATCAATGACCTACATGGCAACTGTGGCTCCTTGTTTTGATCTCTAAATGATTCAATTTTGGACGATTTTGGCCCTTCAGAGTCCAATATATTTTGCTAGTTCATGTTATCCTATTTGTATTCAAATATCGTATCTTATTTTCGGGTTGAGCATTGCTGATTTTTTGTTGTAGCTCAAGAGCTTATTTTTTATTTGTGTTTAGTAATTTTGTCTTTGTTCGTAATTATCAATCATAGTAAATGAACGGGTTTTGCCATCAATTTACCCCCAAAAAAATTCTTGTGTATTAGTGCATAATAAAAATAGTCAAGAAAGATAGAGAAAATGACTTAAAAACTATTTTCTCTATGATGTAAATAAAACATCACAGAAATAGTAAAGATGAAAGAGTCAACCTTAATCTCTCAACTTAAGCCTTAAAAGCCTAAAATGCTGGTTAAGAGCCCGTTGCCTCTCGAGGCCATCCTTGATGCCTCAGTACTCTTAGAGAAACCAAAAAACACATGCACACTAAAAGCACGACGAAGAAATTTCTTATCCATGCCTGATGAGTTGAGGGATGCATAAGCCATCATCATCATAGCCTCGATGAGAGAGATATTAAAAAGGCCCCAATTAAAATTATCACTCCTTCATGCAACATTAAACTTTAAAATACGGACAAATTTTATAAGCAATTTCCTCACAAGCGAGAAGATCAATCACCTCATTGCATATGTAAACCCTATTTCAAGGATAACAGCCTAAAGCAATGATTTCCCCAACAATTTTAACTAGCAACAGTGCAACACATGATTATGAAGTAACACAATTTCTAAAAGGAATTCCTTACAAAATGTCTATAATGAATGCTACATTACGTAAAATGTAGACCAAAACAAACAAAAAACTTCACGGTTCCAACAGCCCAAAGCAAATTGTATGACTGGATAGGGTTAGTTGCACAGCATAGTTAACGTAGTAATTAAAGAGGATCCAAAATAGGAGTGGGAGTGACAGAAATAAAGAGATGGCGGGGGAGGAAAGCCTTGTCCATGGGCTGATAGGACCATCATCATAACCACAATCATCACCACCATTGAGAATGATGAAGATGCCTTTCTTAAGGATTTCTCCGAAGGGGTCAGAAATATAAATGTTCTAGAAAATTCCTTCGCATTTGTAAGCTTAGTTAGAAAAACATCAGATGGGTATTAAATGTTAAGTGATTAAACAAATATTGAATTACTTATTACACTATTCAAATTTAAAGCACAATCATATTTTGTATTTACAAAAGGATATAGAAAATCATCATTGCTGATTATGTCTTATTGATTATGTGGTTGGAGTTACATCACTTTAGAAAGGGACAAGAGTTTATAGAGGTCATTGATCATGAAAGCGTCTGAAATAGAGAAAGGGAGAGAGATTCAGATCCTATAAAATTAGCAAGGTTATTACAAGGAACTTCAAGAAAACCATTACTTCATATAGCAGTTGAAATCCATCATAAGAAAAAATTCGTCGCAAAAAACCATTACTTCATAATCCCAGGCATCTTTGTTTGAAGTTTAGTTTGCTCAAATTTTTATCCTAAATTTAATTTTCTCAGTTAAATATATTCATATGTTTTATTTTGCATTTCATCTATGCAAATGCCTAATTTTTATTATAAAATAGAAAATTAGTTTCTTTCCAATGTTTATTTATAAACAATAAAATTTAAATAAATTGATATTTTACTTATAATTTTATAATAATAATTTTGAATTTTTCAACCTTATTCCCGTGCACTTTTTGCACATGCAAATATACTAGTTCTAATATAAACAGGTACAAGCTTCAGGTTCTTCAATAAATGAAAGGAAGAATTTGAACAGATTTATAGGTGAAAGCCATTAAAGAAAGATACACACCTTTCTTTTCATTTCTTTAAGCATATCTTCCAAGCCTGCCCTTTGTGCGCCTAGATTCTCCAGCTGTCTCTGTTCAAATGAGAACACTTAAAATTAATTAGCATGGAAAATATGCAAAAGCAGGTTATTAGAGATGGGGAATTGGATGCAGCTCTGATCTGCTGGGAAGAATGGCTTATAGGAGAGCCATGAGAATTGAGCTTTTCCTTCTTTGATATGTCATGCTTACCGAAGCAGAGTAATGAATGGTACGGAAACATATGCACAATGCATCGAAAAAGTGATTAAAAAGATAAAAATCAATCAATGATTTTCATGAAATACGGAACAAAGTAATGGAACTGAATAAGGGTAAAAATATACAAAATGCATTAAAAACAACCAACAGTCAATCTGATGATACTCACCAGTTCATTATGTTCATTCGAATTCATGTAGCCTTCCTTCCGATTTATGTAGTAATCTAATGCATATGTAATCAAACATATTCTAACTCAATAAGAAAATTAGAACACAGACATATATTTCCTCTTATACTGCTAAAACAAAAACAATGAAGGATGATTTTGATTGGCTTTTGGACGACTATCAACCCTTACAAATTCACATCTCCTTCTCCTTTCTTTCCATCCTTATTATCTTGTTAGCAATTTGATGGGCTAAATCTTCCGTAGTTTTTCACCTTTTTTTTTCATTTTTTTAATCTGAAACTGCTTCATAACTTTAGTATTAACCATAACGCTCCTTACGATCTCATCATATAGGCAGCAGAGAAAATGGAATGTACCTTTTCTTGAATAGTACCACCAAAACAAATCGCCTATGCGGTTTTGTTGTATGCCTCAACAAGTTTATTGTTTAAGGCCAATTTATTTATTATTCTGTTTCTGCTACATGAAAAGGACATAACCGCACCAGGAAAAATCAATTTAGAGTGAATGGAATGAATCAGTAAATGCTGAAGTAACATTATTCTGACTAAATCATCGAAATGGTGAGATATTTATTTGGCAAAGAAGCATGAATGACCTACAACCACTGGTTTGGATGTCTTCAGTAATATTTTATCAAATAAATAACCATATGGAATGATATACAGAACATTAATAATCTCAAGAGAGAGTTTTACTGATTAATAATAAGACCAAGTTTAAAGTAGGTGCTATGCGTTGAATAGGAAATATAATCCCGCATTCACATTTAAACAATTCAAGGAAAACCCCGCAGCTAAGAAAAAAAGGCATAATGTACAGTAAAATATCCGTGAAAAAAATAATAGCATTACCAAGCTTTGTTTTAGGGCCCCAACTATAGCATCTTCATTATTATCCAATGACATTATAGGCCTTGCAAGATTTGGAAGAGCAGATTCTATCTGCATTTTTGTTGCAGGAAAGAAAATGAGTAAAATGAGCTAATCCTCAAATATGAATCAATCATAAGAAAAACAATATCTTCTTAAGGAATAATATTTTGAAAATTGAAAGCAACATTACTAATCCTGGAAGGTGAGTAAAGACAAAATAAAAAAAACAGAGTAATCATATGCACTTATACTATTCTACATCTCTCAACTAGTATTTAGGTTTAGAATCTGGTTGCCATAAGCTTAGAACTCAGCAAAGAAACAAAATGTATGAAACCGTCGCTTATGAGAATTTCATCAATTAAATTAGCCCGACTAGTTGAGGTTTTATCCATATGAATCATTTTCCATTCAATTCTTTGAAATGTCGCATCTCATGTTAACTTTGGTTTATGCAAAACCCAACTTCTATCCAATAATCATTGTTTAACTCCTCTTTCTTGCTCTTTCAGAAGAGGAGAATTTTGTTTCCTTGGTATATTCCTATTACAGAAAGATATGATTACCGAGAAAAATTGAGATGAAAAGGGTTAGAATGTAGGTAGCAAAACTAAAAGTTGTGGAGACAAACCTGGTGCAATATGGAATCAACACCTATATAGCATTCACTAGAAATAAATGGAGTAAAATATACCCCAAATATTTGAGGTAAGACTAACCATTGAATAAAGAGTGGACATTATATGTTGAGTCTATAACTATTTGTAAATCACACCCAACTATAATTAGAATACTGAGTAAAATAGACCACAGAGAGATGGGGAGAGAAAAAAGAATTCTTGAATAAGAAGCTCTAGGGTTTCAATAAAATAGGCTTGAGGACAGAAATTTGTGTAAATTGAGCTCACTCCTCCACTTCTATTGATAGATTTAGGTTAGGGCGTGTGCTTTATAGAATTGACAACATATGTTTGGCCTGATTAGAATTTTTGAGGTGATGAAGGCTTCTGTTGAGCTTTTAAAAAGTTGTCGTCTTGGCACACGTTAGTAGTCGAGTAGCAGAATAACTAATAATAGTTTGCCTCAATAAGTCATCCTTCCTTGAGTAGTAACTAGAGTTGACTTCATAGATAGAAATCATTAGGGCTAACTACTAGGCCACACTCGCTCAATTGAAATGAGTTCTTAGATCATGATTGCTTACTAGGGCGAGTTCTCTTGTAGATTGATGAATCTATTTTGGGTTCATATTAACTTGACTTGAACTGATTTGACTTAGCTTGAATCAGATTTTCTAAATATTTGAATGTAGATCATAGTTTTTAAAAAATCTTACCAATAAAATAGTTAATAAGTTTGGCAAATCCACCAAAAAATTGTTCCAAACTCAAGATTATAACGGAATAAACTCTTACGAACAAATGAAATGTATAAGTACAGCTTGAGACCATCAATAAATTGAGATACAAGGGCTAATGAAAGATTATAACCAAAGATCTATGAAATTATTTTAATAATCAGGTGAGAAAGAAATTATCAGCACTTAAAAAAAAAGCAAAAATAAAGCAATAAAAACAAACATGGGTGCAAAAGGTGATTGGCTTACTGGTCTACGATCTAGGATTGACATGAAAGTAGAATGATCTCTGATAGACCGCTCAATCCTAGCATCACTTTCGGCAGCTTGCTTAAGGTTTGCAGCAAATCTATTCAACCTATCGAGAAGGTTCTTTGTAAGGGTGCTAGACTGAGGTCTAGTCCACTTTGTTCCAAACTGGGTGCGGAATTGAGTATCTTCATTTGCTTCTTTTTGCAATAGCTCTTCAGTCTGAACCAGCAATTCCTGATTGACCCTTCTCAAATCTGTGAGTTGTTGCAACTCAGCTTCTAAGCCTGCTGGACCACCACTAATCTGCACAGCTTCAACATCTTCCTTAAGATCCATTGGCAAACTAAAACTACCATCAAGTGCTAAAATGGAATCAGGAAGGTCCATCTCCTTTAACTTGACCCTTGTGATCTCACTCCCCTGCTGCAATTTTTCAGCTTGCGTTCGAATAATATCATCAACCATCTCTGTATACCTAGACAAGGACTTGGTACTATTATCGGGGACAAGGTTCGAAAACAACCTTTCCTTGCTAGCATCTAAGACTTCATTCATAGGCACAGGTTTGACAAGAGAAGCAGCAGGCAGAGAAATTAAGGAACTGGCTGGCGGAACACGCATTAGATACACCCTATCATTCTCCTTAATTGCTCGCTCCAAGTTCTGGTTCATATGGCCCTCCAATCTGGAAACTGCATCAAGAAGTGGTGCAGCAATACCTTTGATAGATTTCTTGGCATCTGTTAGAGCGTTAATCCCAATCTTAAGCCTTGCTATTTCCTCTGCAATCTCTTCTTTCCCATGGAGTTCTAAAGAACATCTATAGCATGCCTCTGCATAGAACTGAGCTGCCTTCAACTGAATATGAGAGATCCAGGTTCTGTCAAAATGCTGGTTAAGTGGAGCAGCATTCAGTGTTGCATAAGCTTCCTCATAGAATAGGCCAACCTGCGTCATTACAAAATTACCTGCCTGAACATAAAATTTTAATCCTGAACTTTCAAAAAACTGTTTTCCACTCTCTGATACTGCAAAACCAACTATAATACGTAATTAATCTACACACTAATCAAAACACGAATTAAGAAAGAGGCTTGTTACAAGGAGGGACCCCTAATCCGACCATCTACAATAACCAATCATTACAATATTGGGAAAACAAATACTCTCGTACAAATCATACGATGCATTTTCCATTAATCTCCTCAAAAACAGTTTTGCAGCGAGTACCAACAAGAACCATGAATCTCCACCCTAATATAAACCTGAGATATGAACTCGCTAAAACAGAATAAGGAATGATAAGCAGGCAAAGAAATTTAAGGAACAGTTCAAACTAGTTGAAAGGGGTAAACCTGCCGTGCGACCTTGGAGCAGATGCCGTGGGGCTTGGCATCTGCAATAACCTTCTCAAAAAAGCACTCCTGCGCCTGCGCGAGCATGAGCCGCTCAAGCATTCCCGCACACTCGACCGATAGATCAATAGTGGCGCCGCCGAGCGCAGCTAGCTTGGGTGCAACGGCCTCACGGAGCATCGAAAACGCCCCCGCCGCGCTCTGGAAGCCATTGCACGCCTGCTTGAGCCCCGCTGGTGAGGTTCGATCCGCCGATAGCGCGATTTGGCTGTAAGCAGCTCCGATGTTGAACAGAATGGCTGATTTCTCGAGGTGGATGCTCTGGAGGGAAGCCTTCTTGGAGGGCTTAAAGGCGTCGTACCAAGTGAAGGTGAGGGAGTTGACATGGGATCGGTCGGAGGAGATAGGGAAGCGGGGTTCAATGAGGGCGATGGCGCGATAGTAGGACAGGAGAAGGTCCCGACGGGATTCGGGCGAGGGATTTGTGGGTTTCTCAACGTCGGATCGCATCTGGCGGACGGAGTCGAGATCATCCTCCGCCATCTGCGCTTCGCGCTCGGAGAAATTGGTGGCGATGTACTGCCGGAGAGGGCGGTACAGGTCAACAGCTGTGGTCTTCTTCTCGTGCACCGCGAGCATCACGTTCACAGCCGGCGCCGCCATCGCCGTTGCGCTCAGAGATCTCCCTCGCTCTCTCTTCCAGGATCCGCAATCGCCAGGCGCGCGCTATAGTGGATCGCAAGGGTATGGATGAGGCGGCAGAATCGCGAATCGCGAATGTATAAGTTTCACTTGGGGCGTGTCGCCCGAGTCGGCGGTGAGCAAAGACGCAACGCGGAAGAGAAATAGGGATGGAAATTTAGCACTTTTGTATTAAACTTTATTTTATTTGAGAAATTTGCTGTACTTTGTACTCTCAATAAAAAATATCTTTTAACTTTTTTTAAGAAAAGTTCTATTATCATAATAATAACAAGACTTTAACTTATTACATAGAGTTATATTTTTTTTAATTGTGTGTTATTAAGAATTAAATTTTTATTTAAATTTATTATAAAAAAATTTTAATACTTTTTAGCCAATTCTTTCTAGCGCTTTAGAAACTTCAAAGTTAAGTTTATTCATATAAGAGCAATCCTAAGATAGATGACTTCATAGGAAGTTATCTAAATGGGATAATTATAAGGCCATTATGCCGAACCGAACAATATTTCAATGATTGAAAGTATGGACATTTATAAATGATAATAAAGTAATACACAATCCGGAAGATGAGATCTCTACCTTTAGAATCATATATACCTAGTAGATAATTTTGGGTTAAGGAAACTAACGAAAACATCAGTTATTTAAACGGGGGAAATTTTGAAACTCCTTAAGTGGAGTAAGACTGAATTCTTTAATATAGAGGTGTCATTTGGCGTAATAGTTGAAATTTCATTAGAAACTCTAAAATTAGGCATATTAGTATTGGAGCACTCCTAGAATAGGTGACCTCATGAAAAGTTACACCACAAAACTGTGAGATCATTAGGCTAAAATAGATAATAGCTCGATTGTTGAGAATAGGGATGTTCATAAATGACTTGACACGACAACCCAACCTAAAAAACTTGGGCTCGGGCTGACTCGTTTAATAAACGGATAGGATTTAGGTTGACCCGTCAACCCGATTTTGATCCAAAATATTTTTTTTCCTTAAAATCTTTCATTTATTAGTATAATCTTCTTGTCTTTTATTAATTGACACAAAATTTATGGTTAATAAGTTTAAAAAAATATTTTTTTAGTTAAAACAAATTATTGGGGCGAGTTTGAGTTGCTAGCGGGTCAAATTTGGATTGGTCAATTTCAAGTTAGACCCGAACCTGACCTGTTGACCCGTTTTAACACCTTAGTTAAGAGTTTAGATTATTACAAATGATATCAAAGTAATACACCAATCGGAAGATATGATCTCTACCTTTAAAATCATATATGCTTGATAGATGATTTTGGTTTAAGGAAATTGACAAGGACATCACTTATTCAATTGAAGGAGATTAAAATCGAGGCACCATTTGGTGTAATTGTTAGAATTTTAAGAGAAACTTCAAAGTTAAGCATGCTCTTATCGGAGCAATCCTATGAAGGGAGGCCTATTGTAAAGTTACCCTAAGGGGACAAAATCATGAGGCCATTAGGTTGAAGCGGACAATATCTCGATATTTGAGAGTTTGGACTGTTACACAAATCATCTAAGACGATTCTCTCTAAGATCATCTGACTAAAGCTATTCCAACCTTTTTCATATATATACTCATTTCACATTATCTCGAAGATTAATAAATAATAATAATAATAATTCTAATTATATAACAACAGATTCTTTGATCAATTAGTTTTGACTATTTAACTCATTCATTATCATTCAATACTAAGATCGTGCAATCAAATTTTTTATTAGATCAAATAATATTAAATTATGATTATAAAGAAGATTCATTAGATCTTATTAATATCATAGAAGGTTCATTATACATATATAAATAGTTCAAAAAAACTATATCATGCCAAGAATATATATACTCCAAACAAGAAATAAAGCTCACAATTTTTTAGAAGCCTCTCATGCAGAAATCACATTTTAGGATTCTAATAAAAGTATATTTATAAGATGACTTTATTAGAAAATCCTCATTGGCAGTTTATTAAAAATTTTGCCTAGATCATACAGTTCAACCTAATGATTGTAAAATACTATCAATATAATTGTCCAATTTAAAAAAAAATTATATTTGCTTTATCGAATTTTATGATAATGATCTTTCAAGTTTTATTTTCTTAGATCATAGGATGAAAGGTTTTCGTCCCAATTCCATATGGAAGTTTGAATATTTTTGTTGCGGACTCAAATATACGCGGCGATAGATTTTAATTTTCCGTCTCAGCGTTGTACGTATATCCAGCACACAAACAGAATCGAAATAGTAACACCAGGATTTTTACGTGGAAAACCCTGGAAAGGGAAAAAACCACGGGGTCACGCCCAGTTGAAAGAGTTCCACTAGTGTTGTTTGAAGTACACGAGGCTGATTCGTCCTTTAAATTCAGGACGATCAGATTACAATGAGTATCAGTTATAAGGACAAGCAGAGTTTCGACGTCACTTGAATGTCTGGCAGAATTCCGGCGTCACTTGGAAAGAAGTCCGGCGTCACTCGAACGTCGGGTAGAATTCCGGCGTCGGGCAGAATTCCGACGTTGCTCCCGTGTCGGGCAGAGCTCTGGCGTCCCTCGGGCGCCTGGTGGTGCTTCGGTGGTGTTCCGGCGGTGTTCCGGCGGAGTTCCAGCGGTGTTCCGGCGGAGTTCCGGCGGTGGTCGAGGAGGAGCTGTTCCCTCCTAGGCTTCTCTTCTCTTCTTCTTCTCTTCTTCTCTTCTTGGCTTGGGTCCCCTCTTAAGAGAAATGAGGGGCTATTTATAGTTTTTCTGGAGTGGCATAGCCCGTAAATATGTGAGGGATCAAGGGCAAATAAGGAGTGATCCGGATGAACGGTCGATATTGAATCCCTTGATCGTGAACCGTTTATCAAGTATTTGAAGGTCTTAATGATATCAGAATTCTGCGATCTTGGGCTCGTTGGATTCGTCTCGTCGAGCCGCTCGATTCGACTATAAGCTCGTCAAAATCGGAGACCGTTTGGTAACTCAAATTGCTGTTTGATGCTTCCAACAGCACTTCGGGTACTTGATTTGGACTCGTTTGGGCTCGGATTGAGTCGAATTTGGTGTTGTTGGATTCGTATTTCCAAGATGCTCTGTTCGACTGTAAGCTTGCTGAAATCAGAGTTTAAATAGTCTCCGAATTAATTTTTGAAGTTTCCAACTTGAGTTTTTCCTCGAGATTCGTGCCCGATCAAGATAATTTTCCGATGACGTATCAGTTGCCCCCCTATTTTTGGACGTCAAAGCTCCAGGAGTCCAAAAATAAATGTGTCGGCTTTTCACTTTGGCAAAATCGCAAAAATTTGCGTTCCAAAAATTAAATGTTTGCTCGAACTTGATCATAGAGGCCCCGTTGAGCTCCGAAAGTGTCAAAATTGAGTCCGGAACGTCGAAAAATGTGTCCGGGGACCCCAAAAACGTCGAATTTAGACCGTCCGGGCCCAAAATCGGAGCCCGGTAACGCGTAGGCGGCCGAACCGGCCGGCCGGCCGGCCGGCCGCCGGCAGCCGCCGCCGCCGGCGCCCGCGCAGGAGCGCGCGCAACAGGCGCGCCCCTTGGGCGCGCGGCAGTTGCCCCTGATTTTTCATTTTTTTTTTTTTTTTTGAGGGGGCGGCCTCACAAATTTTCTTATTTTTTTTTTATCTTTTTTCGTGGTGGGGCCCGTTTTCCCTCCAAAAAAAATTTTTTTTTTAATTCCGAAAATGTCACATTTGGACTCCAAATTTTCTAGAATAAATCTAGAAAATGTTTCTAGAAGAATTTTTAAACTTTTTGGAGGGGAAATTCCCTCCAAATTTTAAATTTTTCCCCCATTTTCACCCTTTTCTCTTCCTATAAAAACCCCCCTTGGGGTAGGAGGAAAATTGCACCTTCTCTACTCCTCTCCCTCTCCTTCTAGCTTTTGGCATTTTGAGGCCTTCCGCTGTTTTTGAGTGGATGATTTTCCCCACTCGACTCGGCGCCCCTCTCTTTGCGTAGAAGTTAGCGGCTTTCTCTCTTCTCCCCTCTAGCTTCTTGCATTTTGAGGCCTTCCGCTGTTTTTGAGTAGGTGACTTTCCCCACTCGACTCGGCGCCCCTCTCTTTGCGCAGAAGTTAGCGGCTTTCTCCCTTCTCCCCTCTAGCTTCTGGCATTTTGAGGCCTTCCGCTGTTTTTGAGTAGGTGACTTTCCCCACTCAACTTGGCGCCCCTCTCTTTGCGCAGAAGTTAGCGGCTTTCTCTCTTCTCCCCTCTAGCTTCTGGCTTTTTGAGGCCTTCCGTTGTTTTTGAGTAGGTGATTTTCCCCACTCGACTCGGCGCCCCTCTCTTTGCGCAGAAGTTAGTGGCTTTCTCCCTTTTTAGGAAGGGAAGCGGAATGTGAGTTAGAATTTCTCTTCTTTAAGAGATCATGTGGAGGTGAGATGTTAGTCGGAGGGAGTCTGAAGATGGTCGGAAGTCAGACGTCGGGAAGAAGTACAGCGTCGGGTAGAACTCCGACGAAAATTTGCTGGCGGGGAGAAGTCCCACGACGGGTAGAAATTTGGTGTCGGGTAGAAGCCCGACAAACATCCGACGACGGGCAGAAGTCTGACCAAGTGGGGAGCAGAAGGAGAGAGTTCAAGGGTGCTGCTACCAGCAGTTGAACGAGAAGCCGATGATGGCTGATATGAAGTAAAGAGCCGCCGATAAACATCAGGCGAAGGGCTGATGATGACAAGTGCCATTTTGCTAAGGCAATATGTATCCAAACTGAAGTATGTCGACATCAGATATTACTAAATCAAGGGACCGAAGTAGTGTGATATGCCAATATTCTGGCAATACACTAACACTATCAACTAAGTGGAGGTCTGATGATGATCCAGTTATGTCCTTTCCTTAAAGGAGCAGTTGTAGGAGATGCTTGCGTGCAGTAAGGGAGAAGTCACTTAAATCCACCAAGGATATTTGACTGTGTTAAAGTTACTTGTTGCTTGATGATACTAGCTTGTATGAATGTCACCAGTGTACCTTTTGATTTCAACTTCTGGTGAGAAGTAATGTATATTTGAATCTGAATTTATGTAACTCCAATGATATTGTATATGAAAATTTGTCCCCTAAAGGGAGCTGAATTGTTATTGCATCTGTAAGACATGCTTTGATATATCTGAGATTGTAAGTCAAAGCTCTTGCTTGATGATGTTAAGGGAAGATGTTAGATTAAATCTCTCTAGGAATGGTCTTCCAATGAATGAGATACAAGACATCCTCCTATGACGTTTGACCTATATGAGGTTGTATGTCAGAGCCCTGCTCAATGACGTTAACCTGTATAGGAGAGGTCGAGGGAATCCACCAAGGATGTGAGACTTATCCGAGGTTGTATGTCAGAGCCTTGCTCGATGATGTTAACCTATATGGAAGAAGTCGAGAGAATCCACTAAAGATGTGAGACTTATCCGAGGTTGTATGTCGGAGCCTTTGCTCGACGACGTTAACCTGTATGGAAGAGGTCGAGAGAATCCACCAAGGATGTGAGACATATCCGAGATTGTATGTCGGAGCCTTTGCTCGACGACGTTAACCTGTATGGAAGAGGTCGGATCGAATCCCCCTGGGATTGATCATCCAGTGATTGAGACACAATAAAGATTGCGTATTTCTCGAATCAAGGATAAAGAGACTATATTTGTCAGTAGTTTTTCACTGTCATTTGTATTCTTTTTAAAGAAAGAGACAATATCAAAACTAGACGAACAACACATTATATTACTGTAAGACAATAATTCCCTTGTACAACAGAAGAGATACATATAGGGACAACCACATCATTTGACTTGGTAGAAATACTAAGGATATTAGATTGACATCCTACTGATCATAGAAGAGATACATGGTGACACATGATAAGTAGTATTACTAACACAAAGGTTCAAGTTGCAGCATTACTCAATCTCACCAACCATTTGAATATTATTCAATAGTTGTCTTTGTTGTTGTTAATTTTGCCCCCCAGTGGGGCGAGCTTCTTCTCGGGTAGGTGGGTTCCCAATAAACTGTCGAAGATAGCCCTGGCGGATAAGTCTTTCAATCTCATCCTTAAGTTGTCAACACGCTTCAGTAGTGTGGCCACGACTACGATGAAAGTGACAGTACTGATCTTGATTTCCTGTATTTGGCTTCGAAGGATGCGGCCATTTCACTTTGTCCTGATCTTGAATCGTCATTAACACATTTGCTCGAGATGTGTTGAGCGGAGTGTACTCTTTCTCCTGCCGAGGTTCTCGTTGTGGTAATGGGGGCCTAGGAGGTAGATTGATATTCCCTTGCTTTTTCCGTTGTAAGGAAGAATTATCCATCCCAGGAGCACCTTTGCGCTTCCCATTTGTCTGCTCGAACTGCTTTCTGTGAGCATTTATGGCTTCAACTGCGGAGATTTGTGCCTCCACACGATGAATCAGATCGGCGTATGAATGAACCGTATCTCGCATAAGAGCCGAATAAAAGGGGCCAGGACGGAGGCCACCAAGAAAGACTCCTCTCAATAATTCAGGATCTACTCCCGGAATTTGTCGAGCCTCAGTAGAAAATCGCTGAAAATACTCTTTCAACGATTCTCCCTCATTCTGACGGATTCCAGATAGGTGGGAGGAATCCTTAGTGATTCTTCGATTGGCTACAAACTGTTCCACGAACACTTTAGCCATTTTGTTGAATGAAGGGATCGTTCTAGACGGAAGCGAATAGAACCAAGTTCGTGCTTGTCCCTTGAGGGTAGCAGGAAAAACCTGACATAGGAGTGCATCCGAAGCTCGCTGTATATGCATAATTGTTCGATAATGATCGATATGCTCATATGGGTCTGATGTCCCGTCGTAGGATTCGATGCTCGGTAGCTTAAAGCCAGCCGGAATAGGGTGTTGAAGAATGGCTTCCGTTAGGGGTGACGACTCCTGGAAGTCCCACTGATGAAGAGGTTGCCTTACGCCTCCTGTAGGGAGCTCCTCTCGAACCAATCGTCGCAGTTCGTGGCGTAGGGTATTGCGAGGGAGCTTAGCAATGTGATGTTGGGCTAATTCCTCAGGGAGGTCTTGAGGAAGGAGAGATTGCCGACCTGTGTGTGGAGGATGGGTAGAACTTGCTGTATCAGCCAGTTCGTTATCTTGATGTGACTGCGAACGCCTCCTGGGTGGAGGAAGAGGAATCTCAGCTTGAAGATGTTCGATTTGAACAGCTTCAACACGTGGTGGATCTCGAGGGAGAAGAACCTCCTCCTGTGGTGCTAGTGCCGGTTGTCGAGTCTCTCGCAGGAGTTGTAGGATCTCGTTCTGAGACTCCTCCATCTTCCTGATGTGGTCTTCAATGGACGGTCCTGAAATTCCTTCTCCCATGGCGTCTTGCCCCCCAGCATGAAAGGAGGCGGATACTTGGGGTCTATGATTCATAGACTGATCCCGAGATTGATGTGAATTGGAGCGGGAGGCTCCCAAGATGCGATTGCTACGCCTGTTGGCCATCAAATTGGTGCTTAGGATAGTGGGATTTGTTTCCCACAGACGGCGCCAAACTGTTGCGGACTCAAATATACGCGGCGATAGATTTTAATTTTCCGTCTCAGCGTTGTACGTATATCCAGCACACAAACAGAATCGAAATAGTAACACCAGAATTTTTACGTGGAAAACCCTGGAAAGGGAAAAAACCACGGGGTCACGCCCAGTTGAAAGAGTTCCACTAGTGTTGTTTGAAGTACACGAGGCTGATTCGTCCTTTAAATTCAGGACGATCAGATTACAATGAGTATCAGTTATAAGGACAAGCAGAGTTTCGACGTCACTTGAATGTCTGGCAGAATTCCGGCGTCACTTGGAAAGAAGTCCGGCGTCACTCGGATGTCGGGTAGAATTCCGGCGTCGGGCAGAATTCCGACGTTGCTCCCGTGTCGGGCAGAGCTCTGGCGTCCCTCGGGCGCCTGGTGGTGCTTCGGTGGTGTTCCGGCGGTGTTCCGGCGGAGTTCCAGCGGTGTTCCGGCGGAGTTCCGGCGGTGGTCGAGGAGGAGCTGTTCCCTCCTAGGCTTCTCTTCTCTTCTTCTTCTCTTCTTCTCTTCTTGGCTTGGGTCCCCTCTTAAGAGAAATGAGGGGCTATTTATAGTTTTTCTGGAGTGGCATAGCCCGTAAATATGTGAGGGATCAAGGGCAAATAAGGAGTGATCCGGATGAACGGTCGATATTGAATCCCTTGATCGTGAACCGTTTATCAAGTATTTGAAGGTCTTAATGATATCAGAATTCTGCGATCTTGGGCTCGTTGGATTCGTCTCGTCGAGCCGCTCGATTCGACTATAAGCTCGTCAAAATCGGAGACCGTTTGGTAACTCAAATTGCTGTTTGATGCTTCCAACAGCACTTCGGGTACTTGATTTGGACTCGTTTGGGCTCGGATTGAGTCGAATTTGGTGTTGTTGGATTCGTATTTCCAAGATGCTCTGTTCGACTGTAAGCTTGCTGAAATCAGAGTTTAAATAGTCTCCGAATTAATTTTTGAAGTTTCCAACTTGAGTTTTTCCTCGAGATTCGTGCCCGATCAAGATAATTTTCCGATGACGTATCAGTTTTGATAATCGGTTGAAGGATATTCCATAATCATTGACTATCCAGAACATAAAAAAATGGATACACCATCTCTTGAGCTCTAATTTTCTTAATCATAAGCTAAAATAATTTCATCATATTTCTATTTAATTTTTTTTAATATTTGACTCATAGGATAAATGATATCTCATCTTTCTTATTTACCTAGAGAATGAGGAGACAAATACACCGTACTTAAAGCTATGATTTTTTTTTTTTATCATAGATTTCAAATATTTTATATCAATCGTCTTTGGAAGTTATTGGACGTTTAGGTAATAGGTTAAAGGATATTTCATCTTTCTTGGTTAATCAAATCATTAGGTGATGGGTTAATCATCATTTCATCTTATTTCTCATTGAAAGTCTTGGATATATAGATTGTAGGTCAAATGTTATTTCTTCTTTCTTAGTTACCTAAATAATTGGATAATGGCTACACCATCTTTCAAAATCAAATTTGCTAAATCATAGGTTGAAAGGATTTAATCTTTTAAAGCTTCTTAATATTTAGATCATTGATTGAAGGATTTTTCGTTGTTTCTGGTTATGCGGATTATGTGAATATAAGCTGAAGGGATTCAATCTCAATTCTATATGAGATTTGGGTTACCTAGAGCATGGGTATACCACATCTCATTTTCTTTAAGATCATAGGTTAAAGGAACTTCTCATTGATTCCTTTGAGGTTTGAGTTATATGAAATGGAAGTAGAAATATGCTCCACCTTTCCATTCTTGCTTGACCCTTCCATTGATCCTTTTGAGGTTTGAGTTATCTGTAATAGAAGTAGAAAGATGCTCCACCTTTCCATTACTCATTGACCATTTCATTGAACCTTTTGAGGTTTGAATTATTTGAAATGAAAGTATATGCTTCACCTTTTCATTCCTAATTGACCCTTTCATAGGTTGAAGGGCTTTATACATTCATATTATTTGCAAATTTCTTTCATATAATATTGAGCTTTGAAGGAGGTGTCATTTTTTCTACTTTGATCATATTTATCTCTTTCAACTCTATGTGTACTTTTATTAAGTACATCATATGTATAAGGAGTTCAATTATTAACAACTTTTTTGGGATGGGTCAAATCTCAACCTCAGCAAAGAAGCTCAAACATTTAGTTAGTGTTCATTTTTATTTATTATGATAATTTGTGATTCAACTTGTTTAAATTAGATTTATTTTTTCAACTTTCTGAAGTCAATGTATTGGCCTAATGCGATTCATATATTTGTATCATATTGTTTGGGTAATACTTGCCTAAAAGGAGGCTTCAAAATTTTATTGGTGTCACCATTATTAAGGAGGCAATTTTGGAGGATAGTGATAGTCCTAGTTCAGATGTTAGCTACGTATAGATATAGTATGAGAATGTGGCTGATGATAATGCTTCTTTAGCTGTTAGTAAAAAAATGGTGATAATCTTGACATTATGGCAGCAAATCATATGTTGAATAATGTTGATAATGTGGTTGATTTACACATTGTTAATGATTATTTGGTTGCTGAGGGTATTACCACTACTATGGAAGTTTTAGCTCTTACTTCCAATTGCTTAACCAACTATCCGGCTACTTCTCTTATTACCACTGGTGGTGATGTTGTGCTCTCTAAATAGGGATATCATCACATTGCCCCTTCGGTTGATGCTACTGATGGTATAGATGTTCCTATTACTATGCCTTTAATTGTGGATTCTATTGTGAATCCTCTTGACCATTCTGACTGGTTAATCCCCTACAATCAATCCATCGATTATTAGAAAATCTAGGGAAGTTAATGAGGATGGTAGTTTTACTTTCCATGAGGATTATGATATGAAAGTGGTGCAAGTTGGTAATGATGATTTTACAAAAGTTATTGGCAAGAAAAGTAGAAAAAATAAAAATAAAAATCTGGTGCAAGATTTTAAGCATTCTAAAGGAAGACCTAAGAGATCTAAAACTCCTTCTAAATTATGTTGCTAATAGTGATTTGTCTCCTGTGATTGCTTTGTTGTTTTTCTTTGTTTTGGAGGGGTGTTGGTCGAGGTTTTGGTGGGTTGCTACTGGTTGTTCCTCGGGTTGGCTGTTTGGGCCCTTTCCTTTGCCTATTTGTAGACGATTTGGTTTGTTGTGGTTGGTGGGCTATTGTTATGGGTTCAGTGCCTTCTCCCTAGTGTTGTTTTCCTGCTACGATCGCCTTACTGGTTTTACTAGCTGCTTGCAGGGAGTTTGTTGTTCATGGCTCTATCTGGGCTGTGAGCTTCTGTTCATATGTTCGTACATATTTTATTGTCTCTCAAGCTGTGCTGCTGCTTTTCTTTTGGGAGTCCAAGGTTGTCTCTTCCCTGGAATTATTAAATTGTTAGGCTGCTTTTTGTCTCTTTGTGGGTTTTTTTTTTGCTTTTCATTTGGTTTTCTGTATTGTTGTATTAGTCGGATCATAAGATCATTTGGTTTTGCTTCAAATACTGTATTTTTAGAGAGCTCTTGATTCCTTATAGACTTGTAACCATTTTATTTATATTAACGCGTAGCCCCTCGATGGGTTTTTTTCCAAAAAAGAAGAAGAAGAAGAAGATATAGTTTAGCTTCTTACATTTGTACTTCTCCTTTCAAATCACTTACTTGGGTGTTTCAATTTGTACGAATTACTTTATTATTATTCATATCAATTATTTATTATTTATGTGTTTTATTTTACAATAGCATTCACATCATATCAATTTTAAAAATCATATAACTTTTTTGCCAAAAATCCTTAATTCACTCGGTCTCTCTTGCGGTGCATTAGTCACTCCAAATGCTTAATTCACTCAGTCTCTCTTGCGGTGCATTAGTCACTCTATATATGAAACAACTTGTAAGCAAAACTATTTTTAATCGAAAATAATGATACATTATTAAGTTTACTTTTTAAACAAGCATTTTGCATTTTCTAAATTGGGAATTTAACTTGTAAAGCATGAATAACATTATTTCAAGAATACTAACTATTAAGTTGGATTTCCATTTTCCAAATCTGCAATTCTAACATGTAAATCTTCATGATTACAGAATGAAATGCAGAAATGCTAAAAGAAAAAAAAAAACTCAAAATATCATCTATCTCATTACTTTCTAGAAAAATAATATGACTATTAAATTCTTTTAATATTTTTCAAGTTTAAATCAAATCAATTTTCAACCCTTTTATTAACTTCTTAAGAGATTTAGATTTCATTTGGAACAACTTTCTTTTTGCTTTCTAAAGCAACTTTTTAGTACAAAAAATTCTGAAAGCTACTTTAAAAAGCAGTAAGAAAGTTGTCCCAAACAAATCCTTATTCGAACAAAATACCTCTTCTTAGTTTTTCAAACACCAAAAATAATTCATCAAAAGCATCAAAAGTTCTTTAAATTTCATTTAATACCTCACTTCCCTCATAATCACATTGGGATTTGGTGCTTAAGAAGGTGGGACAATTTTTATCATTTTCCAAGAATTTTCAAAGAAGTTCAAAGAATTGGGTTTGCAATGGTGCTTTGAACTTCTTTAAAAATTCACCAATTCAAATCTTGAACTAACATAAGCTAAAATGAATAACAAAGAAATGTATAACATTCAAGCGAGTTAAATGTAAGGATCAAACACATAGCATAAGCTAGGTAATTTAACAATCAAATGAATAGCTTAAACACACCACACAAGTTAACTTGGGTGTGTTATGTAAATGTTTAAGCTAATTTGGGTATTCTTATGGGATCAAAATATTATCATGGATGATATCCCACCTCCGATCAATTTAAAATTAGTGATTCTCTCACTTGGAATAGAATGTATAAAATTACGGCTTTGTTTGTGTCAGTTTTCTTACTGCTTTCTAAAGCAGCTTTTTAGTACAAAAATTCTTGAACTAGAAATTTTTGTACTAGAAAACTGCTTTAAAAAGCAATAAAAAAATTATCCCAAATGAAGCCTGAATGGCATGCTGAAGAGTTGATCCAATGAGGTATTGGTAATGGCAATTTTTTTTTCTGGCAATGCAACTAGATGTGAAGGTTATGTGGACACTCATATTGCTTATCATACTAACTCTTTTATCAAAGTTAATAATTATTTTATTAATAAGAATTGGGATATTTAGAAATTATGAGACATAATTTCTAGCACTATTGTCAGATTTATTATTCTGTCCGGACACCGGACGGCGTCTGGAACGTTAAAAAAAAATGTACCATGGTCGGTACCGCAGTGGGTACCTAGGGGTTCCGAGCGGTACTGACCTCTCTGTACCGGACGGGAGAACCGTCCGGTGTCTAGGCAGAATAAAAGCTCCTATTGTCAAGCATATAACTCAAATTCATATTGATATTGATATGTTGATGAAGAACATTATGCTTTTTAAGATTTCGTTTGGGATGACTTTTTTACTATTTTTAAAAGCAGCTTTCTAGCAAAAAATTTCTTGAAGTAATATGGCAACAATGCATTCCACATTCTCATTCTATTTTATGTTGGAGAATTCTAAAGAAATTCTTACCTTTTGATTCTTTACTGAATTCTGAAGTTTTTTTTTTTCCTTCTAAAATTTCTGAGGGCCATTATCAAAACAGTAATAATTGTGCTCATTCCATGGTATATGTGGTTAGATAGAAATGATTCTGAACATAAGGAAGTTCTTAACATGAAGCACTGTAGAATAATTACATAGAGTTTAAAAGAAAGTTAAAGGTATTTATCAAGCTGGTCTTTTAGCCTCCAAAAGATTTAAGTGATGTAATTTTGTTGCGACTTGTTTGGATATTCAGATTACAAAATCCATAAGGAGTATAATACTCATTTAGTTTACAATTGAAACATAACTAAATGTATGATATGGTTGGTACTGATATGTGCGGCTGTGGTGGCATTATCCATTATCAATTATTAAAAGGCTTAGGTTTCATTTGGGGCAGATTTCTTATTGCTTCTCAAAGCAGTTTTTTAGTACAAAAAATTTTGTACTAGAACGTTGCTTTAGTCTTCATTTGGGACGGCTTTCTTGCTGCTTCTTGAAGCAGCTTTCTAGTACAAAAATTTTATTTTTTGTAATAGAAAGCTGCTTTAAGGCTTCGTTTGAGACGGTTTTTTGTTGCTTTTTAAAGCAGTTTTTTAGTACAAAAAATAAAATTTTTACACTAGAAAGCTGCTTTAAGAAGCAATAAAAAAGTCGTCCCAAACGAAGCCTAAGAAGTAGGAAGAAAGCCGTCCCAAAAGAAGCCTTAAGAAGCAGCAAGAAAGCTATCTCAAACAAAGCCTTAATTAGCTTAGATAAAATCTGCATGCCTTATTTTAGCGTTGTCCACAAAGTTTGCTGTTTTTCTATGGATTTCCTATCTTTTTTATATTTTTTTTCTCTATTTATGTTTATTTTACTAATTGAAATTCACTTTAACTAATCATTTTGCTTATAAGAAGGTAAAATATGAAAGACAAAAGCATTTGCTAAATTTATGGATATCCCGTCCCATGGGCGGATCCCCATTGCACCAAGGGTGGGCAAATGCCCACCCTCAAAAAAAAAAATTTTAATATTTGGATGGGATATTTTAGAATATTTTGGGTATTTTGGGTATTTTGTCCCCCCTCAAAAATTATTTTTGTCCTAATTTTATCAATCTTAAGCGTCTTTGTCCATTCCCTACAAAAAAAATTTTTTTTGCCCACCCTGAAAAAACAAGCTGGATACGCCCCTGTCCCGTCCTATGAGCCAAAGGTTGTAGCTTCTTCTCATCTTCTCGATGATCAACATCATTTTATATGGATAATGCTCAGTAATTGTGAGAAGGGGAAGAAAATGTCTTTGTTGTTAGTTTATTGGATATGATCTGATTTCCAATATAGATGAACGATATTTATGATTTCATTTCATACAAATCCTAAGGTCCTAAGTTTAGAAACATTTATTAGCTCTATTTGATCTTTAAATCAACTGACATATATTGTCTCAAATGACCTTTAGGCCCTGCTTACTTAAATGTGGTTCTACACAATCAATGGATAATTGTATAAACTCCTTTAAAAGGAATTTAATAAATCTTTGTGGCTTTCAAAATATGTAAGTTTCTCAAGAAAAATAAATAAAATAAAATAAAATTTATTAGATTTAAAAAAATTTGAGGAGAAATGACTAAAATATTCTAAAATTGTCATATCCTTTATTTTACATGATACTGATTTTCCTTAGTTTTTTTATATTTTAATAAATTGATATTAAATTTTAAACTATGAAATTGATTGTAATTATTCCCTAGGTTGGCCTTAGTCTCTGTTATCAATTTCATAATGATTTGAGCTCATATAAACCTAAATGAACCATTGCCACTCCGAAGCCACCCGCGTGGACAACCGCCTAAGCTGCTACACATAATGCGTCTTTAGCTACGTTTTTTTATTTAAATTATACTTTAATCTATATATAAATTAACATAATAATAATTATTAAAAATGATAATATTTAGTTTAATTAATTTCTAACAATATTTAGTTTACTTAATTTTTAACAATATTTAGTTTAATTAATTTTATTTAATAAAATAAATAATTATTAAAACTTTTTTTATTATTAGTTTAAAATTAAATGAATAATTATTAAAACTATTACCCTAAACATAATAATAATTATTAAACTTTTTTATTATTTGAGTTTAACAAAATTTTGTTTAATTAATTTTATTTAACAAAATGAATAATTTAAAAAATTAATAATAAATATTTTACAGAAAATTCAAAATTCCGTCAGAAATCTGCCGAAAATACCATCGAAAATTCCTTCGAAAAATCCATCTGAAAATCCCCTCAAAAAATCCGTCGAAAATCCGACGGAAAATTCATCGTAAACATTCCATCGGAAATCCGTCAGAATTTCTAACAGATTTACTTCCACCGAAAAATCCGTCGGAAATGAGCGTTTTTCCTGTAGCTAATTGATTCTAGCAAATTCCAAACAATTTGGAAGCCAAGAAAAAAATAGGACCACACCAAATTAATCTTCACCGAGCCTAGGAAGCATAAATAGTCATAGTCAACCTAATCCATTATAGCTGGCCTTATGAGATGACTTATGCTTTCTTGAGTATTTCTTAGTATATAATTTGCTTTCAAGAGGCCTAAGTAAACCTTAGATGTTCTTGATGATTCCAACCTACCTTAGTTGTCTTGGGTGAGGCCTAAGTAAACCTTCACTCACCCAAGGGTGTTCAACAATGGTTAACCTTATTTATTTTAGTAAAAACTCTTTTGCCTTATGACCTACTCATATTGGTCTTAGTCCTCCTTTAAAATTTAGACTTACGCAATTTAAATATGACTTTAGGTTGCTTAAGTACTTCCTTAGCCAACCTTCTATATCCTAGTGACCTTAGTTGTGAGTTAGCATCCTTTATATCCCTTGGTGATTAGCATAATAACTGTATTTTATTGAGCTATAATTGATTCAACAAAATTAAATCTAGCCTTTTGTAGATAGTTCTAAGATGTATGTGGACTTACCCTAATTTACCTTTTTAAATTTATAAGTATCCAATCTTATCATACTAAGCTATAATTGGTTAACTGGACTAGCAAACCTTTAGTTATAGGGGACATTCCTAGATTTGTTTTCCGACCATAATTAGTTATGTGCCAAATCAAATAAACCCTATCATTACCCAAATGTCATACTAAACTCATTTAGGTTTTAAAGGATCAGCCTGATGACCTCGTCCTACTAAATTATAGATAATTTAGTGGACTTGACCATAAAAATGCTTAACTAGCCTTAAGTATAATAATCCTATTTTTTCCCAACCTTAACATGCATAGGTAGACTACTCTAATCCATTAGATCTCACTTGAATCAATGTGCTTTAATACCTATACTTTATCCCTAAAAAAAAGCCTAGGTGGTCTATTAGATCTACCTTGATCAATCTTAGGTTGTTTATGGGCCCCATACCCCACAAAATTCATAAAAGCTTTTTTTTTCTTTTCTAGGACATAATGGCGTGCCACTTTACCTTATAACCGCATTGTTTTAGAATGAGATGGCATGGCTAAGTTTTGACAAACTTAGCCTAAGTTGTTCCCCTTAGTCCTCTATCTTAGTGGATTTAAGCCTATTTAGGCCTCATTAAGTGGACACCATCTTAGGGACAACTTAGCTTAATCCTAAGTATTCTTAGCTCTTTCCTATCCTTAGTAGACTCAAGCCCATATGCTCTATTAGACTAGATCCTATGGTTGTCACTTAACTTTTCATAATCTTAGGCAGGCACAAAACTCCTAACTTTGACTCAATGGAATTGATACGCCATAAACCTCATTGGATATAGTCTTATGGACCCTAATCTTGATCTAGCATAATATCACTTTTCGAGACTTTATATCACCCTGTACCACATTCAATATACTTAGTCTTTTATATTCCCCTTTAGATTGATTTGATCACTTTTGGCTTAGTTGATCCACAATTGACATTAAAACTAGCCCAATTAGATGCTAAGTTTGGACTTACCCAGTGGGACTCAAAATAGAAGTAACCTACCTAATTGTACCCAAAGTTTATTTAAATGTTAATAAGTAGTGTATGCCTTCTAAACACTAACTTAGATGATATAGGATGACTCTATATAAACTTTATTTTAGACTGACCCAAAGGGGTTAGCTTAATATGATTTATTAAAACCCTGGTGACCTAGATGATCCTTCTCCTCTAATTGGGCTAATTAGATCATAATCTTGGACCTAGTTGGATCTAGGTACCCTTTGTTAACTTATATTAGTCAATGGGACCCCTAGGTTAGGTTGGCATAAGCCTAGTTTGATTTGGTTATAGTATAATCCATTTGAACTTAGTTACACTTAGTTTAAACATAAAGTGAATCTCTTAGATGAAACTACAAGGCCCAAATACCAAATTAAACTAACTTGAACCTAATTTACATGTCTTAAGCTTAAACCCTAATTATGATGTGGTTTGATGAAGTTCTATGATGAGTGCAAGCAATCAAACTTGGGATCGAGCTATCTAAGATGACTCAAGGTGTCCAATTGTATCAACCCATGGGAAACTAGACATATAGCCCATGTTTGGGTGGATCTAGTAAGTATATTGACCTACCCACTTAGCTTAATTTAAGTGGTTAAACCCAAGTCAAATCATATTGACCCAATACATCCCAACCCTTATGGAAATTAAAATGACTCTTATTCATGGCTAATTGGACATCCCTTAAGCTTCATTAGGTGCCTTACTTATCCAACTGATCAACAAGCTTAAGTCTAGATCCGTTAGACCCAAGCACAAGCCAAACTAACCATATTTGTCCTCAAGCAATTCCATCTTCCAAATTCCCCCAAATGGCCCTCCATCAGATTAGTTAGACCTGATTGGAACAAATTGAGCATGCATATGTTTCCCCTTCGCCCCTATGTTCCATCATGATTATCCTTGTGACCTTTATCACATGGCCATGGCTCACTTAACTTAAATTGTGAGCATTTTCCATTTCCAAGTCACTTTTAACACTCCCTCTCTACCCCACTTATTAACCACTTAACATGTCCTCAAACATGTCTTTGTAGTAGCTTGAGTGTTGGAATCCCCAATTGCCCTTGTGTTAGCCAAAATAAACTAAGCTGTTAATAAAAGGGGGAAAGCACATTCTATGTAATAACCTGTATTTTTGACCCAATCAAATAAAATTTTTTAGGAGTCATTCTAAGTCCAAATCACAAATCATCTTCGCCATAACATAAATGTTATAGTGATTTAACCACGCAAATTTTTTCATAATTTTTGGGCATTGGTGCAAATCCTTAAGAAATTGATACCTATCAGTGCAAGTGAGGGTTTTGGGACCGTTAGGTATCCGTTTTGCAAACAGATTTTACCATAATTTTTTAAATAAAATGAGTTATTTATGGATATTTTTCTATAATTTTGAATCCCCAAAAGAATTTATATTAATTTTATACTAAAAATTGAATAAATTATTTAATTTTATTATTATTATATTATTATTATTTATCAATACATTAAGCCATTATTTGATTAAAATCTTTAATTTTTTCTTCATTTTGGCAAACAAAGAGTAGAGTGAGGGAATAAGAGAGAAATACGAGGAGAGAGAAAAGAGAAGCTTGGGTTTGGAGACCGTAGAGTAATTTTCATCCATCGACCATGTTAGAAATGTGCTCGTCTTGTTGTAAAAAATCATTATTCTATTTCTAACTTCAATAATTTAATATTTTGGTATTTTTTCAATCAAATTTATATTTTTATTATCGAAAAATGAAGATAATTTTGTATTGGTAAAATTTTCACCGTGTAACTTTTTATATGTTATAGATATTGAGATTATGGATGTTTTGAGTATTTGTTTGAGATTTTTTACAAGGTGATTTTGAAAAAGTAACAATTTTTATTTATTTAAAAATTTATTTTGACATCTAAAAATAGTGCTTTAGTTTAATTAAAGATTCATAATGCTGTTATATACGATCTCTAGTAATTTTGTTAATTTTTAAAAATGTGATATATTGAGCATGTAATACTGATTTGATACTGCCGATTCACTGTATTAATACTAAGCATGTGATATATTGAGCATGTAATATATTAATTTGATACTGATATAGAATAACTGGATAGTATGTGTACACTCATATATAATTTTATCACATTGATATGATTTTGATATGCTTTATCGATGATTTGGTTTTATCACTTTATATGATTGATTTACTGGTTGATAGTACTGATATGATGACTATATTATTGATTCGACACATATACTAGTTTACTGATTTCACCACTGTACTATTTTACTATCTTCAGTACCGTACTGTTTTACTGCTTTACAAACTTTTCTGCTACTGTATATGAGTTTTATTATTTATGCGTTGATTCAATGATCATATGAATACTATTGCTATGAATTGACAGCTAGCATGCATATTACTCATTTATTGTGCATTGAGTTTAGTTGTAAGATTTGGTTACTTGATGAGCTCTTAAGTTCATTATATGTGGTTAAATGATTTCAGCTTAGAGCAAGTGACCATGATCCTTCAAGTTTAGATTCTTGTTATTTTAATTATTCTTTTGTACTCATGACAGAGTAATTATGATCTGATTGTATATATATTAAGTAGTGTATATGATTTTTCGGAAACAAATACAGATAAATATATTGATGTTTTGATCGATAAATTAGATAGCTCTGCTTGTTATATTGATAAAAAAATTAGATAACTCTAATTATTATTTATTAAAAAATAAAAGAATAATTCTTCCAAATTAGATATTGAGACATCACATTCTAGTAATGAGATAGAGTCACATTTACCCCTCTTAGTTTCCCGATACTCCTAAAGCACATCCTTACAATCACCCTCATTTGTCATGCTCTCTATCAACAAAGAGGGAGAGCACATTCTAGTAATGAGATAGAGTCACATTTGCCCCTCTTGGCTTCTCGATACTCCTAAAAGCAGTACTTCCTTATAATCACCCTCATTTGTCGTGCTCTCTATCAAAAAAGAGGGCGAGCTCCAACGTAAGTGGTGGTCCTAAGGCCTCGAGGACAACCTTTATGTGTGTGTGTGTGTGTGTGTGTGTGTGTGTGTGTAATAGTGGTTGAGGAAGATGGGCTCCAAAGATTTCATCAACGAGGCTTTTTCTCCACCATAAGAAGTTATGTCAATCAAGTTTCCATTAAACATGCACTCGTAATGTATTTATTATAAAACACTAGCCCGACCCTTTCTAATTTCATTATTTATGAAGCATACCTCCAAGATCAATAAAAAAACCCTAGGGTTAGGTAGTGTTTGATCTCTTGATTGAGATCAAATCCTAACCTCCCCTCTTCTCTCTCTAACGGTTGATGATCAACACTTCTTGCACAACACTTGCTAGAGGAAGATGATGATATCTCTACCAATGGATTAATTTACCCTATATGATATCCCCACTCAATGATATACACAATCACATTCATTAACTTATTAAGTTTAAGATATTTTATTAACACTTCTTTATCTTACATCAAATGACTATTATCATTTTTCATGGATAATGGAGCTAACATGCTTAAAGCATCAACCATTGGCGGATTTAGGGGGGGGGGGAGCCTCCCCCCTCCCCCCCCCCCCCCCCCCCCCTCCAAAATTTTTTTTTTCTTTTCTTAGAAAATCAGGCAACTATTGGTTGAAATAACTTTTTTTTCACTTCCTCTCTCTCCTCTCTACTCTCTCTCTCTATTGCCATTTTTTTGGTTACCGCTGACAGCTTTTTCTAATTGCTACTAGTTATAGCTCTATTTCTTTTCTCTCTCTCTCTCTCATGAGGGTGAGATTATTTTAAACTTTTTTTATTTATTTTCCACCATCTCTCTTGTAAGATTAGCTATTTTTTGTTGATTTTTATTAAACCATCTTAAACCTTTTTTTTCATTTGTATTTCTCTTTTTATTTATATATTTTCCCATTTTAATCATTTATCTTAACATTACTAATTTTTTTAAAATTAAAAATTTCATCAACTTTTTATTTATTTTCAAATATCCAAATTCTATTTTATAGGAAATTTATATAATTAAAGCCAACAAATTATACTAGAGAAAGATTATAATATTTAAATTTAAATCAAGTTGCTTAAAATATGCTAATTATAATTTTTCTATATTTTTATATTAATAAGATATAGCTTTTTTATATATTTATTGCTCGTTATAAAATGTTTATTAAATTTTTTTTTTAAATTAGATATGAGAACCTTAAGTTAGATATTTAAAAAAAAATTTAAAACCCTAATGTCAATTTCAAGCTCGAATGAAAAAGATTGACGGTATTTTTCAAATTAGAAATTTGTGCCCCGCAGAGAAATAATCTTGGCTCCGCCACTGACATCAACTAATCACCTTCTTCAATGCGTCAAATCAAATTAAAATTTTTGAATAAAATGCATAACTTCTAAACAGTGACACATCTTCTAGATGACCATCCAAACTAAAGAACCTCTGATAAAACCTTTTTTCTAACATGAGCAACCTATTTGTCATGCCTCATCAATAACATCATATCAATCCCCTCTGCCAACAGCTTCGTGCTAATTAACTCTAGTTCACCTATCCATGGAAAGCATTACCTAGACTAAATACACCACATCGTCCATTAATAACTTATTAAATTTATCATCGCCCATTAACAAAATGAGTGAAAATGAATTTATCACTTTTAAAAATATTTCTCATTTATAGTCAACCAAAATAGCACAAAATAGATAACCCTTTTTGGCATGTTGCTTGTGATTCTCATGCTCTCTCTTCGAACATATAAATCAAAATACCCTTTAAGAAATAGTACAACAACAACAACAACATCAACAAGACTTTATCCCACTATGTAGGGTCGGCTACATGAATCTTTTTTTTTCATTGTGTCATGTTAAGGGTCAAATTCTCATCTAAATCTAATAAAGAAAGGTCATTTCTAATATTTTCTAACCAAGTCTTTTTAGGTTTACCTCTACCTTTCTTAATGTAAGTCAAATCTAATAGATCTACTTTCCTAACCGAGTCATCGGAAGGCCTTCATTTTATGTGACCAAACCATCTAAGACGACTTTTTCTAATCTTATCTTCCACTGGAGCTACTCCAACCTTTTCACGTATATGCATATTTCGTGTCCTGTCTCTAAGAGTAAAGCCACTCATCTACTTGAGCATCCTCATCTCTGCAACACTTGACTTAATATTATGCTTCTCTTTTAATGCCTAACATTCTGCGCCATAAAGCATTGCAGATCTTACTTCCTTTAAGAAATAGTAAGTAAAATAAAAAATAAATTATATGGGGGGTATTATAATCTGCTTATGTTAAGAGAGATGGAGATAGACCTAAAAAGACAATGTCAGAAATGATTTTTATATTAGATTTAAATGAGAATTTAACTTTTAACAGGACATAATGGAGAAAAATTATTCATGTAGCCAACATAGTGGGATAAAAAGCTTGTTGTTGTTGTGTGTGGTATTATAAACATCTCTACCAGGTTGATTTTATAGATAGTATGTTTAAATACAAGATTGTTATGTTTAATATTGTGTAAAGGTAATCGATCTCTTCTTGATGTCTGGGTTTTATACTTATATCTATGCATATCAAGTGATGAGCAAGCATATGCAAGAGGGCAAATTTTACAAAGAAGCATAATAATCATTAAAATTAGTAGAAGGAGCATCAACTAATAAAAATTTAAATAGAATCAAATACGTTAAATTAAATGGCGCATTCTAGAATACGCCAAATTATTTGGCGCATTGAGAATACACCATTTAATTTTGCACATTTCACTCATGCGTGGAGAGAGAAGAAGGGGGAGTGGGAGAGAGATGACAGCAGGGAGAGAGAGAGAGGAGGGGAGAGAGAATTAAATAATAATTAAATATTTAAATTTATATTTTAAATAATAATTAAATATTAGTATTTTAACTAATTCTTAAATATTTACATAGTTTTAAAATACAATATTTAATATTTCTCCATATACCTAAAAATATGCCTTTTAAAAAATTATGTTTAATTTGTATTTTCTTAATAATTTTATCTTTTAATAAATTAGATTTTAAAAAATCAAAATAATTTCTAATTCTTATTAATATTTTTTTAAAAAATAACTTTCAATGTATATTTAAGATATTAATTGGATGACAAAATAATTTTGGAGTATAAATAATTATATTATATTTAAACAAAAAATATAATATAAATATTATATTTAAACATAAGATAGCATAATTATATTAAATATTATATTTTTAAACAATATAAATATTTAAGAATAAGTTAACATACTAATTTAATATTTAGTTATTATTTAAAATATAAATTTAAATATTTAATTATTATTTAATTCTCTCTCTCTCTCTCTCATGTTCTCTCTCTCCCCTCCTCTCTCAATTTCTCCATTGTTGCTATCTCCCTCTCTCTTCGCTGTTATCTCTCTCTCTCTCTCTCCCACTCTCACCTATCTGGCTGTCTCTCTCTCTCCCCCTTCTCTCTCTGTGCGTGAGTGAAATGCGTCAAATTAAATGGCGTATTCTCACCGTGCTAAATAATTTGGTGTATTCTAGAATGCGCCATTTAATTTAACGTATTTGCTCCTAATTAAATTTTTATTAATCAATACTTCTTCTATTATTTTTGATGATTATCATACTTCTTTGTAAAAATTTGCCCTATGCAAGAAACGTGTACTTGGATGAAACTCCACTAACATTTTAACGTAGAATTTCAGACTTTTTTGCCCAACTTTTTAACAATACTTTTGATTACAAGAGAAATGTCCTTGAAAAATACTTGCTCTGTATGTTCATTTCCCATGTCATTACGAGAAAATAAACTAATTTATGTGACAACTCTTAATTCTACGTGAGGGAAACAAAAAAAAATTGTTCCCAGGCTTGATTTGCTCATTAGTCAAGAATGCCTTGATTTGCTCACCCCTTCAGAATATTATACATAAAACCATCCTGAATGTATATAGAATGAAAGATGGCAAATACCATATATATTTACTAATATGTTCCAAAAATTATACACAAAAACATACCTAGAATGTACTTACAACATAAATTTTAAAAAAAATCTGCAAATATTTGTGTTGTTACAGATATAATGATACTTTTTTTATCTATCTTATCAACAGGAGCTCAAGTCTAACCTTGAATTAATACCAGAAAAAATGAGGAAAATTGGAAAAAAAAAAAAAAAAATTCCCAGGCTCACTAACCTAAAATCAAGCTCGCACTCGGTAATTGAAACTAGTATCCTTGTGAACATCCTTACAGAGAATCGATCTAACCTCTAATATTGATCTTGGAGGTTCCAAGTCATTCTCCTGCAATGTGTTGTTTCCAAGCAACTTCTGCATCTGTGATGCAAAAGTTTCATCAAGAACCTGCATCATTCAAATCATAATTTAGTTTCCAAGAAAATAAAAAGAGTTCAGACAATAAAACTGTTATCAAAATCACATTTTTGTAATATCAAAGGTTTGGCTAGATTTTGCTTACAGCTACAGTGGCCCTTGAAGCTTTACACAGAGACCTGTTCTCTTTATGATTCTCCAAGAACTTCAGAACATCTTGTCCCAATCTGTCCCAAAGGCATCGACACACAGAAACAAAAACATTTACTTCGAGGACTTTATCAAGGTGATTTATGGTCTCCGTTAGGTGATCTTTCAAGGGTTGCATTCTCTTACGAACTTCACTTTCAGCGACAATGCCTTTGGATCCTTGAAGAATTTTCTTAAGATTTGTGGCACTCTGCGCGCGAGTCTAATACCAACAAGAGAAATATAAGGAAAAGAAAAACCAAATAGATTGGAACAAAAAGAAGGGAATGCTTCAATAGACTTAACTAATAATAATCAATTTACATAACAAATTGGTCCATAGTTTCAGCATGCATACACATTTAAACTTAACGGCATTTTAGTCAATAGTTCTCCGTGGGATGAGGAGCTGTTAGGTAGGCAGATCTTATTTTCAAACCATCTAAATTTAAATTTCATTATCTTATTTTTAATAGCCGCCAGTTCTATCATCCTTCTAATCTAATGAACATTCACTCTATCTTGTTAGTTTTATAACAAATCCTTAATATTTTTCCATCATTGATAGTTTGTCACACATTAAACTTTGCTCTATCAATAACGTTTTTATTGCCCAATATTGGGATACATAGCATGATCTATGGAGATAAGAAATGTGCTTATAAAAAATAACAGATCAATGGGAGGTAATTCACATTTACGGTATATTTTGTTGGCTGCAAATAGCGCAGTATAAAGCTTAAACCAACTTTTTTAGGTTATTTCCTTCACTAAAACCCTGTGAATCAAATGCAAACAAATTAACTTTGCTGGATTTTAACTTACTCTACAAATGTTTCCCTTCACACCAATAGGCATTTTAGAGATATAATCAGCCAATCAAATCATATAACTGTAAAGTGACAGTTTGTATGTACTCACATTCTCTGCAAGTTTTTCCACAACTGCTTGGAGGTAGTGTCTAAACTTGGATCTCACAATTACAGCAATTTCACTCAGACGTTCCCCAGCTATCGCACTCCCAGCATCAGGTATGCAAGAACCCCAAGACTTCAACTGCATTTCTAATCTGGGCCTCAATACATCAAGTACTCTTTTCATGGTATTCAGGAGAATTCCAAGCTGTAAGAGTCAAAAGGGGTTAAGTTAACAGAAAGCAATAAAGTAAAAAAGGATAGAATGGATAAGTATGATATGCTTAACTCACCTCTTCAGGAATGCTGTAAGGGCAGACCTTTTTACCTTTAGCAAGTTTCTGCACAAACTTGAGGCCTAAGGATTTAGGTGCCATGCTATCCTTCAATGGATTTAGAACATCTGCATACTGTTTTTGCAAAGTCTCAATCATTGCCTTCTCGACATCCGCAATTGCCTTTTAATTTGAAAAAAAAAAACAATCATGAAAATTCACTCATTATCTAAAAACCAGAAAAAAGAAACAGATAGATATAGAGACTTCTGGCATCAGAAATCCAACCATACATTTTCTAGAACAAGTATATATTCAGGCCAACGACGCATGATGATTTCATATTCATTCAAGGTCTCCTTTAGGCGATCATAAACTTCATCAATGAAGGGAGTTGTCAAATGCTGAGTTCGAACTCCAGACCATTTCACCTACTCAATGATTAGTAGCCAATTTAGAAAAATATAGAAGAAAGGTTCCCATTTTTTAAATCAGAAATTCTACTTTTGCCTAAACCAAAAACAGAAACCATATAATTTCACTACAACATAGAAAAAATTGTCAATAATGGCTTGAATAAACTATACCTATCTAAATATTAAAAAGATTTGGACTTCCAACGAAACATATGAGCTACCCTTACAGCCTATTTCTGAAACTGCCATTGCAGAAAACAAAGCACTGCCTAAATTGAGATTAACCAAAAGGATCGTAGAATTGTGAACGTGTTATTTTCTTCTGAGAATTTTCAAATGCAGGTCTCAAATTTGTTGAATATCACATAAGTCTCCATCAAAAGTATGTTGCAAGAAAATAGTTTTAAAGTGAGGCCGTCGAACACCTACCGGTAAAATTTGGCTTCTATTGTTTTTTATTCTGAATTTTAGGATCAGTGAAGTCACAATCACATTTCTTTTTATTTATTTATATCTTCTTCTGTTGTGCAAAATTAATAGAAATTCAGATTAGAGTTAGCAATTAATCTCATTAAGGTTCACTCGAGCACAAGCCTCCCATTGGTAAAGAAGATCACCTCCTAACGCTAAGTCATCATCTCTAATCTCAGTTTATTTTTACAATCATCACATGATATTTATTCTTCACATAAAGTTCACCATTAAACTTTATTCTTTATCACCCCTTATTATTGTCCATGCCTTCTTTTCTCTTTATTTTGATTAGGTATGCTATGAAGTGAATGGTCATAACTATTGTTTAATTTTATATAATAATAATAGTCAATTTATACCAACTATGACATAATTATGATTATATATAATACAATGACATTTATTGACTATTATAATTTGATATATATTTGTGTGCACATGTAATTGATTAAGAGTTCTTATTATTGAGTATTTTCAAGTTGATTTTCATTTGTAATATTTTAGATCTTAATTAATTTTTGAGGTTTCATACTGCACATGTCGAGGTAGAGAATTTTTTTTATTGGAGGATAAATGTATCTGTGATGGCTATAAATACCATCAGTACTCTCTTATAAAGTGTATGTAAGAGCTAATGAGCCCATAGATAAATGAAAATGTTCCTGTTGTTAAAGATATCTTGACATAAAAATCAATAGAAAGGAGATCTATATTTCCTACTATATAAAATCTCATATATTGCAATGTCGATACTTAGTTTGGAGATTATTATTGCAGGCTAACTCCACAAGTTGGATGTAATCCTCCGAGCCACCTTTAATATCTTATCTTCTTAGTTTTGAGTAATTCTCAGCTACAAAATATGCAACAACTTTCTTGATACTAAAGCATCAAAACAATTCCTTGAGATCCTTGATACATTTTAGTAATCCCAAGTTGTAATATGGAGTGGTGTGCGCTTCTCGGAGTATCTCTTATCAAAGTCCTGCCTAATCTAAAACACAATCAATCTTAAATCTCAATACACATGCATGATCAACAATAAACTCAAGTTTCATTCTATTTTGGATTTGATTCCTAAGAGCGTCAAATCAATATTTTTCATTTCATAATCTATAATTACTAGTTGAATCCTCTTTCATATTAGCTGGTTGACCACCATATGTGATCCTGCTAAAAGCATATGAAACATTAGGTTTTTTACGTCTATATGCAATCCATTCGTGACTCAACTGAATGTAATGATAATGGCGAAAGATGGATGCAATTCATACGAAAATTGACTCAGAATGTCTAATAAAAAAAAGAACTTAAATGTCACCCATTTCGTAGGACTGCCCCCATTTACATGGTCCAAAAAGGTCTTGCTGACAACCTGCACAATTTTCATGATTAAAATGCTGTTACTCGAGCACTTGTCTTTTTGACCGGCATTATCCAAGTCTTCCCCGAAAAGGAGCTTCAGGGGCTCCCTTAATTATGAAAAAATAATAATATATTAAACTATTTGACAATGTCTCTATTGCAACTCCTTAAGATTATTATCTATGACTATTGCCACAGGCATAAATGATGGCAAGACAACCTCCCTTTTGTAAAAATACCCTCCCCCCCTTTAATTTTGTATCTCTGACCTCATTTTTTTCTCGTTCTAAAAACAATAGCACATAGTTCTCTAAGTCTCTCATTCCCCCCTCTGACAGCTCGGTCTCCCTATCCCTTGTTCACTCATGACAATCTCACAACGATGAGCAGAAAATGAGAAGGAGATTTTGACCACCTCGCATGCAACTTATTCAACTTAATTAATCTTTCCAAATACTTTGAGAGTAATGGTTTTTTTTTCTTGTTTGGGTTTGGGAGGTTGTTGGACACAATGGAGAAAAAGGATTCATATAGCCGACCCCATGTAGTGGGACAATGGCTTGATGTTGTTGTTGTTGTTATTGTTGCGTTCGTGTTGTTGTTTAGGCTTAGGAGAAAAATAAATGCTTTTTTTCATTTAGGAGAAAAATTAATGCTTTTTTTTCTTAAAGCCACCAGTTCTTGGCATTAACATATTGATACATACATTATTTTCTAGTTCTTACATTTCACACCAGTCTACTGAAAGAAAACATATACCCTGTATCATATTTTAGGACTTCTATGACATAATGACAACTTTGTAGTTGAAAGTGAATAAATGAATATAAACGGATAAAAAGAAGTTTTCAACGTACCTTATCTAGTTTGCACGATTCAAGCAATGCAAGACGCTTATCTTGAATCCACAAAATGATATACAAGTGAAACAACTCTTTGGCATCGACACCTCCCTTCACAGGACTGCAAAGACAGTAGAATTGTTAGTTTTCTTAATCATGAAAAACACAACTGTTTCATGCACTGATGCACCAACTAAATTTACCAAATGTTCCAGCTAGCAAGATCCTTCTGAAAATCAGCAGTTGCAATAACAAGATCTGCCACAGGCGGTGAAAGGCCTGTAGGTGGACAAGCTTTAAGAAACGAACGCAATCTTGTACAAAGCTCCACACTGTATATTGATGCCGATATGTTTGGAAGGTCTATGAAACTGTTTGTTGCCAAGCCAAATCAGATAAAAAAAGTGTGGTGATAGAAATATGCTTAAAGAAACATTTATTTTTCAAGGGAAGGATGTGAACGTTACGTTACAAGCAAGAGCAAATGAAACTACGAAAGTTTTGCTTAAAATTCACAAGGAGTACAACTGCAGTCAAGAGTCCATTTGTCTAACTCGTGCATTACAATAGAACTTATACCATCATCTTAGCTACCCTAAGTCATGTTGAACAACTTTCTGAAATTAATTTCATAGAATTTGGTGGGAGCATGGAGGTAACTGGTGAAAATATGTCTTAAGTGTTATAAAACCTCAAGTTCACATATTGACAAGAAACCCTTCAGAGTTTACAATTCCTTTTCACCTGAAAGAGCTACAAACATTACTCAGCTGTATTTAAGGCATTATAGTGATCTTTCATTCTTCCTTGGACTGCAAAGACAGTATTTCCTATTTGATATTCATCATACTTCTTTAATTAAAAATATAGCATAGATAAACTTCCTAGAAAGGAAAAAAACGTTTAAACTCTACAATAACATCAAGTCTTTATCTCACTACGTGGGGCTGGCTAAACGATATTTGCAACCTAAATCAGTATTGATAACCAGGCCCCTCTAGAATAGTGCCTCAATGCTGCAAATTAGAAATAAAAATATTGTGGGTTATTCACACTTATTTCCAGATGACTGGTTCGTCAGAATCATTTATTAATAATTTAATGGATTATCGGCATTTGCACATGCTGCCGCTTGCAACTTGAAAGGAATCAATGACAAGCATCTCAATATTTCGAACACATAAAGTATGTGCATTTCTTTTCAAACTTGAATCTGAAATGACGAGTTCTAAACGACACTTTTTCTACTGACGATTGCTGTAGTTAAAGAGGGAATCAATTTATTTGTGATTTTTCATTCATTGGTTAAGTTTGATGTTTTGGTTGACTACAATAACAAATCTAGATTAACCACATAAGAAAAGTTGGTCATGTGTGGGACATTTTCTTCTTTTGGAATGTGCAAATGCAGGAATGTGAAAGGAGCTTAATGAGGAAGTCAAAATAGACATTTTGGTAAAGCAATAACCAGACAATATACAGTTGCCTCAACATTATGATAGGATATAACAATTAGTTGGGCAGTTTAGTTGTGGGGCATTTTTTTGCTTAGCAATTAGCTTTAAGAAGTCATTTAATGTCTAAAATGTCTGTTTCTTAATAGTCATAAAAGATTAATAATATTCATAACAACTTATCTGAACAAGTCCATTGTCTCTTTCCCCTACGCTCCCTAATGGAGAAAGGGGAATGCAAGCAAAGTTTATCCTGGTTGCAATATGTTGAGCTCCTCTGTTATGCCCTTCTGTGCTTCTCCAATTCCCATTTCTAGCCCACAAATATTTACTGATTGTGAACCACCTATGAGGCCTATAAAAAATGATGCCCACGCCTTAATAACTACCCTGAAAAAAGATTCATCTTTTCATGGAGCCTTAACAACCATAGAGTTTACTCAGCAGATCCAAATGGAGAAAGGACTTCATTCTCAAAACTTGTTTTAAAGAGAAGGCACTAATTACCCTTCTTACAGTGGTCTTAGCATGAAAAAATGACCACGAGGCTGTGGCACAATTTTCTAGTGAGTTTCAGGATTAAGCCGAATGATTACAAAATATATTCAGAATATTTAATTCCATTTAAAGAATAATATACATATCATAAATCATTGAACTAGAATCATCCAGTTACCTGGGAAGAATATGATGGTTGTGTATTTCAATATCAGTATTAATTTCTTTGACTATGTTATAGCACAAAGTTTTCATCTTTTGGTAACCGGTAGAGATGCCAACGACATCCACTAAAGTTCCTTCAGTGCTGTTGGCCAAAATCTCATCCGTATCCAGCATGTGCCTCCTTGATCTCTTCTTGACAGCAATCTGAGCATTCAATAGCATATCACTGGCATTTCTACATGAAATAATTGTTATAGAAACAATAAGGTGCTGCACATTGATGAAATTCTATACCTGAAAATAGCTGCACAGCGTTAGTTGAGCTTCAGGAGATAGTATATCGTGAATAAGAGTGTATAGCTTTACAGCTGATGCCAGTGCTGGTGCTGGATTTCCATTTGGAGGCCCGAAGACTTCAGCCATTCCAGATAATGAGGACTCATCCAATGACTTGTAATTCTCAAAAACCAAAGATAGGACCTGGTCAATTTGATCCCTCATCTCTCCAAGAATGCGATTCTAAAGAAGTATCATATCAGTAATTATTTTTTTAAATAATCATTCTCGATGAAAATGATAAAAGATGAACCAAGAAGAAAATAAGTCATTATCAGTTTATTTACTTTCCATGTGAATAAAACATAATTCATGACCTGCATGACCAGGTGCTGAACTTGCAGTTATGGTTGCAAGTTGAATCATGAATGAGTTTCGCCTGAAAATGACCTAAGTGCACCGTTCAATGAGCTGATTTATTGGGTTTCTGAACATTTAAGTTTGAATGTGTAATCTGAACCATCTGGTTATTGGCATGAGCTAAGGCACCCCATCTGACTACTTCTTGTTCGGGGATGTGCCTCAGTGCTTCAAGCAGCTGACGAGTCTGGCAACTCATTGCTACCAACTGCACCCAACAGGCATGACGCAGTGGTGCAGTAGTACAGTAGCTTGCAGGAGAAGATGTCCCTGCTAGGTTGGGCTAGACCTGATTTATCCAAATCTACTTGTTCACTATGTCAGTAAGTCGCGGAGCTGAATCCAAACTGATTTGGCCAAGGGTATTATAGGATACAAGAATGTAACAATACGATTGCAACTTTAAATGAACCCAATTTAACACGATTTAAAATAATTATTGATTATGATTGATTTTCTTTTATAAGCTTTATACAAGGATTTGATGAGCACTAGCTCTCAATTATAAGAAATTCTCACTGCAATCTGAAAGACAGCAGCAGCTACCATGTTTTGTTATCAACAAAATAATTCTAAAGTATTAAGATCAGCACAAACTCAAAGGTTTGTTAGCTTGGATCCAAAAGGGTAGTGTTAAAATCCGCACGGTCCCTTGACACTTGATTCCACGGCCATGATGAGAATTCGTGGGAGGCTCACCTGGATCACGCTGATATCTCCTTCCATATTTGGGTGGCTGATTTATGAAGGATTATATTAGAGAAATTATGCATGATTCTGTAATTATTTATTTATTTATTAAGGTATCCTATATAGATCTATAAATAGGAATAATTTTGTATAATAAAATTAAAAGCATTTTTCCCTCTCAAATTCTCTAAATTTAACATGGTACTAGAGCAAGACATTCGGTTCTTCAAAAATGAGAGCATGAGTGAGGGAGAGCTAGTTCTTGCATTCTATTCCTGCTCGCGTGCGTCAAGGGCGGCTGAGCAAGTGCGAGGGCTTCCCCTTTGCAGTCTTCTACGTGCGGCTCTTGTGCGTGCCTACCTGGGGGTCGAACTGAGGAAGAAGAGGATCAAGAGAGGGAGCGAGCAGGAACTGCGTGCATGCGCGAGTGCTTGAGCGGGGACGACCAACCCTCATGCATGTGTTGGAACCAAACCGAGCAAGGAACGAGCGGTTGAAGAGCTACTATACACGCCATCAAATCTTCCACTCGAAAAGACCCTCCTTGCCCCAAATCCCGACTGCTTCTGCATGTTCCCGATCTGCTACCCTCAGATCTGGGAGATGTACAAGAAGGCCGAAGCCTCCTTCTGGACAGCAGAAGAAGGCGACCTCTCCAAGATCTCCGCCACTGGGATCAATTCCTCAAATTTGACGAACGCCACTTAGTAAACCACGTCCTCGCCTTCTTCGCTGCCTCATTGAGAACCTTGCCTTTTGGATTTGGACTGAAGTCAGTTCATTGGATTTGAAGCTCGCCGATGGAGCGGTCTTGATACGTGGAGTTGCCCAAACGTGCTGCGCATGGTGGGGAAGAAGACAATTTCTTGGTGGTAAGGCAGACTACGGTCCTTTGCATGTTTACAATGACCAAAGAGTTGGTGAGCATGCAGATGGTGAATTACGCCACATCCCTAAGTAGGGAGTTGATCGTGGATATCAATGGTGAGGCTACAAAGAGATTAGAAGCACTTTATCCTACCCTAAAGGAAATGGCGCTTGCTGGTTCTCTAGGTTCCTACCACTAGCCTTCATTGTCAGAAATCTGAGGAATACAAGTTCCCACCACCGGCATTCATTGCTAGAATTCTGAGGAATACAGGTTCCCACCACCGGCCTTCATTGCCAAAATTTTGAAGACCGCTAGTATTCATTGTTGGAATTATGAGGAATATAGGCTCCACTACTAGCCTTCATTACAGGAATTCTGAGGAATACTGATCCTTCCACCGGCCTTCATTGTAGGAATTCTAAGGAATATTGGTCCTTCTACTTCCTTCGTGCGTCCAAGACTGAGGAGAGATCGAACGGGAAGAGATTTGCGTGCCAAGTGCTAAGCCGTTTGAGACGTGTTTTTCTGCTGCTGTCTTTGAAGCTTGCCGTAACCCTAAAAACATTTTTTTTCCTACTGCCATGCCTTCATTTCTGGCCTTCCTTGTGGTTGTTATCCTATCTATAACCAATGTAGCCTTCATTGCTGCCATGCTTTTAATATAGCCTTCATTGCTACCCTTTACCACTGTAATGTTTGAAGCAAATTTCTTCCAAAGTTTTGACCAAATGAAGGACTCTATGGTACACCAAGGGATTAGATAACTCTACTTTTCTAGGACTAATTACTAAGTTAGGAATGAAAAATCAATATTCCCCAGGTTGATGAGGAGTGTTAAAATTACAGCCGTCCCTTGACACATTGATCCCACGGCCAGGATGGGAAACTGTGGGAGGCTCACCTGGATCACACTGATCTCTGTTAAATCCTAGCCATCCCTTGATACTTGTTCCCATGGCCAGGATGGGAATTCGTAGGAGGCTCACCTAGATCACGCCGATCTCCTTTCATATTTGGGTGGCTGATTTAGAAAGGATTATATTAGGGAAATTATGCATGATTTTGTAATTATTTGTTTCTATATTAAGATATCCTGTTGTTGACCTACGGATCATACCCAAACAAACAAAAAAAGGGAGGAAGATCGTACCTCTGCCGCAAATCCTGCGAGACGGCGCCGTTCGAGTCGCTTCTCCGCGATTTCTGCTCAAACTCCGCTCGAGGAAGTCCTTTCCCGCCTCTGCCTCTGCCTTTAAAACGCGAACGAAGGCTCCATCGATCGCAGACCACTCGCAAGCTCTCCGACTCTTCTTCCCTATCTTCCGATTCCCGCAGCCGACGCTCTTCCGACTCCTTCCATTCGCAAAACCCACGACACCTCCAGTCTCCAAGCCTTCCGCAAGACTTCCGATCCATAGAGAGAGAGAGAAAGAGAGAGAGAGAGAGAGATCTAACCTAATCCAAGGCTTGAACTCCACCGCCCGCCTCTTCCTCTTGCTTCCGTCAAAGCTCCCGACCTCTCTTGCCGAAGCCGGACCTTAGACCGCAAGCATCCCGACGCCGAGGCCAACCAGCGACCGATCTCTCCCGTCGCCTCCTATACCTGAGTCGCAGAATTGTCTGGCCGAACCCCTCTACCCGATCTCCACATCCCAGCCGCAAGCCATCCGATCCCGAGCCCTTACCCTATCTATTCTCTGTGAACCGACCGACCCCTCCTCCATCTGGTCCCTGTCGCAAGATCCAGGAAGCCGATCCTCCCTTGCCCTAACCGAGCTCCTCCCTTGCCGCCCTACTTCGCTCCTTCTACGACTTCCCTTCCTGTCCGAACGGAAGTTACGACATTTTGATCGGAAGCAACGTTGAAAGCTCGCTTGCTGTTAAGGTAGCTTTCCCCCTTTCCTGCGCTTCTTCAGCCAAATCGCCTAATTTGGCCTAACCGAGAGGGAGAGGGAGAGGAAGAGAGTTTAGGTTTTAGTTTTTTTTTTTCTTTTCTTTTTTTTTTATTTTTATTTTATTAACTATAATTATTATGATTAATTAAAACTAGTTTTAATTAAATATTATAATTAATTTAATTAATTATAATTACTTTTAATTAGAATAGATTTTAATTAATTATAATTTGTAGTATTTAATTATAATTAATTACAGTTTATTAAGGTTAATGATTATTAGTTATAATTAAAGCTAATTATAACTAATTATTTTAATTAACTTTAATAAGTTATAACTAATTATTTTAATTAATTATAATTAATTAATAAAAATAATAATTATGTTTAGCTAATCAATTTATAAATGTGATTAATTATAGCTAGTTTATAATTATAAATTAAAATTCATTAATTTATAATTAATTTTTTTAATTAAGTGTAATTAATCATACTTTAAATATAATTATTTATATTTATTTATAATTAATTATAAATTAAGTAAACTTAATTTATAATTAATCATGGATTAAATATAAATAATTATAAATTAAATATTATTAATTACAGTTAATTTGGAATTAATTATAAAGAAAAAAAATCATCTCTTGCCTCAATCCACGAGCCAACACCAATACCTCGCCGGTCGTCGGGTATAAATTTCTGAACTTAAAACTCCGAGAGCCTACTTCGTCGTTTGCAGCGGACCGGAAAACCGCCTATACACGCTTTTCTTAGCGTGGTGGGATGGGACCCCGGTGCGGTGCCTACAACGAGCGGGTAATCACTTCGAGAGCTCATTCCGTCGTTCACGACGCACCGGCAAACCGCCTATACACGCTTTTCGTAGCATGGTGGGAAGGGAACCCGGTGCGGCGCCTACGACGAAGGGGTGATCACCTAAAATCTTTTTTTCAGCATTCGCGGCGCACCGGCAAACCGCCTATACACGCTTTTCTTAGCGTAGTGGGAAGGGAACCCGGTGCGGCGCCTATGGCGAGAAGGGGATATTCATAAGTACCCGCTCGCGGGGAAATAACTGTGTTTTTCAAACAGGTACTGTCGAAGACCCATACACGCTTTTCGTAGCGTGGTGGGGATTGAAGATTTTACACGGCCGCGGTGTCCTCGAAAGAGGGCACCTACCATACACGCTTTTCTTAGCGTGGTGGGAAAGGCCCAGTTTTCTCGTAGTTTCCCCTAAACGGGGGAGACGCCGGGAGGCTGCCGAAATTTCGGGTGAACGGAAGACCTGACTTGAACAATATTTGGACAATAGAGGACCCGGACTTGAACTCGAACTTAAGTGAACTTTAATATAACTTGAGAAGAAATCAAATTAAGTTCAAAATCAGATGATGTTGAATTGAACTCATATTTGGACAAAGTTTGGGGCTTGAACTTGAACATGTAAATTCAAGTCAAACTATTTGAACACAAAAAATAAGGAGAGAGAACTTGCAAGGACTTATGAACTTGGATTTGACTCAAACATGGCGGATGTCAACAGAACTTAAACAAGATGTCAAAGATTTGGACTCAAATGAAGTAAAATCAAACATTAATTCAAACTCGATTTGGACAACAAGACTTGATTCAAAACAATAGAACTCGAACCTGATTTGGATATCAGGTGGACAGAACTTCAATCATTTGAACAAGCCACTAAACTCAAACTAAGCAAGGACTTGAATTTGACTTGAATGCAACAATGAAGACTCAAACTGGACTCGGATTTGAAATGACTTTGAGCTTGACTTGAACATAATGATGGGGACTTGATCTCAAAAAGAAGGCTTTGGATTGGACTTGATCTGAGCTTGAAAGAACAATGACCCAAATTGTAACTTGGAAACGATCACAAAGAACTCAAACTTGAGAATGACATATAAGAACTCAAATGATTAATAAAGTGAACATGCAATTGAACTTTTAAGGATCGCAGGAGACTTGAATGAGTTTGAACTCAGGACTCGAACTCAAAGGACAATAAGGGACTTATGAGCATGAACTGAACAGTCATAAGGACTTGAATCATACGCAAGAGAACTTGAACTTGGATTTGAACCAAGTACAAGGGACGTTGAGCTTGAATGTGAACATATACAAGGAGTTTAATAATGCTTAAAACAAGATTATAGCTCGCAAGGTAATATGTTTTGAATTAGATGCAAGTGAACATGTGTGTAATAATGGAAGCATAAAGGATATCACTCATGTGAATGATGATGATTAGTCCACAATATTCATCTCAAACATATGACTGAGTGGCTTAGAATGATTGCAAAATTACAAGGATGCACAATGAATGCAACATCTTCATCATCAACAATAATTCAGCATGCAATGAATGATGTCGATTTCTATAATGACAGATGTGGTAGACTCTTACAACAGTTTCTACAATATTAGATGCATCGTACCTGCAAGCAACGTAATGAATATGATGATGCACTATCCATCATACACGATGAGTGTAGTAGGTCTACAAGCAAAGCAAGAGGACAGTGAAAACAACCACTGGATTGTTATGTATACAAAAGAGCACAAGCAAACACATCAAAAGATTAGTGATGCATATGGCGAATCTTTCATTGGTTATGAAAGATAAGAGATCAATGGGAAAACCATAGACTAGCAATGGAGATCAGAAATAACGTGTGGCATGATCTCATACAAGCTGTAAGCTACCCTCAAGGAAAAGTGTTGAACAGTTACAAGCAGAAGCATGTGATATGCAGCGAATACAAATACCTATGAGTCATTGTAGAAGATTCGTCGTGCACTCGATATGTCATCTACATGACAAATACAAAAGGGAATTGTGGCAGATATGAACTCCTACGAAAAGCTGTAGAATATCCTGCTCAATGCGTTGTCCACAAGCAAAGTGCAAAGTGACTACATCAAATGTAAATGCATACGAGTTGCTACAGGAAGTTCGTTGTGCATACAATAAATTATACATGAATGAATGTAGAAGATCTGCAATACATACAATCTCTCTACGAATACAGATGTATGTAAAATATGTCACTCGTGGGTAGATGCAGAAAGACTTCAGTAAATGCAGTATCCTGAAGTCAATTCCAATCTATGAATGAAAACATCTACCTGCCTACCAGCAACAGTTGTAGAGATCGTACGACGCCACGCCACCGGATCCGCAACATCTTTACAAGCGGACAGAAGGCGTGTACAAAAGTCCAAGTGGAATGCTGCATTCAAATGGCGGTCACCCGTACAACCAAGCAGCAATAAATATTTTAAAATACCCCCCACACATGCACCATAACATGTATACACATAGGTACACATAAGGGGATATACTGAATACCCGCATGGGCCCCGACGAGCGTGTTATTGGTACACACGTGACGTCTAGGGATGCTGCGCGGGTCAATAAGTGAATTCAAGTTCGGGCCCGATCCTCCTATACGGGTAGATAGGAGTCAACACGGCTCGAACTATTAAATAAATATACGGTCGCGAGATCGACTGGGATATTTATTTTATACATTCATATTAGGCCTTCAAGGCATAGATCAAGGGAATTCACTTATAAAGGTCCAAAGCCTACGAAACTCGATCCTCTATCGACCAGTAGATAGAGTCGACAGGGTCCAATCAATAAAATATAAATGAGCTCCTATACCCCGATGATGGCCGTGTTGAATGCATATATCAACGGGAGGGGTCCATTCCAAACATTTCAAAAATGTCTCCCAAACTCCAAAACTCAACAAAAATTCCCAAAAATCCAAAATCTCCAAAAATGTCAAAAATCCCAAAAGTCTATAATATTTGAAATTAAAATCTAACTATCAAACCGCTTAAAGCAAATCCATCCACCATCCGCAACAGTTTGCCGAGGTGGATAAATTGAAGAATACTTCAGCTCACATAGAGCTAATGCCTGGTCGAAAATATCACTAGTATCCATTCTCAAACAATCTCTTGCCAGCAAGAACGTGGTACGAGTCCTCTAACCGGCAGTTTCGCCGCCAAATGGCACTGCAGGATAAACGGTTATGACTCGGGGCCCTCTGAACCAGGTGGACGCCGCTAAATGGCACCATTATATTATGGTTATGGCTAGAGCCCGTATGCTCCCCAATGGCATCAAATCCTTGAGATATGAATCAATATGATATGATCGATAGGGCACAAAGCCCTCTGTTAGCTAAGGTGGATTCAAATTTATCCCCTTAGGCAAATATTCACCCCAGGTCTACAAGGTACCCTTGGACGAAGCAACCCATGGCTGCCGACAAGGATCCTTCTGTCAGGTTGGGTTGACTACCTCCTCTGACTAAGTAGACCAGGGACCACGATGGCCCGGGACGACGGAACCATGGGATCTTGATCGGGTCTATCATCCATTCCCCCACCATATGCTTTGAGTGCTAGATGGTGAAAACTTTCAATTTTAAATATCAATCACTTATCTCCAAATCTTCCAACTTTCTAAATTCTAAAATCCTTAAATTCCCGACCCATTGCTGCTACTATATGCCAGACTCACGTACTTCTACGTATCTGATTGACGACTAGCCTTAATCGAAAGTTCTCTCTCGCTACCGGGAGGGGTAATTAACTATAGGGGCTTGCGCCTATAGGAAACCAGAACTCAGATCATAAAGTCCTCGCAAAATGAGAGCGAAATCTCTGGGTAGTGTCTAATCTACAATACTCATATGCCTTCCAAAATTTACCCTGGAACTTAGCTCGTTAAAACTCCCCCCGAAGAAAAGCAAAACGCGGGCGGAGGCTGGGGCCGAATTTTCGGAGCCCACACCTGTATAAATCTATAAATAGGAATAATTTTATATAATACAATTAAAAGTCTTTTCCCTCTCCAATTCTTTGAATTTAATAGGTAGCATACATGAATGAAAAAAAAAGAAGAAGCTCTTAATACAATAATCTTTTGAATTTGTTGGCAGCTTTCTTACAAAAAAGAATGCAGGTAGAAAACAATAGATTTGGTGCGAAGTTGGAATATTGTAAGAAAAAAATCCTACGTTCCGCTCAACAACAAACATTAGACATACATAAAAACTGTTCTAATCAAAGTGGTGTTGTTTTGAACCTGTACTAGAAAGCGTTAGGCTTCGTTGGATTTCTATTTTGGTGTATGCTTTTGTGGTAGAAAAAAACTAACTTTAAAAAGCAAAAGATATTTGGATGAAAAAAATAACAGCTTTTTTTCCTTGTTTTTCATAAAATTTGTTTATGATTGTTGCTTTTGAAAAAAGCAAAAGCCAAAACAGAAACTATGATTGAGAAAACAACTTCTAAAATATTCCAGCAACAAAAGTAAAAAAAACACAGCCCATATAAAATGAAGCACTGTTCTTTAAGCTCCTTCACCTGCGCCATGCCAGCCTACTATAATAGTGCTTATAAAAGCCAATAAAACATGTAGTTACCGTTACATCAAAAGTTACCAAATGGCAAGGTTGATCGGCAATTCACATAAATTAAATAAAAATTATATCAAATATAAAGATGGATAGGGTTGGGGGTACCTCTTGATGACTTAATCTATTTATGCTGTTGCTCTTCGTTATTACAGGTAGCATCAAATCATGAATGAGCATTAAGCAATCTAATGTAGGGGTTGCTACATCCATCACATAGGAGAGATATCTGACAATTGTTGGAAAATAAGATTATCAGAAGGTATTGGAACAGGAAAATGTTGTTGAAGTGATTATTAAGTGAAATATTCCGTAACTTGCTAAAATACGCCATATGGCGTAAAACAAAAATGCACAACGTCCTATTACGATAAGGCAAGTGATCAAAATCATAGCAAATACGGCAAAGGAATGTCCTCTTATCACCTTAATTTTGTGTAGGCATCTGAAACACCAAAATAGACTGCAAATTCTGTCAGCAACCATTTCCAAATTCCATGCAGCATCAAATTTCTCTGCTGAAAATGTTGAGCTTTCATTGCAACTTCCATTACAACATCATATCCTACTGTTTCTGCAATTGATCCACACTGCATGTGGAATGTTAGTTCCCTTTATCATAGGGATCAACATAAAAATAAAATAAAATAAAGATGTTATTTGACATGATAAATAATAAGTTGTTATTAATACAAAGTGCCTAGAAAAGATGATTGAGGGGTGGTTATCAGGGGAATAAATATGATTTCTGCCCAACCATTTTAAAGAAATTAAAAAAAAAAGTTAATTCCATGTTGGAAGCGACATGAAATATACTTTAATAATCCCCCCCCCCCCCCCCTAACAACCTCCAATAAGTTGAAGCATCCAATTCATGGTATGCTAAAGGGAATTACAAATTGGTGAAGGTCGTTATATTTTGATAAAAAAATATTGAATCTTCAGCCTAGTGAAATAATTAATAGAAATCGAGAAAGAGTAAACCACCTTTAGAGTTATAAACTAGAAACCATAAGCAAACACTCGAAGAATAAAACAATCATCTTGAGTAGATAGCATATGGTAGCAAGGAGGCATTTTGGTACACAAGAAAAAATTGTGCTATTATAGACAAGATGTCAATATCAACCCAGAAGTTTTGGTACCTTTTCATTATTCTCATCTGAATTTGACGTGTAGCTCAAGTGTACTTGCATTCGACCCACTAGTAGATGTTCAGGTTCAAGATAAATAGGCCACCAGCAACTCTTTTCGCTCTACAAAAAAAAAAATAAAAAATCATGTCCTTCGATGGTTGCTTACCATCCTAACACTAGCAAATGATGGGGACCCTTACAACATCAGAAATACTAGCCACTTGAACTACAACTCTTCCGCATGACTTCCCCTTCGAGTCATACACTTCAACATATAGATCATCTCCAATATTATCAGGGAAGCTGTCATCACGATATTAGAATGAGACACGTAGAACCTCTTTGTCCCAATTAAATAACACAAAATTAAACGGTCCAAAGGAATATAAGTTCATGAGAAGAACAGAAAATCATGCCAAGGAAGATATCTTAAACATTATCAGTTGAAAATAGCATACAATGTATGTGCTTCGCCTGATCCAGGATCCATTCGGACTGCTTCCTCGTCAACTGTACTTTTTAACTTCAAACGGCAAGTGTATGTCTCTAAATAGAAAATATATAATCAATCAGTTGAGGCTGCCAACGCTGTGCCTACTTAGTACAGGTGAACGGTTATTACCTTGGCTCATTCCATATGATGAACGGGTTTGCGTGCTGGTAACACCAACTTTAAAGAGAGCTGAAACTTTCTTTGCGTGCTGAGTACTGGCATTTATACAAGCTAGACTGTGTCTTGAGAAGGAGCTATTAGCAGGCAGACATAGTAAAAACCGCACATTACGAAACGATTTCCATTCTGCAGCAAGAAATGAATGCAGACTGGATATACAACATCGAAGAGATTGTATGTTCACCATAGGTAAATTCAGTGCTGAAATACTGCATCCTGATGGCATGTCTGGAGACATTCTGACTTTATGGACTGCAGGAGAAGAATCAATATTTTTACATCCTACGTTTGAGTAAAAAACAGCAAGAAATGATCCCCCGTGCTATTTATAAGAGGCCATTTTAGCAACAGATTATGCTTTTGAGTTTTTAAAAAAGAGCGTAATTAAAGTCTAACTAAACAGTAGGAGCACAAATAAGATAAAATATTAAAAGGAAAAAAAATGTAAAATTATTTTTGATTTTATGAGAAAGTGCAAAATGATTTAAGGTTTTCTAAGAAAACCCAAAATGATTTTACATTTTGCATTCTTTTAGAAAATGCAAATCCTTTTTAAGTTTTCCAGAAAAAAACTGAAATGCTTGAGTTTTTAGCCAAAACAGAAATTTTATTATAAATATTTACTTTTTAATTATTTAAAGTATTTTTTTTATAAAGATAAAATTTTATTTTTCATTAAATATTTATTAAAGATATAATTTCAAATATATTTAATTTTAAAATAATGAATAAAAAAATTTAAACAAGAAATGACTTTAATCAAAGTGAAATTAATTTAAATTTTATTTTTTTTCATTTTAAAATTAAATAATATTTAATCAAATTTATAATATATATTTAATTTTTAATTATAAAAAACATTACTTTAAATAACGATAACATAAATATTTATAATAAAAAATTCTATTTTAATTAAAAATGCAAAAGCATTTTAAGTTTTCTTAGAAACATAAAATGGATTTGCTTTTTTAAGAAAACACAAAAGAAAACTTAAAATCATTCAGGGGTTTCTTAGAAAATGCAAAATTGTTTTAGGTTTTCTTAAAAAACCTTAATTCATTTTGCATTTTCTTATAAATCAAAAATGAATTTGTGTTTTTGTTCTTTTTAAAATTTTATCTTAATTAGGCTTCCACTGTTTAATTAGTCTTTATATATACTCCTTTTTAAAAATTCACCTAAATTGAATATATCAGATAATTGGAATTAAAATGGCCCTATACACAAATAATCCATGGACTATTTTAATTAACCTTTTTCTCCATACCATGATCACTAGAAAAATAATCATAAAATGAATGCAAGAACAACCACAGATGGCATTAAAAAAAAGGAAGGAATCTCAAGTTAGGCAACAAGTACCTTGAATCTTAATTTTTCCAATGACTTTTTTAGGCTTTGATATGATTCCTTCGCTAGAAAGACCAGAAGATTGCTGTCCTAGAAGCTCCTCCTCTGACTGTAATAAGATTTGCTGCAATCTAAGAAAAGAAAAGATCGAGGAAATTTAATACTAATTGAGATTAGGTATTTCCATAAGTTGGACATTGCAGGAGCTTGCAATGAACGAGAAATATGATCCTCACATAGCATTACAGATTAACAACAAGCTGCAATTTTGAAAGAGGTGTATCTGTAAAACAGTTAATAGAGGTCCTACTCACAAGAAAATCTCATGTAAAACAGGACTTGCTCCTCCTTTCAATGAACATTGAAGTTTTGCATTTTTATGAATATTTTCTTAACACTCGAATATATTTGGGGTAATTCACTTTAAGTTCCAGTAAAATGATCATACAAGGTAGAATATGCTGCATATTTATCAGTTTAGACCAAGCCTATGAAAACTAAATTGTAGAAGTAGAAAATCTGAGCTGCATTTCAAGCAAAAGAAGAAGTTTACATAATTGTCTATAATAAATAACCAATTTTCAATTTATCTGCAATGCATAATAAAAATCTAGAAATCAGATCTTACCCGAATGCTTTTCGCAGCAGAGCACATTCATTTTCCAAAAAAGAAGGTGCTTCCATGCAACCTCTTGCCCAGGAATGAAGGCATAGTCGAACACATGCATCATATGCCAGTACACAATGCCAGGGGCCTTGTCCACTGAAGAAAAATTGAGTAAACAGAAATAATTATTCAATTAGTATCACGGAGGAGTAGGTTAACAGGATTCCTCACAATACCAGCAAAGCATCGAATTTCCGTAAAATGAATATAAACATCTCATTAAGTAGTAACCTAGCATGAAACTGAGGAAGTCGAGTTGGTAAAGACCCAAACTTGCCAGCTTTTTGTAGACCGCTTGAAGAGCTCCTTCAAAACAGAAAAATTACGAGTTAATTCAAGTTGAATTACATGATATAAGAACACTTTCAACAGTGATGACCAAATAACCAAATCACTAACCTAGAATGCTTGTCAGGGAACTGGTTTTCAAAATGGGCATTCGAAATGTCCTCCTTGATTAACGAACCATCCAAACCTTGTGAGACTGGTGGACATGATGTCTTTAAGGATGGCATGACCCCCTCAGCTTGGTCAATGTCCTTTCCATAACCATCAAATGGTGGTGCACTTGGAATGTTGGAGTGTTTTTCCTATTTATACATAAATATATAAAATGAATGATGCCATAATAACACAAAAGAGAAACAGAGGAGCTCTTGTCAGAACAAGCACAATAAAAAAAATGACATTCCGACGAAGTAAAAGTCTGATATCAAATTTTGAGAGTTGGTTTACCATTATGAAACTTACAACCTATTTCGCTGGAACGATATACAAACGTAATTTGAGGACACAAAAACAAAAAAAACTATTAGAATAGATTGGATTTCAAAATAGAGAATAAAGAGGCCAGCTTCCTAGCTTAGTTGGTAGCTGAGCTAACCTATCGGACCAATGATCACCCATGTCTACTGTGTACCACTAGTGCCACAAAGACTTTTGGCGGTCTTATTGGGGCATACCACGGTGGGGTCTTCAACTGGGGTGAAGTCGTAACAAGGTAGCCGTAGGGGAACCTGTGGCTGGATTGAATCCTTCTATCTGGAAATGAAATGCCCTTGACTAAACTCAGGACTTGCAAGCAACGGATGCTGATGTTGAAAGTCGACTTTTCCATTTTCCTTTTTGTTCTGTAAATCAACCAATTGTGCAATCATTTTTCCCATTTGTGTCTTTCAATGTTGTATCAGCACAACATATTGCAAGAACTCTCTTTAATTTATTAATATAATAAGTTTATATTGCAAGGAGCCTGATATTGTTTGAATAAACTTTTGTTTAAATGACTCGATGCAAAACCAGGAATGAAGCTGAGAGCCCTCTTTCTGATAACATAAATTTTATTGATATCTAAGCAACTGGAGTCTATAAATACAAGAGACTTAGAACATGATAATTGTAACAGAAACATAAATGCCAACATCAGATCCACACAATGCTAGAATCAATTTAGGCAAATATACAGAGGGCATTACAGATATTCTCGTAGAACTGAATTACCAGCTAAATTTATTCTTTATCTGTAAATTGTTGTGGTAAGCAATAAGTGTCATGAGGCCAAGTTGAAAAAAAACATAATTTTCAGCTTATTCATCTGACTTCTTACGACGAAGAAACACGCGGTAAATCCTTTCAGACAAAAATTGCAGTCATATGTTCTTTTATTTAGAGAAATTAGTAGCTCTAAACATTAGGGATAAAAAAACAAAATAAAATCTAAAATAACAAATGAATCACTAATTACGGCCACCAGGTTAAGCCTTTAAAAAAATTGATTTTAAGATAAGTCTTCATGCTAACCTTTTCAGAATTAGAATTCACATCTCTGAAGTCACCAGTAGAATGAGAGCCCTGGAGGGTGCTAAAGTTACCACTAGAATGAGTGCCCTGGAAGGTGCAGTTCACTTCCAAAGGCATACTATCGTTATTAGCAATGAAGTTTCCATCTTCTCTGCTCGCACTCTTTGCGGCATCTCTCCCTTGTAAAGGAAAGTCATCTCCAGCAAACTTCCTTTCTACCTGCCCATTGAGGCCAAAGCTTCCACCAGAATCTGACCACTCTTCCTCCTCTTCAGCATGCTTATTCGCATTAACCGTTTTTCTCGACTGAAGAGGCCTCTGCTGTGCAGTATCTCGTGATGAACTATAACCGGAGTATCCATCACTTGAGCAGTAATGCTGTTGAGGAACTGAATTTGCATATCTATAGTGACCATTAGAAACTCCATTGTAAAACCTCCGCCTCGAGATATCATCATGAGGAAAAGAAGAAGAAGATTCAGCAGAATGTCGACCAGCATAAATTTCCTCAGTATCCGAAGACTCGTCCATATCAGAATCGAAATCACTGTCTTCTTCCAAAGGCAGTCCATAAGAAACAGGAATTGATCCACTCGGAAGATGCCCACTTTTGAACTTTTCTGGAGGTGGAATACCTAGGTCCCAGCCACCTGTTTTGAAGTCCTGACTGGCATATGATTTTTGTTGAGCGTTTGAAATTGCTGCATGCTCCTATGTTTAGAGCAATTTGTAAGTTAAAGGTAAACAATGATTGCTTTCCTCAGAATTTAAGGTAAAAGAATTACGGCAAACAAAAAATTGGCAAACCCTACTTCTTGCACCCATCGAAGGGCTTGGGCATCCAGTCCTTCGGTGAACATTGTGGATTCTAGTGTAGCTTGCAATCAAAGTTCCTGCACTAAAACTAATGCAAAAAATCATCTTCTTATACATTCAAAAACAAACAAATAAATAAAACTGCTATATTTCCCCAAATGCTCCTCCTAAGCTACAGCAAACTGAAAAGTAACGAAAGAGATGAATCTCTCTCCAGAGCAAGAAACCCTAGATTACTCATAAGGCATGGGATAATTCAATACGTAAAATTATACCTTTAACGGGAGAATTGGCAAGGATTTCTACAGAAGCCAAATTTTCATTGAACCGCTGATCTATTCCGACTCAAGCACTTCACTTCAGATTCACAGAGGTCTCAAAAATGAAATCCAGGATCGGAGATAAAGAGCGAGGGACAGGCAGCCAAGGCAGGCAGCTGAATTGGAATTTTGAAGAGGAAGTGAACGTTGCGACGACGACAATGATGCTGACGTGGCAGGCGGGCAGGTTCAAATTTTGCAACGGTCGAACGATAGTGCGCAAGAGCCAGCCAGCCGAGCTGTCGGCGTCTCCTCCGCTGAGTGCATACTGCGTTCGCCGAATACTGTCCAACTGAAGTAATCTGTGACACGTGTCAAAATATTTCCTTCTGTAAACCTAATACACGTTAGATCAGAGATTTGACGGCATCCGCTGGTATCGGTTAAGTTTTCTATGCTTGCTTTCACCTTACTCAATTGAGCCACTATAATTCGTGGATGGTAGTTTTGGACTCGGTCTTCGGTCCTTCCCGAGACCCCCCCCATTCCCACGTATCCTCAATATTTATTTTGAATTTTAACGGTCAACTTCTAGCAAAATTATTATGTGCGGTCCCCCGGAGGTCAGTCCTCATATCATCATATGCTATATATCGTTATTATGTATCGTTGTGTATCGGATGACATGTTCATCTTGATTGACCTCCAAACATTCCGGTGACCGCACATGTAATAATATCTCCAACTTCAAATATATAGGACGAAAATCCTAGATGCAAAATTTTAAAAATGAGAAATATGGTTATAAAAACTAAAATTTTTAAATTTATCATGTTGAATAAATTAATGAAAATAGCATAGATTCACATAGCTCCATTAATGATATTGTGTTTATGGGATATAATTTGAGAGATTTACATACATACCACCTTTGTACTATTATATTTACATATTTAACATCTAAAATTTTAATATTACATACATATCACCCATAGTTCATTTTTATATCAAATATGAGTGATAGAAATGAAATATATAAGTTGATATATCGCCAAAAAATCATCTTGATCGGGCACGAATCTCGAGGAAAAACTCAAGTTGGAAACTTCAAAAATTATTTCGGAGACCATTTAAACTCCGATTTCAGCAAACTTATAGTCGAACTGAGCGTCTCGGAAATACGAATCCAACGACACCAAATTCGACTCAATCCGAGCCCAAGTGAGTCCAAATCAAGTACCCGAAGCGCTGTTGGAAGCATCAAACAGCTATTTGAGTTACCAAACGGTCTCCGATTTTGACGAGCTTATAGTCGAATCAAGCGTCTCGACGAGACAAATCCAACGAGCCCAAGATCGTAGAATTCTGATATCATTAAGACCTTCAAATTCTCGATAAACGGTTCATGATCAAGGGATTCAATATCAACCGTTCATCCAGATCACTCCGTATTTGCCTCTGATCCCTCACATATTTACGGGCTCTGCCACTCCAGAAAAACTATAAATAAGCTCCTCATTTCTCTTAAGAAGGGAACCAAGCCAAGAAGAGAAGAAGAGAAGGAAGAGAAGAAGAAGAGAAGAGAAGTCTAGGAGGGAATAACTCCTCCTCGACCACCGCCGGAACACCGCCGGACCACCGCCGGAACACCACCGAAGCACCACCAGGCGCCCGAGGGACGCCGGAGCTCTGCCCGACAGGGGAGCAACGTCGGAATTCTGCCCGACGCCGGAATTCTACCCGACGCCCGAGTGACACCGAACTTCTTTCCAAGTGACGCCGGAATTCTGCTCGACACCCCGAGTGACGTCGGAACTCTGCTTGTCCTTGTAACTGATACTCATTGTAATCTGATTGTCCTGAATCTAAAGGACGAATCAGCCTCGTGTATTTCAAACAACACTAGTGGAACTCTTTCAATTGGGCGTGGCCCCGTGGTTTTTTCCCTTTCCAGGGTTTTCCACGTAAAAATCCTGGTGTTACTATTTCGATTCTGTTTGTGTGCTGGATATACGTACAACGCTAAGACGAAAAATTAAAATCTATTGCCGCGTATATTTGAGTCCACAACAGTTTGGCGCCGTCTGTGAGAATCTTATCCTACAACTTCAAGTATTGCTATGATGGTCAACAGGCGTAGCAGTCGCCTCATAGGAGCCTCCCGCTCTCATTCTCATCAATCCAGAAATCAGTCTATGAATCATAGACGTCTGATATCTGCCTCTTTATACCCCGGGGGGCAAAACGCACCTGGAGAGGGGACCTCGGGACCCTCCTTAGAAGAGAGAATTCGAAAGATGGAAGAATCTCAAAACGAGATCCTACAACTCTTGTGAGAGACTCGACAGCTAACCCTAGCACCTCAGGAGGAGGTTCTTCTCCCTCGAGATCCACCCCGTGTCGAAGCTGTTCAAATTGAACATCTTCAGGCTGAGAATCCTCTTCCTCCACCCAGGAGGCGTTCGTAATCACGTCAAGAGAACGAGCTGGCTGATACAGCAAGTTCTACCCATCCTCCACACGCAAGTCAGCAATCTCGCCTTCCTCAAGACCTCCCTGAGGAGCTAGCCCAACCTCACATTGCTGAGCTCCCTCGCAATGCCCTACGCCACGAACTGCGACGATTAGTCCGGGAGGAATTTCCTACAGGAGGCATAAGGCAACCTCTTCGTCAGTAGGACTTCCAGGAGTCGTCACCCCTGGCAGAAGCCATTCTTCAACACCCTATTCCGGCTGGCTTTAAGCTACCAAGCATTGAATCCTACGATGGGACATCCGACCCGTACGAGCACATCGACCATTACAGGACCATCATCCATATTCAACGAGCTTCAGATGCACTCCTTTGCCAGGTTTTCCCTGCTACTCTTAAAGGACAAGCTCGAACATGGTTCTATTCACTTCCAGCTGGAACGATCCCCACATTTGTCAAATTGGCCAAAGTATTTGTCGAACAGTTCGTAGCCAACCGAAGAATTGCTAAGGATTCTTCTCACCTTTATGGGATTCGTCAGAATGAGGGAGAATCATTGAAAGAGTACTTTCAGCGGTTTTCTATCGAGGCTCGACAAATCCCAGGAGTAGACCCAAAATTGCTCAGAGGGGTCTTTCTTGGAGGACTTCATCCTGGCCCCTTCTATTCGGCACTCATGCGCGATACTGTTCACTCATATGCCGATCTGATCCATCGTGTGGAAGCACATATATCAGCAGATGAGGCAATAAACACTCACAGAAAATAGTTCGAGCAACCCAAGGGAAGCGCAAGGGAGCACCTGAGATGCATAATTCATTATCACAATGAAAAAAGCAAGGGAAGAGCAATCTACCTCCTAGACCCCCACTGCCACGACGAGAACCCCGACGGGAGAAGGAGTACACTCCGCTCAACACATCTCGAGCAAATGTGTTGATGGCGATTCAAGATCAGGACAAAGTGAAGTGGCCGCATCCTTTGAAGCCGAATACAGGAAACCAAGATCAGTACTACCACTTTCATCGTAGTCGTGGCCATACTACTGAATCCTGTAGGCAACTTAAGGAGGAGATTGAAAGACTCATCCGTCAGGGCTATCTTCGACAGTTTATTGGGAATCCACCTACCCGAGAAGAAGCTCGTCCCACTGGGGGGCAGAATCAACCACAAAGACAGCCGGTGAATAACCGGATAACGGTTGGCGAAATTGAAACAATCGCAGGAGGCCCCTTACTATCCGACCAAGTCTTTCTAACTGTGGAAGAAAACCCAACTCCAAAAAAGGCTCGTATCGATCATTCCATCACATTTGATGATTCCGACCTGAAAGGAGTAAAAACCCCCCATCAAGATCCGCTTGTCATAAACACAGGCATTGGTGACCCGTGTTACAATGTTAAAAGAATTCTTGTGGACAACGGAAGCTCCGTAGATGTCCAGTTCTACTCTACTTTCCTCAACATGGGTCTCTCAAGAGAAAAACTTCAACCTGCTGTAGGTCCTTTATATGGATTTGATAATCGACCTGTACAAGCAGAAGGAATAATCAGTCTCCCCGTAGTCCTTGGAGAATTTCCTCGACAGACTACACACTCCATTCAATTCATCGTGGTAAAGTCAGAATCAGCTTATAACGCCATCTTCGGGAGACCGCTCCAGTCAATTTTTGGGATCATCGCATCCATTCCTCACCTCAAGCTGAAGTTCCATACCCTATCAGGAGTCGGTGTAGTATGCGGAGATCAACAAATAGCACAGACCTGCTATCTTAGGCAGATCAAGTCTCGTCCGACGATTACCCTGAGCATCGAGGACTTTGATCTGCGGAGCGAAGATATTCCTCAGAGAGCTTCCCCCGTGGAAGACCTTACTACTGTATCTATCTCTGAAGAGCATCCTTCAAAGACAGTGCGAATTGGATCACTTCTCTCAGATGATGAAAAGAAAAACTTTACAGCTTTTCTACGAGAAAATCAGGATATTTTTGCATGGAGTCCAGCAGATATGCCTGGAATTGACCCCGAAGTGATCGTTCACTCCCTCAAAGTCAATCCAACGTGCAAACCGATTATCCAGAAGAAGAGAAACTTTACACCAGATCGCTAGCAAGCAATTGAACAAGAAGTAGATAAGCTTTTAGAAGCTGGATTCATACGAGAGGTGCACTATCCTACTTGGTTAGCAAATGTTGTCATGGTACCGAAGGGGAGTGGAGCTTGGAGAATGTGTATAGATTACACTGATCTCAATAAAGCTTGCCCAAAGGATAGTTTCCCGCTCCCTCGCATCGATCAGTTAGTTGATACCACCTCTGGTCATCAGATGTTGAGCTTTATGGATGCCTACTCCGGTTACAACCAAATAAAAATGAATCCTGCTGATAAAGAAGCAACAGCTTTTCAAACAGACAAAGGATTGTACTGCTACCGGGTGATGCCCTTCGGGCTCAAAAATGCTAGAGCAACTTATCAGCGTCTCATGAATAAGATTTTCAAAAGCCTTATTAGACGTACTATGGAGGTGTACGTAGACGATATGTTGGTAAAAAGTCTGGAAAAAACCCAACATATCTCTGACCTGAAACAATGTTTCCACTTGTTAAGGCATTACAATATGCGACTCAACTCCGCTAAATGTGCTTTTGGAGTCGCTTCTGAAAAGTTTTTAGGGTTTATGGTAACCCATAGAGGAATCGAAGCCAATCCAGAGAAGATCAAGGCACTAAGGGACATGGTGCCGCCAAAGAACATCAAGGAGGTCCAAAGGATGAATGGGAGAATTGCGGCACTATCTCATTTCCTGGCACATTCAGGAGACAAATATCTGCCCTTCTTCAAGATACTTAGAGGTGCTCGTAGCTCCGGGTTTCAATGGACAGATGAATGTCAAGAAGCCTTTGAACAATTGCGAAAGTATTTGGCTTCCCCGCCACTACTTTCTAAACCAATACAAGGAGAGAGATTGTATTTATATATGGCTATATCTATCCAAGCCATTAGTTCGGTTTTGGTCCGAGAAGAAAATGCTATACAACGTCCTATCTACTATGTTAGTAAGATTTTATCTGAAGTAGAGGGACGTTATCCTTTGTCAGATAAGACAGTATTGGCGTTAGTTTATTCCGCCAGAAAACTACGCCCTTACTTTCAAGCCTATTCCATTGGAGTTTACACGAATCTGTCGCTAAAAAGCATCCTGCAAAAGCCAGAAGCATCAGGCAGGCTTGTTAAGTGGTCTGTAGAACTGGGAGAATTTGATATCCACTACTTGCCTAGACCTGATATTAAATCTCAAGCACTAGCGGATTTCGTAGTTGAATGCACCGTTCCAGTATCTGATGTACAACCAAGTGCTTCACCTTCTTCTCCATGCTGGACGTTATACGTCGATGGAGCTTCAGGGAGTTCTGGGGCTGGGGCTGGAATTTTATTAATCTCTCCACAGAAGGTTACCCTTTAGTACGGGCTTCGACTCAAGTTCCCGGCAACCAACAACATAACAGAATACGAGGCCCTTGTTGCTGGGTTGAGACTAGCAATTGACTGTGAAGTCTAGAACCTAATAGCCCACACTGATTCCCAACTAGTCGCCTCTCAGGTGGAGGGGGATTTTGATATTCACAACCCACAATTGGCTCAATATTGTAGCATTGTGAAGCTACTCTTAGCCCGTATATGGGAGCATCAAATCATACATATCCTCCGAGAACAAAATGCAAGAGCAGACGCTCTTTTTAAACTTGCTACATCAACAACATGGGACATCTATAAGAGAAGATGTATCAAGGAAATCCACTTTCCAAGCATTCAGGGTCCATGGGTCATACAGTCAATTGACGAGCCAAGAGAGATGTCTTGGATCGAACCCATCTTGTCTTTTCTGAAAGATGGGGTACTACCCGAAGATCCTATAGCTGCAATATGACTTCAGAGACGAGCTGCAAATTTCACCATTATCAGCAACAAGTTGTATAAGCGCTCCTTCATTGGGCCGTACCTCAAGTGTCTCCCACCATCAGAAGCTGATTACACGCTTCGGGAAGTTCATTCAGGAGTATGTGGAGAACATCTAGGAGGAAGAGCGTTAGCTTACAAGATCATGAGACAGGGATTCTATTGGCCTATAATGAAACATGATGCACTTGAATTCACACGAAAGTGCGAAAACTGTCAACTGCATTCTAACCTCACTCATACACCCGCTCTGGAGCTTGCATCCCTTGAAAGCCCCTGGCCTTTTGCCCAATGGGGGATTGATATAATGGGACCTTTTCCTATAGCGACTGGACAGCAAAAATTCATTATTTTGACTGTAGATTACTTCACCAAATGGGTGGAGGCGGAACCTTTGGCGAAGATTACTGAAGCAAATGCCAAGCAATTTTTATGGAAGAACATAATATGTCGCTTTGGCATTCCCACAAAAATCGTCACTGATAACGGGACACAGTTCACCGGGAAGATCTTTACATCTTTTTGTAGGGATTTTCATATTCAGCTCATTCACACAGCTGTTGCCCATCCTCAAACTAATGGGCAAACAGAGGTTACAAACCGAACAATCCTGAAAGGGCTGAAGACACGTCTAGGGAAGGCTGGGGGGCAATGGGCCGAAGAACTCCCCAATGTCCTCTGGGCTTATCGGACCACCGCTAGAACTCCTACAGGGGAAACCCCATATAACCTTTGCTTTGGTACAGAAGCAGTCATACCGGTTGATATCGAAGTTCCTAGCTACAGAGTTCAGACTTTCGACTTCAAAAGTAACGAGGAGAAGCTTAGAGCAAATTTGGATATCCTCCCAGAAGTATGAGATGAAGCCTCACTCAGAACTGCTGCATACCACCAAAGAGTTGCCCGTCACTACAATCGAAGGGTGAAACCTCGCCCTATCACTATTGGGGACTTAGTACTACGAAGCATTGAAGCCGCTGGAAAAGGCCCTCAGCGAAATAAGCTCTCCCCCCTCTGGGAGGGTCCTTATTTGGTAGCGGCTATAGTCAAGCCTTGAACCTTCAAACTGAAGGATGCTGGTGGAAAAATGCTTCCCCGAACTTGGAACGTGGGCAATCTTCGTAAATATTATCAGTAGGAGTTGATACTGCTATCTGTCTATGTGTTATGTTTGTCTTATATTTTATCTTCTCCTGTAGTCATGTTATAAAGTTTTTCGTACATCCCTTATGTGTTGATTATAGAAGAACTTTTTTCTTGTATCCCTAAGTTATTTTAGGGAACTGCTATCTCATATTACGAAGCAATATGATATTTACTTTGTCGTGCTAATGTTTCTTCTCTCCAAACTCTTTTTCTGTGATTCGAGAAGTACACAATCTATATTGTATCTCAATCACTGAATGATCAATCCCAGGGAGATTTGATCCGACCTCTTCCGCACAGGTTAATGTCATCAAGCAAAGGCTTTGACTAACAACCTAGGATAGGTCAAATATCCTAGGAGGATATCTTGGATATCAAAATCATTTGATGATCAATCCCTAAGGGAGTTGATCTAACCTTTTTCCGGACAGGTTAAGGGTATCAAGCAAATGCTTTCACTAATAACCCCGGATAGGTCAAAATTTTTAAAGAAAGGGATGTCTCACATTTACTCAAGTAAAAAAAAAGAGCTCATTAGAATACTCTCATCCAAACTGAAGTAAAACTAAGGGAATTTCATTTGCATGTGAGTAAAGAACATCAACAACATCTTTATATATCACTGAACATCAAGTACACCAGATAGAAACATCAACATCGAGCATATATATAATCACTAGAAAGAAATCAAAGTGATACAAAACATCCTACAGAATCTCGACGTCATCCTCATCCTCCTCTAAGGCAAAAGCTCGCTGCAACTCACTCTCCAGCTCTTCACCACCAGAGTCTGAAGAAGCATCACCAGAAGCCTGACTAGGAGTCAACCCCTCAATTTCCGCTCCAGTCTTGCGATGTACTGTCCGAACACCCTTCATGAAGCCCCTGATGAAGCCATCCTCAGCGCACTCTGCCTCCAAGGCCTTCACCTCCACGTCATAAATATGACTGCGAGCCTCCTGAATGTGGTCCTCAATAATGATCTTGAAAGCATAAGATTTCTTGAACTCTTCAATAACTGCTGACGACAACTGCTGGGCCTCCTTCTCGGACAGTACACTCTGAAGCCTCTCATTCTCAGCCTCAAGAACTTGCTGAGCCTTTTCCTGCTGCTTGATCGTCGCTTGTGCCTCCACCAACTCTATATGCAGACGATCCATCCGTTCATTCTGAGAAGAGACTGAAGTGATCTTGTTCGCCAACTCAGTTCTGTACCCCTCCAGCTGATCCTCCACCACCTTCATCTCCTTCACTTTACTGTCATATTTCTTCTTGTACTCTTCCTGAAGGTATTTAACCTTCACAAACTCTTTGTTCCAATCGTTCAGAGTCTTGGTCATCTCAAGCTTGAAATCAGAATACTGAGATAAGAAAAATATCAGAAATATATTCCTTAAGAAATGTAAAAAAGGAGAAGAAGTGAAGGAGAACTCACCAACTCCTCAGCCCGTCGGCGGCCGATGCACTGATGGTTTAACACATCCTCTGGAATATATGACTTGGATGGAGAAGCTCGGGGACCTTTGCTAACAATTGTCAAAACTTCATCTGCCCTCTTCTTCCTCGATGCCTGTAAACCTTCCTCGCTCCCTGGTCACTTGGAGTGGTTCTTTTGGGGAACCACTTCTGGAACTCTAGCAGACTTCTTCAACATTTGAGCATGTGATCTCCCTGCTTGAGTAGATAATTCGACCTTGAACAAGTACTCCTCATCTACATATCTACTCAAGTAACGCACCTCGTAGTGTAGAGCATCCAAATCAGGGAGTTTGAGTATCCTCAGCAAATCTTTTGCTCCGATGTGAAGGGGGACAGGCAGCTCTTTCAATTTCCCCCACTTCTCCTGAAGACCCCAATCATTCTGCACATAAAAGAAGTTGCTGATCCAACCTTTCGAGGGGTCTCGAGTGCGGATGTCCAACCACTTGGACCTGAATGAAATACGTCCCTGCGTATCGCTAAAAAGACGCCCCATCCGAGAAATGCACTCTGAGGAAAGTACCACTCCACGGTCTCTGAAAAGCACGATCAGGCCCATCACGATCGACATTGCTCTGTAGGAAAATTGAGACAAGCATACCCCACAAATCGTCAGAATGTCGATCAGTTCGGAGGAAGGAGGAAATCGTAGTCCCGCTCGCAGACTAAATTCATACACCGTCACATATCCAGGGGGAGGGAATCAGGCACGATCAGTTCTGGCCGGCACCTTCATCACCAAATCATTAGGAAAATGAAATTTTTTCCTAAATGAGATGAAAGAGTCCTCAGTGACGGTGGAAATCACATCGTCAGCCTTCGGCGCCTTTTGGGTCCTCTTTGGAATTTCAGATCGTTGTGCAGGACGGTCTTCTGAAGGAATTTTTGAGGAGGCAGGATCACCCATTTTGCTTCCTTTACTAAAGAGGGGCGCAAATCTAAGTAGGGAGAATCACCTACGAAAGACTGCGGAAAGCCTCCGAAGTAGGAAGAAAAAGGGAGGAAAAATGGAGGGAGGAAGGGGGAAAGCCGCTAACTTCTGCGCAAAAGGAGGGGCACCGAATCAAGTAGGGAAAGTCACCTACTTAAAACAGCGGAAAGCCTCAGAATGCCAAAAGCTAGAAAGCCAGAGGGAGAAGGGAAGGAGGGGCGAGTTTCTCCTAGGCCCTGGGGGTCTATTTATAGTATTTTTTAGCATTTTGGATTACATGATAACCTCAAGTTAGTACTTAGGATTGTCATATTATTGAAGCGAGCCACTATTTTCAATAATTATAAATTATGATCAAATCTTATTAGGATATAATTAACGAATGCTTTAACTACACACTAAACAATCTTTCACTTGGAGTCTAAATTATCAATTAACTAGCATGGTGATTTTATTTGAACACTTCTCTAAGCAAAACCACCATGCCATCATTCATGAAGGTTAATCAGAGTTTAACAAGGCATTAATTTTTCACTGGATATCACTTTTTATGTGAGCATACCAATGGATTCTATGTTGTTTTAATTATGATGAAGGTATCAGCCTCAAGTAAGCTGCTTGTGTAGATGTCTGAGTTATCAGTGGGTTATCCATGAGTGAATGATAGTAATTTTTGCTAAGTGAATATCACTTTGACTGTCATAAAAATAAGTGATGACCAATTTAATTTTTTTAGCAAACCCTAAAGCCAAATTTCGTTGGACTTTCGTTGGACTTCTACCAAATACTGACTTCCGTTATTACCACATATTTGACTTATATGATTCTTTTAAAGTTATGCCACCCAATTAACAGTAGTGTCACGCAATGTATAGACGTAGCCAATGGTACTTCTTCTTATCTCTAGGCCTGCTCCATAATTCATATCAATATAATTATGTAGTTTTAAATTATTTTCTTAAACATCAAATAATGAAAGTAATAAATTTAGATAATAAAATAATTACTTCATAGCTTCCCAATATTCTTTTCTCAGATTAGATAAGTATTATTAGTTACTTCCACAACTAGTGCAATATCTAATCATCTATAGACCATTGCATACATAAGTGATCGAATAGTTGACACAGGGGACAATATGACCGTATGTCTTTTTCCCCGTTTTAGTTTTTGTTATATGTTCCTTAGATAATCTAAGATGATTAGTGAACAATGTACTGGCTATCTTGTTCTTTAATATATTGAACTTATCTACCTTTTCATTATATTATGATTGTGAAATACTTAATGTAACAATGTCATTGTTATCATTTATTCTCATTCAAAGAATTTTTTCACTTTTCTCTACTTATGTCAAACTCCTTTGGCAGTTGCATCTTCAGATCATTGAACTTTTTAATATCATTCCATATAACTAGGATCTTATCAACATATAATAATAGGTTAAAACAATCTTTTTATATTGTTTTACGTAGTAGTAATGATCGACATTATAGTTACAAAATTTAATCATATAAATGTACTCATCCAATTTCTGGAACCACTGGTGAGATGCTTGTTTTAAGTAATAAAGTCTTTTATTTAATTTATACACTAGGCTTTCTTTCTTGGTTTAACTAAACCTTTTAGTTATACCATATATATATATATATATATATAGTCATCATAAAGGAAAGCTATTTTGACACCTATTTATTCACGTTATAGTTCTTTTGTTATTATCATTGTTATTATTAGATGATTTGTTATTAATTCAGCTCTATGTGAGAATATCTATATGAAGTTTATGCTTTCTTTCTATTAAAATCCCTTAAAAACAAATCTTGTCTTATACCTTTTAGTTTCTATCTACTTTCCTTTATCCATTAGGCAACTTGTTCAATGTCCAAGTATAGTTCTTATAAAGTGATTCTATCTCTTCTTTCATAACAGGCTCCTACTTAATATAATCCTTCACTTGCATAACTTCGCTATAACACATCATCTTTCTTGCATCTGTAAGTAACATATAATAAAGTGAAGAAGAAGAATAGTTAGTTGGCTTGTGAGTTCCTTATAAACTTTGAGTTTGAGCCATATATGTGTTGGGCTCATGTTGCTTTCACGTTTCTTGAATGTTTATTGGTTTGCTTTAGGAAATGTACCTTATATGGTTTAATGTGTTATAGAGTGGACGTATTTTTTATAGTAATGCTTGAATTATCTTTGTATAATTTAGATTAGTTGAATGTAATATTTCTACTTCTGATAAATTTATTATCTCCACTATCGTAAAATATATATCCAAAATTTTCTATACTCTATCTAATGAGGAAGCACTTCTTGGATTTTAGGTTAAGCTTATTTCTTGTGATATCATCAACATAACATATGATAAATAATTGAAAACCTTCAAAATGTGACAAACCTATCTCATTTCCTATCCAAGCTTCTTTGGGAAGCTCAAATTTGAATGCAAATAATGGTCCTCGATTGATCATATATTATGTTACATTTATTGCATCCATGTAGAAGCTCTTTGGAAGACCTCCATATAATCTCATACTACTTGCATGTTCATTGAGAGTTCTATTGATCATTTATACTACTTCATTTTACTATAAAGTTATTGGGTCCATAGTAGTGCATTTATTTTTGAATTCTATAGAATTATACACTTTGCCATCATCAAATTGTTCATCAGATTGTAGCAACTTGATTTTATCGCTAGTTTCATTTTCCATCAAGTTCCCCCACTTCACAAAAGCTTTAAACACATAGAGTTTATTTTTAATAAAATAAACCAATATCTTTGTGGTACAATCATTAATAAAGATGATGTTGTATAAGAATCACAGAGCCAAATCTAGCTGAAATGATTATACTAATGTATATTATATGTTATAAATAATGTACTCCCCTATAATTGGGGAAGGAGCACTATAATATAATAAATATGAATTATGGATGATGACATCCATGGAGGAATTTGGAGAAACCTTAAGGCATTGGAGTCATTTTTAAGAGATCGTTGGTGGTTTGTTTAATATTTGTCCTTAGAGGAGGGCAGACTAGAGACAAAAAAGTTTAACATAAGCCTTAGCGTTTGTATAAGGTGTCAGTGTTGGTTGTGATGGTAAGTGGCGTCCAATTTGGCAATGACATGCATTAGATTTAATGTTGTTGATATGTATATGTTAGAGATATCACACTTTGATGTTATTGATGATTATGAGAGATGACATTGGTTTCAATGAGGTGCATCATCCTTATTGTTGATGATGTGCATTGATGTTAATGACAATGTTGGTGGACAAAGTCTATTGACATTTCTGTTGTTGTTAACAACATATATTGATCTTATTGGTAATGACATGTGTTAAAATTATTGATAATGTTTGGTGACTGTTGCGTCTTGGAATATTCATGGAGGTAGAGAAATGTTTGGTTTAACGTCGTAGCTTTGTATAAAGATCCAACACACAATCAAATGAGAGAAAGGGTGTAGCTTTTATAAGAGACACCAAGATTTTTACGTAGAAATCCCTGAAAAGGGAAAAAACCACGGGGCTTGGCCCAGTTTGAATGAATCCACTAGCATTTATAGTTGATTACAAATGAGGCCCTTCGTTGGAGGGAAGGTCTTGGCTTGATGTAATAAATATACATAATATGGAGTGCATTATATGATGGGAATAAGAAAAATCAATATTGACGTGTATATTAGGTTAGAAGGACCATAGTCGGTGGGCGACGAAGGTCGAAAAGACTGTTGTATGACAATGGAGGTTGGAAGGACCATTGTCGGTGGGCGACGGAGGTTGGAAGGACCATTTTTTGGCGATGAAGGCCGTAAGGACTGTAGTTGGTGGCCAGGTGGAAGTTCGGCGTCAGTCGATGGCCGGGAAGAAGTCCAGCATTCTGAGCAGAACTCTGGCGATTGGTTGTCAGTTGGAAGTCTGGTGATGGATGGAAGTCCGGTGTCAAGTAGAAGTCCGATAAAAGTCCGGCGATGGGTAGAAGTCAGGCGATGGATGGAAGTTCAGTATTTGGTAGAAGTCCAACGAAAGTCCGGCGACAGGTAAAAGTCCTGTGACGGGCAAAAGTCCGGAGATGGACGGAAGTTCAGCGTCGGGTAGAAGTCCTATAAAAGTCCGACGAAGGGCCGAAGTCCAGCGACGGGCGGAAGTCTAGAGATGGACAGAAGTTCGGAGTGGGGTAGAAGTCTGGCGAAAGTTTGGTGAAGGGCAGAAGTCCGATGAGGGGCGAAAGTCCAGAGATGGACATAAGTTTAGCTTCAGGTAGAAGTCCGACGAAAGTCCAGTGACGGGCGGAAGTCTAGAGATGGACGGAAGTTCGGCGTCGGGTAGAAGTCTGATTAAAATCCAGAGATAGGTAGAAGTCCAGTGATGGGCGAAAGTCTGGCATTGGGTAGAAATCCGGCGATGGGCAGAAGTCTGGAGTATGGTAGAAATCTGGTGATGGGCGAAAGTTTATCGTCGGGTCAAAATTCGGCGATGGGTGGAAGTCTGGAGATGGACGAAAGTTCGGCGTCGGGTAGAAGTCTGACAAAAGTCGGGTAACTGGCAGAAGTCCAACGATGGATAAAAGTTCGGTGTCAATCGACTGCCGGGTGGAAGTCCGGTTGTGGTCGAGGAGGAGTCTGGTGGCAAGTGAGCTCTCTTCCTTCTCTTCTTTCTCTTCTTTGCATGGCGAGTAAATAGGAGGAAGATCAAGGGTAAATTGAGAGTGGTTTGAATGGATGGCTGATGTTGAATCTCTTGATCGTAGACCATTTACTATACATGTGAATGTCTTAATGATATAATAATTTGATGATCTTAGGCTCGTTGGAATCATCTTGTCGAGCCGCTCGATTCGACTATAAGCATGTCACATTTCAAAACTATTTGGTAATCCAAATTATGGATTGAACCTTCCAAATGCGCTTTGGGTCCTTGATTTGGACTCATTTGGGCTCGAATTGAGTCAAATTTGGTGTCGTTGGGTTCGTTTTTTTTTAGACGTTCAGTTTGACTGTAAGTTTGCTAAAATCAGAGTTCAGATGGTCTCCGATTTAATTTTTGAATTTTCTAACTTTATTTTGGCTCAAGATTCGTTCCCGATCAACATAATTTTTTGATGATATATTAGTGACAAAGTTGAAAGATATCAATATTGGTGTTAATGATGTACATCAACTTTATTGGAGATGACATGTGTCAATATTATTGGCAACAATGGACAATAAAGTTGACAGGCATGGACATTATTGTCGATGATATATATTTGCCTTATTAGTGATGGCGTGCGTTGACGTTATATTGAGCATCGAAGTGGGTGACAATAGTAGGGCGATGGTTGTGTGGTAATAGAGGATGGGAGACAACGATGCCTAGAAACAAGTAATATAATTGAACACACATCTAAGTAAATAACGTACAAGAAACTAAATGTTCATTTCATTAATATAAATTTAATTGATAGTACACTGATATAATAGTACTATTACAAGAAAAAGAAGTGTAAATAAACAATAAGAGGAAGAAAACTATCCAACTCTCAAAAAGAAAATACGTAAATGACCCCCTACAAATATTAAAGTACCCAATATAAAATTTATTGCAGATAAGTGTGCTCTTTAAGGTGGTTATCCCTCTAGTGCTTTGGTAGGACCTGCTATGAACAAAATGAACCATGGGTGAGTTTGATAAATCAAACTGACAAATAACTCATATCTATTAAAGCATAATGGTAAAGAAATAAGGCATGGAGTATGACCAAATAAACAGGTAGGAATAGAAACCAACAATCAATATATTAATACAATAATATTATGTGTCATGATTCTTACAATAGTTCTAATATGTTGCTATTACAAATATGCATATCAACCTGTTAGATAATGTAATGTTAATTAGATTTATGCATATATAATCATGCTATACATCATCATACCTCTATATGACTCATATGTCATTATTTGCTCAACTCATGACTAATTATATATCTATACATTTATATATGTATAACTATGATTGGATTGTTAAACACCTTGCACCCAAGAAAATTCAATAATTTCTTATAGAGTCGTCACTCTAAGGGCTCGTCGGACCGACTATCCAATATCCAATAGGGTTCTATCGACCTACATACAAGCATACAGTGTCTAGGCTCTCACAAGTAAGTTTTAATACATATTATATAATAATATGATTTACAATCAGAGTATCATTTATTACACTTAATAGAACTAAGATTTATAAATCAAATTATTTACAATAAGAAACACATTAAATAGATAAAAGATTGTGCATCAATGAAATAATGTGAGTTGCATCTACTACATGATACCTTCATTATGAATACTAACAAGATTTATAGCATATATAAAATAACAAATGAAGTTGAAAGCAAGATGAATAATCTAAGATATTAAGGAACCTAGTACAAGTAAACATGATAATGCCCCTAACAAAGAAGGGTATGTATATCCCTTAATAAATATAGTTACTTATAGTGATTGACACTAACTCCAAGTTCAATTGCAAGTTGCATGCTTCCATAAAGTGAAAGTTCTACAAGAAGCGGAACCAAACAGTTGTAAGCATACACTACGAAGCATCCGAGTTAATTGATCTAAGCTACACCATTAATATTAACTATCACAAGTTGTGATCTTCTCTACAGTTTCCTGGTCACCTTAAGTAAAACATAAATTGGAAGATCTCCCACAAACAAATTTAATTTAATATTTATTATATGTTGAGAAGCTACAACATATATACGATTTATTCTAACCAAATCTTAATATCAAAATAGAGACCTTCTCCCCATGTAAGCTATAATCCGCAATAAACAAAACCGCCATTATTATCATATAACTTAGCTTTAAACACAAAAAAAACTCTTAACTAGGTGACTAGAAATGTAAGAAGAAAAATTAGGAAAAGAAATTCAACATAGAAGGGGATGAGGTTGAGAAACGTTCGCCGATGGTGGTTGTTAAGAGAAAGAAAGTTGATGTCGATGAAGAAGGGAGAGGTTCAACAACTGCAAAGGGAAGGTGAAATGATGATGTAGATTCTCTTTGCCTTAAATGGCGAGAGAAGTAATGCTAAGGGTAGGAAAATCATGCAAAAATTGCAGCTATCGATAGAAGGGAGAGGGTCGCGAGCGATGGAGGGATGACCATGGACTCATGGTCAATTCATTTGTGAAGGTCTGATTGGGTGTGGAGCGATTTCATCATTCGCTCGGTTTAGCTAGTGTAAAGAGGAGTTGCACTGCTTCAACTGTTTTATTCCACAAAGAAGGTTTGGACTAGTCGACCCAAGTTGGATTATTACATCTTAAGCTTATTGGGTTCCTCATGTCAAAATACTCATTTTGATTATAAAAATACAGAATTTGAAAATAATTTGGTCCTTCAATTAACATCATGAAGTTTCTAATTACGCTTTAAGTGTTGACTTACTCACATTTGAACTCAAATAGAAATGATTTTGATGTCTTTGGACTTTTTTTTCGTTGAAATATTCGAATCGATTATGAATTCATTGAAATTAGGTTCAGATAACCCTGAATTTAATTTAAATAACTTTCATTTTGAATATTGAATCTAGATTCATGCATGTTCATATATATGTTTGATAATATATGAACTTTTAAAATATGTTTAATAAAAATTAAAATATTATCAAATAATTTGAGTCAAAATATTCCAACTCAAAAAGTTTTCATTACTTTTTTTTTTGGGAAATTAGGGGCAATCATGCCCAATTTTCATTAAATAAAGAAGATTACAAAGAAAACAAAAGGTAGTAAGAAAACAAGAAAAACTTACTACCTAATGTAAAATAAAAACAGACAAGAAATTACAAACAAGTATAACTAAACAAAGGTGCAGAATTCTGCACTAAGAAGAGCCAACAAATGGCTGAAGCAAAAGAAACAAAGTTCTAAGACCAAAAACCACAAAATAAAAAACCTCTTCCACAAAAAAACACTCCAACCAGCAACAACAACAACATCCAAAAAGGCTGACGTAAAAGAAATCTTCCAGAGATCAACAGGAAAACCTCAACAGCAACAAGAAGCACAAACAAATGGTAGATTCAGCAAATCCTCCAAATAACATCAACTGTGTCAGAAAGACACACGTACGATAGCATCAAAGGAACATCATCAGCAACAAGTAATCTGAAACCAAATGATCCACATCTAGCAAGAGTAGTGTCAAAAGGACACCCCAACGACAGCTTGCCCAGCAAATCAGCAGCCACAGCAACAAAATCCACAATCACAAGGTCCACAAGCTAACATCAATCCACATCTAGCAAGAGCAGTGTCAAAAAGACATCTCAACAACAGCTTGCCCAGCAACTCAACATCCACAGCAACAAAATCCACAATCTGAAATAACAAGGTCCACGAAACCTGCCAACCAAATAACTAAGAGCCAACAGAAAGGAATACAAAAGCACAAAGACAATAATAAAATAGACAATAAATGTCCATCCAGATTTTGAAGAAATTGGTTGACATAAATATCCACAAACAATCTGAAATAACAAGGTCCACGAAACCTGCCAACCAAATAACTAAGAGCCAACAGAAAGGAATACAGAAGCACAGAGACAATAATAATATTGGCTATAAATGTCCATCCAGATTTCAAAGAAATCGGTTGACAAAAATATCCAAAAACAACCTCAAACAGCTGCCATAAGAACCGTCATCATGAAGAGAGATGAGAGAAAACCAGACAGATAATACTAGGTAATAAAATGCGTAATCTCAGTAAAGGATTTCCAACCTGAGATTTTAGCCATAATTGCCTTACGAATAAGAACCATAACAGAATCCAAACTTTTACAGTTACCCGAGAACCTCCTATCATTTCTTTCACGCCAAATGAAATATAAGCAGCAACAGGTATTTAAGAAATAATAATATCTAACATTACACGGAATATTAAGCTCAGAAATAAAATCAAAAACTTGTAAAAGATTAGGTTTAAGAAAAAAATGCTTAAGACTAGGAATAAAAGAAGAAATAATGGCTAAAGAGAAATAACAATCAAAATAAAGATGATTATGAGATTCTAAATCCAAATTACATAAAACACAAACCGGGGGAATAAAAATATTCCTCGAAGAAAACATATCTGCAGTTTTGAGCTTACCTAATAAAGCCATCCAAGTGTAACATGAGTACCTCAAAGCATATCACTTATGCCAAATAAAACTAAACCAGGAGACTTTAATAAATTCCTCGAAGTGAGCCATATAAAAGAATTTAAATTTTGGTAATAACTCACATTCCCATTTAATACAGGAAATAGAAGTGCTATGAATATCAATAGAAATGTTCAAAAACTGTAGACATTCCGGCATATATAAAGTACCATCAGAGATAACATCCTTCACAAAATATTATGCCAATATGAATTAAGATTCGACACTAAATCATGCAGCGAAGTTCCTTCCAACCAAAGATCCCAGTAAAATGATAACTCACTATCAACCGTAATAACAAAAGAGATTTTCTCCTTAATAGCATGAGCAATCTTATAGAAATCTTTCCAAATTCTAGAAGCCTTAGAAGGGGGCATCTTCCATAAAGAAATATAGTTGGCTTTAACCCAATCAGACAAAAGACCATTAGAATTTAGAATTCTCCAAATAAGAGAGCAATTATAAGCATAATAAAGAGCATTAAGATCCTGTATACTTAACCCTCCATAGCATTTAGGCTTACACACATCTTTCCAGGCAATAGGATGCATTTTCTTTGAATTAATATTGCCATGAAAAAGAAAATTAGAGCAACATTTCCTAATAAACTTGATACAATATTTAGGAAGAATTATGCCTCTAATCCAATAAGCAATAAAATTAGTGATAGAGAATTTGAGAAATTGCACTCTACCCGCAAAAGACAGCGTTTTAGCCTTCCAACCAGACAGTAAAGCAGTAACCTTATGAAAAAGATGAGAAAATTCTGTAGCACAAAGCTTTTTAATAGAAATAGGAATACCCAAATATTTAAAACAAGTTTGAGAAGTAGGAAAATTCAAAATCTGACAAATCCCGTCTCTTTCCAAAAAATCTTTAGTGAAGATAATCGTACTTTTCTATTGATTAACATAGAGACCAGAACAAAAAGAAAAATAATCCAGCATATCTTGAAGCAATTTGACATTACTCCTCGTAGTTTTTCCAAATATAAGAACATCATCCGCATATAATAAATGAGAGATACTGAAATTCCCCACTTTAAAGCTCATAAAAGTGTTACTAGAGAAATTGCTCTCAATTAAGTTAGAAAAGGCATTCATAACAAAACAAAATAAGTAAGAAGAAAGGGGGCACCCTTATCGCAAAAAAAGTTGTCATTACTAATTGGATCCCAATATCTTTAAGATAAGAGAAAATTATGTGTACAGTTTTAATTCTTAGCAACCAACACACTCTCAATGAAATCCCCCTCATTTTGTTAACATAATTAATTAGGGTTTCATCGAGAATGTTTTCCTTCCTAAATGTTATATTTTTTGAGCCACAATTTGAATTAATACATTAAAACCGATATCCTTCTCTTTCCAGCATGGCCCAATCAGCCAGACAATCAAGCCTTCCATCCTGCTGCCTTTCCTCCATATGGGGCCCACCATTTATACCGCCTAAATATCACACCCTTGATTTTGACCCCACAATATGACCACATCGCTCCATAAGCTTTCGTTACGTTTTTTTCTCTTCGGATAACCAACCGCCACTTTTTCTCACCCTTTATTATCAAGCGAGAAAATAAAAATATTTCCATTTTTATATACAACCAATCCGCAATAATTTACTTCCGCCCTCCCCTGTCCCGATTAATTTCTCTATAGCCGCCGCTCCGCCGCCGCGTCCGCCACCTTTCCCCGCCTCGCCAACTTCCACCAACACTTCTCCTCTCCCCAAAACCCGCCCTTCCGCCCCGCCGAACGCAGGCACGCCACCACCTCCTCCATCGTCGGTCTCCTCTCCGGCGCCGACGTCACGCTTCTCGCCGCCAATCGAGCCACGTCACGCGCCGCAGCCTCCTCTTCCACGCTTCGCGGACCCCCACCTCGCGGGTCCCACAACTCCCGGAACCTCTCCAGTTCTATAAGCCCCACCGCCCATTTCACCACCGAAGCAGGGCTATGCTCAACATCTATCGCCCGCCGCCCCGATAACAACTCAAGCTGAACAACCCCAAAGCTGTACACATCTGTCTTAACACTTAGATCCCCCGGCGATAAATAAGCCGGGTCCAGATACCCGATGGTCCCTGCCGGCGCAGCGGTCGAAGGCAGTCCGCGGACCGCTAACCCGAAATCCGCGAGCCGGGCGCGACCATTAGCGTCGAGGAGAATGTTAGATGGCTTAATGTCGCGGTGGAGTACAGGAGGGCGGAGGGCGTGGAGAGAAGCGACGGCGGTGGCGGCGCGGAGGGCGAGGCGGAGGCGGAGAGGGAAAGGAAAAGGTGGGTGGTGAAATGGACGGTGGATGAGATCGTCGAGGGAACCGTTGGGCATGAACTCGACGATGGCGATGGGGTCAGCTGTGGCGGCGCGGCCTAGGAGGTTGACGAGGAGGGGGGAGGCGGGGAGGGAGGAGAGGACGGCTATCTCGTTGGCGGTGAAGGAGGAAGGGGAGGTGCTGTGGTCTTGGAGGGGAGGAGGGGCGGGGAGCTTGGCGGCTGCGAGGAGGCGGCCGTTGTCTAATTTGGCGAGGAAGACGGAGCCGTGGCTGCCGCGGCCGAGGAGAGTGGAGGCGGAGAAGCCCGAGGTTGCAGAGTTGAGCTCTTCTCGGGAGAAAAGGCGGTGTCTTTTGCAGGTCGTGGGTCGCTTACAGTGAAAGCAGGCCATTAGGTGGAAGCCATTAGTGAGACACAGAGAGATAGAGACAGAGAGAGGGCATAAATTGGGGAGGAAAATTGAATTTTGGTAGAACTATTGGTGAGATGGTTAGGATTTTGTGCGATATGTAGGGATTAGAAAGGAATTGGAAAGGAGAGGATTCAAGCTGGGTAGGAACGGAAGCAATAGAAAATCAAACTGGACTAAATTGAAGCGTTTTGTTTTGAATTTTGACTGTTTGAAACAGTTTTTTTACTGGATTTTCTCTTCGGAGGTCCAATTGGTCGGCAAGGTTTGCCGTGTATTATTGGGTAATTAAATTTATAATTTTTTATTTAATTTATTTGCATTGTCCATAAAATATCGTGGATTAAAAATAAGCTGTTTTAGGCGGCCTATAAAATATTGAGGGTACTGTCAGGGGCGGCTTCAATATTTTAAAAGTTTATTCTAAGGCTTGACGGAAAACATATTTTTTTTTCTAATTTTTTACGGTACCATTCATTAATAAATTTAACAGTAAATTTTTTTAAAATTTCTCATTATTAAAAATTTTAGAAATTAGCATAAATACAATAATCAAATTAATCAAATTTGAGCTAAAGCACAAGCTCTAATCTAAGAGTTTGCACTGATAGTATAAAACTTCAATTTATATATCTTAAACACAATTTTTTTTGTGGATCTGTGAATTGGATCGTTGTTTTGTAATTGTTAGCCACATTATAAACACCACTACATTTATAATAAGTCAGCCACCTCTACAAGCGAATCATTTCATTTCTGAAATAGACAGCCACTTCCTCCTGTCCACTGCTATAACTGAAAGCTATTGTGAACTCCAACTGTGAGATCAGTAGGTGTGTCAAAATGGGTCGGGTTCGGATCCAACTTGAATTGACTCAGGTCCAAAGGATTGACCCTAATCCTACCCGATTTTACAAATGGGTCGGGAAATCCAAACCGAACCCGACTCGCACGGGTTACCGGGTTGACCCGACCCTACATGCGAACATAGAACAACATGAGCAGGTGAGTTTTGCGGGCTCAATCGCATGCGGGCGGGGTCTCCTTCGCGGGTGTGTGTGTGGTGCCGAACGCGGGGCCAGGGGAGAGCCCTGGTGAGCCGTAAGCAAGGGCCTGAGGCTAGTAGGGTGCGCCCGCCTCCGGAGGCGGGGTCGACGTCGACCAATTGAGGCTTGAGTCATGAGTCTGTGACGAGGCAGGTGCGAGGCTAGGGCCGCTGGACTGGCTGGAAGCGTCCGTGAGGGCTACAGGGAGAGGGTTGGGACTCGCGTGCAAGGTAGCCAGGCAGTCGCTACTACGTTGTGCGCGCTTGAGGCTAAGCCGTGAGGGATGCGAGTTAGCAGTGGGTCACACTGGTCATCTTCGGGTTAACCCGAATAGATTTTCAGACCGATTAGATCGAACCTGGACCCAACCCGTTTTACAAATAGGTTGACCCGAACCCATATTTTTTTCTGGTTGGGTCCGGGTCGGGTTTCGGGTCGTGTCAAATTTTGACACCCCTACAGCTGCTTTCATCTACACCATCAAATGATAACAAACTATGAATATCTACGATTTATACTTTGTGTATTTGCAAATATAAATTGATGTACAAAGTGATGAAACTATGAATGAAAATATACCAATGTTCCATACTCTTCGTTTCTCTCTGTTTTCTCGTTATATGTACATGTTGAGTAACTAGATGCATTTCTTCAATAATTGCAGTAATTGCGGATTTGTGAAATGAGTTTGAGCCGCTTGACGATATCAATGAGAAACCTAGACAATCCAATATATTATCGTTGCAATATGCAATGTGTAATTTATACATGCCATAAAACTAATAACCGTGGAAGAAAGTTCTATCGATGCCCTAAGAATAGATCAAAAGATGGTTGTGAGTATTTTAGGTGGTTTGAAGAACTAAATGATTTGCATGAAGATATGAATCGCTTAAGAAGTACAAATGCAGCCGAAGTTCATCCCGACCATGCTGTCTCAGTTACATCTTAGTTTCTTCAAATTAAAATCTTATTGGTGATCATGATTTTGCTTATTGCAGTTGCCATGAATTCTTTGTCAAAGTGTTGTAATTGTAAATTTTGATTGTACTGTAAATTTTGATTGTACTGTAAATGAAAGACTCTGCCATCTTTTTCGTGTTGTAGTAATTCTTAATATACTTTGAGAAAGTTGCCTTGGACCACTTACATGTCAATGAATTTTCATATGAATATACTTATGCACTAATACTGAATATTGTTTCTAGTTTAACATTAAATTCATGCAAAATATAAGAATTTGAGGCCGTCCACACTAAATTTTGCAATTAGTGGCTATCATCACAATGAAAAGGTTTCTTATTATTTTTTTAAAGGTGTCTCATGCAAACTCTGTGCTCGGCATTGGGAAAGACAACCTTGATAGCCTCACTTAGCCCCTTATCCATATCAGATATGAAGGCCAAATGTTCTATCTCACAATTAAAAGCTTTAGACAAATTCATCATAAACCACTCCCAAGTTTTTTTTTTTTTTTTTTAATTTTGATTCGGCTATGACAAATGCAATAGTAAAGAGACCATTATTGCCATCCAAATAATTTGTAGAAATTAGTACACAAATACTTTGATTTAAGATGACAAGCATCAATACCTACTAGATATCTACATCCAGCAAAGAAACCATCAATACAAATCTTGAAACTAACAATGAATCGCTTGAATGAGTGGTTATGAATGTCACGTATATATGTTATATGTGAGCCTAGATGTCTATTGATTAACTCCGACCTTAGTGTGGGCACCCACATATAGTTATTATCTATTGAGCCGAACATTATATCTCTTGCTAATTCTCTCGAGCATCATAATTTCATGTATGGTAATGACAATTCAAAAGTGGTCTCCAAGTTATTACTGATGTCTTTTAGTGTAATATCATGATTGCTTTCACAATATCCATGATTTCATGAGCAACCCAACTTATAGTTGATACGTCATCGAAAAATTATCTTGATCGGGCACGAATCTCGAGGAAAAACTCAAGTTAGAAACTTCAAAAATTAATTCGGAGATCATTTAAACTCCGATTTCAGCAAGCTTATAGTCGAACTGAGCGTCTCGGAAATACGAATCCAACAACACCAAATTCGACTCAATCCGAGCCCAAACGAGTCCAAATCAAGTACCCGAAGTGCTGTTGGAAGCATCGAACAGCAATTTGAGTTACCAAACGGTCTCCGATTTTGACGAGCTTATAGTCGAATCGAGCGGCTTGACGAGAAAAATCCAACGAGCCCAAGATCGCAGAATTCTGACATCATTAAGACCTTCAAATGCTTGATAAACGGTTCACGATCAAGGGATTCAATATTGGCCGTTCATCCGGATCACTCCTTATTTGCCCTTGATCCCTCATCTATTTACGGGCTATGCCACTCCAGAAAAACTATAAATAGCCCCTCATTTCTCTTAAGAGGGGACCCAAGCCAAGAAGAGAAGAAGAGAAGGAAGAGAAGAAGAAGAGAAGAGAAGTCTAGGAGGGAATAACTCCTCCTCGACCACCGCCGGAACACCGCCGGAACTCCGCCGGAACACCGTCGGAACACCACCGAAGCACCACCAGGCGCCCGAGGGATGCCGGAGCTCTGCCCGACACAGGAGCAACGTCGGAATTCTGCTCGACGCCGGAATTCTACCCGACGCCCGAGTGACGCCGGACTTCTTTCCAAGTGACGCCGGAATTCTGTCGGACACTCGAGTGACGTCGAAACTCTGCTTGTCCTTGTAACTGATACTCATTGTAATCTGATCGTCATGAATTTAAAGGATGAATCAGCCTCGTATACTTCAAACAACACTAGTGGAACTCTTTCAACTGGGCGTGGCCTCGTGGTTTTTTCCTTTTCCAGGGTTTTCCACGTAAAAATCTTGGTGTTACTATTTCGATTCTGTTTGTGTGCTGGATATACATACAACGCTGAGACAGAAAATTAAAATCTATCGCCACGTATATTTGAGTCCGCAACAGTTTGGCGCCGTCTGTGGGAACTTCCATCCCACAACTTCAAGTATTGCTACGATGGTCAACAGGCGCAGCAGTCGTATCATTGGAGCTTCTCGCTCCAACTCCCACCAGTCCAAAAATCAGTCTATGAATCATAGACGCCCGATATCTGCCTCCTTATACCCCGGGGGGCAAAACGCACCTGGAGAAGGGACATCGGGACCCTCCTTAGAAGAGAGAATTCGAAAGATGGAAGAATCTCAAAACGAGATCCTACAACTCTTGCGAGAGACTCGACAGCCGACCCTAGCACCTCAGGAGGAGGTTGTTCTCCCTAGAGATCCACCACGTGTCGAAGCTGTTCAAATTGAACATCTTCAGGCTGAGAATCCTCTTCCTCCACCCAGGAGGCATTCACAGTCACGTCAAGAGAACGAGCTGGCTGATACAGCAAGTTCTACCCATCCTCCACACGCAAGTCAGCAATCTCGCCATCCTCAAAATCTCTCTAAGGAGCTAGCCCAACCTCACATTGCTGAGCTCCCTCGCAATGCCCTACGCCACGAACTGCGACGATTGGTCCGGGAGGAGTTTCCTACAGGGGCGTAAGGCAGCCTCTTTGCCAGTGGGATTTCCAGGAGTCGTCACCCCTGGCAGAAGCCATTCTTCAACACCCTATTCCGGCTGGCTTTAAGCTACCAAGCATTGAATCATACGATGGGACATCCGACCCGTACGAGCACATCGACCATTACAGGACCATCATGCATATTCAACGAGCTTCAGATGCACTCCTTTGCCAGGTTTTCCCTGCTACTCTTAAAGGACAAGCTCGAATGTGGTACTATTCACTTCCAGTTGGAACGATCCCCACATTTATTAAATTGGCCAAGGTGTTTGTCGAGCAGTTCGTAGCCAACTGAAGAATTACTAAGGATTCTTCTCACCTTTCCGGGATTCGTCAAAGCGAGGGAGAATCGTTGAAAGAGTACCTTCAATGATTTTCTATCGAGGCTCGACAAATCCCAGGAGTAGACCCAGAATTGCTCAGAGGGGTCTTTCTTGGAGGACTTCGTCCTGGCCCCTTCTATTCGGCACTCATGCGCGATACTGTTCATTCATATGCCGATCTGATCCATCGTGTGGAAGCACAGATATCAGCAGATGAGGCAATAAACGCTCACAGAAAATAGTTCGAGCAACCCACTGGGAAGCGCAAGGGAGCACCTGAGATGGATAATCCATCATCACAACGGAAAAAGCAAGGGAAGAGCAATCTACCTCCTAGACCCCCACTGCCACGACGAGAACCCCGACGGGAGAAGGAGTACACTCCGCTCAACACATCTCGAGCAAATGTATTGATGGCGATTCAAGATCAGGACAAAGTGAAGTGGCCGCATCCTTTGAAGCCGAATACAGGAAACCAAGATCAGTACTGCCACTTTCATCGTAGTCGTGGCCACACTACTGAATCCTGTAGGCAACTTAAGGAGGAGATTGAAAGACTCATCCGTCAGGGCTATCTTCGACAGTTTATTGGGAATCCACCTACCCGAGAAGAAGCTCGTCCCACTGGGGGGCAGAATCAACCACAAAGACAGCCAGTGAATAACCGGATAACGGTTGGCGAAATTGAAACAATCGCAGGAGGCCCCTTACTATCCGACCAAGTCTTTCTAACTGTGGAAGAAAACCCAACTCCAAAAAAGGCTCGTATCGATCATTCCATCACGTTCAATGATTCCGACTTGGAAGGAGTAAAAACCCCCCATCAAGATCCGCTTGTCATAAACGCAGGCATTGGTGACCCATGTTATAATGTCAAAAGAATTCTTGTGGACAACGGAAGCTCCGTAGATGTCCTATTCTACTATACTTTCCTCAACATGAGTCTCTCAAGAGAAAAACTTCAACCTGCTACAGGTCCTTTATATGGATTTGATAATCGACCTGTACAAGCAGAAGGAATAATCAGTCTCCCGGTAGTCCTTGGAGAATTTCCTCGACAGAGTACACACTCCATTCAATTCATCGTGGTAAAGTCAGAGTCAGCTTATAACGCCATCTTCGGGAGACCGCTCCAGTCAATTTTTGGGATCATCGCATCCATTCCTCACCTCAAGCTGAAGTTTCATACCCCATCAGGAGTCGGTGTAGTATGCAGAGATCAACAAATAGCACAGACCTGCTATCTTAGGCAGATCAAGTCTCGTCCGACGATTATCCTGAGCATCGAGGACTTTGATCTGCGGAGCGAAGATATTCCTCAGAGAGCTTCCCCTGTGGAAGACCTTACTACTGTATCTATCTCTGAAGAGCATCCTTCAAAGACAGTGCGAATTGGATCACTGCTCTCAGATGATGAGAAGAAAAACTTTACAGCTTTTCTACGAGAAAATCAGGATATTTTTGCATGGAGTCCAGCAGATATGCCTGGAATTGACCCCGAAGTGATCATTCACTCTCTCAAAGTCAATCCAACGTGCAAACCGATTATCCAGAAGAAGCGAAACTTTGCACTAGATCGCCAGCAAGCAGTTGAACAAGAAGTAGATAAGCTTTTAGAAGCTGGATTCATACGAGAGGTGCACTATCCTACTTGGTTAGCAAATGTTGTCATGGTATGGAAGGGGAGTGGAGCTTGGAGAATGTGTATAGATTACACTGATTTCAATAAAGCTTGCCCAAAAGATAGTTTTCCGCTCCCTCGCATTGACCAGTTAGTTGATACCACTTCCGGTCATCAGATGTTAAGCTTTATGGATGCATACTCCGGCTACAATTAAATAAAGATGAATCCTGCTAATGAAGAAGCAACAGCTTTTCACACAGACAAAGGGTTGTACTGCTACCGGGTGATGCCCTTCGGGCTCAAAAATACTGGAGCAACTTATCAGCGTCTCATGAATAAGGTTTTCAAAAGCCTTATTGGACTTACTATGGAGGTGTATGTAGACGATATGTTAGTAAAAAGTCTGGAAAAAACCCAACATATCTCTGACCTGAAACAATGTTTCCACTTATTAAGGCATTACAATATGCGACTCAACCCCGCTAAATGTGCTTTTGGAGTCGCTTCTGGAAAGTTTTTAGGGTTTATGATAACCCATAGAGGAATCGAAGCCAATCCGGAGAAGATCAAGGCACTAAGGGACATGGTGCCGCCAAAGAACATCAAGGAGGTCCAAAGGCTGAATGGGAGAATTGCGGCACTATCTCGTTTCCTGGCACGTTCAGGAGACAAATATCTGCCCTTCTTCAAGATACTTAGAGGTGCTCGTAGCTCCGGGTTTCAATGGACAGATGAATGTCAAGAAGCCTTTGAACAATTGCGAAAGTATTTGGCATCCCCGCCACTACTTTCTAAACCAATACCAGGAGAGAGATTGTATTTGTATATGGCTGTATCTATCCAAGCCATTAGTTCGGTTCTGGTCTGAGAAGAAAATGCTATACAATGTCCTATCTACTATGTTAGTAAGATTTTATCTGAAGTAGAGGGACGTTATCCTTTGGCAGATAAGACAGCATTGGCATTAGTTTATTCCGCCAGAAAACTATGCCCTTACTTTTAAGCCCATTCAATTGGAGTTTACACGAATCTGCAGCTAAAAAGCATTCTGCAAAAGCCAGAAGCATCAGGCAGGCTTGTTAAGTGGTCTGTAGAACTCGGAGAATTTGATATCCACTACTTGCCTAGACCTGATATTAAATCTCAAGCACTAACAGATTTCGTAGTTGAATGTACCGTTCCAGTATCTGATGTACAACCGAGTGCTTCACCTTCTTCTCCATGCTGGATGTTGTATGTCGATGGAGCTTCAGGGAGTTCTGGGGCTGGGGCTGGAATTTTATTAATCTCTCCACAGAAGGTTACCCTTGAGTACGGGCTTCGACTCAAGTTCCCAGCAACCAACAACATAGCAGAATACGAGGCCCTTGTTGCTGGGTTGAGACTAGCAATTGACTGTGAAGTCCAGAACTTAAGAGCCCACACTGATTCCCAACTAGTCGCCTCTCAAGTGGAGGGGGATTTTGATATTCATAACCCACAATTGGCTCAATATTGTAGCATTGTGAAGCTACTCTTAGCCCGTATAGGGGAGCATCAAATCATACATATCCTCCGAGAACAAAATGCAAGAGCAGATGCTCTTTCTAAACTTGCTACATCAACAACGGGGGACATCTATAAGAGAAGGTGTATCGAGGAAATCCACTTTCCAAGCATTCAGGGTCCATGGGTCATACAGTCAATTGACGAGCCAAGAGAGATGTCTTGGATCGAACCCATCTTGTCTTTTCTGAAAGATGGGGTGCTATCCGAAGATCCTATAGCCGCAATACGACTTCAGAGACAAGCTGCAAATTTCACCATTATCAGCAACGAGTTATATAAGCGCTCCTTCATTGGGCCATACCTCAAGTGTCTCCCACCATCAGAAGCTGATTACGCGCTTCGGGAAGTTCATTCAGGAGTATGTGGAGAACATCTGGGAGGAAGAGCGTTAGCTTACAAGATCATGAGACAGGGATTCTATTGGCCTACAATGAAACAGGATGCACTTGAATTCACACGAAAGTGTGAAAACTGTCAACTGCATTTTAACCTCACTCATACACCCGCTCTGGAGCTTGCATCCCTTCAAAGCCCCTGGCCTTTTGCCCAATGGGGGATTGATATAATGGGACCTTTTCCTATAGCGACTGGACAGTGAAAATTCATTATTTTGGCTGTAGATTACTTCACCAAATGGGTGGAGGCAGAACCTTTGGCGAAGATTACTGAAGCAAATGCCAAGCAATTTTTATGGAAGAACATAATATGTCATTTTAGCATTCCCGCAAAAATCATCACTGATAACGGGACACAATTCACCGGGAAGATCTTTACATCTTTTTGTAGGGATTTTCATATTCAGCTCATTCACACAGCTGTTGCCCATCCTCAAGCTAATGGGCAAACAGAGGTCACAAACCGAACAATCCTGAAAGGGCTGAAGACACGTCTAGGGAAGGCTGGGGGGCAATGGGCCGAAGAACTCTCCAATGTCCTCTGGGCTTATCGGACCACCGCTAGAACTCCTACATGAGAAACCCCATATAACCTTTGCTTTGTTACAGAAGCAGTCATACCAGTTGATATCAGAGTTCCTAGCCACGGAGTTCAGACTTTCGACTTCAAAAGTAACGAGGAGAAGCTTAGAGCAAATTTGGATCTCCTCTCAGGAGTAAGAGATGAAGCCTCACTCAGAACCGCTGCATACCACCAAAGAGTCGCTCGTCACTACAATCGAAGGGTGAAACCTCGCCCTATCACTATTAGGGACTTAGTACTACGAAGCATTGAAGTCACTGGAAAAGGCCCTTAGCAAAATAAGCTCTCCCCCCTCTGGAAAAGTCCTTATTTGGTAGCGGCTATGGTCAAGCCTGGAACCTTCAAACTGAAGGATGCTGGCGGAAAAATGCTTCCCCGAACTTGGAACGTGGGCAATCTTCGCAAATATTATCAGTAGGAGTTGATACTGCTATCTGTCTATGTGTTATGTTTGTCTTATATTTTATCTTCTCCTGTAGTCATGTTATAAAGTTTTTCGTACATCCCTTATGTGTTGATTATAGAAGAACTTTTTTCTTGTATCCCTAAGTTATTCTAGGGAACTGCTATCTCATATTACGAAGCAATATGATATTCACTTTGTCATGCTAATATTTCTTCTCTCCAAACTCTTTTTCTGTGATTCGAGAAGTACACAATCTATATTGTATCTCAATCACTGAATGATCAATCCCAGGGGGATTTGATACGACCTCTTCCGCACAGGTTAATATCATCAAGCAAATGCTTTGACTAACAACCTCGGATAGGTCAAGTATCCTAGGAGGATATCTTGAATATCAAAATCATTTGATGATCAATCCCAAAGGGAGTTGATCTGACCTTTTTCCGGACAAGTTAAGGGTATCGAGCAAATGCTTTCACTAATAACCCCGGATAGGTCAAAATCTTTAAAGAAAGGGAATGCCTCACATTTGTTCAAGTCAAAAGAGAGCTCACTAAAGTCCAAACTGAAGTAAAACTAAGTAAATTTTATTTACATGTGAGAAAAGAACATCTTTATATATCACTGAACATCAAGTACACCGGATAGAAATATCAACATCAAGCATATATACAATCACTAGAAAGAAATCAAAACAACATCAAAGACATCCTACAGAATCTCAACATCATCCTCATCCTCCTCTAAGGCAAAAGCTCGCTGCAACTCACTCTCCAGCTCTTCACCACCAGAGTCTGAAGAAGTATCACCAGAAGCCTGGCTAGGAGTCAACCCCTCGATCTCCGCGCCAGTCTTGCGATGTACTGTCCGAACACCCTTCATGAAGCCCCTGATGAAGCCATCCTCTGCGCACTCTGCCTCCAAGGCCTTCACCTCCACGTCATAAATATGACTGCGAGCCTCCCGAATGTGGTCCTCAATAATGATCTTGAAAGCATAAGATTTCTTGAACTCTTCAATAACTGCTGACGGCAACTGCTGGGCCTCATTCTCGGACAGTACACTCTGAAGCCTCTTATTCTCAGCCTCAAGGACTTGCTGAGCCTTTTTCTACTGCTTGATCGTCGCTTGTGCCTCCACCAACTCTATATGCAGACGATCCATCCGTTCATTCTGAGAAGAGACTGAAGTGATCTTGTTCGCCAACTCAGTTCTACACCCCTCAAGCTGATCCTCCACCACCTTCATCTCATTCAATTTACTGTCATATTTCTTCTTATACTCTCCCTGAAGGTATTTAACCTTCACAAACTCTTTGTTCCAATCGTTCAGAGTCTTGGTCATCTCAAGCTTGAAATCAGAATACTGAGGCAAGAAAAATATCAGAAATATATTCCTTAAGAAATGTAAAAAAGGAGAAGAAGTGAAGGTGAACTCACTAACTCCTCAGCCCGTCGGCGGCCGATGCACTGATGGTTTAACACATTCTCTGGAATATATGATTTGGATGGAGAAGCTCGGGGACCTTTGCTAACAACTGTCAAAACTTCATCTGCCCTCTTCTTCCTCGATGCCTGCAAACCTTCCTCGCTCCGTGGTCGCTTGGAGTGGTTCTTTTGGGGGACCACTTCTGAAACTCTAGCAGACTTCTTCAACATTTGAGCATGTGATCTCCCTGCTTGAGTAGATAATCCGATCTTGAACAAGTACTCCTCATCTACATATCTACTCAAGTAACGCACCTCGTAGTGTAGAGCATCCAAATCAGGGAGTTTGAGTATCCTCAGCAAATCTTCTGCTCCGATGTGAAGGGGGACAGGTAGCTCTTTCAACTTCCCCCACTTCTCCTAAAGACCCCAATCATTCTGCACATAAAAGAAGTTGCTGATCCAACCTTTCGAGGGGTCTCGAGTGCGGATATCCAACCACTTGGACCTGAATGAAATGCGTCCCTGCGCATCGCTAAAGAGACGCCCCATCCGAGAAAGGCACTCTGAGGAAAGTACCACTCCGCGGTCTCTGAAAAGCACGATCAGGCCCATCACGATCGACATTGCTCTGTAGGAAAATTGAGACAAGCATACCCCACAAAGCGTCAGAATGTCGATCAGTTCGGAGGAAGGAGGAAACCGTAGTCCCGCTCGCAGACTAAATTCATACACCGTTACATATCCAGGGGAGGAAAGCAGGCGCGATCAGTTCTGGCCGGCACCTTCATCACCAAATCATTAGAAAAATGAAACTTTTTCCTAAATGAGATGAAAGAGTCCTCAGTGACGGTGGAAATCACATCGTCAGCCTTCGGCGCCTTCTGGGTCCTCTTTGGAACTTCAGGCCGTTGCACAGGACGGTCTTCTGAAGGAATTTTAGAGGAGGCGGGATCACCCATTTTTGCTACCTTTACTAAAGAGGGGCGCAGAACTAAGTAGGGAAAATCACCTACGAAAGACAGCGGAAAGCCTCCGAAGTAGGAAGAAAAAGGGAGAAAAAATGGAGGGAGGAAGGGAGAAAGCCGCTAACTTCTGCGCAAAAAGAGGGGCGCCGAGTCAAGTCGGGAAAGTCACATACTTAAAAATGGTGGAAAGCCTCAGAATGCCAAAAGCTAGAAAGCCAGAGGAAGAAGAGAAGAAGGGGCGAGTTTCTACTAGGCCCTGGGGGGTCTATTTATAATTTTCTTTAAGGGGGGGGGGGGGGGGAGGATTCCAAAATTCTATTAAATTCCCTGAAATTTTTCAAATTTTTCGGGATTTTTTCGGAATTTTTCGGGCCCCACCACATTTGAAAAAATAAATAAATAAATAAATAAATAAAATGGTAAAACCGGCCGGCGGTTTCCCTAACCGCCGGCCAAACCGCCGGCCAAAAGGCGCGGCGAAACGGCGCGGCCAGCCAACCGCGCGGGCCAGGCACGCCACTGGAGGGGCCCAGGCGCGGGCAGGCCCAGGCGCGGGCCGCGGACGGGCCCAGGCGCGGGCCGCGGGCGGGCCCAACGCGGGCCGCAGGCGCTCTGGCGCAGTTCTGCGGCGGCGGCAGCGGCCGGCCGGTTCGGCCGCCTACACGTTCCCGGGCTCCGATTTTGGACCCGGACGGTCCAAATTCGACGTTTTTGGGGTCCCCGGACACGTTCTTCGACGTTCCGGACTCAATTTTGACACTTTCGGAGCTCAACGGGGCCTCTATGATCAAGTTCGAGCAAACATTTAATTTTTGGAACGCAAATTTTTACGATTTTGCCAAAGTGAAAAGCCGACACATATATTTTTGGACTCCCAGAGCTTTGACGTCCAAAAATAGGGGGGCAACTGATACGTCATCAAAAAATTATCTTGATCGGGCACGAATCTCGAGGAAAAACTCAAGTTGGAAACTTCAAAAATTAATTCGGAGACCATTTAAACTCCGATTTCAGCAAGCTTATAGTCAAACTGAGCGTCTCGGAAATACGAATCCAACAACACCAAATTCGACTCAATCCGAGCCCAAACGAGTCCAAATCAAGTACCCGAAGTGGTGTTGGAAGCATCGAACAGCAATTTGAGTTACCAAACGGTCTCCGATTTTGACGAGCTTATAATCGAATCGAGCGGCTTGACGAGACAAATCCAACGAGCCCAAGATCATAGAATTCTGACATCATTAAGACCTTCAAATGCTTGATAAACAGTTCACGATCAAGGGATTCAATATCGGCCGTTCATCCGGATCACTCCTTATTTGCCCTTGATCCCTCATCTATTTACGGGCTATGCCACTCCAGAAAAACTATAAATAGCCCCTCATTTCTCTTAAGAGGGGACCCAAGCCAAGAAGAGAAGGAAGAGAAGAAGAAGAGAAGAAAAGTCTAGGAGGGAATAACTCCTCCTCGACCACCGCCGGAACACCGCCGGAACACCGCCGGAACACCGCCGGAACACCACCGAAGCACCACCAGGCGCCCGAGGGACGCCGGAGCTCTGCCCGACACAGGAGCAACGTCGGAATTCTGCTCGACGCCAGAATTCTACCCGACGCCCGAGTGACGCCGGACTTCTTTCCAAGTGACGCCGGAATTCTGCCAGACACTCGAGTGACGTCGAAACTCTGCTTGTCCTTGTAACTGATACTCATTGTAATCTGATCGTCCTGAATTTAAAGGATGAATCAGCCTCGTGTACTTCAAACAACACTAGTGGAACTCTTTCAACTGGGCGTGGCCTCGTGGTTTTTTCCCTTTCCAGGGTTTTCCACGTAAAAATCTTGGTGTTACTATTTCGATTCTGTTTGTATGCTGGATATACGTACAACGCTGAGACGGAAAATTAAAATCTATCGCCGCGTATATTTGAGTCCGCAACAATAGTAGCTTGCTTGTTTCCAGCTTGGTTTAATCCTGGATATAAATGCATGGAATATAATTTTTTAACTTTAAAAGAGTGGCCATCTGGACATAATGAAGCACATATTCTCCATGGACAAACATGGCATGAGCAAGTAGCTATAACTTTGGTTTTGTCACTAGCCTTAATCTTAATAGCAAATTAATATAAAATTACATCGGAACGAATTACTTGTTTGAAACTTAATGAATCCTCAAAATGCGAACCAACACGTAGAGAATTTGCCTCTTCAACCTGAGCTACAAAGAAACCATCACATAAACCATCTAATATTATGTCATTGTTCTCCCCACTATTCGCACTTAAATTATACATATCACCTAATTGAATGTCATGTGTAGTTTGAATATTTTGTGACTGACCCAGTTCTTCTTCGTGAATTGTGACTGCAACCGCCACCTTAATTCTACTTCTTTCGTTAGAACTATTAAGCATGCCTAGTACATCGGTATATCGTGATTGGCATGTAAATCTTAGGCGATATTCCATTGATATGATAGTATAACTCAAAGGCATGACCCCTAAGCCATGGACAAAATGCTTCTGTTTATTCTTTCAACAACAATAAATTGATTTCATTTCTCTCAAACTTCAAAGTTTTCTAACTTCCACCAATATATTTCATTCTACTCACTCCCCTCATCGCACTCCAACATCCACCAAATTTGAAGACAATGCAACATAAGTTATTAAGATCCATATCTGTGAAAAAATAGAATAAGCACATTCTTATAACATAACATATCAGTAGCAAACAAAACAAAAAGAATAAACTCATTTACCTCTGTGAAGGCAAACAACCCCAAGGCAGTAGCAACTGCTAGACCAGGAGTAACATGTATACCATATGAAGTCCCCTGAACATGAACGACATTATTTTTAACCCATGAATATAGCTCAAATGCATAAAGCTTAAAGGCACTTGGTATAACATTTTGGGCAAATACGAGAACGAGAGCTTATATAAAGAAGGGGTTGCTAATCAAGTGATAAAATTATTGCAAAATGGTGCGTGATAATTGTTAAATTAAAAAAATAATAATGTTTTGTTTGTTGGTTTTTTGTTTTAGGTTAGCATTACATTCATGTAGCTCCTAACTACCAAAAATGGGGACTAAGCTCTATAGACCAGCTTATATCTCCCAGCATATGAGACGATGACCTCCATCAAACCTCTCATCCGAAAGCAGATTGTATTTATAAGCTCATATTTATTTGTGTAGAAGCTTAGAGCGGATCCACAGTCAAAGAAACGTAGAAGATGAAAAACAAGCCTAATGAAGTGGGTGGTAGGCGTGATCACCTGTTCAGACACGAATAGTTGGCTCTCTGCTTATCTCTGGAGCGAAGAAGGAGAGTGATGAGGTGTGAAAGGCAGGTTCAGGGTAGGAGTTTTGACAGAAGTTAACAGAGTGGTAATTTAGACGAAGGGACTAGTATTTAGGTGGTAAGTATGCAAATAGTAGTTTGTGTGTTAAGTATATACTTATAGTAGTTTTTGGTGTTAGGTATGTAAAAACCTCAAAAATAAAATTAAATATTTATAACAATTTTGTACTTAAAATCTTGAATGCTAAATATTTTAAGTGTATTTCATATAAATAATTTTTAAATAAGCTAATTTGTGAGCTAATGAGTTGAGAGGCCTGGCTCAATCTTGACTCGATAGCTCATCAAACTCAACTCACGAGCCATTCAGCGAGATGAGCCTCAGCAGACTCATGAATTGGCCTGACACCCCTATCTACTTTTACTTGCTGATCATTTTAAACGATTGGAAATTTTTTTTTTAACTTATTTATACGGGACTTGATGCAAATGCCATCAAATACATCTTTTTATTACAATGGCTAGTACAAAGCAAGTTCTTTAAAGCACTTTTTTTTGTGCATTAAACTAATTCATATTGCACTAATGCAAATATTGAATAAAATACAGCAATCTCTTAAATGATTGTATAAATAACTGATCAAGCTGTGCTTATCCAATAGGATTTGACATGAATACTTAAATTATGCATTAGTTGAATAAAATTATATCTTATCGTTGCTTCAGCAATAGGACTTCAGGGGGCATCAGCGTCACAGTATACAACTACTATTATTTTAAATTATCAACCACCTGGTATCATCACATGTTTTATTTGGCATTTAGTGTTTGCATAGAATATAATAGAGGTGTCAAAATGAGTTAATGGGTTAGGTTCTAATATGGCTCGAAATTGATTAGACCCAAATTCGATGAACTTGAACATGATCATTTAATAAACGGGTCGAAATGATGGACCCAAATCTGTTCCGCTCACAACCCGAATAACTCAAACCTGACCCGATGAACTGTTTTGATTATTTTTTATAATCGATCAACAATAAAAATGAACAGGTCACTTTTGAGTCAAAATTGGGTTCGCGCGTGATTTGAGTTTCAAGCACAGGTCCCTGGCGAGCCTAAGATGTGTATACTAGCCATTGCCCCCCTCAACTCAGAACTCGTCAATAGACTCCCCCATACACACTAGCTTGATCTACTCGGTGCTTTCAAACTTGCCCAGAGACATATCATCAAAGTTTTAGTGCCATTCTCTTTTCAGCTACCAAAAAGGTGACACGTGTCTAGAGCAGTCTGTACTCAGAGTCATTAAATCAATGTATTTTTTATTCTTTTAAAATATAGCATTTCATGTAAACTTTGAATCCCTATAAATAAAGCTTAAAAATGAACATTTTAAATCTTTCTCTCATCGAGATTTTGAGCCTCTTGAATACTTGTACTGTAGTTTTTCTCTAATAAATTGTTCTATCCATTCTCACATAGGTTTTCAGGTCTTGCCTCTCAGGATTCACCTTCTAGTAATGTCGAGTGTTATTCACGAACAAATTTGAATCCAAAATACCTTATGTTAAACTTCCTAGAATTCTAAATATAAACCTTTAGTTAATCAACTTTGAACTTGGTTTGTTGTTCCCACAATATTTTGTTAGAGCTGTCTTTATGTGCTAGTCTCATGTTTCATATGGTAAATTTTGTTCAACACATGTCACTATACTTTGCCCAACAAATGCCCCCATCAACGACGCCTTCTCCAATGAACATTATCTAACACATGCAAACGAGAGATCATGATGCCTTCTCCATCCTTCTTTAAGCATTATGCCACAAGTTTTTACCAAATTTTGTCCTTCTCTAGAATGCCTTCTCCTTCAAATAGTGAGAGGCTCCAAACTCTCTTCTCCGTCAAATGTCATTGGACCCTTCAATGCCCAAGTTCGCATTTTGACCCAAGTTTGAATTTGATTAGAAATTTTAAACCTAGTTAAAATCGAGATTTGAATCATGGTCGAGCTAGATTCAAATAAGGTTCAGATTAAGATTCGAACCAAGTTCAAATTCTATGTGGTTTGAACCAATTTTGAGTAATTTTTTTTATTAAGCAGTCCATAAATACGAGAGATTATCTCACATTAGAAAAAAAAAATTTCCCAAAATAAACTTTCTGATATATTTTTCTAAGAAAATAGATAGAGAAAATACTTTTTCAAGTATGTGTACTATAAGACATATAAAGTCAAATTTCTCAAAGAAAGATCTCCTAAAAGCCTTCATTTCAAAATAATTTTAGAATTTATTAAAGGGATGAAGTCGCTTCCTCAATGCCAAAATATATCATTACCACATCCTTTACAAAGGGTAAATTTTAAAAATAATTACTGTTAAAAATTTAATTAGCTATTAAGCCAACAAAATAAATATATTTAGAATTAGACAAAGTCGCCCATTCAATGGGCGACTTGCTCAAGTTATAAAAACTTTAAAAAAGATTTCAGAAGAGAGAAAGTTGGAGAGAGAAATAAACTAAAAGATAGAGGAAGAAAATAGGAGAGATAAATAAAAAATCCAAAACAATTCATTTTTCTTTTCACATTGTGTTGGAGAGGAGGTACATCACAAATATTTTTATTTTTTTATTAAAATCTTAAATGCAAATATTGTTTCTTAATTTTTAATAAATAATTTAGAATGAAATATTTTTTATGAGTTATTATGTGTCAAAAAATTTCACAATTTAATTTATCATAATCAATTTATAAAAAAACATCTTTTTTTAAATTTTTTTATTCATAATACATTGTTATTATTTTAAATTTATCTTGTTTTAAGGAAAATAACATTTTATATAAATATTTATCTTATTTTTTCATTAATAAATTAAAGTGAATTTCATAATTAATACTAATAAAAATCACGTTACTTCTAAATCTAATGAAAAAAATATAACGTAGTTTTCTATTTATATTTAATAAAAATTAAGTTACCTTCTAAATTTAATGAAAAAAATAAAATAACTATTTATTTAAAATATTATTTTCCTTGGAACAAGATAAATTTAAAATAATGATGATATATTAAGAATAAAAAAATTATGAAAAAAGATGTATTTTTAAATTAATTATGATAAATTAAATTGTGAAATTTTTTGACACATACTAACTTATTAAAAAAATTTCATTCTAAATTATTTTTAAAAAAAATAAGAAAGAATATTTGCATTTAAGATTTTAATAAAAAAACTAAAAAAATCTGATATACCTCCTCTCCAACACAACATGAAAAAAAAATGTTTTGAATTTTTTTATTTATCTCTCCTACTTTATTTCTCTATCTCTACCTTTAATTTATCCCTTTTAGTTTATTTCTCTCTCTTACTTTCTCTCTCCTAAAATCTTTTTTAATGTATATATAAGTTAAGCAAGTCCCCCATTTAATGGGCGACTTTGCTTAGTTCTAAATTTATTTTTTTTATTGATTTAATAATTAATTAAATTCTTAATGATAATTATTTTAAAAATTTACCCCTTTGCAAACATATGGAGATGCCAAAATATTTTTTTTTGTCAAGTCATTTTAAGCTCGGCTCGATAAGCGGCAATCATTGATAGCTCCCACACGGTTAGCTATATAGCTTTCTTGTTATTAATAAAAAATCAAAGTAAATTTAATATTATAAATAATTATATAAATTTTTTTATATCTAAAAGAGTGAGAGCTAGTCCAATCCCTCCCTAATGCCACCATTGTTCCGAATGTCCTTCAGCCTTCTGTTTTTTCCTCCCATTTCTCATCTCTTTCCTTAAAATTGGTTTGGTAAAAAAAATTTTGATGGCACAATATATATATATATATATAAAGAGTATAAATTTAACTACAACTTAATGATCCGATTAGGGGTGTAAGTGAGTCAAGCCGATAAATGAGCTGGCTTGAGCTTGACTTGATAAATGGCTCGTGAGTAGGGGTGTGAAAATGGGTTTTTAGGCTGTGTTTGAGTCTAACCTGAAATTGACCTACTCTTAATATACCCGATCCTAACTCGACTCGTTTATCTAAATAGGTTAAAACTTAGACCCTAACCCAACCCTTTACCAACCCGACCCGACGCAACTGACCCGTTGACTGGAAATGAAAGTTGTGAATAGTAGGAAATTTTGTTCGGCCAAATCTCGCTCGGCCTTCCATTTCGCACTCTTTTCCAATCATGAGCAAGCTCAATGAGCTAAAAAATCAAATTTGAGCCAGCCATGAATCTATTTATTAGCTCGTGAGCCGTCTTGTTTAAAAAATATAAATATAAAATACACTTAAAATATATTAATATTCAAGATTTTAAGAATAAAATCATTAAAAAATATTAAAAATTATCTCTCAATTTCAGATATTAAGTTATTTTTTTATTATCTTTATTCTAATTTCTTTTTTTTACTATTTTATTAAATCATAATCATCTTCTCTCTTTCATGGTAAACTAGCCGGCTCAAATTCATAGAATAAAGCTCGAGCTTGATTAATTAATCTAACTTAAGTTCAAGTCAAAAGTTATTTATACCCCGCATCCAATATTCATGCCGGATTAGACTCTTCCAGTCGTAGAGTATACCATATTTTAAAGTTTCATTTGGAACAACTTTTTTTCTACTTCTTAATTAGCTTTTTAATACAAAAATTAAAATTTTTTATAAAAAAAAATTACTTTAAGAAGCAGTAAGAAAGCCTTCCCAAAGCCTGTCCAAAACTGTTTGAATTGTGTTTAATATTGCTTTGATAGTCCATCAATTCGAGACTGAACAGGCCTTTTGATAGCCCGCAGGCCTTGTGTTCTTATGCCCAACCAAACTTGGGCCTATTCCACCACAAATTGGCTCAGGCGAAAGGCCCGGCAGCTGGCGTTAGTGGCACTCTTATGAACGTTGCAAGAACGTAAAAAGTAAAAGAATGGAAAAAATCTATAAAAAACCATGCTGAAAGTTCCCCCTCGGGCCCACAATGTCTTCTTTTTTTTTTTTTTTTTGGACATTTAGGCCGTCAAACACATATATGCATCACATACGCAAGACTCAAACCATGACCTCTTAATTAATAGAGAAAACTCCCAACCAACAAACCAAGATGAGCTGTGTCCCACAATGCCTTCACCAAGCTCCTCCAAAGCCTATTGATAAAAAATTTGTTGGGTGTCGTGGAGATACATATTTATTTTGTTTTAATTACTGCAATTAATGATTCAGTTATGAGCCGATTCAAAACTAATTCAAGACCAGAATGAGCTTCAAATTTATATCTCGGGTCAAGCCACTAGCGGATTTATAGTGAGGGCCTTGGGAGCACGGGCCCCCACTGGCTCATATTTTTTTGTAACTAGCTAAAACAACAACTACATCAAGCTTTTATCTCACTACGTCGAGTCAATTACATAAATTTTTTTTAATATAGACTAGATTTAATACATCTACTCTCCTAACTGAGCCATCGGAAGACTGACATTTTATGTGACCAAACAATTAAGACAACTCTCTCTAATCTTAAAAAACTTAACCTATTTTTAAAAAATCCTGAATGTTTACTCCAGTTTGTTAACATTTAAAAACAATCGTTACTTTGTTTAACAACTCTACATGCATTGTTCACCATTTTTCACCATTTTCAGGTTCTGGGAAAGACAAAAACAAATCCACTTAATTGAGAAAAGATCTTTGGTCAGTTCCTCAGCTGCTGACCTCCATTATTGAAGAAAACTGACACTGGATGGCTGCAAGGATTATTCAGAATGGGCCCAATTCATAGCAAAATAACATGCTTTGTGTAGGGGGAATTCAGTATATTCAGTAATGACACTGCTCTGCTGTGAGTCCGTGCCTCACATTGCCTATCTTAGATCTTTCTCTACCTTGACAGCAATTCACTCAGTCCTTTTTTCCTGTTTGGAGTCCTTCAAGGCAATACTTGGGATAGTTTCTTTTGGGGTAGAATCTGATTGAACTGTGAAAGAGAGTTTTGTTGGAGTAAGGTAAGTGATGTTTATTTAATTGATAATACTAATATTAACAATGAGTTATTAGGATTGATAGCTCCACAAAATAATGCATAAAAATGAAACGCAGCACAACACACACATTAGAAGTGAGGCTTCATTTGAGACGACTTTCTTACTGCTTTTTAAGTAAAAAACTGTTTTAAGCAGCAGTAAGAAAGTTGTCCCAAGTGAAACCTGAGTCATATATCAAGATGTGGGTTCATGCAACAGACAAACATATATAAACTCACTTTGATGAAGCTATTTTCCTATGCTCAGCTCCTATCACATTCACATATTTACATCTAAACACATTGGCCCTTGTAATCTGTGGTCCCTTCACCAAATTTATTCACCATGCTGTGTCCTCAGTGAGCTTGTCTGTGGCTATTGTAACAATTCTTTGGATTGCTTGATTCCTTACATGGAAGGCTTTTCCAATTGTCTCCAGGCTTGCTCAAGTGACAATTTTTTTTTATTTTTATTTCGATTTCATGCAGGTGATAGTACGATACTGATAACGTATGGACGAACTGGTTATTTGAGACCAAGAAAGGTTCAGAAAGTTGGATGTATTTTTTCGGCAGATGTCGGAGATGGTAAATATAACCTTATAAAGACATGTTAATACGTCTCATGAACTTAACATCAAATTTGAACTTGGTGGGAAAGATGAGGATTAAACACCACAATGATGAAACAAGCAAGAAAGTAAAAGCAGCGGAAAAGTAAAGGACACCAGGATTTAATGTGGAAAAAACCACGGAGTCATACCACACCAAGAAATCCACCATGAAAATTGGGAGAAACAAGTACAGATCTCTCTTCTCACTCACTCTCTCCTTGCTTCTCTTCTCACATGCACCATTCTCAATGTCTACTTACATAAAATACAACAGAAAGCCAAGTAAAATAACTCTAAGGGACATAACCCTTCAGAAAAACGAGAAAGAAAACTGTCTAGCCCATCTCGCAGCGCTGTGGTACTAGTTTGGTGTGCTGCGGTACTCAAGCCTCTGTCTTGCATCGCTGCAGCGCTATATCTATATCGTTGCGGTGCTCTACTCATTGTCATTCAACATTGGGACACTCAGGAACACAGACTCGAGTATGCAGCGCCTGAGCGTTGTACGGGAAAAAAATCGGGTACAAAACACATGAACCCAAGTTGGCGGTAAACCCTCCGCACCTCCTAGTGAACACGACAAGCTTTGAGATCCGAGATAACAGAATAACCAGATTGATCAACTCAATCAGATTCCACACATAATAGAACTTATTGTTCTGTTAATAGTTTACAAGCTCTATGATTGCTTCCAAGGATGTAAACAAAATCAAACTGGCAACTCTTTTGAATTACAGCTCATGTATAGTGAATTTGTTCAAACTCCTTCCCCACCAAACCTGACGCTGAACAGCATCATCATTTCAATGCAGGTCTCCTTAAGAATTGTATATGCTTCTCAATTCTCCAGCTAATTTTGTGTGTCTCTTATGGTATTGAGACAAAATGGATCCCATAATCCATAGGAGTTGGTTTTGGTGGCCCGTCTGCAGAAGCCTTTAAGAACAAATTCATTTGGCTTTTCTTAATCAGTACGCACTGAAAATATAAGATGAGATTTTTTGTTTAAAGAAAAAATAAGTACTTTTTTTCCTTGAAAAACAAAACAATGATATCTTGCATTATGATGAAAAAATATATTTCACTCAATCCTTTTTAAGATAATTGAGAATATGGAGTTTAATTTCATAACATATATTTATAAATTATGTTGATATAAATAATATGAAGTGACCGACTCTTACCCATCGGCATAAATTTGTTAAAAAATAAGTTTAACCATCGGTTTGTTAGGCCTAATTTCAATCCTCAATGGTTCATACTCTCTAATGAATGGTATTATTGCAAATGGTTTGGTAAGGATTAAGTTGTTTATGTAATTTGTGTCAGCCATGAGCCTTAGACTTTCCATCATAACTGGTAATGATTTAAGAGCATGTGACTCTCATAATGGATCCCTGTGGTTGATTAGTGCATGACACTAGATGATTGTTATATTTGAAGATTTGAACCAAATTCATATATCATTTTTATCTCTCTTTCAATTCCTTCAAACAAAACAGAGCCTCAGTGATATTTTTTTTCCTTGCAAATTTGGTGGGAAAGCCTCTTGGAGCCCGTGATCTAAACTGGTTAAGATAAGCAGCAGGGTGAAGAAAGAGACATTTTTCTATTAAATGGAGAAGATGATGGACTAAGAAAATCCATGAATGGAGGGTCCTGCACCATCATTTTGATCCCTGAGAACCAACAAATCAACCTCAGATTTGGCTTCGCTCTCCTCGTGAATTCCTTTGCTGCATTTACCTTTCAAAGAACCAAACTGAAACTTCAGTAGTTTAAAGTTTTTTTTTTTCTTACAGCATTCCTAATGGCAGTAAGTAACAGTTATATTATTTATTCCCCATGTATGGTTGCTTATAATTCTATATTCAACTTCTATAATTATTTGTTCTCCTATGAAAGAAAGCCACATTCAAGCATTATTTATATGATTTTGAAGTAATTATGCAATGCAGAATATCACTTGTTCCATCTGAAGCTGCCTGTCTTCTTGTTTTTAGCTAGTGGTAGTCCAGGGATTAATTGTGGCGATGAATTCTAATATCCATCAAGGCAGTTATTAGCTGCTTATTTTGTTTATTTTTCTGTCAACAGCACTATTAAAATCTTATTTTGTAGTTTAATTTTCATAATTCTATCACAAAATAAACACAACTAAGACTTTGTTTGGGACAGCTTTCTTACTGCTTTTTAAAGTAGCTTTCTAGTAAAAAAAAAATTGAACTTAAAATTTTTATACTAAAAAACTGCTTTAGCAAACAGTGAAAAAGTTGTCCCAAACGATTTTTATTTGGGACAGCTTTCTCACTGTTTTCTAAAGCAAATTCTTAATACAAAACATTTTTATAGTAATAAAGCTGTTTCAAACAAAACCTAAATTTCTCACTTTTATTTTTTCAGATGTTTACTTTACACCAAATTTATAGACCAAACAATATTTAGGTGGAATTATATCTTGTCTGCATACAATCATACCTTAATTTGTTTTCAAAATTTAAGAGTAATATTTAATGGTTCAAATTCATACTATTCTCATCTCCTACAGTGTGCCATCAATGAAATTTCATACAATTGTGATAGTTATTTTCCCACATATCTCATTCATTATGATCTCCATGAATATTTGTGGTTATTTAATGTATCAGAAATTTCTAAGTACAGCATCATTTCATAGAAATCTGATGCAGAAGGGCATTATCTTACAGGAAATCTTATAGAGAATTTCTACAGATGATTTTTATTCCCCATGGATCATAGCAATGGGGACATCAATCATAAAGCTCTGAAAGCAACTAGTCAAGCTCTTCTGAAACAAAACAGCTTTCCTCTCTGAATAAATACTACTGCTCTCCTTAAGACAAGTAGTCAATCCATTGGGACCCTTATTTTACATCAAATACAAATCTACAAAAGGGAACTTAAATAGTTCTATAAGAATATAGTCAGCAAATAATGTTGGAAAGAATATAATAATGACATTAGAACTGAAAAAACAGGCAATAGTTACAGTGGTCCAATCTGCTTTGGTTTCAGATGGTGGACATGTAATGGCCATTTTATTTCTCTTTTGCCCAACAATCTCAGCTAGATCAGGTGAAAGGACCTTGGTTTTACTGGGTAGAATCCCATAAGAAATTCTTTATAAAATTTACTACAAGAAACTCCTCATCATCATTTATCTGTATACTAAGATTTATATTCATAAGCCTCTATTATTGATGGTTTTAAAACCATCAATCTTCATATAGATGAATAGTGATGAAAATTTCTTTATATGAATTTCTATAAAGAGTGTCTCATATGTTATCTCTATCCACTTCTTCTTCACATAGTGATTTGGCTTGTATGTATTAAAATTCACATGAACAGAGTACATACATACAAAAGTTTAAATGAACTGCAACGGTGCAAGAGTGCATGCAACTACAAGGGCTTAAATTTGGGCTCTAAACAAATCAAGCCTTCGACAAGCTACTCATGACTCGGCTGGATTGCAGCTCGTTTATGATCATTTGTTTAACTAATTAAACAAGCTTGAATAATTTTGAAAATACTAGATTACTAAATAAATTAGTTTGAAAAAGTATTGTTCGACTTATTATGTTTATGAGCAATATTATTCAAAGCTCGTGAGCAACATCGATATGAAGCTCGATTAATATTTGATATAGTGCTCGTGATCAAATTCATTACAAAATTTAATTAATGTTAGATACAAAGCTCATGAACAATGTCGTTATGAAACTCGATGAAGTCTTGTTATAAAAAATAATGAGCAAATTAATTTAAATGCTTTATATTTATTATAAAATAATACATAATTAATAATTAATTAAAAAATATTAAAACTTATTTAACATGAGTACATCTATTAACTAGACTAATTATAAATATCTATTAAATTAATTATATATATAAATAACCTATTAAGTAGCTCAATTTTAATCTAAAAAATGCTTGATGGGCTGGCTTGTTTATAGGCTCAATAAGGTTCAATAGGTTCAATAGGTATGTTCATTAACAGGCTCGATAATGCCTAATATAATTGATCGAAAAGCGACTTGATAAGGCTCTTTGATTATTTTATGCCAGCCGCACATTTAAATCTCGATAAACACAATAAGAATAGAACATGAGCTGAGCACAAATCATGCTTAAACATTTTCTATTTTAAATAAACTAACCTTAAAAACAAACAGAAAAGTTTGAACAAGCTGCTAATAAATGAGTTAAAAAATAAACAAGCACCTACTCGGCTCTGTTTATTTACAATCCTAGCTTAACTGAACATGTTTTATTTAACTGTTGTTCAATCCAAAGGTTCTCAGTTTGAAATTAGGCACTCTCTGAAAAAGATATTAATGATGGTATGATTTTTCATGGAGTTATTAGTAAACAGAGGGTATAAGACCTTAAAAGAGAGATTTTTCTTTTACAAATGTAGGTGAGAAACTTCTTAATAATTGTGCATTTCAGTCTATACATTACCCCTGAAAATGGAGTTCGAACTTGAGAATCCAATCTTGGTACTTAACATGAAATAGCTAGTTCATGGAAATGAATTGGTAAAGAACATTAACTAGGTGATACTCAGATGATACATGGATCATAAAGACACCACTTTGGACTTACACTCAGGGGAGGAACCAGTCTTAAATTTCAGGGGTTGGGGGGGGGGGCAAACTTATAAGTAAAAGTATAGATTATTTTTTTTTCATATATATGTGTGTGTGTCATTTTAGTGACTAATGATTCTTTGTTTTTTAGTTCATAATACGTTTTAAAAATATCATCAACATCTTATATAATGACAATTATTCTTAAACAAAATTTAGGTTGAAGTATGGATGATTTGTTTGCAAAAAAAATCAAAATGATGTAATTAATTAATCATTCAATTTCTACAAAATGTATGTTGGAGTTGCCTTGAATTTGGCTTGACCCCTATTTGATCATATTCTTGATCGTTGTACGCTTCGCAGATATGTCGAGGGTCGCTGCCCAAGAATAAATTTTGATTGTAAGGATATTTTTGGAATTCAAATTAATAAATAAAATGATGATTTCTCTTTACTATTTCTCTTTGTATTTGGTTCATCATTCCCTAACAATAATACATTTATATAAAGTGTTTAATTATGCTTGGGGCAATTGCCTAAAGATCATAGTATTTTAAAAATTTTAGGGGGAGCAATTGCCTAAAAACCTTTGTAATCAATGACCACATGCTTCATTTATAATTGAAAAACTATTTTCACCACAATGAGTAACACCTACATTGCCACAATTGGTCGCCAAGGCATAAGGAAGATGGATAACAAGTTCGATGGGTAGAGAGTAGACCCAACAAATGCTCAATAGTTGTGGTGGCAACATAGTGATATTATGCCTCAGTGGAGGAACGAGCTACAGTAGCTTGTTTCCTGGAAATCCAGAGAGAAGATTATTATCAAGATACTTGATAAGGGAACTTGTAGAGAAGAAGTCAACTTTATTATCTATCCAATTAATATCAAAGAATGTACAAATCTAAAGTGGCATGATGAAGAAGAATGTTACGACTACACAGAAAGCAGAGTAGTGGATTTGTTGTATTGTAATGATTAGTAGTAGAGCGATGCATAAAATGATATAGCTTATTAGTTTGAAGACTATGTGTGAGTGCATCATAGCTATGTAATATAGATTGCCCACAATAACTCTATAATTAATCGAATCGGTGAGTGTTGAACAAAAGTGAAAAGTTAGTGTTTGTGAGGTAGCAAGTAATGCTGTCACATGAGAGGAGTTCACCATCTTAGTATGAGCAAGGAGATCATGGATGCATCAATGTTGACATAAGAGTTTATGCTGGTGTAGAAAAACTTTCACACTAAGAAAATAATGCAATAACCCAATATCCTTGATGTAGAATCATGGCACAAGAAGAGTGAAAATGCATATCATTATAATATTAGAGTTACTTTTGATAATGATGTCGTCACATAAATAGAAAGTAAGTAAGTGCATCTCCAATGTTGAGGACATAGAGAGATGTCGTAGCTAGATAGTTGGTGAGCTTGAAGCAAAAAGAAATTATTGTAGTTCATGATGCTAGACACCACATATATGTCATTATGTAGATTACACACATATGTAAGATGGTCATAATTGATGAAGCTTGGGGTAAGATGTCCTAAGAGAGGTGACCTTTGAGAAAAGGATTGTTGACATCGAGTTGCCCAAAGAGACCACTGTCGGCTAATAGAAAGGATGAGAACTATACGATGGAAAAGGCTTGAAAATGTTGGTTTTGGCTTGGGTGGTCATTAGGTGGGTGTTACGAATATTATTTTTGTGTGGAAAAGGGTTACATGTTTCTTGTGGAGGGAGGTGGGGTGTTTTAGTGATGTTTGTGTGTGTGTGTGTGTGTGTGTGTGTGTGTGGAGGCTATGCATACAGTCATTACAAAGGGGGTGATTGTTTATATAATCTTGGATGAGGGGTAAGTGTGTGGGTGGAAGACACCCTGAAGAGATTGCTTTTAGAGGTGTTACAATATGGGGAAGAAAATGCTAAGGGAGAAATAGACTTAACAAGCTATACATATACAAAAGAAAGGCAATCGAACATTTAAAATTTGAAATAGTTGGGAGATGAGCAAAAAGAATTGTTCATATGGATATGTGAGGTAAAATATAGGGGTGGGAAAATGATTATTAAGTATACTGTTATGAGGAAAGCATGAGTTTAGTAGGAAGATGAAATAGATGCACGGGATAATAGAGAAAGACCGATTTGAATAATATGATGACGACATATTTCAGAGCATTCATTATGTTCAGGTGTGTTGTGACCTAGGGAGATGAGATATTTCATTGGTGAATAGAATATATGAAAAACCTATACCTGCCATTACTATTAGAGTATCAAGTGTTGATTTTGTGATAAAAGAAAATTGACCATAGCTTTGAAGTTTACGATGAATCATAAATATAAGAAATTTCTTTAAATAGATAGAACAATATGTATTTGGTAAAGGATCAACAAAGTTAATATCATTTAAATCTATTATAGGTACGTATGAGTGACGTCTACATATTTGAGAATAATATTTCAAGAGGAAGAGAAGATACAATAGTAAAAATAAAAAATGAAAATTTATGCCTTTATTATATTAAGAGATGTTGCAATTGAGAGTTGATAACAATAGGGATGGCAAATTTAAATTGAAAGGGAAACAATATGTCTGCAAATTAAAACTTGCAGATAACCTAATTTTTAATTCTACTTTGATTAAGTGGTTTTGACATTACAAAGGAAAAAAGTGAAGGGAATGGAGTGAATAAATTAATCATTCATATATTTTATCCCTTAAAAAAGGATTGCATCTGTATGTAAATCCTTCACCTCAAAAGCAATGAATAGGAATTAGATAGATACATAGTTAGCATAATAAAATTAATATATAAAAATAGGGTTCATTTTCATTTTGGGTGTGTGGACCTCCGAGAGGAAAACAAAACACATCGCCCCGTGGGGGGAGACAGTATTGCCAATGGGAGGGCAGATTCGATCACACATATGATTAATTATTGAGGTTAGAAGCTCTTGCCAGCACACCCCGATGGGTAATAATATGCATGATCATCACAACGGATTTCACCCACCCAATACATCAGCTCGAGTGGGGTTTATTTTAAAGTGGGATTCGGTTTCCCGAGGGCGCAAGCCCCCGTGGTTAATTACATCTCAGGCCGGGGCCTGAGAAAACTCTCGATTAAGGATTCTACATTATCTCTCAAATGGGATTGACACATAGGGAGAAGACTAGGAAACCCTACTCAAAAGGGAAAGGAATGCTCAACTTAGCTTAGTCAATATATACGGCTCAGATCAGCATTCGGAGGGACTAAGGTAGTGAGAAGAAATTGGAGAAAATAAATAAATCATGCACTCAAAGCATGTAGGAGAGAAGGATGGAGGTGGCGTCATCCGTGTGAAGCAGATAGGTAGGGTTTATAGTCTCCAGACGATAGAAGACTTACCTACTGATGATGCATACTACGAAACCATAGTAGCCTTGAATATTAGATCTATAGTGGGTCTAGTGTTCTACGCAATACTAATACCCGTGTCCTAGCTAATGCAATGCAAAATCTGGACTTACCCCGGCCTGGATTGGGGAGCCAGCTAACCACTTAGTCGCTTCAAAACCATGAGTCCAGTCATTTTATGAAAGATGGGTGGGTAGGTTATAGTTCTTTGAAGTAGGGCCGATGTCTAGAGGATTTCCTATTTGGCCCCGGACTTATGTAGGGTGAATGCTTCTAGAGCTAATGTAATTAAAATTTTAATTTAGTTGATTTCTAATATAATGTATGCTAATTAAAGTATCCAAATCAAGTGTGCATGGATTTTAAAAAGGCTTATAGAAAATAATTTTTAGAAGTAGACTGGGCTTCCCCAGGTCCGGCACCTCATCCTCATAGGTCAGATTATCCAGACTCTACCCGCAGGCGGGGAAGTGTCTTATAGAAGGAGAGAGGAAATGCATTAATATGTATGCGACCCTGGACGATTCTGACAGTTTCCTAAGTCGTTAAGTTTCTATGTTACTTAAACCTTAAAATTTTAAATATTGATTACGAGTAGAAAATATTTTAATCCTTAGGGAGCCTAACAAAATCTAGGCTTAAACAAAAGCGGCACACAAATGTTAAGAAACTAAGAAAAGCATGTATCCTATGCGCAATCAATATCAACTCAAACACAGTAAATAATTAAATAAATCAATTAAATGTTTATAAGCCAACTGCTCTTAATTACAACCCAAGGTCTGTAGAAAATTAAAGTGGCCGGGCACCGCTGCCAACAACCCGGATTTCTAATCCTAAGAATAACGCAAATGACTCCTTAGATCTTCAGTCTTCTTGGAGTCTTCAGATCTTCAGTCTTCTTGGACTTCTTCCTTGGACTCCTTAGGTTTCTCCTCCTTGGTCTCCTTGGGTTCATCATGGCTTGAATATCCAAACGAAGAGGCAATTCCCCTTAAAAGGGTATTGCCTTTTCTCTTTGGATATCTAAAAGCCATTCGAACTTGATCTTCCAAATGGAAGAAGACTCTCCCTCTTGAGGATGCCTTTTTCTTTTGGAACTCAAGTCGGATAAGGATATCCCAACTCAAAGGATATTTTCACAACCCTCACCAATATTACAAATAATTACATTAATATGAAAATAATAAATTCTAGACTCGCATGCAAGGTTATCCTAATAAAGTCATCCCAAACAGTTTATATGAAAATAAAAATACTCATCACAGCCACACTTGGCCATGCTCTTAATTATTTTAAGGGCTAAGAAGTTCTGGAGCACCTATAGTAATTTATAATGATTTATTATTTAGCCCTCATTTATTTAGGGGGGCTGAACAATTTTTGAAGCGCCTGCATAAAACAACGTTAGTATTTAAATCATGATTATTGCCCCCTTTTTATTAGCGCTGCATGAGTATGGCCACCTGCAGAAAATATCGTTAGTATCAAAATCGATCCTAACCTATGGGTAATCTATCGTGCAATCACATCAATTTCCAGAGTGCAGTAAAAGTAAACAAACACACCAGCGTCATTTCAATCACAACATGCAGTGAAATCTCAAAAAACTCGGCACACAACAGAAAAGTAAACACCGACCTAGCCTAGGTCTAGAAGTGGTGCCCTAACAAACCATCTAAGTATGTGTGAAAGGCTATGTAGCTGAGATAGATCCTAAGCTGGATAGTTAGTTGAAGTTATCTAGTGTTCAGGTTTGTTGTAGGTTTGAGGGAAAGGTTTAAGTTTGAGTTTTAAATATTAATGTGTTAAAGGTTAAGTTAGGTATGTTTTAAGGGTTTAGTGATTACTACTTTTGTTTCACACTGAGGTCGTGAAGTTTATTTCACCTTCCTTGAGGCTAAGTCAATAGCTTCGTAGGCCTGGGTTACCTAGTAGCAACCATGGGTTAATTAAGTTGATTTGGTTGGTTGAGGATTAAAAGAAAAAGAGGGGTATATTAATTTATTTATTATTATATTAGTTTTAGGTTAAGGGTAATGTTTTCTGAAATTTAAGTTAAGTCGGTGGTTTCAGAAGGTCTAGGTCACCCTATCCACTAGGTCAAAGGGGTCCAAAATTGACTTTTTGATTAAAAGGGTTTTATAAATAGTTAATATTTTTATAAAATAATAGACCTTAACCCGATCAGTTAGACTGTAAGCATGCCCAATTTGGATCCTTCTATTCAAAGTTATGAATTTCTGAAATTTTGGTCTTGTTTTGAACTAAGTTTGACCGGATTGTTGACTTATTAATTTAACTTGATTTCTGGAATCTTAATATTTTTAATAAACACTAGACCCTAATGTGAGTTGAATGCCTTTGAGTTTGTCCAATTTGGAGTTTTATATAATTAGTTTTGAATTTTCAAAGTTTAGGTTATTTAGTGAATTATCGAAATTATTTAATTCAAGGCTGTTTTAGGGATTTTGATCCAAATCAATTCCAAACTGCTTGGAATCATCCCCAAAGGTCAGGAATGACCCAAAGAAGTGTTCCCAAGTGTTTGGAAAAATTTGGAATTTTTAATAATTTTAAATTATTTAATTTAATTAAAAGGTAATTTTTAATCAAAATTAAATTAAAGTTCATATTGAGGTCCAATTAAGGAGCTTTTAATTTTCATAGATTAAGGACTGAATTCTGAAGAGTTTGATATATTATGGGTATTTTTTGATTTAAAATGAATTTATTAGAATTTTTTGAAGTTATCAGGTCCTAATTAAAGGGTGAATTAGGGTTGATCAATTAAGGGGTTTAATTAGTCCTAAAAATTATTAGAAAATTCTGAGGGATTTAGGATGTCACTAAGTTCATAGGGTTCAAGTTTCAAGTCAATCAGAGGTGCACCCTAGCTCCTAAAATTTCTCTAAGTCAGCCAGACGGGTCCTTAATTATTGTCCTTAAGGTGTCGCTACGTTAAATAGGTTTAAATTGAGTGTATAAGACTAACCCTTGGGATAACATACAGGGGAATGCAATGTAAACATAAACACATCATACATGTCCTTAGATCTAGGAGAGCCTAGACTAGGTGCTTGTGCAGCCTACACATGCAAGGACTACGAAACACTAAGTAAACAGTCCTAATGAAGTTATTAGTGAATGATTGGGACACAATCATTCACTAATTCTTTTTTCACATGAATACTACTCATAAGTAGAGTCTAAGTTTGAAATTTCATGTAATGAATCTCCCAAAATTGATGATTTAATAATATATGTAATTTTAAAACACTTAAAATACATATATGTATTTAATAAATATATATATAATTTTGAAAATATAATAATTAAAATTAATTTCACATTCATATTTATGGGAGATCCACTAACCACCCACAGCAAGGTTTTCAAAATAGTTTTATATTTTAAAAATAATTTTTAGCTTTAAAATAATAGAATAATAATTAAATAATTAGGTAATTAGGTAGTACAGAAATAATCCAGAAAAGATAGGTTTGAATCCAAAAAAAAATTTTAAATTAAATTTTGTATTTTTCTGAAAAATTCAAGATATTGTGCATCAAAATCAGGTTTAAAATGAATTAGTTATGAATTTTAGAAGTTAAGTGCATTTAAAAGTAATTTTAAAATAATTTAATTAATTAAAATTTGATAATAGTTATTAAATTAAATTAAAATTATTATAAAAAGATTTTCTAATTTTAAAATAAATAAATAATAATAATGATAAAATAATAAAAATAATAATAGTGATATTAATAATAATAATAATAATAATAATAAATTATGATATAATTTTAAAATAATAATACTAATAATATAATTATCAAAATAATAATGGTAATAATAGTAATAACATGGAAATAATACTATTATTAGTATAATAATAATATTATTACTAAAAATAATAACATTATTAAAGTAATAATATTAATATTAATATAGTAATAATATTATTAGCTTAATAATATTATTGAAATAATAATATTAATATTAATATAATAATATTATTATTAAAATGATAATAATATTATTACAGCAACAATATTAATATTAATATAATAACAATATTATTAAAAATAATAATATTATTATTAAAGCAATAATATTAATATTAGTATAATGATAATATTATTAAAAAGATAATAATATTATTAAAGCAATAATATTAATATTAATATAACAATATTATTATTAAAAAAAGGATAATAATATTATTAAAGCAATCATATTAATATTATTATAATAATATTATTATTAAATCATAATATTATTAAAATAATAATATTAATATTAATATAATAAAAGTATTATTAAAATAATTTCTGGATTTTTTAAAATTATTTTTAAATATTTTTTGGATTTTTAAAACTATATTTAAAACGTATTTTAAATAAATAATATTTAAATATTACTCGGCGGCAGCGGCGGGGCGGCGGCGGTCAGACAGGTGTTGGCCTGGGATTGGTCCAGCGGTCCGCGGCTAATCATTGGAGAGAGACCGTGCGACGACGGCGTACGCACGCCACGCGGCGGGCTTTGGTTGGATCCGTGGTTACGGGCAATCATTACCAATGATTGTGCCGTCGCGCAATCATTGGCAATGATTACGCGAAAATCCGCACGGCACTTATCCGCATCAGCGCGGAAGTGGAGCCGTCGGATCCTCCGCGGATCGGATCAACGACTCTGATTGAGCCGGACAGAACGAGAGACCGCGGTATCAATCCCGCAGTTCGAACGCAGTCACGGAACGAGGGGATCTCCGCCGTTGATCAAGTAATCAACGGCGGAGATCTCGTACACCCAGACCTAGTGCGAAACCGAAGCCCTAAAGGGTTTTTTGGCTTATTTTCACGATCCGGTGCACAAAATCTCATGAAATTTTAAACCTAGGATCTAGGAGTGAAGAGCAATCATGTGGACGTGTTTGTTTGGCCTAAAACATGCTTTTAAAAATGCTAATTAACCCTATATGTGTTGACCTAGGTCTAGGGTTTTAAAGAAATTATACCGTTGGATCTTTGGGATTTAGGTTCGGTTCAGCTTGTTGATTGTCCTCGTACGTTTCTCCTGTTGAAACCACAATCAAACGAGCTCTGGATCGGCCGGATCGAAGCCTTGGACGTCCTAAGCCTCGGGCCGCCGAAATCTCGCCGCCGGCGAGCGTTTGACGGCTGGATTTGAGTGGGGGAGGTAGGGGAAAGCTTAAGAGACTCACACAAGTCCAATCTCGGGCTTGGAGAGCTCTCGGAGAGAATAGAATGCAAGGTCTCCTCAAATTAACCCTAATATCCCTATTTATACCTCTAATCCCTATGATCAACGGCTTAGATTGGTCCTAGTGCTAATTAGGAGGGAAAGGGGGTGATTTGGGCCGTGGTTTGAATTAGAACTCAATAGGAAAGAGTTTAGAGCCTTAAATAGGTCTTAATGGGTCAATTTGACCTATTAAGACTTGGGTTGACCAAGTAAACGCTTGACTTGGTCAACTTGAGTCCATTAGGTCAATTGAGTCCAAGGGAGTGGGGATTGAGTCCAAGGATTGAGTTTGGATAGGATTTGGACTTGAATTAACCTATTAAAGCCTAATGGGTCAACCTGGGTTGACCTGGTCAACCAGGTTGACCCAGGACCAGGGCTTTGGCCCAATGGGTTGGGTTTGACCCATTGAACCCAAGGGAGGAGAGAATTGGGCTTGGGGAGCCCTAGATTGGATTTGAAATGAAAAACAAGTAATCATGGGTCTATTTGGGTCAACCCAGGCTGACCTGGTCAACTAGGTTGACCCAGGGCCTGGGTCTGGGGAAAAATCAGGGTCAACAGGGTGCACATAGGGCATAATTTAAGAGGAAATGCGAGAGGTTGAGGGTAAATAAGAGGAACTAGTGCAGGTTATGGGTAAACCCATGTTGTCTCCAATCATAACATTTTCGAGGCTATCATACAAAGATTGACTCGAGAAATTGGACAGGTCGATAATGAAATGGTGAGAAGCAACACTGCTTGACATTAAAGTGAGAGTAATGAATGTTATCAGTAGTGTAGTAGGACTGTCATCCCTTTTTCTTTTAATCTTTATTATCTGATCAATTCATTCTATTCATTTATCAACCATATCAAAAATCATCCAAATCATTTTGACATCCAGAGCTGATTACTTGCATTAAAGAAAATCAATAAACAACGAAAAATATAATTCACATTTACTATAATCAATATTTACAAGCTACATCCAATCCCAAAACCATATGTATAATAGCATAAAAGAATACATAAACCAAAGAATTAAAATAAAAAATAAACTAACATCACTGCATAATCTCAAGCCGCATGCTCCTTATCTGAAATTATTTAAATCACATAATGAGCGAATAACCCAGTAAGTAATTAAAATCTTACAATTAAAATAAATACAAAATAAAAGAGAAACAACATGCTGTAAATCATATAAAGAAATCTATAAATCACTATCTATATTGATTATCTGTACAAATTGCTCAGTTTATAACACAACACATCGCAGTCTACAATATCGATAATAGTGATCCATATCAGTAACAATGAACAGTCTAAAAAACAATAATAATGAACAGTCTCAACAACAGTAACAAAATTAACAATAACAGTATCAGTAATTATATAAGTAATTGCTAATCAATAATAATAATCAGTATTAGTACTATGTTCAGATATTCAGAAGAGGATATCTTAAGGGTATCTTGCTCCTCCTTATGACTCCCAATCAATCTCCAGCTCCTTATGACTCCCAATCGTTACTCTAAAATCGTTGTATCATTATAGGATTATCATATCATATATCTGATATCAATAAATATCTCATTTTTCTATCAGATCAATATCAATATAAGTACAGTACATCTTTTTCTTTCTTAGTCAAATCAATATTATATTCCAACACCAATCAATCATTCAACACGTCTTACAATTCAGTACATCTCACCAATCACATTTCATCACTTTTCACTTCAATTTCAATACATATTTTTCCACTTCAACTTCAATACACATTTTTTCCCACACATTTCAGAGAAAAATTCCTATAAACAAATTTAACCGATGAAAATGCAAGAAAATTATATCAAATTATTTAGAATGATCAAATATATAGCATATCCAAAGTTATGCATTGACAGCGTATAAAATTAGGAGATAATGTATTTTTGGCAAATTTTGAAGAGATAAATCTATAGAAATTAAAATCATCGAAAACAAAAGTAAGAGCATAGTTACTTACAATGATTAAAATACTTTTCGTAAAAGGAACGATGGACAAAAATGCCCTAACGAACTCTCTCTCTCTCTCTCTCTCTCTCTCTCTCTCTCTCTCTCTCCCCCCCCCCCCCCCCCCTCTCTTCTCCCTACTTCTCCTCCGATTTCTTCCTAATGAAGACATGCGAGTGAGGGGTGAGGGAGGCGGCAGGGTGGATTTAAGGAAAAAAATATGAAAAAAAAAATGTTAGTGGCCTAGCACTGCAGTGCTCAGTCCCAACACCGCAGCGTCGCATGCATAAATTAGATTTACTGTAGAATAAAGACACCAATACCACAACGGCAGCTTTTGGAGCTGCAATGCTCTCAACCCTAGCGCCACAGCATTCACATGTACATCACCGAAGCACTCAAGTTCAATCAGCAATTAAAAAATTCATATTTTTCATTTAAAATGCTTTTCGTATCTTTGAGTTGTTACAAAGATTATGTCTACCTAAATTTAGGTTGACAAGAACCCAACATTATGATATTAGTGTTAAAGCCAATGGTGGGTTGGGAGTAAACCAATTGAAAAGTAAGACATGGTTTGATTGTGTAACCTTAGAATGTCATGAGCTTGGCAATAGCCAAGATAAGGATGAGGTGATGGGCTATCATGAGATAAGTTGTTACATGTGGATAGAGGGCATAAGGTAAGCTGTGGTGCAAAGCACCAATGTTTGTTGTGGGAGGCCATGGGATGGCTAGAAGATTGATCAGAACATGAGGTGCAGTTGTTGACCAATGAGGCACCAAGTTGCTATTATAGATAGAGCTGCACAAGCTATGACTACGATGCTAAAGGTGTGGAGAGCACTTGAGCATTAGAGTGTTTTGCAGATACATCAAAGCATGCACTTGGTGGTGGTGAAGGTAAAGTGATGCACAACAAGAGCATGCTTATGTAGGGTTTCTGTAGCATTCACCCACATGATTGAGAGCTGGTATTGGGAGCAATGTTAATGGGGGAAAGAGGGGGTAAGCATCAATTTGGAGTTGCAAGGATAAGAAGACAAATATGTTGGCTAGCGAGCAAGTGTGTACATGCAATGATTCTATCCTAAAGGTTAAGACCGGGAACTTGGAAGGGGAGGCTTGTGACCTCTTTTGCATGTCCTAGAGTGTCTAAAGCTGCAATTGGAGGGGAGAGGAACTGGGAGATTATTGCGTAAGATCAATAGTTTTCATTATTTACAAAATATATCAAAATATCATTTTTATTTACAAAATTTTAAAATAATTATTCTTTTTTTCATAAATATCCTAAATACACCTTGTTTTATACAAATAACCACAGAATATCTTTATTATTTATCATACTTATGAATGTCATTGTCTGTTTTGAGCTATCTAATTTAGGTTGAACTCAAAAGCATTTTATGAATTGCTTACTTCTTAATGCCTTTAAACATAGGGCACTTAAACCTGCAATTATAATCAGATCCTCTCAAACTACCATGGTTATCACACCTATGTAATTGTAATCATTTTGACCATCCAATTCATTTTGATTTTTGAATGATTGAGATTAACTTTAGGTAACTCAAAAAAACTTGGAGAATCAATCGCAGCCATCTACTGTGAATCAGATGACTTAAGCTTCGTTTGAGACGGCTTTCTTATTACTTCTTAAACTTCTTAAAGTAACTTTTTAGTGCAAAAATTTTAACTTTTGTATTAAAAAATTATTTTAAGAAACAGTAAGGAAGCCGACCCAAATGAAGCCTTAGATGGTTAACATCACATGGATAATTACTGTGAAAATTTGAGAGGATCCACGTCTATGGGACTCGGTACTGCATGCCCGCACTAGTTATATAAATTTTATTCACCAAGACTTTCTGTTGTGTTCCCAAGATCTCCCTTCTTTAATGCTACAGGAGCAGTAAATTCCATAGTCTAAGCAGACAATCAGTCAAACAATGGAAAAGAAAAACGCCAAAATTACAGCAAATTTAGTTTAACTAATAATATTCTCCAAAACAATTATCTCTACTGCTTCTTTGTTCTGGCATTAGAGAAAGCTAACCAAAATTTTAATTTGTTATCGTGAAAATGGTCATTATCATTTTTTTTAATAACAATGGAAACAGAAGAAGAACAGCAAACTCTCCTTACATTATCATCCCCATAGCACACATAGAAGCCTTCTGATTCTTCTATTTTTCTTCCTGTTCATTTTGAAAAATCATTGGCAACTGATCCCCAACTGCATAATTCCTTGGTTTCCTTCCTTTTTCCTTCCCTGTTTCAAGTTTTCATCCATCTCCAAAAAATCTCCAGAACAATTCAGAGCTCTCATTCACACCAAATCAAACTCAATAACCTATAAGCATGAGCCGCTTAGACTCTTTAATCAATACTGAATCACAAAGAAATCTCTGTTCCCGTTATTGAGGTGGATGACATGCTTATTTTCCTTCTCTTTGCCGCTGGAGAAGAAAGGTACCAACTTGATTGGGAGATAGATGTAGGTTCATTACCATTGTAGCTCAGACATGCAGCATCCAGAACCCCGATTGGGCTCTGTGGCAAAGAAGGAACTGATGGAATCCCACTCATTGGATCTTCACAACCATTTATTATTTCCTCTTGTATCACTTCGTAACATCTTAGCACTCGCTCCTGCAATCATTATACCACTGTTCTTGCTCAATGACTTGCTTGTAAGTAGAAAATAATATGATTATGATACGATAGGAATAAATCTTAACCTTATCTATCTTGTTGCAGCAAGTGATGGTCTCCATGGCATCTAGAGCTAGTGCTCCACCAATCACCGATAGTGTAGTGCCCACAGCAATTTCAGATGGCCTGAATGCTAGGAAATCAATACCTGCATCAATTAAAAATAACAATTTTGTTCATTCAGTCCTCTCTGAATCATAAAGAGATTCAGATAATGTTACTCTAAATAAATCAACTACCTCGAATGGTTTGAAGGATGAGCTCCACTGCTCGAGCGACTGATGTCTCAGAAGGGGAATTGTCACCATTGAGCTTGTGAAGGAAGTAGTCTATGAAGGAGAAAGGAGTCACAGCTTGCATCCTCCAGTTGAGGGTGCTTAGCAGCAGAAGTTCCATTCTTTGAATTGTCCTAGCCTCAAAGACAAATTTGGTCTCACCCACCTAAACCAACAAATTTCATGCACATTGGAAACCTTAGTGGAATTTCCATTCATCAAGTACGTCAAAGAACTCCATTTTGATGTATTTTCTTTACTACCTGCAGATCAAGAAATAGAGGGACTTCTATCTCCTCCATTTTGCAAGCCAAAGATAAGCATGCTATAGATAACAACTGAGTCATCCAGGCTTTGCCATGCTACAGAAATAGAATTGAATCATGAGATATGGAAGATGGAACATTTGTGATGATTAATAAATTTTTTTTCTAGCACTAAAAAATTGGAGGAATTACGGGGAGCTCATAGGACGACAGGAATCTATCCAAATAATTCACAGAAAGGTAAGCACTCAAAGGTCCAAATTTGTGATAAGCATGAACCTGACAGCGGAATAAGAAGATGCGTTAGTTGCATTAAAATGTGACCTAAATAAATTCCATTACAAGCATCAAGAGGAAACGATTAGGTAAGGAAAAACAAGTTAACTCCATTATTAGTAGAACAAATCAAGAGCCATGTACAAATTTATGCATCCAAAAAGTGTAAAGGCAGCAAGAAAAGAAGACCTACCATCACCAAAGACAAAGATGGCAATTAATGAAGCAAACAAGTTGAAAATGAAGGATGCTCAGAGAATAGTGAAAGATCTTGACCAAAACAAGTGATAGCAAACCCCTTGGAATGCAAATCCATAAATCAAAAGCCATGAAAGAAATAACCAGATGACGAACAAAATCGATTTGGGAAATATTATGAGCAAAGGATAGTTAAAAATCGCACCTTTAGAATCCAATCAATGGCATCTCTTCTGATCGAAAATTCCATACACCCACTCATCAGCCTCTCGGCGTAGTCATCCCGGGGCAGATGCTCCACCTCCCTCTTTATCAATAGGCCCAAGCACTCATCAGATAGAAGGGGAAAATCCATGAAGAAACACCCGTAAAAATCACAGCTTTTTGGCTGAAAGGACCAATCGGGCCAATGCCTCTCAACCTCTTCTTCCTCACCAAAGGTTAAGATGCTGCTGTTGTCCTCAGCACATAGGAGAATGGAAGAAGCACAATCAGATTTTATACCCATTTATATTCAAGTATAATGGAGATAATGTAGTCTTTAGATCGAATGGGGAGGAACCAGTGTTTTCCCTATTGTTCTTTGCCTCTTTCAACTAGGCATCTTCATAGAATGAAAAAGGTCGAAAGACGCAGCTTTTGTTCAGTGTTAAGTGGGAGGCTAAAAGGAAAGGTGGAAAGGGGGAAAGGCGAAGAGGTGGAGCTCGAGACACTGTTGCATAGGGACTGAAGAGGGGTTTTGTAGGGGGGTGGGTGAGAGGAAATGAAAAAGGCTTCCAGGAGTGTTGACTGTTGAGAAGATGGCAAGAAGTGAATTTGATATAGTTATTGTTTTGATATTTAAAAAATTAACAATCATTTTGCATTTTTGTATTGGGTTTCTTTGTAAATTCCTTAAAAAAAAAAACACTTTTGGCTGTTAGCTGCATCATAATCTCATCATCTTTTGCGGGAGGAGGAATTGAAAAAGTCCTATAAAGCAAATATATATGACAAATTAGTTTTTTTTCTAATTTCACTAAATTTCTATCATTCACAGTTTGGTTCATGAAAAAAGAAAATAAATTTAATAATTTTTAATTATATATATATAATATATGTATGAAGTTCAAATTAATTGACCTTTATTTTTATTTTTTTTTACTTCTCCAAATAAAAGTTTTGAAGGAGTCTACTTTGATCCTCAAATGCATGTTATCTTTATTTGAAAGATTATATAAAGATTGCTTAAATTTAACCTTTTTGTTCGACTAGAGTTCATTTCTTGAACTTGAGCGGTTTTGACTAAAAAAAATGAGGCTTGAGCTCGGCTCTAATGCTCGATTTCTTATTTTGAATGCTGGAACTCCACCCAAGCACCACTCAGAGGGTTGTTCTGGGACAACCACCCAATCGTCATAGCTAGTTCATCGCTGTGAATTTTGTAAACAATAATTAATATTTAAACATTTAAAATCAAACAATGAATTTTTCTCTTTTTAATTTATACATTCAAATTATTAAAAATTTTGAATTTTGTTAATATGAGTTTCAAATTTATTTAATCTATTTTAGAATAGCATAATAATATCTTCAAAAATTTTAAGGATATAAAATGATTTTAATTTAAAGTAAAATGTAAATTAGGATTAAATCATTATTATTTTATTTTTATTAAAATATAAGTTATTATTATTTTAATGCTCATGATTATAAAATTGAAGAGTTATTTTTAGTTTTTACATTTAAGAATTTATTTTTTAAGTTGATGAGAAATTCCTTTTATGCTTTAATCAATTAATTAGGAAGGTACAAACTATGAATTAATATATTCATATTTATAAATTACTCAAACTTAATTTAAATTATTCATATTTATAAATATAATAATATTAAAAAAATTATGAATATGAGTAAAATGTTAAGAATTTGATCATAATAAAAAAATATATTAAAATAAAAATAAAGGTACCTGAGTGTATATTTACTTGAAAGCTTCATCATTGTCTTCCAACAACAACTGTTTTTGACATTAAGGCTTCGTTTGGGACAGTTTTAGACCACTATTTTTTTCTTGCTTTCAATAAATATTTGTACTAAAAAGCAACTTTACAAAATAATAAAAAAGCTGTCCCAAACGAAGCCTAAGTGATCCATCTGCTAAGGCTTTGCTATGAACTCCTTCAAGTGAATAGCCCACCAGTTGCAAGCATCATCGTCGTCTTCCAAACAACTCTCTTTGACATTAATATGATCCATCTGTACTAAGGGGTTTGCCATGAACTCCTTCATTCTCATACTGGCCCTTAGAATAAAGCTCAAGTAAACCTCAAATGAGGTTCGAACCTCATTCGAATTAGTCTCTTTACACTTTCAAATTCTTATATGCATAAATATAAGGGGGATTTATATACATACAATTTTATTTCATGCTATTTACATATCTAACATCTAAAATTATAATATTACATTCCTACCACTCAAGGAAAAAAATAATAAAAAAAAGTGCTGATTGTAGAATTGGAGAGGGAAACTCAGGCTTCATTTGAGACAGCTTTATTATTACTTTTTAAAACAGCTTTTTTAGTATAAAAAATTTTCTTTAGGCCAATTCAACATCATATTTTTACCGTGGTGATGCAAAATGTAAACTAGGAGAGTTCCAAAAAAAATACTAATATATAAAATGATACCCTGATTTTCTATATTTAGTAATGTTCTTATTTATTTTTGCATATTTTCTTAAAAGTTTAGTCCACGCAACTCTCATTTATTAGTTGGTTGGGAGCTCTGACTATCAACCAAGAGGTCTTGAATTTGAGTCTTGCGTATGTGATATGTGTGTGAGTTTTCTTTAATTAGCCTAAATGTTAAAAAAAAACTATTTAGTCCAATTTATTGCGTGATAAGCACGTGCATTTGTATATTTCTTTCGAAAATTTTTGTTATAAAATTCTAACATTTTGATTTGTAGTATAATTTTAATTTTCAAATATTATAATATTAATATTATGATTGTTTTTTGTATTCAACAAATTTCATTGATAAAATTAGACATAATTTTTTTTAATTTTCTATGAATATATATAGCATGTCCAATTCCCCTCATAAAGTTATATAAATATAAATATAAGCATTTGGCAGGATAAAAAATCATTAACATCAGCTTTGTTAAAATTGTTACTTAACTGATTGCAAACTTAAAAGAATTTATGATTGTTTATCATATTGATTTTTTTTCTTATGTAAAATTCTTTAATGGCTGTTGGTTAGAAATTTTTGCACTACATTATCATCATAGAAAATTTATTAAAAATTTAAATCAATGAATCTCTAAGCTTTTTCTTCATCAACTAAAACATACTTTCTGAATCACAACTTTTTATTATTTTATCCTCCAATTTTTTAGGCTTCAGGCAAAAAATTATGTTAAAATTTGTGATTTAATTGTAGTTCATTTATTTCTTCAATTAATTTGAAGAAGTTTCTAACTCAGGCTTCGTTTGAGATAACTTTTTTACTGCTTTTTAAAGCTGCTTTTTAGTACTAAAAAACTACTTTAAAAACAGTAAGAATGCTATCCCAAATGAAGCCTCAGTTTAACGTGCTTCAAAATTAAGGATTTATATCAAATTCTTACATGATCGAATGTTATTTTGTGATTCGTGATAGAACTACACTCATATGGTACAAATAAAATGTAGGTGGCTCTAAAAACTTCAAAAATATATAAGAAAATGGGATTGAGAGTTTCTTATTTCTTTTGTCCTTAGTAGAGAATTTTGAATTTTCCTTAATTTGACTCATTTTAGTGGCATTATTTTACAATTTGCAAAACTAATTTATTACATGTCTATTTGATGATGGCCACACAATCCATTAACTTATTGTTTACTATGGTTGGTGGTTACAAAATCATTATCTTTTCCTCTTTTTTGCAATCCACTTCAATCAAAAGCATGTGGAATGAAAGCAATGATTCATATCAGAACAAAAAATAATGTTTTGCAAATTGTAAAATAATGCCACTTATAACAGTTAGGATGAGCTTATTAACCAATTATAAATGGTCCACCATCCAATTGGAAAAGTGAAATAGCTAACACTATGAGATCTCAATAAGCAATGAGTTCTTGTTCTTTTTTATGTCACAATTTAATTACTAATTGGTATTTGCTCAAGAAATAGCTTAAATATGCTTTATACCTTTTTTTTCCTTTTGAAATTTCTATAAAAAGTTCCTTTGATTTGTATCAATTGTGAAGAATGTTAGGGAACGATGAACCAAATACAAAGAGAAATAATAAATCAGGATCTGTAAAACACAAACGAACACAAGAGATTTACGTAGAAAGTCATCTGAGAAAAACCACGAGGGAGAAGAGAGAACAGCTTCACTATACATAAGATGCAAGGTATAAAGCGGCTTACCAGCCCTAAGCCTTTTACAACATATTTATAGGGTAAAAATAAAGCATCGAAAAATAAGCGGAATTCCAAAAATATTCTTATAACAAAAAAACAAGTGGAATTCACTAAAGGTCAAACTCCACCATGGGGCGCTACCCCGTTGGATCCCCGATATATCTGTGAAGCGTACGACGGTCAAGGACATGAACAAATAAGAGTCAAACCAAATTTGAGGCAACTCCAATGAAGAATAGGAATATTTTCCAACCTTAATGGTCCAATAATACTTGAGTTTTCAACTTTTTTAATAAACAATAACATGTGTAAACAATAATGATTTCCAAATTTTACTAAGTTTTTTCAATTTTATTTAACATGTATTAACAATAATGATTTCCAAATTTTACTAAGGTTTTTCAATTTTAAAATCAAATATATTTTATTATATATTAAATTATAAATAAAATAAAATAAAAATTAAAGAATGGCAT